>OY288254.1:49998365-50607096 GCA_958450325.1 Agrostemma githago | reverse complement strand
AATCTTACACATAATTATTTCTCTCTTCTCTCTAAACCCTTCTCCCTCCTTCAAAGAAAACCCTAACCTCCAAAAAAAATTGGGGCTACCACCAATTAATGGTGGTAACCCCCTCCCCCCCCCCCCCCCCCCCCCCCCCCAATTAATTAATTATATAGCTTTAATATCAGTATAAGTATTACAGTATTATTATATCTACAATAATTGTCCTCTCCTTTTGGAGAGATTCGTCCCCATTAATTGATGGGTTTCGCTCTCTCTTCTAGGAGAGATGTTATTTCTTTGATAGCGGAGAGGACGCGGAAGATCAGTGCCTCAACGGTTCATTATATGACATCTCAATTCATGTCAGACTGTCGGCTGCAATCTATCAAGTTAGATAAAATCAATTCTCTTCAAAACCTTGGAAGATCCAAAGACCCTCTTGTGAAAAGCTGTATCATTAAACAGCGATATGTTGAAAGAGGATGAGCAGAAGCGGAGATCAAAATCTTAGTGAGAGATCTTTGTTTTAATGAGAATTTATTTTACTCAAATTTTATGGTATTGTATTCGTTCAGTTTTGATATAAGTTTTAGATGTTGTATGACTTTTTATTTATGAAATGATCTTTTCGCTCAAAAAAAAACAATAAAGTAATAAAGGAATCAATCAATCGATATATTTTAGGCTTTTTTAGAGCGATCTCATTGGTCCGTTTCATCAAACCTCAAATTAGGAAAGTATCATAAATAATAATAAAAAATCAATTAGAGAATCTTTTAATTATTATAATATATATTTAATTTATTATACTAATGTGATGTTTTACCATTCTGAGGTAAAACCTTTAGAGTTCATTTTTTAAAAAAATTTATCGTAAAATAAATTACAAAAATGAAATAATTAATTAGATTCGTGGTAAAAAATGCTTTCATTAGAGTATAAATTTCATATTATTTGTTTTACATTATGTGATGAATTTATTACATATAAAAGTTGTAAAACTATCCCACATCGACAAATTTTAATATGATGATGAAATTCTATATTATAAATAAGAGTAATCATTCGTTCTTCGATATCTTTCAAAAGTTTTTTGAATCTAAAAAAGGGTTCTTCAGAATATAAATCTCAATTAATTATCCTATATTAAAAATTATGATGAGGAGATGAAATTTTAGATTATAAATAAGAGTAATCATTCGGTTATAAATATCGACCAAGAAAAACTTTTAAATTATCCCACATCGAAAAATTATGATGGGGTGATGAAATTCTATATTATAAATATTAGTAATTATTTGGTTTTAATTAAATATCGACAAAAAAACTTTTGAGTCTTAAAAAAACTTTTAATGTATAAGACTACAAATTTAATTTAATGCATAAGACTACAAATTTAAAATCATCCCACATTGGTATTATAAACAAGAGTAATGATGTACTATTTTTTTAGTATTATAAAGAGCTGATGGAAGACTATAAACTTAAATAAATTATCCCACATCAAAAAATTATGATAAGTTGATGAATTCAACATATAAATAAGACTAATCCTTCGTTCTTAAATATCAATAAAAAAACTTTATTTAAGTAAAAATAATTTCACATCGAATATTTTATAATAAGGTGATGAAACTTTATATTATATTATAATAAGGAGTACTTCATAGTAATCATGTGCTCTTAGATATTAATAAAAAAATCTTTTAAATCTTAAAATATACAGTACTCCGTATTAAGATTATAAACTTAAGTAAAATTATTCCACATTCGAAAATTATAAAGTTTCATCAAACCTAAATCTTTTGAGTCTTAAAAAAGTTGTTAAGACTATACACTTAAATAAAAAATTATAATAAGGTGATGGAATTTTATATTATAAATAAAACTAATAAAAAAAATTCCTCAGACATCAACCAACTTAAGTAATTCTCCCGCATCGAAAAATTATGATGTGGTAGTTTAAAAAATTATTAATAAGACAACAAATTTAAAATTATCCCACATCAAAACAACATCGAAATAATTAAAATAAGTTACGGTGATGATTCTATATTATAAATAAGACTACAAATTTTCGTTAAATTATCCCACGTCGATAAATTCTACTCAAGGTGATTGATTTCTATATTATATAAATAAGACTAATTATTTGTTCTTAGATATCAATCAAAATCTTTTGAGTTTTTTAAACTCTTAAGACTATAGATTTTAGTAAATTATCCCACATCGAAAAAATTATATTCCATTCGGTCACTATTTTTTGTCTCATTTCATTAAAATACCCCTCACAAATATTAAGGTAATGAATATCAATCTTTTAAGACTTTTTAAGTCTTCAAAAAGTCTTTTAATAAAACTACAAATTTAAGTAAAAATAATCTCACATCGAAAAATTATAATAAGGTGTTGAAACTTTATATTATAACTAAGATAATCATGTGCTTTTAGATATTAACAAAAGATCTTTTGAGTCTTAGAAATATAAGAATTATATTAAGACTATAAACTTAAGTAAAACTATCCCACATTTGAAAAACAATAATGTTTCATCAAACAAAAATCTTTTGAGCCTATTTCTAGCCAGTATGCTACCCATTTCAAAATGCAAAAAATATTTTCGAACAAATTGCGGCCCATCGGCATTTTGCCAATTTCAAAAAGTCAGGCCATCCACCGATTTTCTCGGATTTTTTTGAACTTCCTTTTCAAAACCTTCCTTATCCTAAGACTTACCGCATTTAGTAATGTCGGGTCTTTTTACAAGTCGTCGAAGCTCTTTAGCATCGAAACTCTGTCGACTTACATCACGGGTTTCTTCCCTTTCCCAGTCTGCCTTATTTGTCAAGGCATGGGCGCATGGCCTACCTACGTAGGACATACCCCACAATGGAAGGCCCGTTTACACATTCAAGTCCAAAGTCTGGGGAATATCGCACGTGGACCTTCCTTCGAACAAGACTCGGCCCACATAGTCGAACCCTAAGGGGGGCCCACCTTTCACAAGTCACCCGTCTAGTGTCCTTTCCGAGTCATCTCCTTTTCAGGCTTTTCCTTGCTCGAGATGTACTATTTTGAATCTATGATCTAGGTTAGTTTCTGATTACGTGGTATTCTTATAGATAGGCCACCGGTAACCAGACACAAGCACAAGATGCAAGAAGCTTAGGACAAGTTGACGGTCTTGGTGGACGCTATGGTCGTCAAGCAGACTCAGATTGAGGCCCAACTGACAGCTATCAAGTCCGACCAAATAGCTATTGTTACCCGTTTGAGCGCCATGGAACAAAGGACTCCTAATGGTGGGATTCAGATTACTGGGCCCTTGGCTGAACTAGTCAGCGCAGTCCGTAAACTGGAAGAACAGGTCCACTTGTCAACAAACAACACTATCCACACGGAAAATGCCCGTGCCTATTCGCCCATGAATGATGAACTGCCCGCCAACCTCAACCTTACGGGCCTGCCGATGTTTGATGGGACCGAAGACCCGGTGCTTCACATCCGGGCCTTCAAAGAGTTCATGGCAGTTAAGGGAGTGAAATCGACCATGTTCAAGCACCTGTTTGCCTCTTCCCTCGAGAAGCATCCGAAAGCCTGGTACTACAGGCTTGACTCCAAGAAATACAAAACTTGGGATGACGTGGCAACGGAGTTCGCTCGGAATTACGCCGATAATACCGAGATCCAGACCACGATGCGCACTTTGGAGGTCATGGCCCAGGAGCCCAAAGAAGGTTTCACCAAATACCTCCAACGCTGGAGGGCCGAAAGCGTGAAGCTAGTGGAGAAGCCCAATGAAAAAAGTTTTAGTGGAGGCCTTTGTCAAGAACCTCCTCCCTTCCTACCGGGTCCATCTCCGGTATGCTGTTATACCCAACTTCGCCACTTTAACTAAAATGGGGACGAGGATTGAGGATAACTTGAGGCTAGAGGGCCTTACTAAGGCCTCTAGCAAGGGGTATCAAGGGGCCAGCTCATCCACCAGCAAGCCCAAATCTACAGCTGCAACCCGCAGCATCTTCGACGAGGTTAATCTACTAGATGCCTCATCCGAAAAGAATACCCGAACTTGGATATTCAGTGATATAGGGACCACCTATACATACGCCTTACAAAGGCTATCTTCAAGGGGCTTGATCCAACCGATAGGCCCAACTCCTGAGGTTCCAGCAGTCGAGAAGCGGTCCAAAAGCTACAATATCCAGGCCTACTGCCGATATCACCGAGGTAATGGGCACGATACTGAAAAGTGCTGTAAGCTGAAGCACCTAATCCGAGAGTTAATCAAAAGTGTGAAGATGCTGTTGCCCGGGGACAACCGAGCTACAAAGAAAACCCCTTCAGTGCCCATGCCATGTTCTTTGGGGAGGTGATCGACTGTTCTCACCTCATTTCTCCATTCATCCCACAAATCAATGGGATATGGTTCGATGATGAAGAAGATGTGTACCTAGCTAAGAGGGAGGTTGTCCCCATCACTCCTTACGAGGTCCGAAAGGCTAAATCCAAAGCTTTAGCCAGTAACCACCTCGCTACCGCCGGTCGTCCTTATCAAGCCGCTAGCTCTAAGGACGCCCCTATCTCAACAACCGTCACTTAACCTGCCAGAACGGAAGATGCCCTTTGTGGACATGACGTAGGTCCACCCCGACGCGGCCACGCGCGGGTTTGGGTAGGCGAATGCACCTCCATATGAGAATGGATCGAATTGAAATTTAAGTCGAAATGGAGTCGCCACCGAATTTTATGGTTATTCGGAACCGTTCGAGCCCACTCTATATCGCTATGGACCATACACAAAGTATGGCCCATTTCGGTTTTAGAGTTTATTGGGCTCGTCCCTTTGCATTGCGATACCGATACCATCTATACCGGTAATCATGTAAAGAATGACTCTCGTGCGCCAACGGTTTCGGGCATCCGGAAACCGAGGTTCTGAGTAAGGGGTGAGGGTACGTGTTGGGAAGCCCACTAAGGACACCCAACCCCGCCCGCACATAGTGGCCTCTACTAAGACATCGTTTGACTTTCTAATATGCGCGTTAGTGATTCGGTGAAATGATATGCAAACAGCGTTTTAGCTAAGCATGCGAATTAAATGTGAGCTGCGTCAATTTAATGCATCTAATTTATTGTCGAAGTGATTTAGCATGCGAGGGTTCATTTATAAACGGTAAAACGTAAAACAAATAAAGCAAAAGCAATAATAAATCGATTACAAGTTACACGGGCGGAATACAACCCGGAATTAACAATACAACGAGCAATAAAGTAGAATAATCGAAATATATATAGCCAAAATGACAAGCAATAGTTAGAAACGGACCCGTGTATAAACTAGACCGTGAATCGTGTAAATGGACGAACTTCAATTAAATACATATTATTTTATGAATTAATCAAAGGACGGAGATATAGGACCTAGGCGTGGTGCTAGCCCGATCCCAAATCCCGATGCCTTGTCCCAACTTATCATGTCGATAAATTGGAGTCTAAATTAATTATGCGTCGGATACGACTACGGAGTCGTCAAGGCAAGATTAATGGTGAGACCGTCGATCAAAGTTGTTTAAGTGAAGTGATATATATGCATTTTGAAAAAATAGATCACGTGATTGACTTTACACGTGACGACTAAGTTGCTTTTTAAAAGACGAGGCTCGAATGTTGCATTAAAGCTCTCGGATTTCTAGGCTATAGGACCCACTCGGTCGAGTCATGGCCTGACTCGGTCGAGTGCGTCCTAGAAGAGGCTACTGCCCATAATTTGGGGTGCTACTCGATCGAGTAGCCTATGTACTCGGTCAAGTGGCACCTGTACGAGGTATAACTCGTCTCGTTTTATGTGTTTTAAAATCGATAATAAATCAAATCACATATAAATATGGCACGATTTATATGCAATTCGATCTTAGGTACTCATAATGTGTATATTATGATTACGAGTCCATTATCGGAGATTTTAGAAAAGATGACATAAAAATCGTTTTAAATTGGACCGGGACAAAATTAATTCTCTCTGCGCTACGTCATCTTTAATAATCCTTACGGATTATGCGATGCTCGACTTAGCGTCAACGGATTTTGTACCGATCCTTTGAAATGGAATTAAGCCCGTTCAACTACGTACTATCACGATCACGTTATGCCCTTGAGTGCGTAGGGCGGTGCTCCTCGAAAGGGCGCCACCACTACTGCGTCTCGTAAAGGGATTAAACGGACTTTGGGCAATAGTCGTAGTTAAACGAGTTAAATCTGAATTTTGATAATACGTAAATACATATATACGCGGTAGTGATATTATGACAAAATGTAAATAACGAAAATTAAATGTTAGATTGTTAGATGCGAAAATTAAATGTTAGATGTTAGATGCGATAAATAAATGTTAGATGTTAGTGTTAGTATTGTCGTTACTATCGACATAATTATAATACATAGACATAAACGCAAATGTACATAAAAGAACGAAAAGAAAGGGAAGAAGGAGAAGTCGGTGTTGAATTGTTACACCTTCAACCTACATGCTCTTGCTTCTCGGGATACGGTTCGTCAAATGGCGGCAATGGCACGGGAATCGTCGAGATACGTAGGAGGAGTTGATGGTGTGTGTGTATGAGGTTTTGTATGGAGACGGATTTTAACGAGTTTTGCTCTCGAAGTGTGTATAAGCGTGACGATGCATGAGGGTTGGATTATGGCTGAAAATGAGAGGGTTTGAATGTGTAAAGTTGGCTGAAATTATGATTTAAAAAAGTTGTTTCAATGCTTGAAGAAAGGTGTCTTAAGGTGGTAAAAGGTCGTTGTAATGCTTAGGATTGACGGGGTATTTATAGGGAACCCATGACACAGGGGCACTCGATCAAGTGGCCCTAGTGCACTCGATCGAGTGCCCTGGCAAATGAACATGGACCGGTTTTTTGAGGCTCCACTCGATCGAGTGGGTCAATCCACTCGATCGAGTGGGTCAATCCACTCGACCGAGTGGATCAATTAGGATGAGCTATTTTAGGAATAATTGACCTTGATTTGATCTTGATTATTTTTTGAATTTCGCTATTTGGCGCAAGTTTCCGGAAGCGCACCAGGTCGTTTTTTGTGTGTCGAGTTCGTCTTTGACCGGGTTTTGACCCGGTCGCTAAAAGACGGGTTTTATCTTTGGTGTCGGTTTTGACCCAAATTAGTCTTATTTTGATCGGAACGACTCACTGGGCCTGGTTTTGAGGTTGGTTTTGTGAGATTTGTATCCCGTAAAAAGCCCATGCCGGACATTACTGATTTCGGGCCCGTATCCGAGCGCGTTAGAGCACGTTAGCGTCCGATCATCATCGGGTGTTTTTTGGAAACTGCTATAGACACCTTGCGGTCAATATTTGGGTGTCTAAAGAGCCCCCACTCTGACTGAGGCTTGGACAAGGCGAAAGTCAGAGTAGCTACCAAGTCAATTAATACCTGGTAGACTTCCGGTCGGGTCGTTTATAGTCCATTAGACTTGCGTGAAAGGGCTCGCCAGCCATAGGATAGAAATCATTCCTGGGTTGATGATAATAACTCCGTGGGGAATCGGACTTGTCGCATAAGTCCTGGGTGCGCCTATATGTGGGCCCATCCCGTACCATTCCGGGAAAAATGCCGCCTCGGACTTTCCGCTGGGGAGATATGTGAGTTGCGCGGTCTTGAATTGTACCTGTATAAGTTACATAAAGTTTTGCATGCAACAAGTAGGTGAAACAAATATGACTCGCGCTGGGGAAAATGATTTTTTTTTGCTTCATTTTGAAATCGAAGTCCTGAAAGCAACTCACGTGCTAGGAGATAAGTTTTCAAAACTGAAATGGGTAGAAATGAAATTTGCAATTTAAATAGACCGAAATTTGGCCTTGTCGAAAAAGGATTTTCTCAAATGGCTAAGTTTTGCAAATTTTAAAATGAGAATTTGAAGAGAGAGGTATACTGACAGATTCGACTCTGGACGTGACCGAACGAGTTGACCGACACGACTGGACTCTCGAGGGGTTGGACCGTGACTCGGTAGGGGGGTGGGCCACCTAACAAGACTCTTAAGTTGCACTATTCCGCAGCCTAGGCGAGTGGCAACATGGTCGAAGTCGAAATGGGAACGATCTATTATAGGGGAATGGCAGTGGTCTGTAATGAGACTGTTTTAGTCTAGTGTTCTTCTGGATTTTTGATTGTAGGGTACATTCCCGAAGTGGGTATTGCTTCGAGTCCTGACAGATTCTCGTCTTCGACTGAGCCGAGTACTAGGACACACTATAGAAAGGAGGCTAGATTTTGAAAGTATTTGGATTATGTGAGTTGATGGAGAACTTCTGCCTAGGAGAAGCCCCCAGGACGACAAAGCTAGCTGTTGAGAACATGATGGTGTCGTGACCGGAATGATGGCGCTTTTTGAATGTGTGTCAATGTGGGTGGTTGTGCCTCTGTTAAAAGGCTTCCTACGTATTCACGTGTAGTGAAATCAAACCATGCCGTAGTTCAGTGGATTGAAAGATATATTATGGTGCCTAAGCTAATAGGACTTTGTGTGTAACCAACCATAGCGATGGTGTAGGCTAGGTGCATTCCCAATGATGTCTTGATCAAAGGGCTAAAATGGTTAGGATCTTGATCCTGTGACTGTGAGCGTTCTCCGGGGTAGCCCCCAGAGGTGATGTGAACTATTTGCATGTTCTATGCCGACCGCAGGTTGAGCTCCCGTGTTCGGGGTTGGCAACTGGTTTGGATAAGAAGAATTGGGATGGGATTTAACGAGTTATGCTCTCGGGGATTTGATGAGTTTTGCTCTCGGGGATTTGATGAGTTTTGCTCTCGGGGATTTGATGAGTTTTGCTCTCGGGGATTTGATGAGTTTTGCTCTCGGGGTTTTGATGAGTTTTGATCTCGGGTCTTTGATGAGTTTTGTTCTCGGGATTTTAACGAGTTTTGTTCTCGGGATTTTAGCGAGTTTTGTTCTCGGGTTTGTGTATGGTGATTGTTAATTCTATTTATGTAAAGGGGAAGTCGAGTAAAATGGCTCGAACTTCGATTGGGATAGGTTTTGATAATGCGGGATCTAGTTTCCATGTCTGGCCCTAATGGTTAGGGGTATCCTATGGAGCTTGGATCCTCAAAATTCCGGGCTGTCTCTGTCCTGGATTTCGGAAAGGTCTTGAGGGTTGTAATGTGGGAAGGCTGAGTGTAGTGTTAGCTGACCAGCTTGATTGTCACTCCCCTATTGGATGGTATGGGTCTTGATAATTTTGAATTCACCGTTTCACTTGAATTGAAAGTTAAGTTCGGTCATGGGTTTCTTGGATATTTTTAGTTGGTTGACTCCTTAGCCCCGGTCATGGAATTCTTCATTTGGATTGACCGCTTTAACCTCAGTGATGGGTGCCTTTTTTTTTTTTGACAATGGCCTCTTTTTTTTTTTTGGCCTTTTGCTTCTTTCCTGGACTTTTGATTTTTTTTGTCCAGTTTTTTTTTTTTCACGGCCATCCCCCGATGGTGTTGTAGGTGGATATGGGGGTGGCCCCATCGGTTGGATTAGGCTTGTGGAGCTAAACCTTTGTAAGGTGTAAGCCTAGTTGGTGTTTATGTGAGTGCAACTCGCGATGGAGTACTCTACGATAAGCATGGTGATTTGGATCTCGGTATTGTCATCATAATTCCGAACATGCTTGGTGGGAGTATCTTCCCGAGTTGGGTATTTTTGGCATCAAGTCTATAGACTCACGATGCTTCGTTTTTTGCTTCTGGTCAGACTAAACGCCTAAGGTAGGGATTTGTTAGTCTTATTGGAGGGGTGTTTATTGTGGGGAGATGGGCTTGCCTCCCGTCTTGAACCCAAACTAGGAGACTACCTATATTTGTCATAGGATTCGATACCGCTCCTGCTAAGGGAAGTTATGTGGCTGTCTATGCCAGACATGGAACAGGTAAAGGAAAACACGGGTCTCAGTTCCTACAGTCATTATAGATGTGCCTATAATAGTCACGTGCATGTGCTCACAGTGTATGATGGTGTTCATCATGTTCTCGGAAACACATAAGGAAGTATATATGAGAAAGAATATTGAAAGCTGATTTTATTGAATTTTGGAAAGAGGACAGAATACAACTGACTCTGACTCCGACTTTGACTTTGACTTTGACTTTGACTTCGAAAGAAATAGTACATCCTAGATTCGGACTCAGACTCGGACTTAAATCAAATCCGGACTCCTGGATGTGTGGGAGGTAGATTGGATGTTTTGGTCATCGGGCCCTGTGTAGTCCATGAGGGGCTTTGCAAGTGATAATGTTTCCAAAACGGGGGTCCTCCCGGCATCGAGGGAATCTTGGATGAGGTGTTTCAGTTTCCAACACTGCTCTGTATAGTGTCCCCTTCCTCTATGGAATTTGCAGTAATGATCGGCGTTCCATGCTTTGGAGCGTTTTTCTGAAGGTGGGTCGACTGTTGGGCCTATTGGTAATATTAGGCCCTTCGAAACCAACCTCTGGAAAGCGACAGTGTAGGACATATCCAAGTGGGTAAATTTCCTTACTTCTGACTGGTTCTTGATTTTCGGAGAGGTGACTTGAGGGTTACCTCTTTCGGTCTTGCCATCTTGAGGGTATCGGACAGTTTCGTTAGAATGTTCACCCTTCAAATGGCTCAGTTGGGTGATCGGCTGCCTTACCCGCTCTAGCTGTGTTAGACGAGATCGGGTTCTTACAAGGTCTTCTTCGATGGTGGTCACCGTGACATTTAGGTTATCTAGGGCGGTATTGATTTTTGAGAAGATATTGTTAATGGAGCAAGACAGCATAAGCATACTCCCCTGGATATCCCCTTTCTCGACGGCACGGGATTTGTTGTGGTTTGGTAACGCCTCATTCATAGGGTCCCTGATCGGAGGAAACGACAGGTGTTAGAACTCGCCTAGGCTCGGTTTTGCGTACATGCAAGAGGATGAGTCAAACTAGACATGGCCCGGGGTGACGGAAATGACTAAGACTCTCGGATCGGGAAACCCGGACGTTGACCTAGACAAAGTAACGACCGATCAGACTTAAGCTGTAGAAGGGTGAATCCGAAAATGGGGTGACCGTGTTTGACCGTGCCACGTGCTCGGACCAACCATGGTGACCTAACCCTAGGTGACTCGAGTATTCGTAGCATAGGTACGACTAGGACTCAGATGGTGCGGCATCTGAATGACTCGAAGGTGACACGCGTGAGACAAGGTGACACGCGTGAGACACCACATGTAGGACAAGACCCTTAGAGCAACCGTGATTGATCGCTCTGCTGAAGGGTAGCCCCCGAGTGAGATCGAGGTTTTGCTAAACCTCGAGTGTCGGACGAGTGACCCTTAGATGTAAGGATCACGAACCTTTAGCTACAGGGATATGCCTTGTAAAAGGTTGACCCGGCCTCGAGGAGAGGCAGACAGGGTAAGGGAAGAAACTCGCGATGTAAGATCGGTAGAGTTTCGACGCTAGAGACCCTTAACTCGATCCGAATAAAGACGACCCTGTGATTAGGGTAGACCCTTATGTTAAAGGACTTTCGAATCGGGACAACTCGACTAACGGATTGAAAGACGGACGAAACTCCCTTAGGAAAGGTCGTGGGGACCGTCCTATTAGAGGGAAAGGTCGCGTGAGACTTTCTAGCTAGGACTCGAGTGTGTAAACGGGCTTTCCTTGGTAGGAGTATGTCCTACGTAGGTGGGCCTTGCCTTAGTCAAATAAGGCGGACGGGGATAGGGAGGAAACCCGTGATGTAAGATCAACGGAGTTTCGACGCTAAAGACCTTCGACGACTTAAGACACGACCCGACACTGCTAAATATGGGAAGTCCTAAGGAGAAGAAGGTTTTGAAAATTGATTGTTTTGAAAATTCCGAGATAATTCGGTGGAGAGGCCCAATTTTTCGAGAAAATCGGAAAGTGCATCGGGCCTCGGTTTTGAAAGTTCGAAAGTATTTTTGAGGTTTGAAATGGGCAGAATACCGGCTAGAAATAGGTTATTTTGAGTAAAATCATAAGTCCTAAATTCGGTATGTGTCCCGGGTTTTGAAAATTGGATATCTTGAAATTTGAAAATTTGAATGTAGGAAAAAAAATTTCCAACGATTTGAAAATTGAAGATGAGATCTCGAAGATTTGAAAATAAAATACGGCTTCTCGGAGATTTGAAAGTCGAGAATGGAATCTCGAAGATTTGGAAATCGCGAATGGCATCACGAAGATTTGAAAATTGAAATTGAATTTTGAAAATTCGAAAATCGAATGGTGGATCGGAAATTCGAATTTTGAAATGGGCGGCATGCCGGCTAGAAAATAGGCTTGTTTTGATTAAAATCATAAGTCTAAATTTCGGCAGCTTTCCGAGTTTTTTGAAAATTGGATATTTTTTGAAAAGATGCATTTTTGGAATTTCGGAATTTTGAATATCCAAAATGAATTTCCGAAGATTTGAAAATCGAAAGAGGATCCCGACTTTTAAATTTGGCGAAAATGCCGAGAGGCTCGAATATTTTGAAAAGTCGAAATTTTTTGAATTTTTGAATAGCATACCGGCTAAAAATAGGCTTGTTTTGAGTTAAATCGTAAGTCCTAATCTTGGTAGCACTCCGGTTTTTGAAAATTTGAATATTTTTGTAAAGATGCACTTTTTGAAATGACGGTTTTTGAAAACGACACGGAAACCAAGTAGCATATAGTCACGTAAGCATTACGACGACACCATGTATGCTTTACACTAAGTCTCGGTCGGTCTAAATGGGGTCTATACCAATGCTCATAGTCTAGACGGGAAACGGGACGGACTTCCTAAGTCGAGTTGAGCTTAGAACATGCCGCAAAGTCCATACGAATCGACTATGAACACCTTTAACGTATCCAAGGCGGAATACATCGTGGTATAGTGAGACATCGGTCACCAGTACCGGCCCGGGAAAATAGGGGTTATGCATGAACCGTAAAACTAAAACACATATTGTATTTGTCAAACGATTTCTATTCGAGTCTCACCCTGAGGATGCCGATGGCTAGGCACTTATCGGTTAATCCCCAGCGGAGTCGCCAAATTGTGGACATGACGTAGGTCCACCCCGACGCGGCCACGCGCGGGTTTGGGTAGGCGAATGCACCTACATATGAGAATGGATCGAATTGAAATTTAAGTCGAAATGGAGTCGCCACCGAATTTTATGGTTATTCGGAACCGTTCGAGCCCACTCTATATCGCTATGGACCATACACAAAGTATGGCCCATTTCGGTTTTAGAGTTTATTGGGTTCGTCCCTTTGCATTGCGATACCGATACCATCTATACCGGTAATCGTGTAAAGAATGACTCTCGTGCGCCAACGGTTTCGGGCATCCGAAAACCGAGGTTCTGAGTAAGGGGTGAGGGTACGTGTTGGGAAGCCCACTAAGGACACCCAATCCCGCCCGCACATAGCGGCCTCTACTAAGACCTCATTTGACTTTCTAATATGCGCGTTAGTGATTCGGTGAAATGATATGCAAACAGCGTTTTAGCTAAGCATGCGAATTAAATGTGAGCTACGTCAATTTAATGCATCTAATTTATTGTCGAAGTGATTTAGCATGCGAGGGTTCATTTATAAACGGTAAAACGTAAATAAATAAAGCAAAAGCAATAATAATTCGATTACAAGTTACACGGGCGGAATACAACCCGGAATTCACAATACAACGAGCAATAAAGTAGAATAATCGAAATATATATAGCCAAAATGACAAGCAATAGTTAGAAACGGACCCGTGTATAAACTAGACCGTGAATCGTGTAAATGGACGAACTTCAATTAAATACATATTATTTTATGCATTAATCGAAGGATGGAGATATAGGACCTAGGCGTGGTGCTAGCCCGATCCCAAATCCCGATGCCTTGTCCCAACTTATCATGTCGATAAATTGGAGTCTAAATTAGTTATGCGTCGGATACGACTACGGAGTCGTCAACGCAAGATTAATAGTGAGACCGTCGATCAAAGTTGTTTAAGTGAAGTGATATATATGCATTTTGAAAAAATAGATCACGTGATTGACTTTACACGTGACGACTAAGTTGCTTTTTAAAAGACGAGGCTCGAATGTTGCATTAAAGCTCTCGGATTTCTGGGCTACAGGACCCACTCGGTCGAGTCATGGCCTGACTCGGTCGAGTGCGTCCTAGAAGAGACTACTGCCCATAATTTGGGGTGCTACTCGATCGAGTAGCCTATGTACTCGGTCAAGTGGCACCTGTGCGAGGTATAACTCGTCTCGTTTTATGTGTTTTAAAATTGATAATAAATCAAATCACATATAAATATGGCACGGTTTATATGCAATTCGATCTTAGGTACTCATAATGTGTATATTATGATTACGAGTCCATTATCGGAGATTTTAGAAAAGATGACATAAAAATCGTTTTAAATTGGACCGGGACAAAATTAATTTCCTCCGCGTTACGTCATCTTTAATAATCCTTACGGATTATGCGATGCTCGATTTAGCGTCAACGGGTTTTGTACCGATCCTTTGAAATAGAATTAAGCCCGTTCAACTACGTACTATCACGATCACGTTATGCCCTTGAGTGCGTAGGGCGGTGCTCCTCGAAAGGGCGCCACCACTACTGCGTCTCGTAAAGGGATTAAACGGACTTTGGGCAATAGTCGTAGTTAAACGAGTTAAATCCGAATTTTGATAATACGTAAATACATATATATGCGGTAGTGATATTATGACAGAATGTAAATAACGAAAATTAAATGTTAGATTGTTATATGCGAAAATTAAATGTTAGATCTTAGATGCGATAAATAAATGTTAGATGTTAGTGTTAGTATTGTCGTTACTATCGACATAATTATAATACATAGACATAAACGCAAATGTACATAAAAGAACAAAAAGAAAGGGAAGAAGGAGAAGTCGGTGTTGAATTGTTACACCCTCAACCTACATGCTCTTGCTTCTCGGGATACGGTTCGTCAAATGGCGGCAATGGCACGGGAATCGTCGAGATACGTAGGAGGAGTTGATGGTGTGTGTGTATGAGGTTTTGTATGGAGACGGATTTTAACGAGTTTTGCTCTCGAAGTGTGTATAAGCGTGACGATGCATGAGAGTTGGATTATGGCTGAAAATGAGAGGGTTTGAATGTGTAAAGTTGGCTGAAATTATGATTTAAAAAAGTTGTTTCAATGCTTGGAGAAAGGTGTCTTAAGGTGGTAAAAGGGCGTTGTAATGCTTAGGATTGACGGGGTATTTATAGGGAACCCACGACACAGGACCACTCGATCGAGTGGCCCTAGTGCACTCGGTCGAGTGCCCTTGCAAATGAACCTGGACCGGTTTTTTGAGGCTCCACTCGATCGAGTGGGTCAATCCACTCGACCGAGTGGATCAATTAGGATGAGCTATTTTAGGAATAATTGACCTTGATTTGATCTTGATTATTTTTTGAATTTCGCTATTTGGCGCAAGTTTCCGGAAGCGCACCAGGTCGTTTTTTGTGTGTCGAGTTCGTCTTTGACCGGGTTTTGACCCGGTCGCTAAAAGACGGGTTTTATCTTTGGTGTCGGTTTTGACCCAAATTAGTCTTATTTTGCTCGGAACGACCCACTGGGCCTGGTTTTGAGGTTGGTTTTGTGAGATTTGTATCCCGTAAAAAGCCCATGCCGGACATTACTGATTTCGGGCCCGTATCCGAGCGCGTTAGAGCACGTTAGCGTCCGATCATCATCGGGTATTTTTTGGAAACTGCTATAGACACCTGGCGGTCAAAATTTTGGTGTCTACACCCTTGAAGAGCCAAGCACTGACACGGCTCTAGTCAAACAACTGAAGAGGGCTTGAGCTGATCTCACCATATGGCAACTTTTGGTTAGCTCGCAAGAACATCGGGAAGCACTTACTAAGGCTCTCGATCAAATTAAGGTCGACTCACTGGTTACTCCTACTGAAGTGGTAGCCCCCATCATGCCCCACCTCAAGGGCAAATCCAAAGAAGAAGGCCCACTTATTACCTTCTCTAAGTCCGACCTAACACCGTTCGGGGCTGCCCATAACCTCGCCCTATACATCACGGTGATCTGCCGAGGGAAGTATCTCCCGATGACCCTAATAGATGACGGGTCTGCTGTAAATGTCCTTTCCTTAAGGACCGCAAAAGCCCTCGGCATTACAGAGCCGACTACCTCCCAACGGCGCAGACTATCCAGGCTTTTGATGGAAGCCCGAAATCGGTTGCTGGGGCCGTTAAACTGACAATTATAAGGGCCCAATTGAAAAAGAACTAGAATTCCAGGTGATCGATGTCACCTCCTCTTTCAACCTACTTCTCGAGAGGCCATGGATCCATGCGGTCAAAGCTGTATCCTCTACCCTCCACATGAAGGTCAAGCTACCCTTACAAGACGGTGTCATTACTCTGGGGGCAACCCCCATTACTGTGGCTAGCTGCAACATCGCGGGCCGGGTGGACCCACGAGTGTTCGATTTCGTGGGAATGATCGAAGAGGAATATCTCTTCAGGCCCTATTTCACCACTAGCATCGACATGATGCTACAAAACTTGGGTTATTTACCATGGGCTACTTCGAGGCCATATCTTCCAGCTGAAAATTATCGAGGTCCTAAAGGACGGAGAATCGCAATTCGGCATATGGTATGCTGTGACCCCGGAAAATGTGGTCCGGGTCGGTATTCAGAAGGCCAGCGGCATCATCAAGGGTACTTACTTGGGCCCTTACAGCCCAAGACTAGCCGACTACTTTGTTACTCCGGTATTCGGGGCTGTTCAAGTGGGCCTCTACCAGCCCATCATCTTATACCCCGACACCAAATTGGCTCGGGAATGCAACTACATCCCACATGACATATTTGCCCTCGTCCAGGCTGAATCTAAGGAGCGTGCTGACAATGCAGAGCCTATGCTGGGGCTTCTATTTGGGGAAGACAAGGTTGCCCCGACCCCAAAAGAAGACTTGGTAAACCTGATTCTCAGAAGAGGTATGTTCGACCCCACGAAGATGATCTCTAAAGTCGGTTCTGACACCGGGATAAGGGCATGGAGGAAGACTATTAAGTGGACTGACAGCCAGGACCGAGTCTACAAGCTGACCACCAGTGAAGGAGACATGCCGGATACCGAGTCTGAGTCTGAGTCATAGTCTGAGTTCGAGTCTAGAGGGTCTGGTGCTGGAGTTTAGTCCGTAACCCCTCTTCCTATAGTCACTTCCACTGGAGCCTCGGGGTCTGTCCCGAGGGCACTCCTAATCCCGCCTCTGACCAATGATCAGATGGCCGCTCTCTTTGAGCTGTTTTCTAAATTTAATCAATAATAACGATAATCGTTCTGCTTACGACTTGTCTTATTTTCAAAATGCCTTCAATTTAAAAAAAATTATATGCAATGACATTGAGAAACCCGACGAACAGGTATCTTGCTTTACCTCCGCATCTGATCGAGCAACTGGAGCAAAGAGAATCCTGAGACCCGGTAATCGAGGAAACCGAGTCCATCAACGTGGGAACAACCTTAGAACCTCAGGAGCTTAGGATAGGGTTATCTTTAGTTCCCGAGGAGAGAAAAAAATTCACAGATCTCCTCCAAGAGTTCAAGGATGTCTTCGCATGGTCCTACAAGGACATGCCGGTGATAGATCGTGAAATAGCTGTACACCGTATACCCATCAAAGACGGGTGTAAGCCGGTGAAACAAAAGCTCCGTAGGATGAGGCCCGAATGGTCTCTCAAGTCAAAGAAGAAGTCGACAAACAGTTCAAAGCCGGCTTCATACAAGAGTCCGAATATCCGGACTGGGTTGCAAACATCGTGCCGGTTCCTAAAAAGGACGGTAAGGTGCATGTCTAAGTGGATTTTTGAGATCTTAACAAAGCAAGCCCGAAATTGGATTTTCCGTTGCTACACATAAACATACTGGTGGATAACACGGCCGATGACGCCCTTCTATAATTTATGGACGGGTATGTCGGGTATAATCAAATCAAGATGGCGGAAGAAGATATGAGTAAGACCACCTTCATTACACCTTGGGGTACTTACTGTTACACCGTCATGCCATTTGGTCTCATCAATGCCGGGGCCACTTATCAACGAACGACCACAACCTTATTACACGACATGATGCATAAGGAAGTGGAAGTTTATGTAGACGACATGATCGTCAAATCCAAAGATCAAGACGGGCACATTGCAGCCCTAAGGAAGTTTTTCACCCGATTACACAAATACAACATGAGACTAAACCCTCAAAAGTGCAGTTTCGGGGTAACATCGGGCAAATTACTGGGCCATATCGTTAGCCAACGCAGCATCGAGGTTTACCCAGCTAAAATCAAAGCCATCACCGAGATGCAACCACCTAAAACCGAAAAAGAAATAAAGGGGTTTCTCGGGAACGTCCAGTATATTAGACGGTTTATTTCAAAACTAACCATGGTATGTGAACCGATTTTCAAAAAACTGAAGATAGGAGAACGAACACTGTGGGATGAGAAATGTCAAGCGGCTTTCGACAAAATCAAGGAGATCATGTCTGCCCTGCCGGTATTAATGCCACCTCAACATGGTTTGCCTTTGTCGTTATACCTAACAACGACCGAGACAGCCATGAGGGCTATGCTGGCCCAGACAGTCGACTCGGAAGAACGAGCTATTTATTACATCAGCAAAAAGTTCTTGGAGTATGAATGCAAGTATACAATGCTTGAGAAAACATGCCTAGCTCTAGTGTGGGCCACCAAGAAGCTTCGACATTATATGCTCAGTTACGAGGTACATGTACTATCCAAAATGGATCCTATCAAGTACCAATTCGAGAAGCCCATTCTCAGTGGCAGGATGTCTAGATGGACTTTAATGTTGGCAGAGTTCGACCTCAAATTTGTGCCACTAAAAGCCATCAAGGGCCGGGTAGTGGTCGAGTTCCTCACCGATAGTCCCGTAACCGAAGAAGGGCACACCGATACGTGGTCCTTCCCAGACGAGGATATATTCCATACTGACACGGAGACATGGGATTTATATTTCGACGGGGCATCTAATTTTCGAGGGTTCGGGGTCGGAATTCTTTTAATTTCGCCAAAAGGGGAGCACATGCCGTTATCCATTAAACTGGATTTCGATGTGATTAACAACGCAGCCGAATATGAACCATGCATTCACGGGTTGCAAGCCGCCGCTGATTTAGGAGTCATGAACCTTCGGGTCCACGGTGACTCATCTCTAGTCATCAACCAAGCTCTCTAAAAATGGAAGACTCGGAAAGCCAATCTCGTGGCCTATTAGGCGCGACTAAGGGTTCTAGAAAAACAATTCCAAAAGGTAGAATACATCTATTTACCTTGGGAAGAAAACCAATTTGCAGATGCACTTTCCAAATTAGCATCTTTATTAAATATCCCGGAGCATCTGACCAGCATGCCGATTTGCGCCGGGAATAGACCAGGTAGCCCGGGTATACTATCGCTGCATCCAGGTGTCGCTCATTACGTCAGTCAGTTGGGTTGGGTCACTCACAACTGCTTCGTTCTCCGGGTTTCTCTGGGACCGACCATACTCTCTAATTATGCGGTCGGGGTAAAGATGAACTGTTTGCCTAAAGGATAGAATCACCTGATATCGTGCCCTATCCCTCGGTTCCAAACCTGTCCAAACATAAATAGGCCACCACGGCACCACCCATCGGATCAATGGACTGCTATGGAAAGAGAGCTCTTCGTCCCAATACTTCTGGTTAATATGGCGAGTAAAGTCAATGGTCCGTCTCCTTGTCATCACCTGATTGGATCGATATCGACTCGGGTCAAGGGGATGTTCTATGATCGATAGCCTCTCAAATAGCCAAAGCTGAAAAAGCACAAAAAAAAAACAAAAAAATGAGTTCCTGAGGCAAAATTAGCGTCCGCTTAGGGGCACTCGATCGAGTGCCTAGGGGTCACTCGATCGAGTGACACCCCTGAAATCGGGCAGTGGGTTTTTAAATGAAGGCACTCGATCGAGTGCCCCCTGTAGCAGAATATCGTGTAAAAAAAACGGGAAGGGGGGGGGCGATATACCTGTAATATACGGGTACTCCTGGTAAGACAAATCGACGACTCCCTTTTGCGATTATCCAAACCCTGGATAATTTCCCCATTAATCAGCCATGTCGGACTGTGCTCCGTCTCCATCAGATCGACCACAGTAAAAAGTCGGACATTGCCCATACATGACAACATATCCATATGGCCTTCAAAAGCGTAAACATGGAGCATGCAAAAAGCGAAAGCCCTACGGCTGTGAGCCGGTCTAACCCGGACATCATGTGGGTTCATGAATTTCTCGGCCAAGTCAGACAAAGAGACATTATCTCCATCCAGCATACGGGATACCTCCATATGAGAGAGTCCTAAAAACTCCCGTAGTTTCCTCCTTGGGTCGTGAACTAAAAATGGGACAACAGGACGAAGCAAGGGGTTTCATCCTCCTACTGCAGCGATTTCCTCGGGTATAGGACAAATCTCACCCCGAGGAAGGGCAAAAACGTGATATGTGTCGTCCCAGTAGGACAAACAGGCATCGAGAAAATAACGATCCACCTGCATCTGACGGACCGTGAACAATTGAGTAATACCCGCCTGATTCAGAGCTACTTTATCTGCGTCCCTAAAGCGCTGATAGCAATCTTGCAACATTGCGGTCAAACGTTCAATTCCCATGGCTCAATTTATTGAGAAAGATAAGAGTTCTCTTTTGTTAAGAAGAAGAGAGTTGATGGAGTATTGAGAAAACTAAAATAGGAGATGGGTATTTATAACACCAAGCCCTATAATCCTCCTTTCTTTAGGATTTCTTAAATTTAGGCATACAGGCCCAATCTCAGTTTCCTCGTATCAGTACAAGAATAAAGTCATCCCGAGCATTCCTGGTCCTTTTCAAAAAGTCAAAATTTTCAAGATTTTCAAAAATTCAAAAATCCTAAAAAAAATTCAAAATTTTTATTCCCCAGCGTGAGTCATTTTTACCTAAATGTTGCATGCAAAACTTTATGTAACTGTACACAGGTACAACTAAGGCTTCAGAAGTAGGCCAGCGCAACTCACTAAACTCCCCAGCGGAAAGCCCAAGGCGGCATTTCTCCTAAAAACAGCATGGGATGTACCTACATACAGGTACACCCAGGACTTCGAAGGCAAGTCCGACTCCCCACGGAGCTATAAACACCAACTCAGGTATGATTTCTATCTTATGGCTGGCGACTCCTTTCACGCGAGTCTAATGGACTATAAACGACCCGACCAGAAGTCTACCAGGTCTTAATTCTTGATTGGCTTGGTAGCTACTCTGACTTTCGCCTTGTCCAAGCCTCAGTCAGAGTGGGGGCTCTGTAGACACTCACATTTGGCTGCCAGGTGTCTATATCAGTTTTCGAAAAACACCCGATGATGATCGGACGCAAACATGCTTTAACATAATCGAATATGGGATCAAAATCATTAGTATTTGGTTTGGGCTTTTTACGGAGTACAAATCTCACAAAACCAACCTCAAATTCAGTCCCAGTAGGTCGTTTCCAATCAAATAAGACTATATTGGGTCAAAACCGACGCCAAGTGCAAAACCGTCTTTTAGTGACCGGGTCAAACCCCGGTCAGGCATTTCCGAGACATAAAAATCAGTCGCGCCACTTCGAAAGTCTGACTCGAAGTCAAAGACTACACAAAAATCAGCTACAAAGAGGATCAAAGCAATTACACAACCTCGTTAGAGATAAAACTCTATCTCTAAGGAAAACCCACCACCCGACCAGACCCACTCGATCGAGTAGGCTCATAAAACCCACGGGAACCGGTGTCGGACTTGGCACTCAATCGAGTGTCATGCACCACTCGATTGAGTGACTCCTTTTCTATCCAAAACCGGACTTTTTTCCTATCCAAAGCCGGTAATTCTTTTATCCCAAGACCGGGTATTTCTATCCGAAGTCGGGGTATTTTCCTATAAATACCCCACCCTCTCAACATAATTGAGGGCCGGAATTTAACGACAACCTTACGATAATTCTACGACACACTTTACAACCTTACAACCCTTCATCTCTACACATAAACCGCCATAACTCATCTGCATTATCTCGACGCTCCCGTGCCTAAGGCACAGCTAGACGATCCCCGTTCCGAGAGTACAAAGCATATAGGTTGAGGGTGCCAAATTCAACCCCGTTTTCTTCCTTTTCTCTCTCCCTTTCCTCGTTTTTCTCGTCCCTCTCTCTCTTCATCTTTTTCTTCTTCTCGTTTTTTTCGTTTCTAATAACGCTATTATTATTACTATCTAATTAACGTAAAACATCGCGCATATATCAATTTTCTAAAAACTATCTCGATTCGAATACGTTTAAGGATGAACATCATATAAGACCCTTCTAATCCCTTTACGAGTTGTAACAGTGGTGGAGCCCTCTCGAGGAGCCCCGCCCTAAACACTCAAGGGCATGATGGGATCGCGAATATTCCTCCTTAAACATATCCGATTCCTTTTTTAAGGTTTGAACGAAACCTGTTGATGCCAATCGAACATCACACAATCCGCAAACATTAGTTACGATGTCGTGACGCGGAGTGAATCGATTTTCGCTCTAATCAAACAAACAAAACGTATATTTTTAAGATGCGATATCGACTCCATAGTCGAATATTATGTCTAAAAGAAATAGTTCAATTTAAAACGTCTTATAAACATCTTTTCTAGAATTCACTCTAAATATTAGATATTGATTCCGTAATCAAATATCGAATACGACGAGTATCGAAAAGTAAGTCGAGTATAAATTATACTCTCTACGGTTCTTTGGAATTGCAACATATTCCTTTTAGGATAGTTTCACTAGAATTGTCACATTTCTATAATGGACATGTTTTTGTTAGTGAAGATGTTTTACTTTATTAGTGAGGCTCATCATCTATACTCACAACCTTATTCCATGTGCAAAAAACAAATGTTGCATTTCCGAAGAACTGGAGGGAGTACTATATTTGTAGGTGGCTTAAATAAATTATCAATTTACAACTTAAAGCAACAAACTGTTGTTCGTACAGGGGCACTCGACCGAGTGCCTAGCCCACTCGATCGAGTGGCACCCCAAAAAATAGCAGAAGGGTTTTAAACAGGGAACTCGACCGAGTCTCCCCATGACTCGGTCGAGTGGCCTCATTCACACACCAAACGTGGGCTCTTCACATGCAATAAGTTGTATCAAACATTTTTATGACTTCGGTCGACACGTGTCAAGTCCATCACGTGTCCTACTCTTTTCAAAATCATGCATCATGCCTTTTATATCATTCTAGACTATTTACAAACCGTTATTATCGTTACTAACTCAATTGTTTCTATTCTTGTGTTTTATTTTCGTTGTTTGTTTTATTGTACTAAAACGAACCTCGCATGCTAAAATAAATTTGACGTTAGCTTAGATGCATTTAATTGACATAGAAACTTATTCAAATCTTCACATGTTTAGTCAAAATACTTTTCGCATAACATTTCAACCGAATTACTAACGCGCGTATTCTAAAATTGAACGATATCTTACAAGAGGCCGCTATGTGCGGGCGGGGTTGGGTATTCTTTGTGAACTTTCCAACACGTACCCTCACCCCTTACTCAGAACCGTGGTTTCCGGATGTCCGAAACCATTGGCGCACGAGAGTGTCATTCAATACACGATAACCGATAATGTCGGTATCGGTATCACAATGCAAAGGGATGAACCCAATAAACTCTGAGATGAAAATGGGCCGTACTTTGTGCACGGCCAACCAAGATATAAGTGGGTTCGAATGGGCCCGAACTTTCACAAAGTTCGTTGGCGACTCCAACTAGCATTTAAATTTCAACCCGAGTTCCATCTCAAATGAGATTCATTCGCCTCCCCAAACCCGCGCGTGGCCGCGTCGGGGTGGACCTATGTCATGTCCACAACTTATCAATTATTACTAACAACTTCAATTGAGTTCCGACGTTAAACATATACAACCTCCTTCGAACATTGTTACTAAATGTTGCCACATGCACCTAGCAATACACATTACTTTTAAAAAAAAAACGTAACAATTGTTACTAATATTTAACTGCTTCTTAAAAATAAATAACACAAGTACTGTGCTCAATTAACAACCGAAGATAGTGTCAATACATCTATAGTCGCTTGAAAACTGTCAGAAAATGCTATACAATACTAATAACTCAAAAATCGTGCGTATGCACGGGATCTAATCTAGTTTAATATATCTAATAACATAAGGAAAAGTGCAACCCAAAATAACTTTAAATTGACAATTAACGCTGCAAATTAAATAAATGCCGCCTAAACTAGGATATTCCCTAGAGTATTTATATCACGATCAGACAAACCCGCTCAAAACATTCACTCACCCGCACATTGACACATTCACCACACTCACGGACTCACTCACAGACTCACTCACCGCTCTTCTTCCAAAAATAAAGAAACTAAACCTAATGTCTCTAAACACTCACCCACATCGTCAAATCCATCAAAAAATTTCTTCTTCTCTTTTACTTCCTTTTTGATTTCTGCAGGTTTGCCTTTTACTTCTCTTGCTCTTATTTTAGGGTTTACGTTAATCGTATGATTGCAATCTTTATTAATTACTTGTTGTTAGTGAGGCTGATGATCTATGGCCGAAATTGTTTGCCGATATTTTAATTTATTATTATGAAATTGTCGTGTGTTGAGTTATTTGTGGAATTATAGATCTGCTGGTAGCATTTTAGTGTGCTAGCAGTGTGTTATAGAATTGAAACTTTCAATTCAAAGTGACGGCTTATTAGCGTGCTTGCTGGTAGTGTATTAGTGTGTTATAGAATTGAAATTTTCAATTCAAAAGTGACGGCTTATTACTAGTGTGTGTTAGGAGTATTTCTTTGGTGATAGCCTGTTAGTGTGCTATCTTATTAGTGTTCTTATTAAATTAGTGTTCCCAAAATAATACCAACCAAAATAATACCAACTATAATACCTAAAATAAATTAGTGTTATTTAACCACAATAATATCAATTATAGAACGTCATTTTAAAATAATACCAATTTCAATAAATCTGAGAATAATATTCCGTATATATTATTAGACTAGTTAAACAAGAGTAGTATAAGTGAGTGTATAACCTGCTACATCAGGTCAGCTAATTAATATTTAACCTGCTACTTATCTCCCATTCTTCTCCTTAGACCTGGATAACGGGTGAATTGTGTCGGAGCTTCGCGTCGGGCTACTTTCGGGTTATAATAATCGGGTTGACTTCAGGTCGGGTCGGATAATTTCGGGTTCGGGTCATTCTCGGGTTTGTTGTTTTCAACTTTTATAAGAATATTGACTCGTTTTCTATAGTAGCAGTCGGGTTAGTTTTGAGTTAGTCGGGTCCATTTGGATTACGGGTCAAAATCAGGTCTTCAATTCGGGTGTCAGGTTGGGTTCGGTTTGGCTTATTCGGGTCGGGTTAGTTTTGTCAGGTTTACTCCTCCTTATTTCTCTCTTTCATCCTCCTTCTCCATTATCCTTCATCCTTCTTCAGTTTTTTTTTATATACGTTTCGTTTAGATTAACGTGTTGATTTTGGTGTAGGATTGTGTTGCTAGCTAGATTTGGTGAGGTTGAAGGAAGAGGAAGACGGAGGACATTAATGACGTTTAATGCCCCGTACACTGAGTAAGTGAAAAGGAGTGAAGTAATATGAAATAAATTAAAGTCGAAAAAGGAAGGTGAATGGGTTATACCGCTAACTGGTCATCTATACTACTCTGGTTTAACTACTCCAAAAATACGTATTATTCTGTGATTTATTAAAATTGGAATTATTTTTGGAAGACGCTCTATAGTTGGTATTATTGCCATTAAATAAAATTAAAGGTGAAAAACGAAGGTGGAAGGGTTCTACAGGTAACCGGTCACCTATACTATTCTAGTTTAACTACTCCAATAATACGTATTATTCTCTGATTTATTAAAATTTATATTATTTTGGGAAGATGCCCTATAGACTATAGTTGTTATTATTGTTGTTAAATAACACTAGTTTATTTGTGCTCTTATAATATGTGTAGTTTTGTTTGTTTGTGCAATCTTACTAGTGTTCTTAATAAAGAAAATTATCTTAGTGTTCTAATCAATGTGATTTTCATGAACAAGTTTATTAGTGTTCTGGCACATTCATGATTTTTGATAGATTCTTCCATTTGGTTCTTCCTTCCCTCGTATTGTTAATGTCCGAAGTGATGGCAGCGAGGTTACACCTGTTACTCCCTAACTATCACTTGGATCTCGTTAAGTTCAAGAAAAATGAAAATCAAGCTTCTGAGGCTCATGAGCTGACGACTTTAATAGTGAAGGTTTTTTTTATAGACATGACGACTTTAATAGTGAAGGTTTTTTTTATAGGCATGACTTATGACTATGGTAAATGAAAATGTTGAAGGTAAGAGGTCGCTTCGTGATGAGTTTAGTTGGTACGGAGTATATTGGTTTAAATGTGATATTGGTGGTTTGATTCTAGTAGCATTGCTCAGATACAAGGGTATGTTGGCTATTAGGTTGCTGAACATCACAGACCCCCTTTTTTGTGTATACGACTCCCGTCCCCCTTTTTTATCGTTTATATCAGCCAATTTATCATGTAACTTCAATAATTTTCATTTCTTTTATAGGGCACCCTAAGTCTACAACTACTAAGCACAGGGGACCAACTTTGATCGTCGTGACAATACTGATGTGCTCCTATTTTAAATTATTATTGGTTTATAATGATCTTTTATTTACTTTTTAATAGAGGATATCGTAGTACGGTATCCGAGTAGGTGGAGGAAACAGTTTAAGAAACACAATAGGACAATATTGCGTGACAAATTAGGAAACACAATAGGACAATATTGTGTGAATATCCTTGATGTTATTATCTAGGATAGAATTAAGATTAATATCATTAAGATATGATTTATTATAAGATATGATTTAGTTTCCTAATTTGAGTTAGATACGGTGTGATTATGGTACTATAAATATGGATATGTTTGTATTCATTCATATTCAAGAAAGAAAGTACGAATTTACAATAATACAAATTCTTTATTTTATCACTTTTCAATGCCAATTTTATTAATATTATGTTATGTTAAATGTAGACTATGGCAGATTAAATAATGACACTAGAGGACATTGATGAAGTTAAAGAAGCGTGACTGCGTAAGCGACAAAATGTTTAGAGAATATATAGTACTCCGTATATATTAGATTATTTTTATTGCTCCCTTTTGTGGTCTTTGTATAAGGATATATTTTTATATGTGTTGTTGGTAAACATTGACACAATTGGTGTGTTGATGAGATGAAGATGTTTCTATGACATTATTGTTGATTGGAATCTATTCCAGACATTGTGTTGTCATCTTTTATATTTGAGTTGACGTATAATTTATGGAGCTATGTTGCCAAAATTTACCTAGCTAACGGTTTTTATAAAAGCGACGTGAAAACTTACTCTACGGTGGCGGTTGTTGTACTGTACCTGACCCCATGGATTACTCTACGACGACGGTTCTTATATTAAAAATGACATCGTATGTTACCTATGGTGGCGGTTGTTAGGTGAGGAATGACACCATAAGACCTATAGTGACGGTTTTTATTTGAGAAACGATACTATAGATGAGCTATAGTGGCAGTTTTTAGTTGAGATATGACACCATAGATACCTACAGTGGCGGTTTTAAGTAGACAAATGACACCATAAATGACCTAAAATTGCGGTTTTAAGTTCAGAAACGACACCATATATGACCTACAGTGGCGGTTTTAGTTGAGATACGCCACCATAGATGACCTATAGTGGCAGTTTTAAGTTAAGAAATGACACTATATGATAAACTGATCAAGCTAGTACACCTCGGTATATAAAGCCGAGTGGAGAACTAGATACAACGAATACTACTAGCTCTACTAATTACACGGTAAATCAAGAGTTAGCTATACTAATTATGAATATGAAGAGACGTACACTAATTACATTATATTTACTAAGACACCCCCGCAGTCGAAACGGTAGGAGAACGGACGTTCAGGCTGGACCGAAAACGGGTAAACAGGTACCTGGGCAAACCCCTTGTGAAAATATTGACATACTGATAGAGTCAGTGGGGACGTGGAGAACACGGACCAAACCGAGGCGAACCTTCTCGCGAACAAAATGAATGTCAATTTCAATGTGTTTGGTTCGTTGATGTTGGACCGAGTTGCCGGAGAGGTAGACGACCGAGAAATTGTCACAGTAGACAACGGTGGCATGCCGTAGAGGAACATGAAGCTCGAGAAGTAAATTGCGAAGCCAACACGTCTCAGCGACGACATTAGCGACGCCTCTGTATTCTGCTTTAGCACTTGAGCGGGAAACAGTAGGTTGCCGTTTAGAGGACCATGAGAGCAAATTATCACCGAGAAACACACAATAACCGGAAGTGGAGCAACGGAGGTCGGGACAACCGGCCCAGTCAGCGTCGGAGTAAGCGGTGAGTTTATCGGAGACAAATTTCATAACGCGGAGCCCATGAGTGAGAGTGCCCTTGACATAGCGAATAATACGCTTGAGAAACTGAAAGTGAGGCTCTCGAGGGGCGTGCATAAATAGGCAAACCTGTTAGACGGCATAGGAGATGTCCGGTCGAGTAATAGTCAGATACTGTACGGCGCCAGCTAAACTGCGGTAGAGAGTGGAGTCAGGGAGAAGAGCACCGGAGGTGGCACTGAGTTTGGACCCAACTTACACGGGTGTAGAAACCGAGTTACAGTTGGACATATCGGCCCGAGCAAGAATATCGCGGGCTAGGATTCCTGAGAGAGAAATAGACCTGTCGAATTAGGGGTCACCTAAATGCCAAGGAAATGGTGCAAGGAACCCAGATCAGTCATAGCGAATTCTTGTGAAAGAGTAGTGATAATGCGTCATAGCAAGCTGGTACTAGATGCGGTTAGTATGATATCAACAATATATAATAGTAGATAAGCTATCACATCTCCTCCTCTTCAATTCCTTGCCATTTCCCTTCTACTCGTAACAATATCACAAAAGAATTCAACTTTTACAATTTGTCTTCTGGTTCCTCATTTGATGTTTAGAAAGATAAGTTTGTCTCCTTTTTTTCTTCCTCCATCTTCACTTCATTTGGCCTGAATTACGGGTCACTTCATGTTTAGAATGATGTTTAGAAAGATAAGGTGAGGGGAAGGTCAAAACCAATGGCCAAATGAAGTGAAGATGGAGGAAGAAAAAAAGGAGACAAACTTATCTTTCTAAACATCAAATGAGGAACCAGAAGATAAATTGTAAAAGTTGAATTCTTTTGTGATATTGTTACGAGTGGAAGGGAAATGGCAAGGAATTGAAGAGGAGGAGATGTGATAGCTTATCTACTATTATATATTGATGATATCATACTAACCGCATGTAGTACCAGCTTTCTACGACGCATTATCACTACTCTTTCAAAAGAATTCGCTATGACTGATCTGGGTTCCTTGCACCATTTCCTTGGAATTTAGGTGACCCGTAATTCGACAGGTCTATTTCTCTCAAAGGAATCCTATGCCCGCGATATTCTTGCTCGGGCCGATATGTCCAACTGTAACTCGGTTTCTACACTCGTGTAAGTTGGGTCGCCGACTCACGAACCCGGGAGGGAGGTGATCGGTTTTAGCTTAGTTGGACTACGAACCCGGGAGGAAGGTAGCCAACCCCTAGAGGCGTTCCACTATTCCTATCATCCCTAGCGATTCGATGCTCGGTATTCCTTACCCACGATTATGGCATGTCGGAGGTTAAGTCGGACCCTAGGTCTTTCTCTGTTCGAGTAACCGTCATTTTTAGCTTTCGTTTGTTTTCTCGTTAGTTTTCTATTCTCTTTTTAGTATTTTTTTTCTCTCCTTAGTTTACCGTTCTTTATTGTAGTTGTAGTTCACCTTCTCACTCTCTTTCGACTTAGATAAACATTTAGGATAAACGTGACTAGGCATCACTTTGCTCCTTGTGGGATCGATCCTCTATTGTGCTACAATTACATCGTGCGCTTGCGAGGTATTAAAACTCCAACACTTCTCCATGTCCATCTGTGTGGAGAGAAGCGAACAACCGGCTTACATCCACAACATCAAAACCAATGACACCCCCGAAGAGCTTACAAACGATCCTAGATTTTAAAACCGATGGATCATACCCTCCCAATACCAACACCAAAAGCAAACGAGCCTTGAGAATGCCCGCCACCCACTACGTCATAAGCCAAGGGCCACTATATAAACAAACCCCGCAAGGAGTACTCCTTAGATGCTTAGACAAAACCCAATCCAAAAGAGTCATGTAAGAAGTACATGACGAGGAATGTGGACCCCATATGAGTACGCACACACTAGCCCGTAAAATGATGAGGCTAGGTTACTACTGAATAACCCTAGATGCAGACTGTCGGCATCATGTCCTCCACTGTCACAACTGCCAAATATTTGCCAACATCCAACATATACCACCATACCCACTCCACACTACAACAACACCTTGGCCATTCTCCCACAGGGATTCGACATCAAAGGAAAAGTACACCCATCCGGAACCGACGGGCACTGTTTCATACTAGTAGCCGTCGATTACTTTACCAAATTGGTTGAAGCAGCATCCTACACAATACTAACCTCTAAAAAAGTAGTCAAATTCCTACAAAACATTATCATCTGCCGCTACGGCATACCACACGAGATCAAGGGGCTCATTTTAGAGCCGATACCCAAATACTCCTAGACAAATACAAAATCCAACGACACAAGTCATCACCCTACATGCCTCAAACAAATGGAGCTATAGAGGCAACAAATAGAACCATCATCACCATCCTTAAGAAGATGATAAATAACTACCGAGATTGGCCCAACAAAATACTTTTCCCTTATGGGGATACCGAACATCCTACCAAACTCCCACCGGAGCCACACCGTACTACCTTACTTACGGTTCAGAATCTGTACAACCAATAGAGTTAGAAATCCCTTCTCTAAGGATACTAGGTGAAAGCGACATCCCCTAAGAGGAATGGAATAAAAAAATGTTACGAAGAGATTGTCCTTTTAGATGAGTGCATAATACAAGCATTATCCAATGTGCAAGCCTACCAACGAAGAATATAATGAGCCTTTAACCTACCAGTCAAGTGTCGAAACATACACGAGGAAGATTAGTGGTTAAATCCGTTAGGGCCCCGCTTCCCGTCGATCCTAGGGGAAAGTTCAAACCTAATTAGGAGGCCCTTACCTCGTCAAGAAAGTACTCACGGGAGGCGTCGTGATAATCACCGACGTGGACGAACAAGAGTTCTCAACCCCTATCAACATAGACCAACTCAAACGCTATTACCCTTAGCTTCCTAAACATCTCATCCAGATGGTTAAACCAAGGTGAAAACCCATGTAAAACACTCCAAGCATCCCGCATCGATATTTGGCATAACGAGTCTAAAGCACAAAATCACTCGCACTTGACGAACTACGAATACGGTTTTATTCCGTCTAATTACAGATACGTAGGTAGCCCTCTCGAGGGTAAAACCAAAACAAAATATGATTGCAATCGATTCGTGCACAAATCGGAACTCATCATACGCTCCGATTAACAAAGTGATTACAATGACGAAGCACACCAAACATAAAATCGACGAACCGAGGACGGAGTGAAAACCCAAAAGGGCGCTCCACACAAAATGAAGAATCGATATGCGAGCCGTCGGAAAAAAAATGACAAGCCGAGGACGGAATGAAAATCCGAAAGGGTGCTTCGGGCAAAATGAAGAATCGAGTTGCAAGCCGTAAATAAAACGGGGAAAAAAAAGCAAAAAAAAAGTGAGCCGAGGACGGAGTGAAAACCCGAAAGGGCGCTGCAGGCAAAATGAAGAATCGAGTTGCGAGCCACCACAAAAAAAAACATGTGCTTCTCATTAATGCAAATCAAGCAAAATCGAGCCTTTATCGAGGCCTTTACATCAAGCATCTATCATCCGGATTCCCCGGAAGCAAAGACAACGCATTAGCAAACTCCATTAAAAAAAGAGTAGTATTAATACGCTATATAATATTACATAATACGACATAATACTAATGGCTGGGCCCTACTGGTCCATCTTTTCCTTTCCCTTGCCCTTCAGGTGCGCTTCCTTAGGCCTCTTATCATGGGCCTCTCGAATATAAATGTTCACCTTTTCAACCATTTGGGGGCCCAGCCATTTCCACTCGTCTTCCACATCCGCGTCTTTAATATGGGTCTTGTCCGTCTTGACCCACTTGGACGAATTGACGGTACTAGGATCGGTAACACTGTATTCGGTCAGGTGCTTAGCGACGTTAGCCCCCACAGCTTCCTTATTCTGTAGCTTTCAACCTCCACGGTTCTCAACCTCTCCCGCTCCGTTGGATCTTCACAAACCCTCCACCGAGCATAAGAGGGGGATGCTCACCGAATGTTTTCCTCAGGAACGGGATGAATAGTCATCAGTCACCAAGTCATTTTGAATTCCCTAAGAGCATCATTTCCCCATGGATGGGAATTGATAAGAATAGTGTCAACCTCGGGAATGGTTTATGCCTCGCCAATTTGTCGCATCAACGTGTCTAGATAAACATAAACACATGCACTCAAGGACAAAATCCGCATAGTACGGGCCGACGATAAGAGCGGAAGGCCAATATATCTCTAAAATGCCACCACGGGACAATCCATCTAATAACGATCCCTCCATCCGCATGCAGACGAGAGAACCATTCATCTTCAGTGTCATTAAAATCCCAAAGGGGCACTACGCTCCGCATGGCAAGTCTCTTACAATTGTAACCTTCGACAAACTGAGGTGGCTCGATCAGGCGTAGTCTCTCCTGTAGCCAAACCTGCATGAACACAATACAACACAGTGTTACAACTTCGAACTAGGACAACTTTGAATAAAGTAACAAACAATTTTTTTGCACCATAACGTACCTGCAAAATGGTTCTAGAACCGCGAAAGGGAGCACGATGAATGCATGCGCGCATGTCCAGATACATTATAAGCTTACCCAAAATAAGCCAAGAGGGAGATCGCCCGTGTTCCATTCCCATTACAACGTCTATAACGCGAGGGTTACCCTAAGCAGCTTTCACCGATGCATCCTCGAACAAATAGAAGCACACTATCGCAATGCTAAGAGCACGCTTGCGAGCTAGAGGTGAAACACAATGAGCATCTTTTCGTGAGAATCCATAACAAGGTGCTCCAAATTAATACCACCTTCACAAAAGAAAACCTCGGTCTTTTCTGCTAGAGGAATGCCCAAAAACGGACGAAACCACTCCACAGGAACATCACCTTGAACCGGAATAGAAGGGTATGGTGAAATGAATGCCACCCTCAAATTGCGTTTCTCTCCTCAAGTAGAGGACACACATCACCCCTCGAAAATGCAAATACGTGACACTTAGCATTCCAAAAGCACGAACATGCAATTAAAAAGTCATCTTGCACCTTAATTTGCTTCAATGACGTAATAACAGACAAACAGTCACTTAACAAATCTTCAAGTTCACCTTTCTTGAAGGAATTCAATCACTCGGTCAAAAGACGACCGAAACGCGACATGACTCGATAAATAAGAAGAGCTATCAAGACACTTGGGTGTTAACTATGTCCAAAAGAGAACACCCATAACCCGTACGTACATATAGTTAGAACAGCGTCGTAATTAGAAAAATTACGAAAAATTCCATAATTGAGAACTTGGCTGCCCCATGCTAGGCGTCTGAGAACTCGGCCGCCCGGGGCCAGGCGTCTGAGAACTCGGCCGCCCGGGGCCAGGCGTGTGAGAACTCGGCCGCCCGGGGCTAGGCGCCTGAAAGATGACTCATTTCTATTACTCGATCCATCAGACTTAGACATTTTTTTAATTTTTTATTTGGGGGATAAGCTACCCCACCTAGGCGTGTTGTAGCCCTACGCGACATTGTCAATAAAGCATAAAAAGTGGTCCAACATATTTTTTACTCTGCCTTGTGCACAAGCGTCTTTATCCAAACATGATTATACATGTCCTCTGCATTACACACACACTTGGTCAAAACAATTATTGATAAAGCGTTTTATATATGTTTTACACATTTCGAGTCAAATGTTTTGATCGATATTCTACTTGATCTATTTCTTGGCCCAAACTAACAAATTTTAAGCGTCTCGAAAAACATTTTTGAACTTATGTTCAATCCTAACGCACTTAAAACACATTCAATCGCGGCTCAACCATAAAAAATCAACCTTGGAGTGCTTACGTGATTACTTGTTACCTAAGCTGACATTTTAGAGACCTAGCAAAGCAAGACGATCAAGCACAAGAAAGTTTGGTCAAATATACAAATATACAAATCCGATACAAACCCGAGTTTACAAACTAGGGAGGATCCCTAGAGGCTGTTGTTACAGCCAATACAAGCTCACCAATGCTATTATCTAGGCCTAGATCCTCGAGGCCGAAAGTAGAAGACCCTGTACTGTCATCTGCTGAGCGACCTAGACTAGCCAGCATATCCATGGTAGCCATCCCCGTACTGTGAACCCTTCTGTAGACACCCACATTTGGCCGCTAGGTGTCTATAGCAGTTTCAAAAAAAACACCCGATGATGATCGGACGCGAACATGCTTTAACATACTCGAATATGGGCTCAAAATTGTTAGTTTATGGCTTGGGCTTTCTACGGAGTACAAACCTCACATAACCGACTTCAAATCCAGGCCCAGTGGGTCATTTCCAATCAAATAAGACTATTTTAGGTCAAAACCGGCACCAAGGGCAAAACCGTCTTTTAGCGATCGAGTCAAACCCCGGTCCAAGGCATTTCCGAGATATAAAATCTATCACGCAGCTTTCGGAACTCCAATTTGAAGTCAAATACCACAGAAAATCACCCATGGAGAAGAGTTAAGCAACTAGAACTCTCCCTTAAAGATAAAACTCGATCTCTAAAAGAGATTTCTACCCGGCTCAGACCCACTCGATCGAGTGGACCGACCAACTCGGTCGAGTAAGCTCGTAAAACATGCCAAAACTGGCGTCAGACCGGGCACTCGATCGAGTACTATGCACTACTCGATCGAGTGACCCATTTTCCAGCTAGAACCAGATTTCTTTTCTATCCAAGGTCGGAATCCTACTCCACCTAAACCGGGTGCTTTCTTCTCATCCAAGCAAGCTTTTCCTATCCAAAAGCTAACTATCTTTCCTGGCCAAAGCCGGAAACCTCCCCTATAAATACACCCCCTTTCACAACACAATTCACAACACAATTTATCCCTCGATATTTCCGCAACCTTTAGCGAACCCGAGATCAAAACTCGTCAAATCCCTTCACTAATCATACAAAAACCCGAGATCAAAACTCATCAAAGACCCGAGAGCAAAACTCGTCAAATCCCTTCCCAATAATAAACCACCATAACTCTTCCTATATCATCTCGACGCTCCCGTGCCTAAGCCACAACTAGACGAGCCCCGTTCCGAGAAAGTAAAGCATGAAGGTTGAGGGTGCAAATTCAATCCCGTCTTCTCCTTTTTCTTCTCTCTCTATCTCTTTTTTTTTCGTGTCATCCGTCCGTCTTTATCGAGTTATCGTCACGTTTTTTTCTTTTCGTTTTCCTCGTTTCTAATACCGATATTATCGCAACAACTAACTATCTAATTTTTATATATAAAACGATCGTTCTTAAGATGCGATACCGACTCTATAGTCGAATATCGTATCTACAAGAATTAAATTAATCTCGTTGATGCTAAGATAATCGTCACATAGTCCTAAAAAATAAAATACGACGATTTCAACGCGGAGAGAATCTATTTTGTCTTAGTTATATTTTCAAACAATTTGTAAACATCTTTTCCAAAAATCACTCCGAATATTTGATATTGATTCCATAATCAAACGTTGAATATAACGAGTATCGAAAATTTAAGTCGAGTATAAATCGTACTATATTCTTACGCGACTTAGCAAAATTATCGATTTTCCAAAAAGAAATTTCGAAATCAAAAACAAAACGACTCATAGTTTGTACAGGGGACACTCGATCGAGTGCCTAGCCTACTCGATCGAGTGGCACCCCAAAAAAAACCAGGTAGAAACTTTTTTGAGGACCACTCGGTCGAGTCCTCCCTATGACTCGATCGAGTGGCTCCTGGTTCATCAAAACCGTGAGTCTTTTAGCGTCTTTCGAGTCCCCATAAAATATTTTTAATGACTTCGGTCATCACGTGTCAAGTCTATCACGTGATTCATCTTTTCAAAACCATGCATCAAATCATATTTACATCATTTATTCAATTTGTAAACCGTTACTAACTCTTTTGTTTTTGTCTTTGTATCTTATTTACGTTGTTTGTTTTATTATACTAAAACGGACCTCGCATGCTAAATACAACTTCGACATAAATTCAAAGATGCATTAAACGGCGTAGATCAAACATAATTCACATGTTTAATCGAAAATACTGTTTGCATAACATCTCATCGAATTACTAACGCGCGTATTTTAAAATCAAACAATATCTTAGTAGAGGCCGCTAAATGCGGGCGGGGTTGGGTGTTCTTTAGGAACTTCCCAACACGTACCCTCACCCCTTACTCAGAACCTCAGTTTTCGGATGTCCGAAACCGTTGGCGCACGAGAGTCATTCAATACACGGTATCCGATAATGTCGGTATCGGTATCGCAATGCAAAGGGACGAACCCAATAAACTCTGAAATCGGAATGGGCCGTACTTTGTGCACAGTCCACTAAGATATAGAGTGGGTTCGAACGGGCCCAAACTCCCACAAAGTTCGGTGGCGACTCCACTTCGATTTCAATTTCAATTCGATCCATCTCACTTGAGATTCATTCGCCTCCCCAAACCCGTGCGTGGCCGTGTCGGGGTGGACCTATGTCATGTCCACACCCTCCCATAGGCTCAACCTCCTCAGTGACACCGGTAGCTTGATCCTCAGCCATAGCCTCAGTCTCTACCTCAGCCTCTCCCCGAACCTCACCCTCAACCTCAACCCTAGCCTCGCCTTACCCCGAGGTCTCACCCTAAAACCGAGCCAGTTGCTTCTTCAGCCTAGCATTCTCGATGTCCCGAGCCCGTACAGACTGGATTAGACTGAGCTCAATCGCCTCAAGCTCAGCTACCCACACTCCTAACTACGCTACCATGTCGAGAACATCCTACAAAAGGCATACTATTCATAGGGAAAAACAAATAAAAACAAGATAAAACTAGCTACAAAAACAACACTCATCGATTGAGGCCCGAATATGTCACGAGACCTCCCCGATGTGTAGGTTCGGAAGCGGTTTGCAGCCTGACATAACCGGTGATGAGTAGCTAACAAAACCTGAACAACAAAACCAAACAAGTTAGCCGACAAAACCTAACTCGCATGAGCAATTTCAAAGCAAAATCACAAAAACTTACCTGGTACACCAGATCGCGCCACTTCATCCCAGTCTCCAACTCCTCCACAGAGTAGGGATGAAGAGGCTTATTAAAGGCCACCCCAACCGTATCCAACCTAAGCAGCATCGGCGGAAAGTCTGGGGGTTGAATGGCGTCAGCCGGATCAGCCACCTAGAACACGAAACAAAAATACACCACTTCAAAATACGATAAACTCGCATCACAAAACAAAAATAAACAAAGAACAACCAAATACTTACCACGATGCTAGAGCAAGTCAACCGCTAACAGACGTGAGACACATACAAGGCACCTGGCACCAGTAACGCCTCGTCTCCCTCACCATTTCTATCCTTGTGGGCCTCAGCTGTAGTCGGAGGCGTAAACATGGTTTGAGGAGGGTCAACTGGGACCCTAAACTCGTCGTAGAGGCACTGACGCACCATCCTCTCGCCCAGATACCGGACTAGACGAAATAGTGCGGGAAGGAGCATCCTCCAATAGCTCCTTGGCCTCAACTCTGCCCCCACATACCCAGAAAAAGCCTCATAGTTGGCCAGAGGATTGGCCACAAACTGCAAAACCTAACATACATTGCATCTTAAAACTTCTAACCTTGGGGGCTACCTAAGAAAGCAGACGAAAGAAAAACTTACATCCTCGAGACGTAGCTGGTTCAGTAGCACGTTCTCCGCCGAGTAGTGGCTCGTAGTCGTCTTGGTCTGAACCAATCTCCACTCGATCCCAGCCAGAAACCTAGCTCGGTGAACCGGCACCGTCTTAGGTGCCAAACACGGAAAGTAAGTATAGATCTAAGCCTGCAAAACTCGAGACACCGTCAACAAATAAAATAAAACCAACAAAAACAAACCAGATACAAGCTAAGTAACTTACCTCCAACTCGAGACCTGGACCCACGATGTGTAACAGCTAGCCAAGCTCTGTACTAGTCCCACAAACCAACACAGGTCTTGTCCATCGCATTTTGACCTCCCTTATGCACTTCCCGGAACCTTCCCAGGAGGTTACCCATCCTTAGACTACTCCCAGCCAAGCACGCTTAACTGCGGAGTTCTTTTGCATGGATGCCCAGAAAAGAAAGTGCACTTTGTTGATATGAGTAGTACTTTCAATACTTTTAAGCACTAGTCATTTAAGCTCATAAATAGGACATCTTCAATCAATGTGGGGTGTTTCAATCACTCCCACTTGAAGAATGCAACATCCTCGTTGTACTTGGCAGCATTACCACTGACCCAGAATCCACCCCCTCTAGGTGACAAATACACGGTCGCAGGATTACTCTAATATCATTTGCAATACCTCGGCCAAAATTAAGACCGGAAATGTTAGTCGAGGTAGCTCGCCAGGCTCTGTACTGGTCCCAAAAACCAACACGAGTCATTTCAAACACATTTTAACTTCACTCATGCGCATCCTGGAACCTTCCCAGAAGGTCACCCATCCTTAGACTACTCCCAGCTAAGCACGCTTAACTGCGGAGTTCTTTTACATGGACAAACAGAAAAGAAAGTGCAATTTGTTGATATGAGTAGTATTTTCAATACTATTAAGCACTAGTCATTTAAGCTCATAAATAGGCCATCTTCAATCAATGTGAGGTTTTTCACGATGGGTATGGCCGAGTTTGAGGCCACCCTCTGCGACCTCACCATAACTTGCGAACAACGGGTCATCTCCGCGAAACCCGTCGTTGCCCAGTCAAAACGACCCAGCTGACTCAAGTCAGCCAGGAAAGGCAAAACCTAGTATTGAACCTCTCGCCCTTATCCGAGAAGTGGGTCGAACCTAGGAAATACCATAACCACAGACGAGGGTTCTGCACTGCCGTGTTAAACTCCTGACCCTCCAAAACCGTCGCTCTCTCAAAGTGGTCGGTGATATAGGAACTGGCCAAGGAATAGGGTGACCCGTAAGCAAAAGGCTCTAAACAATCCCCTATCCAACCCCTAACCTCGGCGCTGTCAACCTAAGGCCCTATGATGCCCAACTAATCAACTCGGAACCCTAAGGCAGTCCCATAATTACCCCAAAATCTTCCAACGTCATGCCGACCTCTCAAAACGACATATGAAATGTCGAGGTCGTGTCAAAAGCTATCCACCATCGCTCTAATTACCATCAGGTTGATCTTGGCTTGGCAACCGACCAATTGAGCCCAATGTCCGACTAAGGGACCTAAGGTCGTCCCCATGATCAACTCTTTAGCCTCCGGGCTAAGCTTCTGAGAGTATATGTAATTCCCTAAAAATTCTAACGCAATACAGTGGCGGAAAAACTGTAGAAGTGGGATTAAAACACACTTTAACTATGTTTAATAAAATAAAGTGGCAAAGTCAAACATGCGCCATCAAACAAAAATGGCGAAAATTAAAACAATCCTCGAATAGGTATAACAATCCATAGTACAGTAATTTATTAGAACGAAACAGGATCATATATTTATGTCATGTTAAAAACATAACCGCCACAATCAGTGAGGAGCAACGCCAACGTTCTCCCAGCTATATTACAAGATTTTAAAACTGCAATTACTATTATATGAAAATAGTAGAATCGGAAAGCAGTGATCAAACAGTATAATAAAGATAAGCTTTCGGAGACACTTAAAATATATATTTGCCAACCTTCAAATCAAAATTTATCGATAATAATAATATTCAACATGACGTTATGGATGGAATTAGTGTGCACAAGGCTAGACTTTCATTAGGGATATACAAAAATCTAGCTTCGAGAACTTAGACACCAACTTCACACGCAGCGAAGATCCAAGGTCTCTAACTAGGCAACTCAACCATAATAGGACGACGATTTATCAATCTGAGGTACTAGCTTAAGTAATATACAACCCTCCTAGACACCAAATTTATCCAGTTCAACTGATGGCGACTAACACGATGTGATATCTAGCTAAAGAGCACAATACACATATACTCCTCGACACCAAATGTATTCAGTTGAACAACCAATGCATCCCAAATGGATACATCAACCTTATAGTTGATGCCAAAACAGTACATCCTAGACTGTATTACTCTAACCCCATACTTATTCTTATTCCATAACTCCAAGACAAAACCATTATCGATATTCAAAAGATATAATCGATCAATATAAATAATATGGAGATAAAAGAAGTAATCATTATATTCTAAAAGATGAAACTTTCTAAAAATAAAATCTATCAAAGTATCAAAAATATTAGTTCATACTAATACAACACTTTTGGTAAACGATATAGATTTATAAAGCTAATACTTTCAGCTTTAACAATATTAATTTCTAGAACGAGAATAAACGGGTTTATTAAATTATTGAAATATCATACAAGTGCTTATTAAATTACTAAAATGACTTAAATATTTTAGTACTACTAATTAGAGTGTTTCTAAAGTTTATAAAACCAAAATTCCCTAATTATTATTAACTTTGATGAAACAAGCATAAATAGGCTTTTACGACAAATACCAAAACAAGTCATTTAACGTCTTTTATTAATAAAATATTTGAACAACTGTTGAGTATCATAAAGGGTAATTTTAGTTATAAAAGTATAGATTTCAGAATTTTCAGAATAGCTGGAAAATTAATTTATTTAGCCGAAACATAATATTTTAACGGTACTTCGCAACTTTGCTCAAAAATCGATACTATCATTTAAAGACTTCAATAAATAGTATAAAAATTATTTAAAATAGATCAAATATATATTTGGACATTCTGTCCAGAAAAATAATTTTTCTAGAATCTGTAAACTCGGTTTTTAAAGAGTTTTTACGTTAGTCGTCAAATCTCGACGATAACGATTAATAAAAATAGTAAATTCAAAATGATTTAAGCGTTAATATCAAAAAATTATTATTAAACTTAAAATTTATTTTTTTCCAGTAACTTATATCTTTCCCAAATTCCAAGATTTTAGAATTTATAAACTTTGATAAAACCGTCTTTTAAAACCCGTTTTCACAACTAACGATCTTTTAAATATAATTGTCGATCCAATTTTTTTATTAAAACTCTAAAATGATTAGAATTAATATTTATTAATGAAAAGTCAGAAACATTATTTTAAGAATAATATAAAAGTCAAAAATCAGAAATCGAATTAGCAAACATGGGATTTATCGATAAACAACGATTTAAAATGATTAATTAATTCACCAATTTATAAATTCCAAAAGATTATGAAAAAATTAGTGAAATTCTTTTTCTTCATAAAAGTCTTCCATGCCGAATTTCAGATTAAATTAAAATATTTACGTGCTAGAACTAAAATTCGGCTTTTAATCGTTTTTGTCCGAAATTGGTAATAATTCAATAAACGATATTTAAAATATCATAAAAATACGAAATTATCAAGAATCATCCATAACATTAATTTTACAGAATATATGTGTATTTTAGGTGTTTAGGCCGAATAATATAATTTTACGAATAAAACAACAATTTAATCGTTAATCTCGAAAAACGATAGAAATATCGAAGCATGCAAATTTTACGACTTTTAAAAGTTAAATAAGTTTTCACAAGACATAATATACTTTCAAAAAAATTATAATTATATACATGCAAACACACAAATTAAAAACATGCAATACCGAGTAACATTGACATTACCTTTACTCGTCCAACTTCGAATCAATGTGATACTTCTGCCTCGGGGTCATACTGGAAGCCTAAAACACAAATAATTCATGGTACAAAAGAACCATAAGATGGCTGAAAAATGTGACGAGAAGAAGTTGAAACATGCTTGATAATTAATATCTTTACGAAGGAGATAATTTAAGGATCGAAACAAGCGAGAATTGGAGATGGAAATGAGAGTGATTTTGCTTGAATTCAAAGGTGAATGAATGTTGAAGTGGTGTGTGAATGATGGGTGGTTGAATGAGGACTTAAATTAGTGCAAAAGAAGCTACAAACAAGCTCACCAAAACCGGCCAAGAGGGTGTAAAAGCACAAACATAAACAAGGCAATTTAAGTGATTGATGGGAGTAAACTCGAAAATGTTTAAAAGAGATGGGAGTGCCAAAAAAATGGCCAAATGCATGAATTAAGAAGGAGGGAAAAGATCTTGGTCTTAATGCATAGGTTGTAAAATGTATGAGTGAATCTCGGGTTGAATGTGGACTTAAAATGAGGTTCGAAGAGTAAAAGAAACAATTGTAGTAACAATTATTGTGTGTCATGACACACAAGACTCCAAGTTGGTCCAAAAATAATTGTAGGTTGATAAAATAAGGATCGTAAAATTATTAGTTATTTTAAAGTAATCGAGTAAACCTTGCGTTAGGAAATAATTACTTACGAAACCTCGAAGTAAAATCCTTAAATAATTATCTTTCGAAATAAAGACACTTTCGAGTTAGAAAAACGTGTTTGAACGTCTTTAGAAAATTTAAATGACTCAAGTTTTAGCTTAAAACAATTGTTCGCTAGAAAAACGGAATTCCTCGAGAATAAATCAATAGTTTGTGACAAAATTTACATAAATAATTTCGTGATAGAAAAATAAAATAATTAAACCTTTTTAATGAAAATATTAAATGTTTGGCTCGATAAAATAGTAGGGACTCAAGAGTGAAGTGGAAAAGATGCAAAAATTAATACCAGAATTATGACGGATTCGTGACAAAAATAAAAAACATAGCTAGGAAAATTTGCGGGTGTTACAATTCTCCCCACGAAAAGAAAATTTTGTCCTCGAAACTAGGAATAAGCATAAAGAAAATCAAGACTACCTTACTCGAAAAACAATTTTAAAGTGAATACTCATTTCGCATAAAACACAATTTTGGTTTTAAAAGAAAATTTTACAACTTTCAAAGTGATACGAAATCAAATACAAATATTTATTCCAAGAGGGTTAAAATCTTTTAAATTACTGAAATCGTAAAGTAAAGTTATTTGATAGAATAACAACGTTAAATAACATTTGTAAACGAGCTCGAAGGGAAAAGGATAACCAAAACATTTTCGAAACAAAAGTAAAACAATTTGATTAAGAAAGTCGATAACATTTCGTTTTTTGACGAAACTAATTTTAGTTCAGAGAAATCAAACTTCGTAGTTAGTAAAATCGAATCAGTCGTTTGATGTTTTTCAATAACAAATTCAAATGTCCACCGACAATAAAATGAAAACTTGCACACGCGAAATTATTTCAAAAATGTTAAACCGTTTACAATAATAATCTTATAGAAATAAAAATATTTGTAATTATGAAAGTTTCCATAAAAGTTCGATCGCTTGAAAATCAAAATTTGAATCAATTGCGAAATACTTTAAAAACAAATTATTAAGGCATTTTGAAACGGAATTTAATATAAATACTAACCGAAGATAAAACAAAAACGGAGTATAAAGTTTTTAGATTATAATTCAAAAATGTTAAATTCACGATATCCAAAAGTTTTTAGTTAGTCAAACTTTTTACAAAGCATGGGGTTTGACAATTTGAAATTATATCTCAAAATGTTAAAATTTCACGGTAATCCAAAGTTTTTAATTAGTTAGACTTTTCATAAAAAATTGAGAGTTCGAAAAATGGTTAACGAATAAATAAAACAATGATAAACGATAAATCAAAGCGAAAGTTTTCAAACAAAATAAAGGGGGTCAATGGGATGGGAGGTAGCTGAACCCAAGGAGTTAAAGCGAACGAGATTAATGAGTTGAAGTTAAACTCGGAGAGGTAGCGGGATAGAATGCGCCAACAACAGGCGGGATGAAGGCATAAAAAACAGATGTTTGAAAACGTATCTGTGACGATATCTGGGCGTGCTTCGGCATCGGCTCTGCTCATCATAAAGATACGACCTTTGCGCTTAGTTGTAGCAACATCACCGGTGACAGTGGTAGTAGCCTTCTTCGGACTGGTGTAGGAGCGATGACCAGATTCCCCACAAGTGAAGCATGTGAAAGGAGTACTGTCACAGCTCTTGCCCGCGTGGTAGTCCTTGTTGCATTTTTAACAAACGTTCTTCCTCTTGTCTGCGAACAACGGTGTTGAGTTGGACTTCTTGTAATCACTGTCTGCAACAAGTAACGGTAGATTTCAACGCCATAAAAGAGAGATGGTGGAAAAGTAAGGGAAAAAGACAAGGGAAGTGTTTCAAACCTCTTGAGGAATGGAATTTCTTCGAAGAAGAGGAGTGGTTATTCCCAAAGTGAGAGAAAGGTCGTTTATAACCAAAGGAAGAATTCGTCGTCCTCACTCGTTCGATTGAAGTCTCTGCGAACAGCGCGGCATCGTAAAGCTCATTAACCGTTGTGAAACTCCGGGGAAGGTTCTGAGCAATATCGACTCAGAGTCCACCTCGATAATAGAAAGTTCGGGCGTTCTCGCTGTGCATCAGATCTCCAGTATAATACGCCATAAAACGATACAGTGTACCCTGTCACAGACATAGTGCCTTGACGCAGAGCGCCAAACTCAGTCATCCTCTGATCCCTTAGTTCCTCAGGATAAAATTTGCGCTCCAGAAGAGCTTTAAATTGAGCCCAGTTGAACCCTGGAATTTGTAGTATGGTTGGGCCAACCTGGGTCCACCACTGGTCTGCTTCATCGAACAGATATAGTGTAACACCCCATTTTTTCTGAGTCATTTATAAGGCGTTATTTGTCTATTTTATTTAAAATGTGTTTTATGTTGGAAAATATTTTCTACGTCGTTATAAAAATCGAAGTATTTTTGGACCGTGATAAAGTAAATGAATTTTGAACTCTTTTAAAAAAAATGGAACGTAAGTTCTAAATCGATTCAGTTTCATTTGGGCTTATACTCAAAGTCAAAGAGAACAGGAAGAGAATCAAATATAAATTAAACCTAATAAATCTACTAAAAACCCCTGTGTCCCTGCTTTCATCCAACATCAAACAAACCCAACTTGCTTTCTCAATTCTTTTTCCTGCGCTACTACTACTACATACATCCGCCCTCCCTAATCTGCTTTATTTTCAATCAATCAATCGTGTCTTAAAAGGTTCTTGATCCTCGCTGACACCAATACGTTTTTACATCCCTTTTTCATCAAAACTGTAAGTATCGATTTTATTGAAGATCTCTTATTCGTTTTTTTATATAAACCGAGTCTTTTAAGTAAGTCTTATGGGTTACTAAATTTATGGGTAATCTATTGTCTTTAATTGTCGATTTGTAAGAGAAAGAAGGTTGTATTTGTTGATGTTTGATTGGGTTCTGTTATCGGGTTTTCTAATCTTCTGTCTCAGGGGTCGCCAATTTTGGGTTTTTTTTGGGTTGATTTGTCATTGTACTTAACTTAAGTCATGGATAGAAGTAGTAGATTGATGGTGATAGTCTGCCAAACGGTCGAGCAAGTATATGAATGAAAATATAATAAGTGTCTGGGGTAATAACTTGGACATTAAATTGTACGTTGCGTTGGTGGGAAAGATAGGCTTGGACTTTGGTGTCAATGGAAAGTTTCTGTGACTCATGTATAGTGCCATGATTGGTTTCATTGAGGGCAATAGTTATTAGTGCCAGAGAACAAGTGATTTCGGGTGTAGGTTTTGATCGGGTACGTAGTAATTAAATGGGGTGATATTTCGGTTTGGTTGGGGATCAACTTATTGTCTCTATTAACTTATTATCGAGTGAGTAGATAGTGTCTCGAGGTTGAGAGGTTCTAGTAAAAGTTAGACATGTTTTATTAATTGAATAGAATATTAAAGCCTATTAATCTTTGGATTAATCTTTAGCTTGGATTGACCGTCTTAAGAGGTAAGGACGTTTTACCCTTCTCACATTTAAGTAAAGAGCATGTTCGGTTTAAATAATATTTTTAAAGCGGTTTTGTACATTATTTTATCAATGGTGAATTTTATGATACTCGTAATATTTTGGATATTGAACTTGTGACACGAGTCACACATTGGTATTGTTTTGGTAAAACTTTTGGAGGTTATAACAGACTCTGGGAGCTCTGTTGGTCTAGTTGGTTTAAGGTGCGTTTACGACGTTCCTGGGACTTTGTCCCGAAACTGAACTCTTGGCCCAAGTTATATTTAAGTGGGGTATCCGGCACCCACTTGCTAGGTAGTTAGACTTTCTCTTTTAGCAGCTTCATCTCACCGACTATCCAAATGCGAGAGGTGAGCATTATATAAGTCGAACTAAGCACAGGTGGTTACCTCTAGACCATGCGAGGGTAGGATCTTGACACACAGGTGGTGAAAAATATATTTTGGTTGTTTTGGTTTTAACTACTATTTTTACAGTATTGTGTTATGGTATCAAAACGGTGACTTTTAACTCTGGTTTCAGTTTACTACAAATTATAATTATTGTGTTACGTTTTCATTATAATATATTTTATTCAGCTTTGAGACGTTCTTTTGTTTTGGGTCGTTCCCCCACTGGAATCTGTACCTATTCGTGATTTTGGGTACAGTAGATAGGTATACTTGTTATGGGTGCATTTCGGTTTCGGGGTTTTCTGAGCGAGGAAGGATTTTAATTATTTAACTTGGCTCTGAGCCATTTATATTTATATTGGATTATCGGTTAGCAATTGTTTTAAACCGCTTTGGATTTTTTAAAATTAAGTCTTCCACTGCAACGTTTTCATTTAATTAAGTATCAAAATTTTACCTCGTTTCAGTTATTTTCTATCAAATTTTTTTCTCGGTCGAGTTATATTATTATAATATTTGCCTTGCACTTAGCTTGTGAGCTAATTGCGGAGTAACAGCTTTGAATTGTCTTTGTTTGGATTTTTATTTTGGTCGCAAAAATTTAGGGCTGTTACAGTTGGTATCAGTGCAATAGGTTTCCAAAAATGTTTTGTAAAATTTGAAATGGTTTAAAAAAAGGGTTTTTACTTCTATTCAAAAACAAAACTTTTACCTTTATATTCTACATGGTTAAAAAATATTTTACTTTTATATATAAAATATTGAGTGTTGGATGGATTGGGTGCATTGAATACGCATGAATTATTATGTTTATAATTATATTTGCCATGCACTAGTACTATTATCGTTACCTAGTTGAACTACGATGGAGGCGAGATCTACTTGCATTATTATTTGGGATAGAACCTTCTTATGCCTACTTAAAGGGGTATCGTTTATTGGAAAGCTCTACGTCATGAATAAAGAGGAAGTTGGGAATACAAACATTGTTTTGGGTAATTTTCTGGTGAACCTTATTTCATCTAATGTTTTGTTTGATCCTGGTGCATTTAACTCTTTTATTTCAGTGGATAAAATGAGTATGGAAATCTAGTGAAATTGTGGATTTTGATTTGTAGACTTAGTAAACCGTAAAAGGATGTATAAGGATGTGTCTGTGTTTATTAGTGATCATGATTTTGAGGCAGACTTGTTAGAATTCTCATGACCTTACTTTGATGTGATTTTTGAGGATGGATTGGCTCGGATCTCATCGGCCTAATATTGATTGTGGACATAGTAAATTTTCCTTAAGAGGGCCTAAAAATATGAAAGTACCTTATAGGGGTCATGTAAAGGATCTTAGGGTGAAACTTATTTCTGCTAAGGGGGTTGAAAAAAAGGCATTTGTCAATGAGAGTTGAGCTGATTTTTGTGTCATATAATGAATTTGAGGATTGAATATCTCGACCTAAGTGAAGTTACAGTAGTGAGTGAGTTTTTTGATGTGTTTTCTGAAAAAATACCGAGAATGCCTCAAGCTAGAGACATTGTCCATAAAGAGGACCGACCGTGTGACCTTCAGTGCAAATACTAATACCAGACAAATGGATCTACCATTGAGCCATTAAAAATCACTAAATCATCATACCATATGACAAGCTACATAAGTTTTTTTAAGATTATTGACCTAGTGATAGGAACGGGTCCAATCGCTAAATCACCATACCATATGACACCCTTAGAAATGCAAGAACTTAAGAAAAACTAGATGAACTGATGGAGATAGGATAAACTAGGCCAAGTGTGTCGCCTTGGGGTGCCCCTGTTTTATTTGTGGAAAAGAAGGATGGGTTTAAGGCTAGGTATTGATTATCGGGAATCGAATCAAGTTACTCTAAGAATAGGTATCCTTTACCTAGGATTGATGACTTATTCGACCAGTTGAAGGAAACTATGTTTTCTCTAAAATTGCGATTTGGCCTATGGGCACCATCAATTGATGATAGTGTTTGAGAATATACCTAAGATTACATTTTCTACTCTAGCTATATAGCCATTGTGGGTTTACTGTGATGCCTTTAGGGTTGACTAGAGCACCTGGTGTGTTTATGGACTTGATGAACCGAACTTTGAGGACTTACTGTAGACACCCAGATTTGGACCTGGTGGCTGCAGAAGTGCCCAACAAACACCCGATGACGAAAGACCTGCAATGCGACGCAGGTTCGCAGTGTTCTAGGTAGTTTTTCTATAGAACGGATCAAATAAATTATTCGGGCAAATTAAACTAACATGATGGCAGCCTTAGTCGCGTCGTTACGATCGCGTAGACACTAATAATTAGAGTCAATTCTGACACCGGGACCCCGAGACGATCCCGAAACTCGAACCCAGTCATCACCGCGCTAAGCGAACCTCGGGACGAACACCCGAGGCCCACTAACGTTCACGGCGCTAGGTCAAGCCGCGGGAGCCTTAATCCCCAAGTAACAATTATCCTCCTCCCTCTCGGTTTTGGAAAGTATCAAAACCGTATCCTCAAAATCCCAACCGCACCACCTGACGCGCCTGGGTCTCCCCACGCCCGGACCTATGCGCCTGAGTCTCATTACGCCCCAGCTCGGGCGCCTATGTGGGCGACGAGGGCTGAAAACACCTATAAATACTCCCCTTCACGCCCTCATTTCGACACACAATTCACAACTTCTCTTCCCCCTCTAAACTCTCGCTAAGGGCTCGCACTCCGACACCCGAGGCAAACGATCCACTCGATCGTAGTTTCGATAATAAAGCGACATCGACGGTACTCCTCACCTTCGAGCACTCCACTCGATATCGAGGTGTCTGTGATCGACTAGCCCAAAACTAGTACCCAGGTTCTTTCGGATTAGCCGCAGAACTAGTCTTCAGCAACGGAGTTCTGCCGGAGTAGCCGCGGGAAGGTCAAACGGTAATGGAACTCTGCCAGAATAACTGGTCGAGCTAGGAGGATCCGCCTGTCGAAGTCGTATTGTCACCAGGTTGCCATCTAAACAAAAATTTCCATATTCGCACTATCTATTATTATGCACTACGACTACACTAGATGTGGGCACTAGGCCCACAAACATCTACTAAAATACGTAACGTCCCAACTTCAATCGCAAACACTAAAACACACTAAATAGACCCAAGTAATTCCGAGATCCGTTCTCTAAACTATCTATGCATCGTGTCCCGTTTAGTGTATACTCCGAGGGTGCAACTCCTCACTATGTAATTTACTTACATTCGCATTTACAGTTTTTCGTATGATTTATTGCTTCTATGACCTTATAATCGCATGCTAAATCACCTAACACGGAATTCAAAACGTAAAACAACTAAAATTGAACAAAGTGATCGTCGGGTTCCGTATTAGTCCTGGTGCTCGCCTTATTAGGTTCGACGCATCTCTATTAATACCGAGCCGACGCATCTTAAGCAGAATACCAGGTAAAGTATACCACGAGAATGACTAATATCCGTATTATCGCGTTAAAACTAATTTGCTAAACGTATAATACTAGTATTCTCTACTCTCCTACGTGCATCTTTTCATGGCCTGCTTATCACGTGAAAACGCATGCAGAGAATGTAAACACAACTACTTTGACAACAAAACTTGTCTTTAAACAACCGACGTAGCAAAAGGTTTAGGGTTAAAACAACGGATGTTACAGTACTTCCACCACAACAAAAGAACTAGGATATTAGCCCACCGATTGATTAGTAGAGGCCGCTATAGTGCGGGTGGGATTGGGTGTTGACATCTATCGGATGTTGGCTTCCCAATACGTACCCTCACCCCTTACTCAGAATCGACAGTTTCCGGATGACCGAAACCATTGGCAATGAGAGTCATTCCAGGCATGGAGTGCTTAAGGGTACAAGTCTTTATCTTTAGGTCCCGTGCCACTCAACTTTGAGCCGGCAAGGGATCAAAGTTGACTTTAACGGTTTCCGAGTCCCCAAAATTAACTCGGTGGCGACTCCAAAAATCAGCAACAACTTCAGTTCACTAAAAAGGTCACCTTACCAAACAAAAGGGCCTTTAAACATTTACAACCACAACTCGATCGATTCCCAAACGGAAACACGGGTACCCCCACCCGTCTAGTACAACTCCGGATCGTCATCCAAATCGAGGTCCGACACTTCGCCCCGTACGCGAGATCGGACCGGCCCCGGCCCCGGCAGGGAGGGTGCCGCGTGGGTGGCCGCTGCCACACGTTGAAAAACCAGGTCGGTCCCGCGCGGGGCGCCGGGCAGTGCGGACGGACGTCCACAGTTTGGCGACTCCGCTGGGGATTTGGAAACAAGTTTTCAGCGGTGTTGTAACTTGAACGAGGTCGGTGAAGCTCATCTCTTAGTTCCTAGTTGTAGTCACTACAGGTTTTGGCCCTAAAAAGTCCACCCTAACTGATATTAGCACCAGTCGACCTCTTCGCGGTAAGATCTCTAGGGACACGCGGAGAGATCCTCGATTGACGCTCCGACCGCCTAACGCGTACACCGCGGGATAATAAGTGGATAGTTCCGAATGGACGGTGTGACACTCATCTCCCCCGATCATTGTCAATGCCTAAGTAAGGACTATTCGTGGGCGGTAGCCTACCCTAAACCTACCCGAGTCTGCATCCTTCATGAGTGTATGCATTCCTAGTTACGTGTAACGTGTTTGAACAATCCAGCCCAAATAAAACACTAAAATTCGGATTCAACCACGCCAACATATTCAACCACACCCTACTCCGTTTTCGAAAATATCTCATCTTTCCAAAACAACTTCTTAAACACCGATACTCCGGTCAAAAACATGATTTCTAAAAAAGGAAAAAAAAACGTTTTCAAATGCCATTGTCATGGCCAATTTTACACTCGACATTTTCAAAACAAAACACGTTTTCAAAACGCCGTCTCACGGCTAAAAGTAAAATCCATCAAACAACAAGCACCGTTAATACTACCAAGACTCCCAATTAATGGGACCAAGGCACACCAAATGGTTATATTTTATTTTCAAAAAAAAATGTTTTTTACACATACCATTAACACAACCGAAGATTCAATTAATGAAGTCAAGAAATCCAAAACGGCTATATTCTCAAAACACTTTTCACAACAACAACTTTTTCAAAAAAAAAAACTATTCACTACCTAAGCCCTTGACAAGGATTTAGTCACACCTTTAAAGCACCACACACATCCACTATCGAACTATCTAATTAATAGTAGTTTCGATAAGAAAAAAAACATGCTCAGTTACGCTTAGGGACCATGCTCTTTTCGAAAAGAAGAAAAATATTTACACTTTTGCGATCATCGGATTCCCGACACATACATAGCAACGCACATTTCGCATCACCAACAATGTTACCACACCATCGTCACCGTAATTTTGCAAAATCACTTTTTTCAAAAAAAAGAGAAAAAACTTTTCCCCTACGAGTATCGGTTGTTTTCAAAAATGTCAAAATTCTTTGATCCTGAGCCGGGACCTCGATCAACTCCTTACGTCGTGTAACCGTGTGATTGACTGTCTGTGTTAGTCGCTAGGATCGCCTCTACTCGAGGTTTTACATTTTGGGTCGTCTCGTATTGAGAAGTCCTCTTTAAGCCTCACCTCCGAGGCTTGCGTCAAATCATCTCGTCACAAAGATCTAAAATTTGTTAGGCGTCTCGCCAAGTACACCACGAGTCTAAAGCACCCGAGTCCCTAAGTCAGTGACCGCACGCACCCGCGAGTCAAGGGTCTCATTTCCGTGTCGCTCAGTTACGAGCACTCCTTAAGTCTTAAAAACACCGGGTGAATTCGACCTTACACTCTTATCTTGCTAGGCCCAAGAATGGCACCATGTAGCAACGAAAGCATCACCGATCAACTCAGCGCCCTGATGAACGTGGTCCATGGGGTACTAGGGATAGTATCATCGATCTCCTCTTCCATCGACGACGTTAGGCGTCGCCTCGACACCTTAGTTAGCCCTGAAAGGAAACCCCGATAAGGACCGGTGAGCAGAGAGCTGGTGCTTAGTGGGGATCCGTATGTCGAATACGCCAGGCTCGCGCGCCCTGTCGAACCTACAAGCCTTCACCGTCCCTTTAGGCAGTTCACGGAATTAGGAGAATCCTACGCTGAGGCCCTCCGGAAACTGCAGGAGGCCTGGCTGTTATGGCCAGTAGGACCTACCCCAGACCCACCTATAGGAAAAATGGGAGCAGGGTGGAATCCCAATGCCTACTGCCTGTACCATCAGGGTCGGAGGCATGAAACCCAAGGGTGCACCGAGCTCAAACACGAGGTGCAGGACCTGATTGATAAGGGGGTCTACGTCCCCGTAGGTTGTCTTCAGAGAAGGACTGACCCCAGGTATCAAGTAAGCAACCCGCGCGAGCACCGAGAGCCTCATCAGCACAGGTTCCTCTAGAGACCTCATGATCGGTCTTAGTCAGAGTCTAGTTCATCCTAGGGCCTAGACTTAAATAATAATAAATATCTCTTTCTTTTATTGTCAAGTCTAGGGAAGCGCGAGGGACATGTCCTCCGCCTCCCCAAAAAAAAAAACTGCGGGCATCTAGCCCGTCTACTATTATCAATAAAACAATCTTCTTCTTTTTTACAAACATGCCTTGACAATCGCTTAATTTTAAAAAACGCTTAAGAACTCAACTTTGTGCCAATTATCGATAACAATTTACTAAAATACAAGGGCTACAACGAGCGGCCCAATCAACCTCCCCTAAAAACCGGAAACAACGACCTAAACTTAACCCATCATCAATACAATCACCCAAACACCAATAAACCTATGACAACCGGACCTCCATCCAACTAAACTTCTCCAATACGACCAAACACGAGGCCCGCCTAGTAGGTCTCAATGCAGCCTTATCACTAGGAGTCAAAAGCCTTAGAGTACACGGATATTAATTCTTAGTAGTCAACCAAGCCACGGGAAACTGAAAGGTCTATGGCGAAAGCCTAACCCCATACCAAACCAGGGTAGAAACAATGTCCCGAAAGTTCACCGAAATCGACTTCATACACATACCCCGCGAGGAAAACCTATTCGCTGACGCATTATCCAAGCTAGCCTCACTAGTAAACATGCCCGATCACCTCTTCTCTATGCCCATTTGCGTAGAAAGAAGCGAACAACCGGCCTACATCCGTAGCATCGAAACCGATGACACCCCCGAAGAACCTTGGTACAAAGAAATCCTAGAATTTAAAACCCATGGGTCATATCCACCCAACACTAACACCAAAAGCAAAAGAGCCATACGAATGCAAGCCACCCATTACGTCCTGAATCAAGGACTACTATACAAACCAACCCCGCAAGGAGTCCTCCTTAGGTGCATAAACAAAAACAAGTCCGAGAAAGTCATGGAAGAGGTACATGACGGAGAGTGCGGACCCCACATAAGTGCACACCTACTAGCCCGAAAAATAATGAGACTGGGCTATTACTGGGTTACCTTAAAGGCAGACTGTCGACGCCATGTCCGGCACTGCCATAATTGCCAAATATTCGCTAACATCCAACACCTACCTCCATATCCTCTACACACCATAGCCACACCCTGGCCTTTCTCTACTTGGGGAATAGACATCATAGGAAAAGTACACCCATCCGGGACCGGCGGGCACTGCTTTATACTAGTGGCCGTCGATTATTTCACTAAATGGGTAGAAGCCGCCTCTTACACCATATTAACCTCAAAACAAGTAGTCAAATTCTTATAAAATAACATCATCTGCCGATATGGCATACCTCACGAGATCATCAGTGACCAAGGGGCTCATTTTAGGGCCGACTCCCAGAAACTCCTCGACAAATACAAAATCCAAAGACATAAGTCGTCACCCTATAGACCACAAACAAACGGGGCCGTAGAAGCAGCAAACAAAACCATAACCACAATCCTTTAAAAAAAAATGGTAGACAATTACCGGGATTGGCCAAATAAGATCCCCTTCGCCTTATGAGGATACCGAACATCCTATAGAACACCTGCTGGAGCCACACCATACTACCTAACCTACGGTTCCGAAGCAGTCCAACCTGTAGAGCTAGAAATACCGTCACTAAGGATATTAGCCGAGAGCGGCATTCCTAAAGAAGAATGGAACCAAAAACGGTACGACGAGTTAGTACTCCTAGACGAGCGTAGGATACATGCCCTATCAAACGTACAAGCCTACCAACAACGCATCCAACGAGCCTTTAATAAACGAGTGAAATCCCGAAACATACACGAGGGAGACATTACAAGAAAAGATGCCCCAGGCGTCCACCCAGTGACGTCCGTCAGTGGACGCTATAATGATCCGGGCGTCCACAAACATACGCCAGAAATCGGAAGCCACGACCGGTCGCCCATTTTCAAACCGGGCGTCCACTATCGGACGCCACGGGAATTGACGACCGACAATGGACGCCAAGGGTGGCGTCCGACTGTGGATGCCAGGTCTCCCTGGGTGACGTCCACAGTCGGACGCCATGTTCCTTGAGTTGGCGACCGACTGTGGACGCCACCCAGGGAGACTTTGCGTCCACAGTCGGACGCCATTTCAGCTTCCCCTGGCGTCTGTCATGGCGTCCGTTATTGGACGCTATTTACGCTGTTGCATGACCGTAAACATGCGTTCAATGTTTAGCCAAAACCTGCAAAATAAACCACAACCAACTCTCAACCGACCACAAGTGTCGAGTATCCACAATACCGCAACCACAGTCACTCTCAGTCAACCAAAAGAATTCATCTCTCGACTCATTTCTGCTGAAAAAACATATATAAAAAGATTGAACATACGGTTTGAAGGTACACAATTCTAAACTAGTTCGAAGATACATATTCCGTATATACAGTTAAAACAACAACAACAACAAACAATCAACTAACTGTGAAGCTAGCTGCAGCACCGGAGTTACCACCATCCCCGTTAAAGGGGTCTCTGTCGTCTGGAGGGGGTGAGGGAGGACGACCTTGGTTGCATTTCTGAAGCACGGCCTGAAACATGGCCATCTGTTCCTCAATTCTCTTGATGTGTTCTGCCTGGTCCTTCAGTTGCTGTTGCTGCGCTGTCAGCTGCTCCTTCATTTGCTCCTTCTCCGGATCGGGCTGCTGAGATCCGGTCGGCGTGTACTCCATCTGTGTGGAGGTGCTCAGACGCGATGTGGGAGGTCTGAAGTACATACCGTGTGCATTTCCTACACCGTACACACTTTCTTTTTTGTAACCCTTGACGACCTTGAACCAAGTAGCATTTGGGTCGACTTCCTCAACATCAGGGTCAGCCTCGAGTCTCGCCATCTCATCTTGGTAGGCGTCCTGCGTACAGAAGAACGATTTCAATTTAAGTTATTATTAGATGAAATTATTGAAGATAGTTATCCACCACCTACAGTCGATTTAGTACTCACCCAGGTCGCCTGATCCTTTTTCGACTTGAAGGTAGTCCCTTCTTCATCGGTCTGTCCATGCATGTCGTAGAATATGTCCGCCGCGGTTGGCTCTCTCCCGAGCTCAGCACGCAGCTATTAAATGAGTACGAACGTTAGGCGAATATAAATTATGCAAACGTAGTTTACGATTATTCAAGGAAGAGTACGGTATTAATTAGTAGAAATCATACTCTCTTGACACGAGTGAAAGAAGACTGAGAACCCCGATGATGTGTCGGGTTTGCGTGGCCCTCATGGTCACAGTTCGCCAACTTGTTCCTTCGGCCAATTTCAGACCTCACCTTAAAGTCTTTCTTATCGTGGTAGGCAATCCATCTCTCCAACGCCTCCCCTAAAATATGACGACCCAATATAGTATTTAATACAATGAAAGATTGAAGTTAGATTGTTTATTTGTTAAAATTGATTACTGAAAAAAAAAAACTAACACCTTTAAGGTCCTTCAACGGAGTCCCCCGCGTACGTCGTTTATTCATCACATCTGCGAAACGTCGTGTGCACGTTTCATTGTAACGTTCCCAGACCCTTCCATCAAACTCTGAGCCCTAACTGAACTTGAACTATACAGTCACGGCAGATTAATAATTAGTATGAAAAATATTTACAAAGTCCAGATTATAAAATAAACACTCGGTAGCAAAAACAATCCACGTACCTTGAATTGGTTGAACCACCACTCTCGTATCTCAGCCGGTACCTGAGACCAACATGCATACCCTTGCCCTTTGTCGACCATGAAGCTGTTGGTACAGCCTTTGACGACCTCTTTGTGCAGAAACCTGCACCGAGTCGAGAAGACCATATATGTAGTCAATCATACAAAATGTAGTACAAAAATGAATATTTACAAAGGAATAATCAACATGTTAGAGGATATTACCATGTGCCTGTTGGTCTGAGAACATACCGCCCCTCCTCGTCCTTCTCCAGTTCCTCCTCTTGCCCCTGTTGCTCCTCCTCCTCCTCATGCTCAGCGGTCTGCTCTGGTCCCGTTTCGGGGACAATCTCCTCATCCTCCCGCTGGGTGGTGGACGTGTGAGCAGACCTACTACCCCCACCACGTCTCCTAGTCGATCTACCGCCTGCCATTATCTTAACCTGCGAAAAAATTAAACAATATTAACAACAATTAGCCATGTGAACAACAATTACATTCTATCTTTATTCAAGTAAAAAATACTACTATATTAAACATCAAAATAACTTAACCATGTAAACATGTAAACATACAACTCTAGTAGTCACCGTCGCTGTCGTTATTTTCTTCGGCCTCATCCTCCTCAGTCTGATCCTCCTCCTCGGTCTCCTCGCCCTCCACTTGATCGTCCTCTAAATTCTCTTCATCGTGTCCGTCATCCTCCTCAAGGAACTCCGGAACATCCCTGACCATGTACTCTCCTTTTCCATCATCATCGTCATCCTCAAAATCTTCCTCTGCCCCTTCATTCTGATCCTGTACGGAGAATATGTTCTCTTCAATAGAAGATAAGCGTGTACCAGTTGAAGCAACATCTTCCTGGAACAGAGAACTGTCTATTTGTCCCTGTGGTTTAGTCGTAAAGACTGCCCACCATTGACTTTGATTTCTGTCATTTTTCGTGTAAGGAGAAGGAGCAAAATAGACTTGCTTCGCCTGATGTGCGAGTATGAACGGATCGTACGTAGGATATTTCCTTGTGTGATTAACTTCCACAATCTTGTAACGTTCGTGCACTCGGGTCCCGTTCACGGAACTGTCTTTCCACTCACACTTGAATACCACAGCTCTATACCCTCGTTCTTTGCCAGCATAACACAACTCAAAAATTTCCTCCAAAATACCATAGTACTCATCACCATCAAGAGATGACACACTCACACAAAAATTGCATCTAGCCTTGTTCTTCCCGTAGTTGAATGTGTGGAAATTGAACCCATTCACCGAGTACCGGTTCCAGGTTTTAACCACTCTCACTGGACCAAACGCCAAACTTCTAACCAAATCATCACGTATGTCTAAGGCAACTACGTGATCCTTGAGCCACTTCGAGAAATGTTCGTCGTGCTTACTCCAAACGTCATCAGGGTTCACGGCAGGGTTCGCAGCGACATATTCAGTTACAAATTGTTTCTCATAAGGCTCTAAGATCTCACAATTCGAGAGTAGGTAGAGGTGCGCTCGGTTGTACTCTTTCTCATCTAGTGTCCTAGAACCCTCAACGGATGAAGTTCCTTCATCGTCCTTCTTTTGAAAAAAACTCGGGTATAGTGGGGTCAATGGCCACCGAATGTCCTAGGTTCAGGTTCTTGGTTTTTGTTTGCACATCTTTATCGAAGTAGAGGGAGCAGAAGTTTGCAATCTCTTCTGTCAAATATGCATTACAAATAGAACCTTCTACCCTAGCCTTGTTACCAATTTTCTTCTTCAAATGATTCAGGAACCTAAATAAACAAGTTATATATTTCAGTCAATACAAATTAGTTAAGCTTAATTTTTTTTAAATGAAGTTACTAAAAGTTACGTACCTTTCAAATTGGTACATCCATCTATACTGGACAGGTCCTCCGACCTTAGCCTCGTAGGGCAAGTGGACAGGTAGATGCTCCATAGAATTAAAGAACGACGGTGGAAAGATCATCTCAAGTTTGCATAGTATCTGCGGAATTTGATCCTCGAGCCGAGACATGTCCTCAATTGATACTGTAGAGGAACACAAATCTCGGAAGAACTGAGATATCTCAGTTATAGAATTCCACACCGTCGGTGGCAGAAGGTGCTTTAGTGATACCGGAAGCAACCTCTCCATGAAAACGTGACAGTCGTGACTCTTTAACCCTTGAAGCTTCAGGTTCTTAAGATCAACACAGCGTTTGAAGTCGGAGGCGTACCCATCAGGGAACTTCAACTTCTCTACCCACTCCAACAACGCATTTCTCTGAGCCTTGTCAAGTGTGAACAAGGCTCTCGGTTTCGACCCATCCTGTTTTATGTGCAATTGAGGACGGTGACAGAAATTCTTCACATCTCGCCGGGAGCCTGTAGTGTCACAACTCTTCCCCTCCACATCCATCACCGTGTGAATCAACTGCTCGAAGAAGTTTTTCTCTATGTGCATCACATCTAAATTGTGACGAATTAACAAGGTCCTCCAATATGGTAGTTCGAAGAATATGCTACGTTTAAACCAACCATTTTTCAACTTCTTGAGGTCTTTGAACTCCTGCTCGGTTCCGTCGACAGTAGACGGGTAATCAGAAATCAACTCCCATATTTCATCTCCTGGGAGTTGATCAGGTGCGTCGTCAAGCACCTCCTCACCCTTCTTGAACGCCTTCTTATTCTTTCTATATGGGTGACCTTCTGGTAGGAACTGTCGATGACAGTCAAACCAACTTATTTTACTAGAATTTGGAAGATAAAAAGCTTTGCTCTCACCCATACAACACGGACATGCTTTCTGACCCGCAGTAGACCACCCCGAGAGCATACCGTACGCGGGAAAGTCGTTTATAGTCCACAACAAAGCTGCTTTCAACTGAAAGTTTTGTCTCAGAGAGACATCATAAGTTTCCACCCTTACCTCCCACAGTTGTTTCAGTTCCTCAATAACAGGTTGCAAGTAAACATCCAAATGATTTTTCGGGTTTTTTGGTCCGGGCACAATAAGAGATAGGAAGACGAAAGGCTGCTTCAAACACAACCAAGGAGGTAGGTTGTAAGGTGTGATCATCACTGGCCAGCAAGAGTACGATTTACCAAATTGACCGAACGGTGCAAATCCATCAGTGCACAACCCAAGCCTTACATTTTGGGGTTCTAACGCAAAGTGGGGATGTAGTCTATCAAAATGCTTCCACTCCTCACCATCACTCGGATGACACATCTTCCCTAGTACCCTAATGTCCTCCTTGTGCCACCTCATTTGCTCAGCTATGGTTTTTGTGGCGTACAATTTCTGAAGCCTAGGTGCAATAGGGAAGTACGTAAGCTGACTTATTGGGATTGGTTTCTTACCCCTGACACTACTTTTCCCTTTTCTACCTCTCAAAACAATATCCCCCTCGACCATCTTATACCTACCCTTACCACATCTCCTACATTCATCAAGCATCGCATCGTCCTTCCAAAATAGCATGCATCCATCTGGACAAGCGTCAATCTTTTGATGCGGGAGTTGAAGTCCCTTCACAACCTTTTTGGTTGTGTAGAATGATAGGGTCATGATATTGTCTTTTGGAATAACTCTCTTGAGCAAGGCAGCAATACCATCGACACAAGCAAAGGGCAGGTTGAACTCACATTTAAGGCTAACTACCATAGACGCGACTTCTAACAAAGTCACATCGCACCCTCCGTATAACGGTTTCTCCGAAGCTTCCAACATGTCAAAAAACGCCTTTGCTCGTGGGTTAGGCTCTTGTGGGTTAGGTGAATCTTGTGGGTTGGGTGAGTCTCGTGGGCTAGGTGAGTCTCGTGGGTTAGGTGAGTTAAACAAGTTGCACTCCACAATATCAACTATCATACCTCTCAATCCCCCCTCATCTTGATGGTTTTCGGTTCCCTCAGACTGAGATGACTCACCATGACAAATCCAATAATAGTAATCGGGTGAAAAACCCACTATAGATGACATGTTCCTTCACTACAAAGACCTCAAGAAATTTTAGGTTCTTGCATTTAGTACACGGACACCTAACCTCCCCCCTCGATGCGTAGTCTACCGACTTTTTAGCGACCTCGACAAATGACTCAACACCCCTCAAAAATTCGACGGTTGGACATCTCTTCTTATCAAGTCTTCCCTCGTACATCCATTTCCGTTCAATTCTCTTCATTTTCTATGTTCAAAAAATATATATAACATATTAAAGTTTAATTTCCTTACTTTAATTTATAACTTACTAAACGAATATTTAATCACCATTTAACTTAAACTTCATTTCTCTAACTAATACGTCGAAATAAACCCAAATGTTTTATTAATTTAGAATTGACCTTACAAAAATTTTGTAAACCCAATTTTTAATTTGCAAATGTCTTATTAATTATTAATTGACCTTACAAAAATTAATCACCGAATTTAATCACAATTTAATCCCAATTTACAAAAACCCTAGCTAATTTATCAATGTAATCCCAATTCAACCGAAGAAAACACAACAATTCATGGCTTAGGTCACACAGAAGCAGCTTAAACAGGTCAAAAACGGGTCAAATTTTCGGATACAGATATCAAAATTCCGAAAGCGCCGCTAACACCTATTTACAACCCCGATCAGGATAGAAGTGGTTTCGGGAAAATCCGGCATTATTACGACACCTTTTGGTCCGTCTCAAGTCACACAAAACCTCACGGAAGGCCCTAGAGGTCATTCTAGCTCAATTCAACCAAATTGATCAAACCCTAGTCAAAACAACGATGGGCAAAAATAATCTAACTAAGCGAATTTGGGATAAACTAATCAACCTAATCGAACTTGGCCTAAACTAATCAACCTAATCGAAATTTAGACCTAGACGAAATTAACTAACAAAATTCAATAAATAACGCTAACAATGGAGAATACGAACTAATTATAATGAATAGAAACGAAATAAACTAAGAAAACGTACCAAAATTAGGAATAAAGGATGAAAAGTGGGAGAGAAATGGTATTTGGGGTCGGCGAGCGTAGAGGGAGAGTGTAGAGAGATTTTTTTTTTAACAAGTGAAGGGGGAGAGGGGGGTGAGCGGCTATTTGACGCCACATTGAAGACGACGGGCGTCAAACTATCGGACGACACATGTGGACGCCATTTCGGCAGAATATGGCGTCCGATAGTGGACGCCATTTGGGTTAAATGGCGTCCGCCTGTGGACGCCTTTCGTCCTCAATTTTGTCGTCCCCACCTTCAGTCGGACGCCAAGTTTGGCGTCCGATTGCGGACGCCCGTCTGACTTTTCGGACGCCATGTAGGCGTCCGTATGCCCAGGACGCCAATCAGGTGGACGCCCGGGACAGTTTTTCTTGTAGTGAGATTTAGTAATCAAATCCATTAGAGCACCCCTTCCCATCGACCCTAGAGGAAAATTCAAACCAAACTGGGCGGGCCCTTACCTCGCCAAGAAAATACCCTCCGGTGGCGCAGTGATCCTCACCGACCTAGACGGGCAAGAATTCTCAACCCCAACCAACATGGATCAACTCAAGAGGTATTACCCATACCTCCAACTTAGGGGGGGGGGGGAAGCAAAAAAAAAAAAAAAAGCAAAAAATAATAATCAATCAAGTTTGCATCGATAATTGGCATAGACGAGTCTAAAGCAAACCCACTCGAATTTTCTAAAAGAACTACGAACATGGTTTGATTCCGGTCCAGAAGCGGATACGTAGGCAACCCTTCTCCGGGTACAACCAAACAACTAATCAAAACAATCGAATAATCGATTCATGCATAAACCGGGATTCCTCCCACAATGAGTGAGTTAAAATGACGAAGCACAAACGACGAGCCGAGGACGGGGTGAAAACCCAAAAGGGCGCCCCGGGCAAAATGAAGAAACGAGTTGCGAGCCGTCGTTAAAAAAAATGACGAGCCGAGGACGGGGTGAAAACCCGAAAGGGCGCCCCGGGCAAAATGAAGAAATGAGTTGCGAGTCGTAAAAAAAAAGCAAAACAAAAAACAAAACAAAAAGGTGTGCCGAGGACGGAGTGAAAACCCGAAAGGGCGCTCCGGGTAAAATGAAGAATGGAGTTGCGAGCCACCAAAAACAAAAAAAAGAAGAAAAAAAATAAATGTGCTTCTCATTAAAAACAAAACTGGTTAAATCGAGCCTTTGTCGAGGCATCAACATCAAGCATTCAAAATCCGGACGTCCCGGAAAATCAAAACGTGTCTAAACTCCACGAAAACTAGTACTAATACGCCACATAATATCAATTAATACAACATAGTACTAAACGGCTGGGCTCTACCGGTCCATCCTTTTCTTACCCTCACTACTCGGGTGTGATTGCTTGCGTTCTTTCTCTTCGATTTTCCGAAAGCAAGCTTCTAACGCCCTATCCAAACGTGAGTCCAGCAAATCCCACTTTCTTTGCTCCTTCGCAGCTTTAATACGGGTCTTGTCAGTCTTGGCCAGTTCAGATGAACTGACTAAACTAGGATCGGTCCCACTGTCTTTGGTTAGGCACTTAGTCTCTCGAGTCTCCTGTTCGCCTCTTAGCGGCACTGTCTTCCTAACTTTTGAGTCGGTATGTCCTGACGGATATTCGCAATTCCTCTTCTGCACAAAAGTATTGTCCGTTAGTCGAGCATCGGGATGCAAGAACTTCTGCTCCCAAGATACCCTGAAACCCCTAAGCAAATCCCCAATCCATAGATCGAAACTAGAAATGACTTCAGCATCATTTGGAATAGAAGGTAGGACACCCGGCCCATCTGATTAGACAACATGCTTAGGTAAATATAGACTTGATCCCTCATGGATAGTAGTAGCAAAGCCCGGGTCGAAGACGAAAAAGGGAACCCGACATGCCCACTAATATTCCACCACGGGATAAACCACCTGATGACAACACCTCCCCCAACCAAATAGGAAAGCCAATCATCCTCTTCGGGATTTTTGCTCCACACCAACGCCATCTTACGGCCCGTGAAACCCCTGTAGTTATAATCTTTGAAACACGGGGGAGGGTCAATCAAACCGAGCCGCTCTTGTAACCAAACCTGTACAAAAACACGACGAAGCATCACATCTCTAAAGTCCGAGCAACCACAAAATAAATAAAACCAAGCCACAAAAACATAGCAAAAGAAAAAAAGGAGCAAAAATAAACCTGTAAGATGATCCTAGAACCCCGAGAAGGTGTCCCCCGTGATCGGACACTAGCATCAAGACCAAGAACAAGCTCACCCAGAATAAGCAAAGAGGGTGATCGTCCATGTTCCATAGCCGCTACCACATTCACGACACAAGAATTACCCCAACCTTCACACGATCGCGTGTCCTCAAAAAGATATAAGCAAGCAATAGCGATATTGAAAGCGCGCCTACATGCCAAGGCTGAAACATAACGAGATCCAACCCGAGAGAATGTCCTAGAAAGTAACTCTAGGTTTAGACCATCCACACCAAAATAACCCTTAGCTTCCTCCAATGAAGAAAGGTCCAAAAAGTGGTAAAACCGCTCCACATAAGCATAACCCCATAGGGCACACAAGGTCGAACCGAATTCCACCCTCCTATAGCATCTATCTCCTCAGGCAAAGGGCAAATTTTACCACCGGGGAAAGCAAAAACATGGTATTTCAGGTCCCAGAACTTAGAACATGCACTCAAGAAGCTATCCTGTACCTTGACTCGACTCAGCGCAACAACCATCAATAAACCATCGTTTGAACTAAACTCGGGGTAGCATTTCTTAAATAAACCCGCTCACTCAGCGAGGACATTCCCGAAACTCGACATGACCCTAGATACGGTTCTATACCTTACGGATATCCTACTGTGTCTAGAACATGCACCCGCAGCCCGTATATATAGTCCTAACCCCACGAGAATTAGGAAACGACCAAAATTTCCATAACCCGAAACCCGAACAGCACCGGCCCACGCGCCCGGGTCTCCAACCGCCTAAGCCCAAGCGGCCCGGAACTCAATTGCCTCAGTCCGAGCGCCTGAGGCCAGGCATGACTCAACCCGAGCAAGCCAAGGATAGAAACTTGAACCCCCGTGATCACCATAGCTATCATTTTGCGTCGGGAACAACCTCCCAAAATCACTAGAGCCCACCCCAAAAACCGAAACACCAACGCAGGAGCTAGGGGAACGCGAGTTCACTCGTCGGACGCACGAGACTTAGACGTTTTTTTTCTTTTTCTTAGGGGGATAAGCTACCCCACCTAGGCGTGTCGTAGCCTCTTAGCGGTCATCGTCAAGTCACGTCTGTACCCCGACAAGGCAATTATACGAATGAATAAAAAGTGGCTCAGCTTTTTTTTTTTACAAAAATTGCTCGAATTTTAAACTTCGGTCCCAATCTGAATGCCAAAACAATCGCGCTCATCTCTTAACGCATCCGGTCAAAGCACGTTAATGTTTTACATCTCGAGTCAAAACGTTTTAATCGACGTACTACCTGATCCGATTCTCGGCTCAAACTAACGCATTTCAGACTTCAGAAACAAATGGCTTTCATACTCTCATGCAACACTAATGTACCCTAAACTAGGTTGAATCGCAAATAAATGAACGCAAAAGTGATTACTTGTCAATCTAACTGCACGATTAGTCAAAACAAAACAGCACGAAACTAATCCAACTAATTCAAATGCTAAGAATTTAAAGCAAATATACAAAATATACAAATTTATACACAAATCGAGACTAGGGATGACCCCTAGAAGCCGCACCGATGGCTATCACAAGCTCACCTAAGTTGTCATCCAAACCTAGGTCTTCTATGTCGAAGGTAGGAGACTCACTACCGTCCATCCCCGACAGCATATCTAGGGTAGCCGTCTCGTGGACTCCTCCAACCTCCTCCGTAGCGCCCATGACCTCAGCCTCAGCCTCAGCTTCCCTCTCGATCCTATGTCTGGCCTCACCCTGTGTGGAGGTCTCGCCTCGAGACCGAGCCAGCTGCTCCTTTAGGAAGGCAATCTCGTCAGCCCGAGATGGCAGGAGCCTCTGCGACTCGACATCTTTCGCCTCGAGCTCGGTCACCCAAGTCTCCAGCTGTCCCACCATATCCAAGACATCCTGCGAGTATACTTAATCATTAAGAAAACACACAAGCAGCCTAGGAAACCACCTTAGTCGCACAAACTCATCGATCGAGGCCCCGAAGTGTCACGGGAGACCCTCGAGGCATAGGCTCAGAAGCAGTTAGCAGTCTGCCACAACCGCTGATGGCAAGCCGACGAAACCTGAGGGTAAAACCACAAAGTTAGGCAAACTGACCCTAATTCTTAAAGCCCGAATCAAAAACAACGAGTCAAAACTTACCCGGTATACCCGGTCACGCCACTCTATCCCAGCGTCCATCTCCTCAGCAGAACACGGGGGGAGAGGCTCAGTAAAGGGTATCCCAGCTGCATCCACCCTGAGCAGAGTCAGAGGAAAATCTAGGGGCTGGATTTAGTCGGCCGGATCGGCCATCTGAAAAGACAACAGATTGGTCAATCAAAAGGCAAGGGAAATAACAAACCGTAACGCAAACCTTAGAGCCAAAGATTAGAACATAACCACGAGGCGGTACCAAGCTAACCGTCGGGTGACGTGAGATAGGTAGGAGGCACCAAGAGTGCATCACCTCCTTCTCCGTCCTTGTCCTCAAGGATCTCTACGGCGGTCGGCGGTCTGAACATGGTCCCAACTCCGCAGCCACATACTCCGGCACGCCCTCATAATTAGCCCAAGGGCGGGCCACAAACTACACAAACAAAATCGTCATCCGAATGAATCCCAGAACTTTGGGGCTATTGAGCAAATAAACTATAGGAGAAAACTTACATCGTCAATGCCAATTTTGTTAACCAGCGCATTCTCCACCGGGTAATGGCTGATTGTGCTCTTAGGTTGAGCCAGCCTCCACTCGATTCCCGCCGGAAATCTCTTTGGGTGCACCTGCACCGTCTTAGGTGCCAAGCACGGGAAGTAGGAATAGATCCAAGCCTGCAAAATCCCAAAACAACTTTAGCAATCAAGCCAAAAACTAAGTAGGACTCAAAACACAAGAGCGAAAAAAAACAAACCTCCAGTATGAGGCCCGGACCCACAATGGCCACAGCTGAACCCGACCCTACCACCAGCGGCCTCACCATGACTTGCAAGCAGCGAGTCATCTTCGCGAAAGTCGCGGTCACCCATTCGTAGCGTCCTAGCTGAGTTGGGTCGGCTAGGAAGGGCAAAATCCTGGTACTAAACCTCTCGCCCTTGTTGGAGAAATGAGTCGACCCTAGGAAATACCACAGCCACAGCCGAGCATCCTGCTCCGGCGTGTTGGCCTCCCAACCCTCTAACACCGCCACCCGCTTGAAGTGATCGGTGATGTATGAACACACTATGGCATGAGGCGTATTATATGCCTCACGCGGCAGACAATCCCCGATGAGGCCCCGCACCTCATCACTATCTAGACCAGGACCCTCGGCGGCCCACCTAATCCTATCCATACCCCAGGGCAAACCACTAATCATCCCAAAGTCCTCTAGGGTCATCCCAACCTCCCCAAAAGACATGTGGAAGGTCGAGGTAGTATCGTGAAAGCGATCTATCATCGCCCGGATCACCATGAGGTTGCACTTAGTCTGGCAACCCACCAACCTAACCCATTGCCCGACCATGGGACCCAAGGCGGTCCTCTCGATAATCCCCTTTACCGTGGGGATCAACTTCTGATGCTAGACGTCGAGGCACGTAGTAAAACCCGAGAAAGTCCTCATCGGACCTAGGGGCTGTAAACCGAAACAATGCTAGGATGAACAAAACAAAGCTAGCCTAACCCAAGCAAAAATATATAATAGAATCTGAGGCATAACTAATAAGCACGAATAATTCACTCACCATACCCTGCACAATGCGGCTAGAAATGTAACGGTCAAGATGAAACATCAGCTGATGACCATCCCAATCCCGAGCCCACTCAGGATCCTCGTAGAAAATCTCCTCATTCTCGGGTACCGGAACCGGAGCATGAGCCCTCCTAGCCACTGTCTCCGGGAGCTTGCGTTTCTTCACCCTATCAAAATCGGCCTCTTTAATAGTCTCTGGGTCGCGCCGCTGAGACGAGATAGTCCTATGTCTTCTACGAATCCCTCGGGAAGTCTGTGAACTCGCCCCGGCCACCTCCACACTAGCACTAGCACCAACCGAGGAAGTTCCCTCGAGACGCTCGGTATTACCTCTAGCTGTGAAACCCAAAGCAAAACACGACAAAACATAACCCTAGTCAGGCTAAATCAGCTTAAACTGGTCAAAATAAGGTCAAAATTTTGGATAAGAATATCAAAATTCCGAAAAGACCGCTAGCACGCATTTTCGATCCCGTTCACAATGGAAGTGGTTTCGGGGAAATACGGCATCGTTTCGTGTAACACCCGTAAAATTTACAACTTTGATATCCGTCCCGTTGCGATTAAATCGACTCTTATCGAGTCTCGTTTTTTTTTTCATCCAGCTTAATTTCGATCTTCGTATAACACTTTAATAAATTTTCGTTCAAAACCAATTTTAATTTCCTTGTTCGCGAGAATATTAATTAATCTCGAGAAATTGCTATTTAATATTTTTCTATGCGATTTCGTATATAATTATTTTTGAAACGTGATTTTGATACTTCTTTCTCATAAACACGTTCTCATATGTTTTCCGTCTTATTATTATTTTTAAAAAATGATCCATTAACGATTTTAATCGCGGATCGGGCTCAGATTGTAGAAAACCCGACCGTTTCCCTCAGCGGACTGAGATATTTTTGTAGTCGGTTGAGAGTCAAAACCGACTCCTCTATTTCCTTCTTTATCCTATTACAAGTTTCCCCTTAACCGTCTTTTGGAAGTTACCCAACTCCCTTTAAACTCCAACTATATCCCCTTTCCAATGTACGTTCTCCTCTCCTCTACTCAAAAAAAAAAAAAAAGAACGTAAACAACAACAGTGCAGTGTTCTTCATTTTTTTTCCGTTTTCGATCATTCTTTTCATTCCGTGTTCATCTTAATTCAAGGGTAATCATCGAAACCCCTATTCCTCCTTCCTACTTCTCGATTTACGACGTTAATAAGGGTCTTGTACCTTTTTTATATTTTTTTTATAGGTTTTCGACATAACCCCGAGGAGGACGAGTACATTATTGACTCAGATCTCGATTAAGGTAACATGACGATCTCGGTATTGCTGATATTTTTGTCGTAGTTACATGTATAGAATTTATATTTTTGTTTGGCCATTAGTATGTCAATTTTTCTTATAAAAGTTATAGAATCGTTAATTTTCAATTATTTCGTTGTTGCCTTAGTTTTTACGAGATTATTGAATAAATTGTTATATAAGTTATTAAATCATAATATTTGGCCGATACACTAATATATTTATAAAGTTCATGTTAAAACACAAATTTTACAGATTTTGAAATTTTAAAGTCGTTTAATGAATTTTTAACAGATTTCGTACAAAAACGAGTTAAAACCGATTTTAATGTTTATATGCCTAATTCACGTATTTATATCTGAAATTTTTTGTGTGAGTACATTCTGACGAAATTTAATTTTCTGGAAGTTTTCGTAATTTTTCGAATTTTATAAGTGGGTGCAATAATTAGTAGTCCTAAAACACCGTTTATCGTTAAAACTGAATATTCCTTTTAATTTCTGATTTTTATTTTTAATTCTCGATTCAAAATGATGTTTCTAATATTTTATAACAAAATAATTATTTTAGTGACATTCGAGATTTAATAAAATAAAAAGAGCGATAAATCGTTATTTAACCTTTTAAAACGAAACCGATGATTATAAGACGGTTTTTCCTTCTTTTTTTTTTATTCTGGAATTTTCATTTTTTTTAAAATTGAAAAGTTTCTGGAATTTTTTTTTTCCTTGATAAGTTATGATTTTTAACAACCGTGCACAAATCGTTTTAAATTTAGCTTTTATTTTTAATCGTTAAGGTTTTAATTAACGTGTTTTCCGTAAAAGCCTTTAAAACCGGGTTTCCAGATTTTGAAAAAAAAAATTCTGGACAGATTGTCTAAATATTAGTTTTAATTATTTATTGTAATTTTTACACTATTTTTCGAAGCCTTTAAATGATATAATCAATTTTTAAGCGAAATCGTGAGTAATCGTTAAAACACGATTTTACAGTAACTTATTTAATTTTCCAGCAATTTCGAACATTCTAAAAATTTAACCGTTTCATCTTAAGTCACCCTTTATGTTATTCGAAAATAGTTTAAATGTTTAATAAAATAAAGAATGTTAAATAAATTACTTTTATAAGATATGATTGTCGTAAAACATTATTTTATACTCGTTCCGTCGAAACTAATAATAATTAGGGAATTTTAGTTTTATATATTTTCGAAACACCCTAATTTATAATAATAATACGTTTGTGAAATATTTCGATAATTCCTTATAAATAATTTATACTCGATTTAGAACTAAATAATTGTTAAGGCCGAAAGTAGTAGTTTGCGAAATTTATAATATTTACTTTATAGTTAGAGTAAATTACTATTCTCGATATTTTTCTATAACGCTATTTTCATCGTATTGTTATTCCGAGAAATTACCTAAAATAGAAAGTTTCCTAAAATAGAAAGTTTCCTTTTTAGAACGTTTTGATAATCCTATTGAATTACGAAAACGCCTTTGTTTTGGAGTTATGAAATAAGGACAAGTGTACGGGTAAAGTAATACAGTCTAGGGTATACGTTTTGCCATCAACTATAAAGCTGGTGTGTCTAGTTAGAGACACATTGGTCGTTGAACTGAGCATGGTTTGTGTTCAGGAGTGTGTATATTTTGACCTTAAACTTAGATATCGCATCGTGTAAGTCGCCGTCGGGTTGAACTGGAATACGGTTGGTGTCCAGGAGGGGTGTACATTACTTAAGCCAGGACCTCGCTGCACGTAGTCCTGTTATAGTTGAGTTGCCTAGTTAGAGACTGAAGTCTAATTTGTTTTGACTAAATTCTCGAACCTAGTTTAGTATGATCCTAGTGAAAGTCTATTCCGTTATACAGATTGACTTCCATAACGCCGTTATTTTTATTGATTGACATGGATTTTCAGGTTGACAATCATTTCGAATTATTTTACCCTATCATTTTAAATGTTTTCCATTTTTCAACTATTTTGATATAGTAGTAATTGTGCATTAATATCATGTAATATGGCTGGGAGAACGTCGTCGTTACTCCCCACTAAATTGTGGTTGTTATGTTTATAACATGGCAGGTATTATCTGTTCGGGTTGTGTGACCTAGCGAGCGGCATTTAGTCTTGCGCCGTTGAATTTATTTTTATACTATGGTTTGTATGTTTAACATTTTTGAGAATTTTAAATTTTTGCCCTTTTTATAAAAGTGGCAGTTGTACTGACTTACCTTTTCATTATTAAAATTTAGTTATCAGTGTGTTAATCTCAACTCAACAGTGATTCTGCCACCGTTTTGCATTAGAATTTATAGGGGATTACAGTTGGTATCAGAGCATCGTTGCTCCCGACGCTCCCACATGATTTTAGGAAAAATATCAATAATGGTTTAAACATTAAATAAGATATTAGTCAGAGATGGGTTGTAACACCCCCATTTACGTAGGAGCCTTACTAGACATTCCCAAGTAAATAAGGACGTTACCATCTCGGTTCCCCGAGATAGTAGTTCATTACAATACAATATGGAATGCCAAACCGGCCACATGATTTAAACATCACAACTCATTAACTATTACAACTCTGGTTAAACAGCGGAAGCTACACCTTCTATAAAAAAAACGGGAATGCCTATGCATTCACTCGTACTACGTCTGGACTCATAAGTTGCGCTCACCCCAATCCCGTACATGTATCCCAGCATCCAAATACATCATAATATCCATAACCTGCAGTATAGACTGCTCCCCAATTGATCGGAAATATCAATCGGATCATCACAGACACGTCAGACATACATACCCAGTTTACGATAACATTAAATAACAGTAGTACAACCAACATCACAAACATCAGTATCAGTATCAGTATCACCATCACCATCATCATCATCATTCCTATTATCTATCGCGACCGTAGTCACGCCCCGTCAGTCCGAGTGTGCACACCCCTCCTAAGCTCTCCTAAGAGGAAACATCAGGGAAGGTCCCGAGATCAACCGGGCCTAGCTAGTCCTAGCTAGCTTCTCTCAATTGGCACACAGCCGAAATTTCAATAGGCACACAGCCTCAATCTCAATAGGCACACAGCCTCAATCTCAATTTCATCATTATACCATTACGTATCATAGAACACGCATACATACAACGTAAACTGAGTAAGGATAACCTTACCATGTTTTCAGGTCACCATCACGTCGGTAGTACAATTCAGCACGAAGATTCTACGAAGACCATTCCTAATAAAATATTATATACTTAAATTAATATCGATCCTAACGTAGCTAATTAATAAAATGAACCCGATATCGTCCTAACTAAATTATAAAATGGACCCGACACCGACCTAACTAATATTATAAAATGAGACTGACCCTAACCAACATTAATTGACAGTACGACTATATCATCACGTAAAAATATCAACACCACAACTCCGACGAGAACATAACTCCAACAACATACCAAATTAGCATGACATACATACAACTATAACAACAACCTACGACAATGACAACGAAGTACAACCAACACCCGACGACCCGATACGATAATGACAATAAAAACCCCATATTAAGTAGCACCCTCGTTAATATATAACAGTAACACCACAACCCGACACATACTAAAGCAACGACAGTAACAATAACAATAAAACAGAACAACCTGACACAACCGAAACCTAGATCCCAGCAACCGTGACCACACACCACCAAACTCCAAGGGAAGTCACGGATACGTACCAGACAAGCGAGCAATCTGAAGACCATGGGCAGTGCCGAGACTAACCATGACCATGGCGACCACAAGTAGAAACCTACGACTAACAGCCACCCCTCACGGCCAACACAAGAAGAGAAGAAGATCGATTAAGACACGGAACAGGGGAGGCGAATAACGGACGCTCGACGACAGTAATAGAGAGTGGTGAGACGAGGTGGGGTTGGAGGTTGATGATGCGGTGCGGACGGTTATAGAGAAAATGAACAATATACAGGGGAAGGGGGTCGATTATGATGCGGCGTAGGTAGTTACATAGGGAAAGCAATACGTGAAATGAAGTGTAAGGGAGTGTGAAGTTTTAGGGTAATTAGAGCATTAATTATAATGTTATTATATTATAATTATAATAGTATATATATAATACGAGTATTAGTTGTTTTGTTACTACGAGTATAAGAAACCTGAAACGGGTATATCACTTATAAGAAACGGGTTACATTAATCGGTTATTAGAGTCGGGTTAAATATTATACGGTTAATAGAAATGTTTAACGAAACAGGTTAAACTAATCTGGTCAACCAAGTATATATATACTAGTATACTACTACCCATTGAAGAGACCCGAATTAAATAGAAAATACGAGTAATATATGATGGGTATTACATGGGTAGAAACCGAAATAAGGACTTACTTGTTTAGTTTATATGTTCCTGAACTCAATGATTAGCATTGATTATGTGTTTCTTTTGTGGTTGAAGATGAACGGCCGAACGAACCAGAATGACATTAATGCTGCGTTTGTCAACAACATGAATGCGATGGTGCAAACACTCCAGGAATTGACCAACATGAACGCAAACAACCAGCGACCCTTTAGCTTCTAGCACGCAGCTGAAGGAATGGCCAAGAGCAAGTTAGAATTTTATGACGGCTTTGTAGATCCTGAAGTCATGAATCGTTGGTTTCGGTTGATGGAGAGGAAATTCGGGATTTATTCTGCTCCCGAGGACCAGAAGGTGGGCCTGGCCGTGCTTTACTTGTCTGATGAAGCCGATCGATGGTGGACCCTAGTAGGCCCAACTACCTTGCAGACTCCGGGTTTTGCATGGGCTCAATTCAAGATCATGTTGGAGCGTAGGTTCTATCCCAAGGAGCTAAAGAAGCAAAGAATGAGGGAGTTCAGCAATCTTATCTAAGGAAACAACATGACCGTGGCTGAGTACTCGCAACAATTCCATTTCCTGGCGCATTATGCTGAAGGCCTGCTACAAACTGAGGACAATCGAGCCTTTTATTTCAGAGAGGGGCTCAGAGCTGATATTGCACACAATATTCCCAGGGATTTGGAGACTGTATAAGATATCTACAATATCGCGCTGTTTACCGAGTCCTCACTGAAGGAAGTCAAGAAAATGGAGACCACTGCTGCTGGTTACAAGAGACCATTCCAATCTTCTGGCAACACCTCTTCTTCATCGAAGAAATTCCATTCTTCTGGAGGTCTGAAATATTCCTTTGTTTTCTTTCTTCTTATCTTGTTACATATCAGAATCACATCATATGTTTTACAGGAAAAAGGAACAACTCTAACTCCCAATTTCAAGACAAGAAGAGCACTGTCTGCTTCAAATGCAAGAAGGATTTCCACCCGGGCAAGAACTGTGACGACTCTCCCATCGTCTATTTCACCTGCGGAGAACCGGGACATATTTCGACCAGATGTCCGAAGAAGGCTGCAACCAGCGATGCTGTCACTACACCTACTCGAAAGGGGCGCATATTCTTGATGAGCCGAGCCGACGCTAAGGCTAACCCTGACGTAGTTACGGGTATGTTTACGATCTCTGGTGTTAGTGCCTTTATATTATTTGATACTGGTACCTCCATATCCGCTATCTCCTCCAGCTTTGCTTCGAAATTATCTCTTATTCCTTCCCAAGCCGAGCCTATTTCTATCACTCTTCCTTCTGGTGAAATCGTTGCTTGTTCTAAAGCATATCAAGCTGTTCATATTATTTTTGCCGGTATTATCCTTCCTTCAACTCTTCTCGAGTTTCCTCTGGCAGAGTTCGATGTTATTTTGGGCATGGATTGCTTATCCCTCTATGATGCAAGATTTCAGTGCCGAGATCAGAAGATTTTTCTGAAGACTCCTAGTGGCTCTCGTATTACTTATCGTGGTGGTCGACGCCAGAAGGGTATCAAGATCATTTCTGCTATGAAAGCTATTCGTTTGCAGAGAAAAGGTTGCCAAGCATTTTTATGTACGGTGACTGTAACTGCAGAATTGCCCAAACTTGAGGAAGTACACATAGTCACTGAATATGCAGATGTATTTCCCGAGGAATTACCTGGTATTCCCCCTGAGCGAGATGTAGAATTCACCATCGAGCTCGTACCAGGTACTGGCCCTATTGCCAAGGCTCCTTATAGAATGGCTCCAGCTATGTTGCAAGAATTGCATAAACAGTTGGATGATATGATTAAGAAGGGCTTCATCCGTCCTAGTTCATCTCCATGGGGTGCTCCTGTACTCTTTGTAAAGAAGAAAGACGGTACTATGCGCTTATGTATTGACTATCGTGACCTTAACAAGGTTACGATCAAGAAAAAATATCCCTTGCCCAGAATAGATGATCTCTTCGATCAACTTAAGGGCGCTTCTGTATTTTCCAAGATCAATCTCAGATCGGGTTATCATCAAATCCCTGTCCGTGAATCAGATATTCCCAAGACGGCTTTCAGTTCGAGGTATGGACATTATGAGTTCAAAGATATGCCTTTTGGACTGACCAATGCTCCTGCAGTATTCATGGATCAGATGAACTGAACGTTCCGGGAGTATCTAGACTAGTGTGTTGTTGTCTTTATTGATGACATCCTAATCTATTCTAAATCCGAGGCTGAGCATGCCGAGCATCTTAAGATCATTCTTGGCATCCTACGAGATCAAAAGTGGTATGCTAAGTTCTCTAAGTGTGAATTTTGGCTCTCTGAAGTGGCTTTCTTGGGTCATGTCATTGCTAAAGACGGTATTAAAGTGGACCCGGCTAAGATTTCTGCTATCGAGAATTGGACAAGTCCGAAAGATGTTGGTGAGATTCGAAGTTTCTTAGGTCTTGCTGGATATTACCGAAGATTCGTTCAAGATTTCTCTAAGGTGGCCCGTCCTATGACTCAGTTGCTTAAGAAAGAGTCTAAGTTCCTATGGAACCAGGCCTGTGAAGATGCCTTCTCCGAGCTTAAGAGACGGCTTACTACTGCTCCAGTTTTGACCCTACCCGAGGAAGGCGTTAACTTTGAAGTTTATTGTGATGCTTCTAAGCATGGTTTGGGTTGTGTTCTCATGCAAGGTGGTAAGGTAGTCGCTTATGCCTCTAGAAAGTTAAAGGTTCATGAGGTGAATTACCCTACCCACGATCTTGAGTTAGCTGCTGTAGTTCATGCTCTAAAGGTCTGGCGACATTATCTCTATGGAGTAAGGTGCAAGGTGTACACTGACCACAAAAGCCTACGATATCTCTTTAAGCAGAAAGAGCTTAATGCGAGACAGAGACGGTGGGTAGAGTTGGTGAACGATTATGATTACGATCTTGAATTGGTGTACTGCGAGGGTAAAGCCAATGTGGTTGCAGATGCTCTTAGCAGAAAGATCCTACATTCCTTAACTCCATGTTCTGGCATTTCTGAAGATCTGTCCCGAGAGTTCGCAAAGATGACAATTGATGTGGTTATCGAAGGTTCTGATGGGCGGATCAATGCCATACTTGCTGAACCAACTCTTTTTCAGGAGATTCGTGATAAACAGTTGGAAGATCCTCTCGTTGGCGATATCCGTGAGAAGATGAAACAGGGTAAAGCTCTCGATTTCTCTGTGGATTCTAGTGGAGCTCTAAAGTTTAGGGACCATTGGGTCGTTCCAGATGAGGTGGAAGTCAGGAAGCAGATTTTGATCGAAGCTCATAAGTCGAGATATTCTGTACATCCCGGAGGTGGTAAAATGTACAAGGATTTGAAGCTTCATTTCTGGTGGCCATTCATGAGGGAAGAAATTTGTGAGCAAGTGTTTGACATGTCAGCAGGTTAAGTTTGAACATAAGAAACCTGCTGGTATGCTACAGCCGCTCCCTGTTCCAGAGTGGAAGTGGCAGTGTGTAGCCATGGATTTTGTAATGGCATTACCGAGAACCGTAAATGGAAGAAACGATGTTTTTGGGTCATAATAGATCGTTTGACCAGTGTGCACGATTTGTTCCTATTCGTAACACTTGGAGTCTGGAGAAGCTTGCAGAAGTCTATATTGCCGAGGTGGTCCGTCATCACGGTGTTCCACTCGAGATCGTAACCGACCGAGATCCGAGGTTCTGTTCTAAGTTCTGGAAGGCGTTATAAAGTGCCTTGGGAAGTCAATTGTTGATGAGTACCGCTTTTCATGCCGCTACCGATGGTCAATCCGAGAGGACGATTCAGACCTTAGAAGACATGTTACGGGCTTGTGCGTTGGATTTTCAGGATAATTGGATCCGACATCTTCCATTGGTGGAATTCTCCTACAACAACAGTTATCATGCTTCCATCAAGATGGCCCCGTTTGAAGCACTGTATGGTCGTAAGTGTCGTAGCCCATTGTGTTGGGACGTACCTGGTGAGGTGAAGACTTTGGGTCCTGATCTGTTGGCCGAGACCATTGACGCAGTGGAATTAATTCGTTCCAGGATGAAAGTTGCTCAGGATCGTCAGAAATCCTATGCTGATGTCCACCGCCGACCTCTGGAGTTTGCAGTTGGTGATCTGGTATTTCTTAAGGTATCACCGATGAAAGGGGTGAAACGATTCGGGATCAAAGGCAAACTTAGTCCAGTTCATTGGACCGTACCCCGTGATCGAAAAGGTAGGCGAAGTGGCTTACAAGCTTAAGTTGCCTGCTTCGATGGGCAAAGTTCATGACATCTTTCACGTATCTCAGCTGAGGAGGTATGTTAGTGACCCCGAGCATGTTCTAGAACCAGAAATTGTTGATGTAGAACCTGACCTGATCACATACGAGGAGAGACCTGTGAAAATTACTGATCGACGGGAGAAGCGGTTGAGGAATATAGTTGTACCCTTGGTAAAGGTTTTATGGCGCTTTAACAAGTTTGAAGAAGAAACTTGGGAAACCGAAGCGGCGATGCAAGCCAAGCATCCTCATCTCTTCGAGTAAGGTAATCTCGATTCCTTCCTTTCTGTCTTTTCCAGTTTCGAGGACGAAACTTCTTTTTAGTGGGGAGGGTTGTAACTCCCGTAAAATTTACAACTTTGATATCCGTCCCGTTGCGATTAAATCGACTCTTATCGAGTCTCGTTATTTTTTATTCATCCAGCTTAATTTCGATCTTCGTATAACACTTTAATAAATTTTCGTTCAAAACCAATTTTAATTTCCTTGTTCACGAGAATTTTAATTAATCTCGAGAAATTGCTATTTAATATTTTTCTACGCGATTTCGCATATAATTAATTTTGAAACGTGATTTTAATACTTCTTTCTCATAAACACGTTCTCATATGTTTTCCGTCTTATTATTAGTTTTAAAAAATGATCCATTAACGATTTTAATCGCGGATCGGGCTCAGATTGTAGCAGACCCGACCGTTTCCCTCAGCGGGCTGAGATATTTTCGTAGTCGGTTGAGAGTCAAAACCGACTCCTCTATTTCCTTCTTTATCCTATTACAAGTTTCCCCTTAACCGTCTTTTGGAAGTTACCCAACTCCCTTTAAACTCCAACTATATCCCCTTTCCAATGTACGTTCTCCTCTCCTCTACTCAAAAAAAGAAGAAGAAGAACGTAAACAACAACAGTGCATTGTTCTTCATTTTTTTTCCGTTTTCGATCATTCTTTTCATTCCGTGTTCATCTTAATTCAAGGGTAATCATCGAAACCCCTATTCCTCCTTCCTACTTCTCGATTTACGACGTAAATAAGGGTCTTGTACCTTTTTATATTTTTTTATAGGTTTTCGAGACAACCCCGAGGAGGACGAGTACATTATTGACTCAGATCTCGATTAAGGTAACATGACGATCTCGGTATTGCTGATATTTTTGTCGTAGTTACATGTATAGAATTTATATTTTTATTTGGCTATTAGTATGTCAATTTTTCATATAAAAGTTATAGAATCGTTAATTTTTAATTATTTCGTTGTTGCCTTCGTTTTTACGAGATTATTGAATAAATTGTTATATTAGTTATTAAATCATAATATTTGGCCGATACACTAATATATTTATAAAGTTCATGTTAAAACACAAATTTTACAGATTTTGAAATTTTAAAGTCGTTTAATGAATTTTTAACAGATTTTGTACAAAAACGAGTTAAAACCGATTTTAATGTTTATATGCCTAATTCACGTATTTAAATCTGAAAATTTTTGAGTGAGTACATTCTGACGAAATTTAATTTTCTGGAATTTTTCATAATTTTTCGAATTTTATAAGTGGGTGAAATAATTAGTAGTCCTAAAACACTGTTTATCGTTAAAACCGAATATTCCTTTTAATTTCTGATTTTTATTTTTAATTCTCGATTCAAAATGAAGTTTCTTATATTTTCTAACAAAGTAATTATTTTAGTGTCATTCGAGATTTAATAAAATAAAAAGAGCGATAAATCGTTATTTAACCTTTTAAAACGAAACCGATGATTAAAAGACGGTTTTTCCTTCTTTTTTTTTTATTCTGGAATTTTCATTTTTTTTAAAAATTGAAAAGTTTATGGAAAATTTTTATTTCCTTGATAAGCTATGATTTTTAACAACCGTGCACAAATCGTTTTGAATTAGCTTTTATTTTTAATCGTTAAGGTTTAATTAACGTGTTTTCCGTAAAAGCCTTTAAAAGCGGGTTTCCAGATTTTGAAAAAAAATATTTTCTGGACAGATTGTCTAAATATTAGTTTTAATTTTTTATTATAATTTTTACACTATTTTTCGAAGCCTTAAAATGATATAATCAATTTTTAAGCGAAATCGTGAGTAATCGTTAAAACACGATTTTACAGTAACTTATTTAATTTTCCAGCAATTTTGAACCTACTAAAAATTTAACCGTTTCATCTTAAGTCACCCTTTATGTTATTCGAAAATAGTTTAAATGTTTAATAAAATAAAGAATGTTAAATAAATTACTTTTATAAGATATGATTGTCGTAAAACATTATTTTATACTCGTTCCGTCGAAACTAATAATAATTAGGAAATTTTAGTTTTATATATTTTCGAAACACCCTAATTTGTAATAATAATAATAATACGTTTGTGAAATATTTCGATAATTCTTATAAATAATTTATACTCGATTTAGAACTTAATAATTGTTAAGGCCGAAAGTAGTAGTTTGCGAGATTAATAATATTTACTTTATAGTTAGAGTAAATTACTATTCTCGATATTTTTCTATAACACTATTTTCATCGTATTGTTATTCCGAGAAAATTACCTAAAATAGAAAGTTTCCTAAAATAGAAAGTTTCCTTTTTAGAACGTTTTGATAATCCTATTGAATTACGAAAACGCCTTTGTGTTGGAGTTATGAAATAAGGACAAGTGTACGGGTAAAGTAATACAGTCTAGGGTATACGTTTTGCCATCAACTATAAAGCTAGTGTGTCTAGTTAGAGACACATTGGTCGTTGAACTGAGCATGGTTTGTGTTCAGGAGTGTGTATATTTTGACCTTAAACTTAGATATCGCATCGTGTAAGTCGCCGTCGGGTTGAACTGGATTACGGTTGGTGTCCAGGAGGGGTGTACATTACTTAAGCCAGGACCTCGCTGCACGCAGTCCTGTTATAGTTGAGTTGCCTAGTTAGAGACTGAAGTCTAATTTGTTTTGACTCAATTCTCGAACCTAGTTTAGTATGATCCTAGTGAAGGTCTATTCCGTTATACTGATTGACTTCCATAAACGCCATTATTTTTATTTATTGACATGGATTTGCAGGTTGACAATCATTTCGAATTATTTTACCTAACATTTTAAATGTTTTCCATTTTTCAACTATTTTTATATAGTAGTAATTGTGCATTAATATCATGTAATATGGCTGGGAGAACGTCGTCGTTATTCCCCACTGAATTGTGGCTGTTATGTTTATAACATGGCAGGTATTATCTGTTCGGGTTGTGTGACCTAGCAAGCGGCATTTAGTCTTGCGCCGTTGAATTTATTTTCATATTATGGTTTGTATGTTTAACATTTTTTAGGATTTTAAATTTTTGCCCTTTTTATAAAAGTGGTAGTTGTACTGACTTACCTTTTCATTATTAAAATTTAGTTATCAGTGTGTTAATCCCAACAGTGATTCTGCCACCATTTTGCATTAGAATTTATAGGAGATTATATTTCGACACCTTTTGGTCCGTCTTAAGACACACAAAACCTCACGGAGGGTCCTATAGGTCATCCTAGCCCTAGCAATCAAATAAAAAACACCCAAATCGATTTTCTAGGGTTTTCAACAAAACCAACTCATAATCAATCAAATCAAGCAAAACTATAATTTCTCGATGTGGGATATAGTTAAATTATCCCACATCGAGAAACTATAATAAGACAACGGATTTCTATATTATATATAAATTAGACTAAGCTAATTATTTGTTCTTAGATATCAATCAAAAAAATTTGAGTCTTAAAAAACTCTTTAAGTTTATAAACTTAAGTAAATTATCCCACATCGAAAAATTATACTCCCTCTCTTTTGAGTTTTAAAAAAACAACAATATTTTGAGTTTAAAAAAGAGCTTAATAAGACTATGAACTTAAAATTATCCCACATCGAAACAATTAAAATAAGATACGGTGATGATTCTATATTACAAATAAGAATACATATTTTAGTTAAATTATCCCACATCGACAAATTATATTATAACGATAGATTTCTATATTATAAAAAGACTAATTATTTGTTCTTAAATATCAATCAAAATCTTTCGAGTCTTAAAAAACTCTTAAGAGTATAAATTTAAATAAAATTATTCTACATTGAAAAATTATACTCCCTCTTTTTTTAGTCTTAAAAAACTTTTAAGACTATAAACTTAAGTAAATTATCCCACATCGAAAAATTATACTCCCTCCAGTCACTATTTTTTAAGTAAAATTAATCATTTCTCTATTTTTTAAGTAAAAGTAATCATTTCTCTAAATTATGATGAGATGATAAAATTCTCTATTATAAAATAAAGTTAAATTAAAATTATCACATGTCAAAAAATTATAATGAGGTGACAGAATTCTACGTAATATATAATTATCCCGCAACGAAAAATTAAGATGGGGATGAAATTCTATATATTATAAATAAGAGTAATCATTCGTCTATAAATAAAAGTTCTTAATTAGACTATATTTAAAATTAAATTAACTTAATTAAAATTATCCGACATCGAAAAATTATAATAAGATGAATTTATTTTTTATTATATAAATAAGACTAATCATTCATCCAAACTACGGTATATCATATAAGATGATCAAATTCAATTATATAAATAAAGAGTAATCATCTGTCCTTAAACTTAGATATAAAAAAAAACTCTTTTAAGTTTTAAAAAGCTCTTAAAACTATAAACTTAATTAAGTAAATTATACCACATCAAAAAAGTATGATGAGGTGATGAAATTCTATATCATAAATGAGTAATCTTTCGGTTTTAAATATCAACAACAATCTTTTGAGTCTTAAAAAACTTTTAAAAAGACTACAAACCTAAAATTATTCCACATCGAAAAAAAAATTAAAAAGGTGATATTTGTATATTATACGGAGTAAAGAAGAGTAATCATGCATATTTCTAGGACTTAAAAGCAGATTTTAAGACTATATAATCTTGAGTAATTATCCTACATCGAAAATTTATGAATCAAAAAATTCATTCGTTCTTAGATATCAATCAAAAAACTTTTGAATCTTAAAAAATCTCTTAATAAGACTACAGACGTAAAATTATTTACACATCAAAAAATTATAATAAGGTGATGAAATTTTATATTATACGGAGTAAATAAGAGTAATCATATGTACGTTCTTTTGAGTTTTAAAATGAGCTCTTAAGGCCATAAACTTAGCTAAAATAAGTTTGATTACTAATATCATGTAATAATCTTATTTATTATAACGATATAGATTGATTAAGTTTCTTATTTAACAAATGTACATTAATGTAATTAAGCCAACTAGCACGTGCAGCGCACGGGCTTTAATCTAGTCTACTATAGTAACCAACTAAACCCAAAAGGCTTTGAATTTAAGTCACATATTTCGTTCTAGGTCACTCCTTAACAACTTTAACCTTAGTAGGATCTATTGACACTCCATCCTTACATATAATATGCTCCAAAAACTACTCGTACCAGCCAAAATCACACCTCGAAAATTTAGCAAATACTAGTTTTCTCTCAAGATGCCTAAGAAAATTCGTAAATGTTCCTCATGCTCTTCTTCATTCTTTGAATAAATCACTATGTCATCAATGAATATCACAACAAATTTATCTAGGTAAGTGTGGACGTCCGTCCGCACCGCCTAGCACCCCGCGCGCGCCTGCGCAGGACCGACCCGGTTTTTCAACGTGTGGCGGCGGCCACCCACGCGGCCCCCTCCCTGCCGGGTGCCGGTCCGATCTCGCGTACGGGGCGAAGTGTCGGACCTCGATTTTGATGACGATCCGGACTTGTAATAGACGCGTGTGGGCACCCGTGTTTCCATTTGGAAATCGATCGAGTCGTGGTTGTAAATGTTTAAAGGTCGTTTTGTTTGGTAAAGCGACCTTTTTAGTGAACTGAAGTTGTTGCCGATTTGTGGAGTCGCCACCGAGTCAATTATGGGGACTCGGAAACCGTTCAAGTCAACTTTGATCCCTTGCCGGCTCAAAGTTGAGTGGCACGGGACCTAAAGATAAAGACTTGTACCCTTAAGCACTCCATGCCTGGAATGACTCTCATTGCCTATGGTTTCGGACATCCGGAAACCGTCGATTCTGAGTAAGGGATGAGGGTACGTATTGGGAAGCCAACATCCGATAGATATCAACGCCCAATCCCGCCCGCATTATAGCGGCCTCTACTAATCAATCGGTGGGCTGATATCCTAGTTATTTTGTTGTGGTGGAAGTGCTGTAACATTCGTTGTTTTAACCCTAAACCTTTTGCTACGTCAGTTGTTTAAAGACAAGTAAGTTTTGTCGTTGAAGTAGTTGTGTTTACATTCTTTGCATGCGATTTCACGTGACAAGCAGGCCATGAAAAGATGCACGTAGGAGAGTAGAGAGTACTAGTATTATACGTATTAGCAAATCAGTTTTAACGCGATAATACGGATATTAGTCATTCTCGTGGTATACCTTACCTGGTATTCTGCTTAAGATGCGTCGGCTCGGTATTAATAGAGATGCGTCGAACCTAATAAGGCGAGCACTGGGACTAATACGGAACCCGACCATCACTTTGTTCAGTTTTAGTTGTTTTAAGTTTTGAATTCCGTGTTAGGTGATTTAGCATGCGATTATAAGGTCATAAAAGCAATAAATCATACGAAAAATTGTAAATGCGAATGTAAGTAAATCACATAGTGAGGAGTTGCACCTTCGGAGTATACACTAAACGGGACTCGATGCATAGATAGTTTTGAGAACGGATCACGGAATTACTCGGGTCTATTTAGTGTGTTTTAGTTTTTGCGGTTGAAGTTGGGACGTTACGTATTTTAGTAGATGTTTGTGGGCCTAGTGCCCACATCTAGTGTAGTCGTAGTGCATAATAATAGATAGTGCGAATATGGAAAGTTTTGTTTAGATGGCAACCTAGTGACGAAACGACTTCGACAGACGGATCCTCCTAGCTTGACCAGTTATTCCGGAAGATTTTCGTTACCGTTTGACCTTCCCGCGGCTACTCTGACAGAGCTCCGTTGCTAAAGACTAGTTATGTGGCTAATCCGACAGAACCTGGGTACTAGTTTTGGGCTAGTCGATCACAGGCACCTCGATATCGAGTGGAGTGCTCGAAGGTGAGGAGTAGCGTTGATGTCGCTTTATTATCGGAACTACGATCGAGTGGATCATTTGCCTCGGGTGTCGGAGTGCGAGCCCTTAGCGAGAGTTTAGAGGGGGAAGAGAAGTTGTGAATTGTATTTATAGGTGTTTTCGGCCCTCGTCGCCCACATAGGTGCCCGAGCTGGGGCGTACTGAGACTCAGGCGCCTAGGTCCGGGCGTGGGGAGACCCAGGCGCATTATGTGGTGCGGTTGGGATTTTGAGGATACAGTTTTGATACTTTCCAAAACCGAGAAGGAGGAGGATAATTATTACTTGGGGATTAAGGCTCCCGCGGCTTGATCTAGCGCCGTGAACGTTAGTGGGCCTCGGGTGTTTGTCCCGAGGTTCGCTTAGCGCGGTGCTGACTCGGTTCGAGTTTTGGGACCGTCTCGGGGTCCCGTGTCAGAATTGACTCTAATTAGTGTCTACGCGTTCATAACGACGCGACTAAGGCTGCCATCATGTTAGTTTAATTTGCCCGAATAATTTATTTGATCCGTTCTATAGAAAAACTACCTAGAACACCGCGAACTCGCGTCGCATTGCAGTCCTATCGTCATCGGGTGTTTGTTGAGCACTTCTGCAGCCACCAGGTCCAAATCTGGGTGTCTACAGAAGCCCCCACTTTGACTGAGGCTTGGACAAGGCGAAAGTCAAAGTATAGCCGCCCAGGTCAATCGAAGATTACGACCTGGTGGCTGTCCGGTCGGGTCGTTTTAAGTCTGTTAGGTTGTGCGTTGGGGCTCGCTAGCCGAATTTTAGGAGTCATACCTGATGTCTTCGCTTGTGGTTGCTTGTTTGGGCCCGGGCCGTTGCTTGTTGTCTTGTTCTTGATTCTTTGCGCGCGCGCTTTGTCTTCTTCGATTTATTTAAGGTTTTGTTTAATTTTAAGTGCTTTTATGTGTTAGGTGTAAATGCATTTGTTTTTACTTGGGATGCTTATGAACCCATAAAACGTTCGAGGGCATTAGTCTCCACTCGAATAGCTGTCTTTCGGGATGCCTCTGACCCCTAAGACGAGATAAAATGATATAAAACTATTCGATGGCGTCAGTCTCCACTGCAATAGCTGTCTTTCGGGATGCTTATGTCCCCTAGGACAAGGTAAAATGATAAAAACAAACTACGTGAGGGCGTCGGTCTCCACTCGGATAGCTGTCTTTCGGGATGCTTCTGACCCCTAAGACGGGATAAAATGATATAAAACTATTCGATGGCATCAGTCTCCACTCGAATAGCTATCTTTCGGGATGCCTCTGACCCTTAGGACAAAAAATGTTGCGCCTCCGGGATAGCTCTGACCCTCGGGCGAAATTGCTGTGCCTTCGGGATAACTCAGACTCCTGGGACAAATGGCTGTGCCTCCAAGATAACTCAGACCCCTCGGGCAAATTGTTGTGCCTCCGAGATAACTCAGACCCCTTGGGCAAATTGCTGTGCCTCCGGGATAACTCAGACCCCTCAAGCAAATTGTTGTGCCTCCGGGATGACTCAGACCCCTCGGGCAAATTGTTGTGCCTCCGGGATAACTCAGACCCCTCGGGCAAAGATGATGTTTGTTTTAGTAAAATGCTGGTGTTGTGAGTTTGTCTTAGTTTAATTTTGTTTTGCAGGCTTCTCTTGTTTTGTTCGGGTTTGTTCTTGCTTTTGTTTCGATCTTGGGTTTGTCGAGTTTGCTCAAAGTTTGCTTATGTTAATCTTGGTTGTTTTTGTTACGCGTCCGGATGCAGCGTTAAATGCTTGTTTTATTAGTCGGGAGTGCATTATCGATGTTAATTAGTGGTTGTCCCATTATTGCTGTTTTGCTTGTCTTAGTAGGTGCATGTGTATTGTCTTTGAGTTATGTTTGTTTTGTTTTGTTTTGTTTTAGTTTGGGCTAGGTCGCTTAAGCGCGCGCCCTTCAGCGCTCCAAGACTCAGGCGCTCAGCCCCCAGCGCACCAGGACCCGAGCGCGTCATCTGGTGCGGTTAGATTTTCGTGGATCGGGTCTGCCTAAGTAAACGAAGATTGGAGGCGCTCGTCTTATTTCACCAAAAATTCGAACGCGTCATTCTCTTCGCATCAAGACCGTCTTTTCGAATTTTCTTGCCAAGTTTCGATTCGATTTCCGTTATTTACGACAATGTCGACTCCGGGGTAGTGTTCCTTGCTTGCTTATTGTCGCTTTTGCTTGATTTGATTGATTATGAGTTGGTTTTGTTGAAAACCCTAGAAAATCGATTTGGGTGTTTTTTATTTGATTGCTAGGGCTAGGATGACCTATAGGACCCTCCGTGAGATTTTGTGTGTCTTAGGACGGACCAAAAGGTGTCGTAACGATGCCGGATTTTCCCGAAACTACTTCCATTGTGACCGGGATCGAAAATGCGTTCTAGCGGCCTTTTCGGAATTTTGATATCCTTATCCGAAATTTTGACCTTATTTTGACCTGTTTAAGCTGATTTAGCCTGACTAGGGTTATGTTTCGTTGTGTTTTTTTTGTTTTGGGTTTCACAGCTAGAGGTGATACCGAGCGTCCCGAGGGAACTTCCTCGGTTGGTGCTGGTGAGGAGGTTGTCAGGGCAAGTTCGCAGACTCCCCGAGGGATTCGCAGGAGGAGACGGAGCATCTCGTCTCAGCGGCGTGACCCTGAGACTATTAATGAGGCCGAGTTCGATAGGGTGAAGAAACGCAAGCTGCTGGAGACGGTGGCTAGGAGGGCTCATGCTCCGGTTCCGGTACCAGAGAATGAGGAGATTGTTTACAAGGATCCTGAGTGGGCTCGGGATTGGGATGGTCATCAACTGATGTTTCATCTTGACGTCACATTTCTAGCCGCATTGTGCGGGGTATGGTTAGTGTAGTATTCGCGTTTATTAGCTATGCCTCGGATTCTATTATATATTTTTGCTTAGGTTAGGCTAGCTTTGTTTCTGTTCATCCTAGCATTGTTTCGGTTTGCAGCCCCCAGGTCCGATGAGGACTTTCTCGGGTTTTACTACGTGCCTCGACATCTACCATCAGAAGTTAACCCCCACGGTAAAGGGGATTATTGAGAGGACCGCCATGGGTCCCGTGGTCGGGCAATGGGTTAGGTTGGTGGGTTGCCAGACTAAATGCAACCTTATGGTGATCCGGGCGATGATAGATCGCTTCCACGATACTACCTCGACCTTCCACATGTCTTTTGGGGAGGTCGGGATGACCCTAGAGGATTTTGGGATGATTAGTTGTCTGCCCTGGGGTCCGGATAGGATTAGGTGGGCCGCCGAGGGCCCTAGTCTAGATAGTGATGAGGTGCGGGGCCTCATCGGGGATTGTCTGCCGCGTGAGGCATATAATACACCTCATGCCATAGTGTGTTCATACATCACCGATCACTTCGAACAGGTGGCGGTGTTAGAGGGTCGGGAGGCTAACACGCCGGAGCAGGATGCTCGGCTGTGGCTGTGGTATTTCCTAGGGTCGACTTACTTTTCCGACAAGGGCGAGAGGTTTAGTACCAGGATTTTGCCCTTCCTAGCCGACCTGACTCAGCTAGGGCGCTTCGATTGGGTAACCGCGGGTTTCGCGGAGATGACTCGCTGCTTGCAAATCATGGTGAGGCCGCTGGTGATAGGGTCGGGTTCAGCTGTGCCCATCGTGGGTCCGGGCCTTATACGGGAGGTTAGTTGCTTTTCTCGCCCTTGTGTTTTGAGTTCTACTTAGTTTTTTTGGCTTGATTGCTAAAGTTGTTTTGGGATTTTGCAGGCTGGGATCTATTCCTACTTCCCGTGCTTGGCACCTAAGACGGTGCAGGTGCGCCCGAAGAGATTCCCGGCGGGAATCGAGTGGAGGCTGGCTCAGCCTAAGAGCACAATCAGGCATTATCCAGTGGAGAATGCGCTGGTTAACAAACTAGGGATTGACGATGTAAGTTTTCTCTTATAGTTTATTTGCTCAATAGCCCCCAAGTTCTGGGATTCATTAGGGTGTCGATTTTGTTTGTGTAGTTTGTGGCCTGCCCTTGGGCTAATTACGAGGGCGTGCCGGAGTATGTGGCTGTGGAGCTGAGGCCGCGGAGTTATAGGAGGATGCTTCTTCCTGCGTTGATTCGTCCAGTTTGGTACCTGGGTGAGCGGTTGGTGCGTCAGTGCCTATATGATGATTTCAGGGTGCTGGTTTATCCTCCCCAAACCATGTTCAGACCACCGACCGCCGCTGAGATCCTTGAGAACAGGGACGGAGAAGGAGGCGATACACTCTTGGTGCCTGGTGCCTCCTACCTATCTCACGTCACCCGACGGTTAGCTTGGTACCGCCACGTGGTAATGTTGTAATTTTTGGCTCTAAGGTTTGTGTTGCGGCTTGTTATTTTCCTTGCCTTTTGACTGACCAATCTGTTGTCTTTTCACCTGGCCGATTCGGCTGACGAAATCCAGCCCCCAGATTTTCCTATGACTCTGCTTAGGGTGGATGCGGCTGAGATACCCTTTACTGAGCCCCTCCCCCTGTGTTTTCTTGCTGAGGAGATGGATGCCGGGATTGAGTGGCGTGACTGGGTATACCGGGTAAGTTTTGATTTTTTGTTTTTGATTCGGGTTTTAAGAATTAGGGTCAGTTTGCCTAACTTTGTGGTTTTACTCTCAGGTTTCGTCGGTTTGCCATCAGCAGTTGTGGCAGACTGCCAACTGCTTCCGGGCCTATGCCTCGAGGGTCTCCCGTGACACTTTGGCGCCTCGATCGGTGAGTTTGTGTGACTAAGGTGGTTTCCTAGGCTGCTTGTGTGTTTTCCTAATGTTTGAGTGTATCTGTAGGATGTCTCGGATATGGTGGGACAGCTGGAGACTCTGGTGACCGAGCTCGAGGTAAGAGATGTTGAGTCGCAGAGGCTCCTGCAATATCGGGCTGACGAGATCCCCTTCCTAAAGAAGCAGCTGGCTCGGTCTTGAGGTGAGACCTCCACACAGGGTGAGGCCAGACATAGGATCAGGAGGGAAGCTGAGGCTGAGGTCACGGGCGCTACGGAGGAGGTTGAAGGAGTCCCCGAGACGGCTACCCTAGATATGCTGTCGGGGATGGACGGTAGTGAGTCTCCTACCTTCGACTTAGAAGACCAAGGTTTTGGATGACAACTTCGGTGAGCTTGTGATAGCCATCGGTGCGGCTTCTAGGGGTCCTCCCTAGTCTCGATTTGTGTATAAATTTGTATATTTTGTATATTTGCTTTAAATTCTTAGCATTTGAATTAGTTGGATTAGTTTCGTGCTTTTTTGTTTGACTAATCGTGCAGTTAGATTGACAAGTAATCATTTTTGCGTTCATTTGCTTGCGATTCGACCTAGTTTAGGGTATGTTGGTGTTGCATGAGAGTACGAAAACCGTTTGTTTCGGATGTTTTTGAAATGCGTTAATATGAGCCGGGAATCGGATCAGGTAGTACGTCGATTAAAACGTTTTGACTCGAGATGTAAAACATTAACATGCTTTGACCGGATGCGTTAAGAGATGAGCGAAGGTATTCAGAATAACACCGAAGTTTAAAATTTGGGCGACTTTTGTAAAAAAAGTTAGGCCACTTTTTATTCATTCGTAAAATCCCCTTGTCGGGCTACAGACGCGACTTAACGATGACCGCTAAAAGGCTACGACATGCCTAGGTGGGGTAGCTTATCCCCCTAAAAAAAAGAAAAAACGTCTAAGTCCCGTGCGTCCGACGAGTGAACTCACGTTCCTGTAGCTCTTGCATGGGTATCTTGGTTTTAAGGCGGGCTTTAGCGACTCCGGGAGGTCGTTCCCGCTGTCAAAGGTGTAGGATGATAGTTACAGGGGTTCAAATTTCTATCCTTGGGTTGCTCGGGTTGAGTCATGCCTGGCTTAAGGCGCTCGGATTGGTGCCGTGGGGTCCTGGGCCGCTTGGGCTTGGGCGGCCGGAGACCCGGGCCCGTGGGCCGGTGCGGTTTGAACCCCGGGTTATGGAAATTTTCGTTGTTTCCTAATTCTTGTGGGATTAGGGCTATATATACGGGTTGTGGGTGCATGTTCTAGGCATACTTAGGACATCCGTAAGGTATAGAACCATATCTATGGTCATGTCGGGTTTCGGGAATGTCCTGACCGAGTGGGCGGTTTTGTTTAAGAAATGTCATTCCGAGGTTAGTCCAAACGATGGTTTGTCGACGGTTGTTGCACTGAGTCGAGTCAAGGTACAGGATGATTTTCTACGAGCATGCTCTAGATTCTGGGACCCGAAATATCATGTTTTTGCATTCCCCGGGGGTAAAGTTTGCCCTCTTCCCGAAGAGATAGACGCTATAGGCGGATGGAGCTCGGTTCGACCTTGTGTGCCTTGTGGGGATAATGCTTATGTGGAGCGACTTTACCACTTTTTGGACCTATCTTCATTAGAGGAGGCTAAAGGCTATTTTGGTGTGGGTGGTCTTAACTTAGAGTTGCTCTCGAGGACATTCTCGCAGGTTGGCTCTCGTCATGTTTCGGCCCTAGCATGTAGGCGTGCTTTTAACATTGCTATTGCTTGCTATTATCTTTTTGAGGATGCGCGGTCACGTGAGGGTTGGGCCCTTGTTGGATGTGTTAGCGGCTATGGAACATGGACGATCACCTTCTTTTCCCATTTTAGGCGAACTTATTCTGGGTCTTGACGCTAGTGTTCCTGTACAAGGGATTCCTTCTCGGGGTTCTAGGGTTATCCTACAGGCGTGTTGCTTTGTTTCCCTCTTTTGTTTTGCTATGTTTTTGTAGCTTGGTTTTACTTGTTTTGTGGTTGCTTTGACTTTTGAGGTGCGATGCTTTGTCGTGTTTTTTGTGCAGGTTTGGTTGCAAGAGCGGCTCGGTTTAATCGACCCTCCCCGATGTTTCAAAGACTACAGCTACAGGGGTTTCAATGGCCAGAAGATGGTGTTGTCATCAGGTGGTCCATCCCATGGTGGAATATTCGTGGGCGTGTCGGGTTTCCATTTTCGTCTTTGACCTGGGCTTTGTTACTACTATCCATGAGGGATCAGGTTTATATTTACCCAAGCATGTTGTCCAATCAAATGGGTGTTCGACATCCTATTCCAGATGATGCTAAGGTCGTTTCTAGTTCTGATTCATGGACCGAGGATTTGCTTAGGTGGTTCAGGGTGTCATGGGAGCGGAAGCTTTTGCACCCCGTGGCTCGACCGATCGACAATACTTCCGTCTGGAAGAGAGTTTGTGGACACCCGTCCGGACAGACTGACTCAAAAGTTAGGAAGACAGCGCCGCTAAGAGGCGAAGAGGAGACTCGAGAGACTAAGTGCCTAACCAAAGACAGTGGGACCGATCCTAGTTTAGTCAGTTCATCTGAACGAGCCAAGACTGATAAGACCCGTATTAAAGCTGCGAAGGAGCAAAGAAAGTGGGATTTGCTGGACTCACGTTTGGATAGGGCGTTAGAAGCTTGCTTTCGGAAAATCGAAGAGAAAGAACGCAAGCGGTCACACCCAAGTAGTGAGGGTAAGGACAGGTTGGACCGGTAGAGCCCAGCCGTTTATTACTATGTTGTATTAATTGATATTATGTGGCGTATTAGTACTAGTTTTTGTGGAGTTTAGACACGCTGTTGATTTTCCGGGACGTCCGGATTTTGGGTGCTTGATGTTGATGCCTCGACAAAGGCTCGATTTAACCAGTTTTGTTTTTAATGAGAAGCATATTTTTTTTCCTTTTTTTTTGTGGTGGCTCGCAACTCGATTCTTCATTTTACCCGGAGCGCCCTTTCGGGTTTTCACTCCGTCCTCGGCTCACCTTTTTTGTTTTGTTGTTCTTTTTTTTGCTCTTTTTTTGTTTTTTTTTACGGCTCGCAACTCGTTTCTTCATTTTGCCCGGGGCGCCCTTTCGGGTTTTCACCCCGTCCTCGGCTCTTCGTTTGTGCTTCATCATTTTAACTCACTCATTGACCGGGTTGTGGGGGGAATCCCGGTTTACGCATGAATCGATTATTCGATTGTTTTGCTTAGTTGTTTGGTTGTACCCGGAGAAGGGTTGCCTACGTATCTGCTTCAGGACGGAATCAAACCATGTTCGTAGTTCTTTTAGAATATTCGAGTGAGTTTGCTTTAGACTCGTCTATGCCAATTATCGATGCAAACTCGATTGATTATTATTTTTGCTTTTCTTTTTTTTGCTTCCCGCCCTAAGTCGGAGGTGAGGATGTGGCTGGCAGGGTGTCTATGGGTAATACCGTTTGAGTTGATCCATGTTGGTTGGGGTTGAGAATTCTTGCCCGTCTAGGTCGGTGAGGATCACTGCGCCACCGGAGAGTATTTTCTTGGCGAGGTAAGGGCCCGCCCAGTTTGGTTTGAATTTCCCTCTAGGGTCGATGGGAAGGGGCGCTCTAATGGACTTGATTACTAAATCTCCCTCGTGTATGTTTCGGATTTCACTCGTTTATTAAAGGCTCGTTGGATGCGTTGTTGGTAGACTTGTACGTTGGATAAGGCATGTATCCTACGCTCGTCTAGGAGTACCAGCTCGTCATACCGTTTTTGGTTCCACTCCTCTTCGGGAATACCGCTCTCGGCTAATATCCTCAGTGATGGTATTTCTAGCTCTACGGGTTGTACGGCTTCGGAACCGTAGGTTAGGTAATATGGTGTGGCTCTAGTGAGTGTTCTATAGGATGTTCGATATCCCCATAAGGCGAAGGGGATCTTGTTTGGCCAATCCCGGTAACTGTCTATCATTTTCTTAAGGATTGTGGTTATGGTTTTGTTGGCTGCCTCTACGGCCCCGTTTGTTTGTGGTCTATAGGGTGATGACTTGTGTCTTTGAATTTTGTATTTGTCGAGGAGTTTCTGGGTGTCGGCCCTGAAGTGAGGCCCCTGGTCGCTGATGATCTCGTGAGGTATGCCATAGCGGCAGATGATGTTGTTTTGTAAGAATTTGACTACTTGTTTCGAGGTTAGCAAGGTGTAAGAGGCGGCTTCTACCCATTTGGTGAAATAATCGACGGCCACAAGTATAAAGCAGTGTTCGCCTGTCCCGGATGGGTGGACATTTCCTATGGTGTCTATTCCCCAAGTAGAGAAAGGTCAGGGTGTGGCTTTAGTGTGTAGAGGATATGGAGGTAGGTGTTGGATGTTAGCGAATATTTGGCAATTGTGGCAGTGCCGGACATGACGTCGACAGTCTGCCTCTAGGGTAACCCAGTAATAGCCCAGTCTCATTATTTTTCGGGCTAGTAGGTGTGCACTCATGTGGGGTCCGCACTCTCCGTCATGTACCTCTTCCATGACTTTCTCGGACTGGTTTTTGTTTATGCACCTAAGGAGGACTCCTTGTGGGGTTCGTTTGTATAGTAGTCCTTGATTCAGGACATAATGGGTGGCTTGCATTCGTATGGCTCTTTTGTTCTTGATGTTAGTGTTGGGTGGGTATGACCCGTGGGATTTAAAGTCTAGGATTGCTTTGTACCGAGGTTCTTCGGGGGTGTCATCGGTTTCGATGCTATGGATGTAGGCCTGTTGTTCGCTTTTTTCTACGCAAATGGGCATAGAGAAGAGGTGATCGGGCATGTTTACTATTAAGGCTAGTGATCGCCTCCCAATCGGATCGGTCCTTAACGAAGGACGGGGGATCAAACGATATTTATAGACTCGGAATAACACAAAAACAAACAAGTAATCGTGGTAAGTCGGGGTCGGTCCACAGGGAACGGAGTGTGACGGCAAGTTTAAAGCGGTGTGTTTGATGTCTAGATGGAGGTTTTCTAAGGATCGAGTCTATACTAGAGGAATTACTACGATGATAGCTAGAGGTAATCAATCTAGGGAAAGGTGTTAGGGGGAAGTCGGGATTCGGTACATAGAGTCTAAGAAGGTCGGAATCGAGCTTTTGTTGCAACATTGATAAAGAAGAATGCCACCTTTCGGTTTCTTCACCTAACTCACCTAAAAACCCGCTTTCGCGGCGAATAAGGTTAAGTCTCTAGCTATGGTAATTTCTACCCCGAGTTTCCCCATATTGATAGAAATTAGTCAAGGCCGGTCTAGTTGGCCGGACTAAAACAACAATGACATAACAACCATAAACAAGATAAACCAACAAGCAAGCAACCCACCAACATCCCTATATTCAAATAATTCAAGTCCTCATCCCTAAACCCCCCAACAAGAAATCTACTCACTAATCATTTTGGAAAACAACAAAACATTAACTAAGGAGGAAATGACTACAACATGCATATTAACTAGATCTAAAGAAACTAACAACAAAATAACAAGAAAACTATGATCTAACAATTACCCAATAAACTATGGAAGAAATAAGATCTAACAAAATAAACTAGAGTATAATCTAGAACAACATAAATGAAATCTAGAGAAACTAACAACACTAAGATGATCAAAACAACAATCAACAAAACTAAGCATAAAAACAATAATCTAAAACAACATAAATAAAGACAATTTAAATAAGACAATAATGAAAGAACAATAAAATAAATCTACACTAGAGATTAGAGAGTGGAAAGAAATATACCAACTATGAAGATCTACAAGAATTAATAAGATTGCATAAATAAAGGTTGAATCTTTGATGAAGAAAATGGAGAACTTGTCACTAATTCTTCAATAAACCCAACAAATCTTCAAAACTAAAACTTGGAACAATAATCTATAGATTGAATCTTTGATGAAGAAAATGAAGAATTGTCACTTAATTCTTCAATAAACCCACCAAATCTTCAAAATAAAACTTGAAATAATAATCTTCTACAAACTTGAATGTAAAACTAGAGAATTGTTAATGGAAACTATGTAGATCTACTATTAATTACTACTAGAATTATAGAGAATTACTAAGAATACTACTAAAAAGATGGTTTTTACTACACTAAGGATGGATGATGTGTTGGATGGTTATGGATGATAATGAGTGCCTTGGGCAACAAAATAGGGTAACATATATATACTACCTTCATCCAATTTTAATCTTCCTACTTTCCTTAAAGGGTTGTCCATCATTAAACTTCCTACTTACAATATTTCCTCTTTTGGTTGATTTTTGTGGTCTATATCATTTCTGACCCCACATTTTTTCTCAACTCTCATTTTCCACCACATAATCCACCCCACCCTTAATTTTTGTGCCACTCCCCCCATGAAGTTTAAAGTTGGATGGAGGGAGTAGTAATCTCTTAATGGGTACTTAACCTAAAGCCCAAATCCAACTCTATGCTCCATTAGTGAGACAATAACCCTTAGCATCTTCATGGGGTGAAACTTTGCCCTGCGGACTTGACGATAAATCCCACCGGGTGAAACTTCGCCCGGTGAGATTTTCTTCACTTCTTGCGGTTTCCGGCTCTTCTTTCCATCGGGCGAAATTTCACCCGGTGGGGAGTCTCGGAAAATCTTCGGGGAGGCATTTTTACCGTCGGGTGAAATTTTTCCCGGTGGTGTCTCACCGGGTGAAATTTCGCCCGGTCATTTTTCTGGCCTCTTTCTTGTTTCATTCTTCGTCGATTGATTGGATGGCTTTAAACTTTAAGTTCTGTGCTTTGCTCTTTGGACGGTATTCCCTTCTCTTGTGCTCGTGGAAGCTCGATCGTGATTTCGGTGCCAAATCCTATCAAAATGATAGAAAAACTACCAAAAACACGTAAAACGCACAAGAGAGACGCTAATGCGAGAAATACTCAAAATATGGCGATAATCGCACTCAAGACTCGCAAAACGAGGGAAAAACGGGTCTAAATGGGAGGAAAAACGGTCTAAATTTAGCACATAACAATTCCCTGACACTAAACCGTTGCTCGTCCTCGAGCAAAGACCCAAAAAGAAATTACAAACTACTGCTACTAGCTAGACTATGCTAAGCCGATACGGGGCAATTAACGGACTCGCTCCGTCCCTTCAACTCACATCGAAATACTCATGAGGTAGAGTACTCCCATGCAAGGCAAGTTGGGGCTTGCTCAAAATGGTGGATGCGACTAAACACACAAAAACACATAACACGAAAGAATAGACACATCCAAAGCAAAAATAAAATAGCGAATCCCTCATCGAGACGGCGGGGAAGGACACCGATTACTTACCTAAAACAACAATAAACTTCCAAAATAAATCACCCGCGTAAACAAGGACCAAAGCCTAATACTCTGACAATTAAGCAATATAGATGTTGATAACTTAGCCTAGGTCCGCCTAATCTTCTAAAGGGGTACTACGGGGCGTATAACGGAGTGTAAAAAGTGAACCATGGATTCGTTTGGCACTGTAGGTAGGTGCAGTCCCGCTCTCTTTGGCTAAGCCAAGAGGGTCGTTCCAAACTCGAATTTCCTAAATTAGCCCAAACAAAAAGGTGGAGTGTTTACAATTATGGGTTGATCGACTAGTCACCGCTATCTTCCTATCTCGGGACTCAGTCCTCTAGTTGGCACTTCACGGCGACAAATCGATCAAAGGGGTTTTTTTTTCGATTGAAGGAAACGTTTTTGATAATTTGATTTTCATTTGAACCTCCTTTTCTTCTCCTTTGTTTTTCTTTTTCATGATTTTGTGCCCTTTTTCTTTTGTTTTGGTTTGCTCTTTTTTTACTTTTTGATGTGGTTTTTAACCAAGCTTGGTGGTTATTTTTGTGTAAACTTATTGTGGTGATGTATAGGTGGAGGAAAAATAGGTAATCGAGAACGCGCGCCATTCCCGGATAACCCACAAAAAATCGGAAAAATTCGGACTAAAGGTGCAATGGTCATTCGAGCAAGGTCACCTAGAAAACGGGATGCGGGAACCAAGGCCTAACTCCTCCATGGGTGGCCAAGGTGGTCAAATGCAAACCCCGAAGTAAACCTCTAGTAGAAAAGGTGTGGACTCAAAGCTAAAGGATCAACAAATTCATTGCCTAAGAGTCATTCTACTAGACTAAGGTCCAAAATCTACAATAGGTTATCTATAAAGGAATGTAAACTCTTGTAATAAGTTTGTAATTGGGTTTTCGAAAAGTTTTAATCCTAGACACACTATACAAAAGCAAAAGAAACACACGAAAATAAAAAGGCAAAATAAAAGAAAACACAAGTAAAGTCAAGTACTCCATACTCCATCATCATACAAGCACACAATCAACCACACCACCAAAATGCTCACTTAGAGAGCCTCCAAATAGTAACAACCTAACTCCTCTACAAAAATAAAGAAGAAAAAAGGAAGGGAGTTACCAAGCGGGTGCTTCTATAATCTCTTCAAATCGCGCTACTAAGGTGGTGGTTACCTGCAAGAGTAGAGAACAAGACCGTACACGGGATACGAAACATAACGAGAAATGAGAAAAGAAAAGAAAAAGAAAAGAAAATGTTTTTGATTTTTCGGATATTTCAAATTTTTATGGATTTTTGAAAAGGATTTTTGAAAAATAAAAGATAGTAGACTCCTCCCCCACAATAAAACTGTACATTGTCCTCAATGGACAAGTAGGGGAAGATCGAAAAGGCGGAAAAGAAAAATAAGAGAAAAAATCTTTTTGGATTTTTATGATTTTTCAAATGTTTTTTTGGATTTTTCGAACTTTTTGAATGTTTTTTGAATTTTTCAAAAAATTTGAGAAAAGAAAATAAGGAAAGCGATAAAATAGTGGCGGGCCTAGGTGCAATCACATCACCTAGACCCTAGCCAAGTGGCTGAGAAAATGAAAATAAAAGAAAATAAAATGAAAGGGTGAAAAATTGGGCGTAGGTGTAGTCACGTCACCTAGCCCGGATTAAAAAAATTGAGAAATTTGAGCAATTTTGTTCAAGATAAAGCAATCACAATGATTATAATGATGGAACAAGGAATAAGGAATTGAACAAGATTAGTTCAAGGACATACAATGTAGATGATTAAGACTCACTGACACAATCCACACAAATATACCCACAACACATACAAACCACATTATCTACCGACTCTTGTGGGGGGGGGGGGGTTTAATTCGAGTAGTCATTTGACCCAAAAGAAGCCGTCGGAGTGCCTTCGTTGGGTTCCAACTCACCGGCGTACTCCTAAACTCCTACATCCTCCGATTCGTTCAGTCGGAATTCACCGGGACCTAAAGGTAGGTCCCAATTGTGACAATTGTAAATATTGGTTCGGTATATGTTGGGGACAATTAAAGCGCGGTCATGGCAAATGGAGACGAGGCGATGGTCGGGTACATTAAAAATCCACGTAGGGAGGTAGGCCTTGTCAAGCCAGACACGACCGTCAAACGGTTTAAGGTGGTCGGTCGCATAACCCAAATTTTTCGCGATTAAAGTCACAAGACCACCATAGTCTACGATAGGGCATTGGTCAATAATAATTTGATGAAAGTGTAATGCCACGATAATAGGTAGGTCAAGGGGGTAAGGGTTATCGAGTAAAGAGTCACAAATCAATTGTAAGACACACACATTGAGGTTAATGATATTGTCGGCAGACGGTATCAAGCAATGGGAAAGCATTTCAGCAAAGTAACGAATAGAAGGGTTACGGATTTCAGCGGTAAAATTTGAATTAGGTTCAAAATCACGTTGTTCAGGCGCTATGCACCTCCACAAGTCTCTCCTAGTCGTACTAGCTTGTACACTCCTCAAAGGCTCACGAATTCCGGTACCCGATGTGGGTAGACCTAGAGCTAGGCCGAATTCGGAAATATTCAAGCAATGGGTTCTACCGAACAAATTAAATTTGAACTCTTTAGGTGTGGTCGGGTTGTCAATTGTGAACCTACCTAGAAATTCGCATGTAAGGTCTTTGTAGGTGCAATTCACGTAAGTTAGAAGTCCACTAGTTCTTGTTCTTGACGATAACTCTCTCATATCGTCTTCAATACCTAGGATTTCCATTGTGAATGGACAGGGCCACCTAGTACTCTGAAAGTTCTTTTCAGAGAAGGTTCGAGCAAAGGGTGTATTAGGGCAAGGTAAAAGTTTTGGCCTAGAAGACTTACTAGAAGATGAACGTTTAGAAAGATCAGAAGTCGAGGCCATACCTTGTTTACGCGCGGCTCGTTGAGCTCTTGTCTCCATAATAATGTGCTTGCAAGAAAAATCCCAAAACTTTCTTCCTCTTCTTCAAAAACCCAAAATAAATCACAAGTTGGAAATGAAGTTACGAATGGATGTTGGGGTATATGGAAAGTGATTTAATGATGTTATGGTGGGTGAAAGCGTGAAATGAAGAGTGAGGTGAAAAAGGTGATATTAATAAGGGTGGATGAGAGGGAAATGAAAAGTTTTAAAGTGGTTGGTAAAAATTTGGTGTAAAATTTTTGGAGGGAAGGTTATGTTGGGGTAAGTATGAAGGAGGGAAATGAAAATGTAGTGAGTGAACAAAAGTGTAGGTGATCCGGCCAGCTCACGCCGCCGGGTGAAATTTCGCTCGGCGGTCTTCTTTGCTGCGTTTTTCCGCCTTGCCATGTCATGGCTCTTCAATAATCACCTAGAGATTCAAATATTGACTCGACTCACATTACATAATCAATATCTCCCACAAACATGCTTGTGGTCTTCGAATAAGCTCCATAACTTCTCCAAATGCATGATCTTCATCCAAATTTATGCTCCATGGTGAAATCAAATTTTAATCATTCTTCTCAAGCTAACAAAACTAATAAACTTAAAGAAATATGATACATATATACAAGGTGGTTGTTGAGGATACCACCAAACCTACATCAATTTCGAGAGGGGTTCAAACAACGCTCCCCGATGGGAGCTCACCAAACTTCATAGTAGCAAAGGTCTCACGAACGTGACCGGGATGATAAATCTTCATACGTGGCCCATTAACCATAAATTTCCCGATTTCCGGGCTAGATATCTCTATTGATCCATATGGTTGCACCTTGGTCACTTCGAATGGACCCGACCATTTTGATTTCAACTTACCGGGGAAGAGCTTAAAGCGAGAGTTGAAAAGTAATACCTTATCACCAACGGAGAAGTCCTTACGAAGTATTCGAGAATCGTGCCATTGGCGAGTTCGTTCTTTGTAGATCTTCGAATTCTCGTAGGCTTCAAGTCTTAGTTCTTCCAATTCTTGTAGTTGGAGAAGGCGATTTTCTCCTACAACACTCTCATCGAAGTTTAACTCTTTGATTGCCCATTCGGCTTTGTGTTCTAATTCCACCGGTAAATGACAAGCTTTACCATACACAAGACGATAAGGAGTGGTTCCAATCGGCGCTTTGTAGGCCGTCCTCAATGCCCAAAGGGCGTCATTTAATTTCAATGACCAATCCTTTCGGTGTGTATTTACAACTTTCTCTAAAATTCCCTTGATTTGACGGTTGGAGATCTCGGCTTGCCCATTTGATTGAGGGTGGTAGGCTAATCACATCTTGTGAGTGATATCATACTTCCTAAGAAGGTGTTCAAGGGTATCTTTCCTAAAATGAGAGCCTCCATCACTAACTATGGCTCTAGGCATACCGAATCTCGGGAAAATTACGTTCTTGAAAAGCTTGATTACAACCTTGGAGTCATTGGTGGGGGAAGCTACGACCTTGATCCATTTTGAGACATAATCAACCGCGACTAGAATGTATTTATTGCCAAAAGAGGATGTGAACGGACCCATGAAATCAATACCCCAAACATCGAACAATTCAATCTCCAAGATAGGTTGAAGGGGCATCTCATTTCTTCTTAAAATATTGCCACTTCGTTGGCAAGCATCACATGTGAGAATGAAAGCTCAAATGTCCTTGAACATGGAAGGCCACCAAAACCCGCTTTGGAGAACCCTGGCAATTGTCTTTTGATTGGCCAAGTGTCCACCATAAGATGTCGAGTGAAGGTGCTTCACAATATTATATCCTTCTTCGGCCGTAACACATCATCGGTAAATTCCATCTACACATCGGCGAAATAAATAAGGCTCGTCCCAATAGTAGTGTCGGGCTTCATAACGTAGTTTCTTCCTCTCTTGTTTGGAATAATCGTCCGGAATATAATGAGACACTAAGAAATTGACGATATCGGCATACCAAGGTGTAATAATAGTTTCAACGGCCATCAAGGCCTCATCTCTCATAGCTTCATTGATGGGTATACCATCTTCTTCATTGCTTTCTTTACTAACCGTTAGTCTACTAAGATGATCCGCTACCTAGTTCTCCGATCCGGCTTTGTCTTTAATCTCAATATCAAATTCTTGCAAAAGGAGGACCCACCGAAAGAGTCGGGACTTTGTCTCCTTTTTGGACATGATGTATCGAATGGCCGCATGATCGGTACGAATAATGACTTTGGAACCGGTAACATAATTTCATAATTTCTCCATGGCATAGACAATGGCAAGCATCTCTTTTTCGGTTGTTGTATACCTCGATTGGGCTTCATCTAGGGTCTTGCTTGCATAATAAATCACATTTAGCTTCTTATCAACCCGTTGTCCTAGAACGGCACCAACGGCAAAATCGGATGCATTGCACATGATCTCAAATGGAAGATTCCAATCGGGAGCTTTGATAATTGGTGTGGTAGTGAGAGTGGTCTTTATCCTACAAAAGCCCTCAAGACACGAGTCATCAAAAATAAAAGGTGCATCTTTCATAAGCAAAAAAGTCAAAGGCTTAGCAATCTTAGAAAAGTCTTTAATAAATCGTCTATAAAAACCGGCGTGACCTAGAAAACTCCTCACCCCTTTGACATTTGTAGGTGGTGGCAAGTTCTCAATTACGGAGACTTTCGCCTTATCGACTTCAACTCCTCTATTAGAAACAATATGACCTAGGACAACACCTTGTTCAACCATAAAATGACACTTTTCCCAATTTAAAACAAGTCTATACTCTTCACATCGAGCTAACACTTGATCAAGATTTTCAAGACAAGAATCAAAAGATGTATCATGATCACTAAAATCATCCATAAAAACTTCCATGGATTTTTCAATAAAATCGGAAAAAATAGCCATCATACATCTTTGAAACGTTCCCGGCACATTACACAATCCAAATGGCATCCTTCTATAAGCATAGGTGCCATAGAGACATGTAAAAGTGGTTTTCTCTTGGTCATCGGGATGAATAGGAATTTGAAGAAATCCGGAATGACCATCGAGGAAACAAAAATAAGAATGATGCGCCAATCTTTCAAGCATTTGATCAATAAAGGGAAGGGGAAATGGTCTTTTATGGTGGCCGTGTTCAATTTTCGATAGTCTATACACATGCGCCAACCGGTAATAGTCTTATAGGAAATTGACTCACCCTTTTCTCCTTTAACAACCGTCATTCCTCCTTTTTTCGGCACAACTTGTACGGGGCTAACCCATTTACTTCCGGTTATTGGGTATATAATGTTAGCCTCATACAACTTGAGGACTTCTTTCATGACAACCTCTTTCATGGTGGGGTTCAACCTACGTTGACCCTCTACCGAAGGACAGTGATCATCATCAAGGATGATCCTATGCATACAAACATTTGGGCTTATGCCTTGGAGGTCGGCAATGCTATACCCGATGGCCTTTTTGTGCTTTCTCAAAACATTCAAAAGTTTTTCTAATTGAGGTCCATCAAGGGTAGCATTGACGATAACGGGATAATTAGTTCCTTCAAGAAAAGCATATTTGAGGGAAGAGGGGAGTGGTTTAAGTTCAAGATTAGGAGGAGAAGATACCATACTCTTACCCACCGGTAGTGGTTCACCTTTTCATCATGTAAGCATTCTTCTTCAAGAGGTGGAGAGTCAAATGGTTCCTCTTCTTTCTTATCATCATCTATCAAGCTATACTCAACCAAACTATCAATAACTTCAATGGAATGCATTTGTTCAATCATTGGTTGTTTAAGAGCTTGAGAAAGGGAAAACTCTACCGACTCATTCCCTATGTTAAATGACAACTTTCCATTCTTAACATCAACTATAGTACCTCCGGTAGCCATAAACGGTCGACCTAAGATAATGGAGGTAATAGTGTCTTCGGGCATATCCATGACAACAAAGTCGGAGGGATTTAAAACTTACCAACTTGAACGGGTACATCCTCAAGTATCCCAAGTGGGTACTTGACGGACCTATCCGCAAGTTGAATCGACATGCTAGTGGGTCTCATCTCCCCCACACTAAGTCTCTTGGCAATAAAATAAGGTAACAAACTAACACTAGCCCCTAGTCGCATAAAGCTTGATTAACAACAACATTTCCTACCCGACAAGGGATGGAAAAACTACCGGGATCTAGTTTCTTTGGCATTTGATTCATAAGAATGGCACTACATTGTGCCGTGAGAGAGACACATTCTTTGTCCTCTATGGTTCTCTTCTTGGTCAAGACTTCTTTCAAAAACTTCGAATAGAGGGGCATTTGAGAAATTACCTCGGTGAAGGGTAAAGCTACCTCTACTTTCTTCAACATATCCACGAAACGGCTGAATTGAGCATTCTTTTTATGTGGCTTAGCTCATTCTGGAAAAGGCAATGGAGGGACAAAAAAGAGAGGCGGTGGAACATTGGATTCTTCTTCTTCTTCGGCTAATCGTTCCGCCTCTTTTCTTTTGGCTTCTTCGGCTTCCATTTGCTCTTTCTTCTTTCTTTGTTCTCTTTGTTCATTCTCCGCATTTTGGAGGATATCAAACTCCGCTTGTATTCCCCGGTTTTGTTTGGAGGAAGTGGGAGATGATTCTTGTGGTGCATTTGGTTGATTCACTTTAGATGGGGTACTCTTGGTATTCACGTTCAAATTCTTATATGGGTCCTCAAGTTCTTTGCTACCTCTCAAAATGACGGCATTTGCTTGGTATGAAGGGTCTCTTGGGTTTTGGGGTTGGCCAGGCAAACCATGGGGTGGATGAATTGGGGCGGATAAGGCTTTTGTTGCTTCTTGTGATTGCCAAACCTTTAGCCTTGCCTTAGTATCTTGATGTTCATTCCATAATTGCCCAACGGTTCTTTGCAAATCATTAAAGTTATCCCATGGACTTCCTCCTTGACCAAATTGAAAATTACTTGATTGGCCATAAGATTGAGAGGGTTGATTGAATGGTTGTTGATTGTAGCCTTGGCTTCCTTGAAAGTTACTTTGGAACCCTTGATTGTATCCATGATTAAAATGATTACCATGTTGATTTTGGTAATTGCTGTAATTGTTAGGAACATGGAAGTTGCTAGCTTGTTGATTGAAGTTGCTCCTTTGATGAGGAGGCATATATGTGGGCATCTTTGGAGGATCTTGATTAAATGGTCTTTGTTGACTTTGATTGAATGTCCTCATTTGACTCCCTTGGGCACGTGGCATCGGATTTTGAACATTTTGATTTCCATAAGAGAAATTAGGATGAAATCTTGTGCCGGCATTGTAAGTATTAGAAAAAGGATCAAATTGAGGTCTTTGCCCATATACTTGTATAGCTTGGACTTCATTTGGCTCTTCAACATAAACTTCTTCATTAGGAATGCAAGAGCTAGAATCATGGCCATAATTGCCACAATGATCACATTGGACTTCCAATGTTAATTGTTATGGAGGAGATGGTTGCCTCGGTGGAACACTCCCTTGAATTTGGTACATACCTCTAGGAGTGGGCTTAGAATTCATGGCATCCATTCTCCTTTTCAAATCTTCAACATCTTCTTGAAGTTTCAATTCATTAGAACTCTTGGATGAGTTCACTTCAACTTTCTTTCTAGAACCCCTCGATTGACCCATTCTAGAATCACTCCTTGCCATCTTGTCAATAAGATTCTTAGATGCCTCATTGGTGAGAGAAGAGAAGTCTCCTCCGGCGGCCGAATTGAGGTTTTCCATGGTTCTCGATGAAAGGGTGTTATAAAATATTTGGGTGGTTAGCCAATCGGGTATTCCATGGTGTGGACATTTACGCAACAATCTCTAAATCTTTCCCAAGCCTCGCTTAGACTTTCAAATTCATCTTGTTTGAAGGTTTATATCTCCATGCGATATTGGTTAGTCTTTGACGGTGGAAAATATTTTTCCAAGAAGGCATTAGATAATTGAGCCCATGTTGTGAATGTATTAGCGGGATGGCCTTGAAGCCATCTACGAGCTCCATCTCTCAAGGTCTTCGGAAATAATAAACGATGCAATTGACATGAAGTTAATCCATTGAGACGAGCTCCTACTAACTTTTCTTTAAATGAAGCAATGTGCTCTTGAGCATCTTCTTGAGAAAAACCGTGAAAAGTATCTTGTTGGACCGCATTAGTCAAAGAGGCTTTCAATTCATAATTCTCGGGAATCTCTCCGAAATCGACGGGAGAAGGTGTTTCTTCGTGTGTCAATTGAGAATGAGAGGCTAAGGTCGCCATTTGTTGGATTGGAGGTGATGGTGGATTTGAATTTGGTGAATTTGGTGGGGATGGATTTGGTGGTGATGTTTTCGGTGATGGTGATGAAATTTGTGAAGTGGAAGGTATGGAAGGATTATTTGGGATGGGGTTGTGTGATATAGAAGGTGTAGAAGGTGTATGTGGTAGGATGGGATTAAGGTTAGGAGGTGATAATGAAGGATGTGGAATAATGGTGGTTGAGTTATTTCCCCGAAAACGCAATGCTCTAAAAGTCCTTTCCGGCTCCGGATCGAACCACAAGGGCGATGACGTGTTCATGGGCATAAAACTCAATTAAACGGTGAGACTCCTAGCACCTCGCGGTACTAGGGAAAAGAGCGAAGGGAAAAGAATCAAACACAACAACTAAAAACACAATCAACTACTAGCCGTTCCCCGGCAGCGGCGCCATTTTGATCGCCTCCCAATTGGATCGGTCGTTAACGAAGGACGGGGGATCAAACGATATTTATAGACTCGGAATAACACAAAAACAAACAAGTGATCCGGGTAAGTCGAGGTCGGTCCACAGGGAACGGACTGTGACGGCAAGTTTAAAGCGGTGTGTTTGATGTCTAGATGAGGGTTTTCTAAGGGTCGAGTCTATACTAGAGGAATTACTACGATGATAGCTAGAGGTAATCAATCTAGGGAAAGGTGTTAGGGGGAAGTCGGGATTCGGTACTTAGAGTCTAAGAAGGTCGGAATCGAGCTTTTGTTGCAACATTGATAAAGAAGAATATCACCTTTCGGTTTCTTCACCTAACTCACCTAAAAACCCGCTTTCGAAGCGAATAAGGTTAAGTCTCTAGCTATGGTAATTTATACCCCGAGTTTCCCCATATTGATAGAAATTAGTCAAGGCCGGTCTAGTTGGCCGGACTAAAACAACAATGACATAACAACCATAAACAAGATAAACCAACAAGCAAGCAACCCACCAACATCCCTATATTCAAATAATTCAAGTCCTCATCCCTAAACCCCCCAACAAGAAATCTACTCACTAATCATTTTAGAAAACAACAAAACATTAACTAAGGAGGAAATGACTACAACATGCATATTAACTAGATCTAAAGAAACTAACAACAAAATAACAAGAAAACTATGATCTAACAATTACCCATTAAACAATGGAAGAAATAAGATCTAACAAAATAAACTAGAGTATAATCAAGAACAACATAAATGAAATCTAGAGAAACTAACAACACTAAGATGATCAAAACAACAATCAACAAAACTAAGCATAAAACCAACAATCTAAAACAAAATAAATAAAGACGATCTAAATAAGGCAATAATGAAAGAACAATAAAATAAAGCTACACTAGAGATTAGAGAGTGGACAGAAATATACCAACTATGAAGATCTACAAGAAATAATAAGATTGCATAAATAAAGGTTGAATCTTTGATGAAGAAAATGGAGAACTTGTCACTAATTCTTCAATAAACCCAACAAATCTTCAAAAATAAAACTTGGAACAATCTAAAGATTGAATCTTTGATGAACAAAATGAAGAACTTGTCACTTAATTCTTCAATAAACCCACCAAATCTTCAAAATAAAACTTGAAATAATAATCTTCTACAAACTTGAATGTAAAACTAGAGAATTGTTGATGGAAACTATGTAGATCTACTATTAATTACTACTAGAATTATAGAGAATTACTAAGAATACTACGAAAATGATGGTTTTTACTACACTAAGGGTGGATGATGTGTTGGATGGTTATGGATGATAGTGAGTGCCTTGGGCAACAAACTAGGGTAACATATATATAGTAATCTCTTAATGGGTACTTAACCTAAAGCCCAAATCCAACTCTATGCTCCATTAGTGAGACAATCACCCTTAGCATCTCCATGGGATGAAACTTTGCCCTGCGGACTTGACGATAAATCCCACCGGGTGAAACTTTCGCCCGGTGAGATTTTCTTCACTTTTTGCGGTTTCCGGCTCTTCTTTAAATCGGGCGAAATTTCACCGGTGGGGAGTCTCGGAAAATCTTCGGGGAGGCATTTTTACCGTCGGGTGAAATTTCGCCCGGTGGTGTCTCACCGGGTGAAATTTCGCCCGGTCATTTTTCTGGCCTCTTTCTTGTCTCATTCTTCGTCGATTGATTGGATGGCTTTAAACTTTAAGTTGTGTGCTTTGCTCTTTGGACGGTATTCCCTTCTCTTGTGCTCGTGGAAGCTCGATCGTGATTTCGATGGCAAATCCTATCAAAACGATAGAAAAACTACCAAAAACGCGTAAAACGCACAAGAGAGACGCTAATGCGAGAAATACTCAAAATATGGCGATAATCGCACTCAAGACTCGCAAAACGAGGGAAAACGGGTCTAAATGGGAGGAAAAACGGTTTAAATTTAGCACACAACAGCTAGCTTGGATAATGCGTCAGCGAATTGGTTTTCCTCGCGGGGTATGTGTATGAAGTCGATTTCGGTGAACTTTCGGGACATTGTTTCTACCTTGGTTTGGTATGGGGTTAGGCTTTCGCTATAGACCTTCCAGTTTCCCGTGGCTTGGTTGACAACTAAGGACGAATCTCCGTGTACTCTAAGGTTTTTGACTCCTAGAGACATGGCTGCTTTTAGACCTATCAGGCAGGCTTCGTATTCGGCTGCATTGTTGGTAACGGGAAAGTCTAATTTGACTGATATGGGTATATGGTCACCTATTGGGGATATTATGAGGATTCCTACACCGCACCCTCTCATGCTCGAGGCACCATCAAAGTATAAGTCCCGTGATTCGCTTTCGGCGAACAAAATGTCCTCATCGGGGAAGGATTAGGTGTCGGTTGTTGATTTTTCCTCTACCGGGTGTTCAGCTAAGAAGTCGGCTACGGCCCTTCCTTTGATGACCTTAAGGGGTATGTATGTTAAGTCAAATTCTGCCAACATGAGCGTCCATCGGGCTAGTCGTCCGTTGAGGACAGGTTTCTCAAAGATGTATTTGATGGGGTCCATTTTTTAGTATACGTGTACGGTATGGTTAAGCATGTAGTGCCGGAGTTTTTTGGTTGACCATACTAGGGCAAGGCATGTCCTCTCTAGGAGTGTGTATTTGGTTTCGTACTCGAGGAATTTTTTGCTAATGTAGTAAATAGCTCTCTCTTCTTTGTTAACGGTTTCTGCTAGCATGGCCTCCATTGCGGTTTCAGTTACGGTAAGGTAGAGGGAAAGTGGTAGTCCTTTCTTGGGAGGCATTAAGACCGGGGGTTGTGCAAATATTTCTTTCACCTTATCAAAGGCCCTTTGGCATTTATCGTCACAGACGGTGGGTTCGGTTATTTTGAGTTTTTTGAAGATGGGCTCACAAACCATGGTCAGTCTGGCAATGAAACGGCTAATGTATTGAACCTTACCTAGAAATCCTCTAATCTTCTTTTCATTTGAGGGTGCGGGCATATCTAACAGGGCTTTTATTTTGGAGGGGTCTATCTCAATTCCTCGCTGGCTCACTACGTGACCTAAAAGTTTCCCCGATGTGACCCCAAAGGCGCATTTTTGTGGGTTAAGCCTCATATTATACTGGCGTAGGCGTTTGAAGAATTTTTCGAGTGCTGGGACGTGCCCTTCTCGATCTTGGGATTTAACTATCATGTCATCTACATACACCTCGACTTCTTTGTGCATCATGTCGTGTAAAAGTGTGGTTGCGGTTCTTTGGTAGGTTGCCCCGGCATTTTTAAGTCCAAAAGGCATTACCGAGTAACAATAGGTTCCCCAAGGTGTGGTGAAGGCTGTTTTAGACATGTCCTCTTTTGCCATTTTTATTTGATTTTACCCAGCATATACCCGTCCATGAAAGAGAGTAGGGCGTGATCTGATGGTAGGGTTTTGCCGTGTCCCCAACCGTCAATAATTAACCAACTAATCCTAGTGGGTAGCTAGGGTAAGTCGGGTCGTGTCCACGGAGACGGTATTGTAAAGTCTAGACTAAGTCCACCTAAAAATGAGACTAGGCTACCCAAACAACACAAAGAGAACGATAATTGATAAACTATGATGGAGAGGAGGTATGAACTAGACTAACAATGAAATAGCTAAAACAAGACTAAATGGAATAACTAGAGACTAACTAAACAAAGGACAAGGGAAATTATGACTAATAACAAGGATGAATCAATAATAAAGGGAGTAGGGTTAGGTCGGGTTCTTAAGTGTAGTAGGGTAATTAGGTGATCAAGGGTGTAGGTGTCTCCTAATTGCTAGAGTCGGTTTGCGCTCTCGCGTCAAAACCTAGGTCAAGGTCGGTCCGCGCTCTCGCGTCAAAACCCAAGTCCGCACTCTCGTGTCTAAGACTAAACCCGACACAATCACACACTAGTCAAACAATGAGAAGAAGAGAACAAGTATAGGAAGCATTGGCCACTACTACCCACACAAGCATTTCCACAAACACATAGAGTGCCTATTATGTGACTAGCAATAAAAGATGTAACCTTTACCCCTAATCAACCCTAATCACCCATAATCTACCCCTAATCCCCCTACTAACCCCACAAGAAAACTACTCACTCATTGTCAAGATAAAACTAACATGAACAAGAGAAATCAAACTAAACATCCAAACACCCATAATAAACAAACAATAACAATAAACAATAAGTAAAGATTCAAACTTGATAAATAAACAAAGAACAAAAGTAAAAGGGAGAAGAGGATTATACCAAACTAACAAGGATGAAAAAGATGAGAACTTGAATTAATAAGAAACCTAAATAAAACTCCAAGGTTGTCAAGCTTGGAATAATCTTCAAGAATCTCCTTAATACAAGACTAATTACAATGATTAACTAAAGATTAAAGGAAGATTTAAACTAATGGGAGGAAACTAATCTAGGGTTTGAATGCTTAATGGAGGCCTAAGAGAGTCTAGGGTAATGTCTGATAGTTAAACAATACAAGAAGGAAGTATTTATAGGATTACAAGAATGAAGGAGGAGAAAAGAATGAGTCACGCGCAGCAGACCCATGGTCCCGACCGGGACGGATCGGTCCCGACCGGGAAGGGCTGGTCCCGACCGGGACGGACCCAGAACAGAACCAATGCTTTTCGTGCACCTCATCCCGGACGGGATGAATCCCTTCCCGTCGGGGATGAGTCTTGTAGGCCTCCAATATGATCTTTTTGGTCCCTCCTTGCCTCTCATGGGTTTCTCGTCGATTCTCGGGGCTTGGGATCGAGTCTAAGAGGCTCGAGAATGGGTCCCGAGGTCTCGGGGTCGAATCCAAGGCATCGAGTGATCGTTCCTTCACTTCGTTGGCTCCAAAAAGTGTATGAAACGAGTCGGAATCGTTCCAAATCTTCGTGAATGGTCTCGGGAACCTGAAACGAACTAGAGGAAGCATAAGTAGCCCATAAATCGCTCCAAAGAAGCGATTCCACAAGGAAAATGGGACCAAAACACAACAAAATAGGCACTACAAACTACACTTATCATGATCGGCGGTATTATCTACCAGGATATCTATATGAGGTAAGGGGAAGTCATCCTATGGTTGGCTTTGTTAAGGTCTCGGAAGTCTACACAGACCCGAATTCTCCCGTCCTTTTTGGGGACAGGGACTATGTTGGCTACCCAATCGGAGTATTCGGAAACGTGTATGAACCCGACCTTGAATTGTTTATCCACTTCCTCCTTGACCTTAAGGGCCCACTCGGGTCGTATGCGGCGTAACTTTTGTTTTACTGGTTTATACCCGGGCTTGATTGGGATTCGCTGTTCGGCTATATCTCTGTCTATGCATGCCATGTCTTTGTAAGACCATGTCTATGCATGTCATGTCTTTGTAAGTCTGTGAGTTGTTCTCTCTCAGTAGGGTCTAAGGAGGTTCCTATTTTCAGGATTTGGGTTTCCGAGGGAGTTCCAACGTTTATGGATTCAGTGTCTTCGATTACCGGAGCTTCTAACTCTTGTGTGGCCAACTCTCTTAAGGTTTCTGGTGGGAGGTGAGTGTCATACGAGTCGTTTTTGTCACTTTTATTTTGTTCGTTATCGATAATGGCATTGCATGTTAAGGGCGACGAGTCATAAGCGAAATTATCTTTATTATTAGTTAAATCGAGTATGTCGAGGACTTTGGATAAGGAGACTCTCTGTTCGTTTGATAGAAATAACATTACCGGGATTTCCGGGACAGGCCCCGGTTCTTCCTGAACAAACTCAGATGTAGATGGGAGACAAACGATACTAGACTGTTGGCCCGTTTCAGACCCAGACTCGGACTCTGTTTCGGATTCGGACTCGAAATCTTCGAACATCCTTCCCTCTCCCGTGGTTAGCTTGACCCTCCTACCATTCTCGTTGGTCCATATGACGGATTTCCTCCACCCTCTACCCTCTTGACTTTTGTCGGTATTGACGATGAGGGCGATGGGGTCGAATTTTTTGTCAGTCATGATCCCATTGACTAACTCACTGGGATTGACGGGCACGAAACGCTCTTCCCCAAATAGGAGACTATTGGCCAAGCCGTCCATACAAGGTGCGTGTTCGGGTTTTGAGGTGTTGGGTATGGTTTCCGGGATGAAGTAACAATCTTGGAATATTTCTATTCCAGGATGTCGAATGCCCTTGATGTAGATTGGTTCGAGAAATCCCATGTAAGGCTCGTGGTCTCCTTCCTTTACGAAACATCCATTCAGGGTGAGGTCATATGGCGGGATTTGGATGCCCTCAGTTTTTCGTGTGCGCATGATAGCCATGCGTTCACGGATTTTGCCTTCGGTTGCGGGGTACCCAAAGCCTATCGTGTGGGTTTGTCCGATGGGATCACGGAGTTTACTTGCGGTGCTGGGTTTGTCCGATGGCCAGGTTTGAGTTCTGATCAAAGTCGAACGGGGCTAGATCTTGTTCTAACAGGTTTACTACATGAAATCCCCTTAACTCGGTATCGGTGTCTTCTGTGACTTGTGAGGTGGTGGCTTTTTCTACAAAGGCTCTCATGGGGGAAGCATGAATGGTGACTATTTCACCGTTGATGGGAACTTTCACTTTTTGGTGTAGGGTGGATGGCACGACTTTAAGGGCATGGATCCAAGGGCACCCTAGGATCATATTGTAAGATCCGGTTTTGACGTCTAAAACTTGAAAGTCCATTTTCCTTTCTATGGGCCCCACAATGGTATTAAGGGTGGTGACCTCTGCGACCGGACGCCTCGTGCCATCATAGGCGCGCACTCCAGACTCGGTGGGTACGAAATCGGTGTCTGACATTCCTAAGGCGCGGGCGGTTTTGAGAGGGATTACGTTTACGGCGGAACCGTCATCCACAAGAGTCATGGGCACCTTCTTGCCTAGACAGGTTACAGTGACGTAGAGGGCTAGATTGTGTTTTGGTCCAAAGGGTGGGAGGTCCTCGTCGGAGAAGGTTATAGGATCCTTTAGTTCATTGGCTTCCTGAAGAACATGTCCTATCATGTCTTCGGGTGTAACGGTTGAGGATATGTTCATTCTTCCTAAGGCTTGGACTAGAGCCATGCGGTGATTGTAAGAGCTAGCTATGAGTTGCCATATGGAATGGTCGGTTTTGGCCTTTTGTAGTTGTTTGACTATCTGTACTTAAGGAGTGGTAATCGGGATTTCGTCGGTGGTTGGGGTGTTTTCAGAAGCGTGATTGGTGTTTGGTATGTCGACCGTGACGTTTTGGTAGGGTCTCCCAGATCTAGTAACGTGGCTTATGTCCTTGGTTTGGGTGATCGTTGGGGGGATCGAGACTATTGGTTCGTCGATATAGACATCATCATCGTCATCCGCCCATACCCCATGTATGGTGTGATCGCGACGGTATTGTTCATAATTGATCGTGCCAAATTGAATGTATGATGGCTTTTCGGGAGGGGGAAAGGCTCCCTTTTCGATTAGATTTTGGATGGCGTGCCTTAGTTTGGCGCAGGATTGGGTTTCATGTCCTGGCCTCTGGTGAAAGGAGCAGAAAGCTTCCGGATCCCATGATTTGCTTCTGTGTTCTAGAGGGATTTTGGGTACAGGTTTTAGAGGGGATAGTAGACCGTGTTGGATGGCGATGGCTAAAGCTTCGTCATGGGGGATATCTAAGTGGGCAAACTTCCTAGGGGTTTTCTTCTTTTGGGGAGCGCTACTCTTGCCTACTTGGATTGGCGGGCGATTTTGGGTTTTGGTCGCGAGGGAGTCCATCCGCTCGTTGAGGTTATGAATAGAGGTCTCTATAAAGGTTATGGAGGTGACGAGATTCTAAACCATATGAGTCAGATCCTTGACACTGAAATTTGGGATTGTAGTCATGGCAAAGGATGATCTCTGCAAGACAACATAGGGGATCAGGAGAATTTCGTCGGACGCCATAGAGACTCGAATGATACTCGTGACATGAGCGACGCAGAAATGAGACCCTTGACCTGCGGGTGTGTGCGGTCACTGACTTAGGGACTTGAGTGCCTTTAGACTCTTTGTCTACTTGGCGAGACCCCTAATGAATCTTAAGAGACCATATGACACAAGCCTCGTAGGTGAGGCTTAATGAGGACTTCTCAAAAGGAGACGACCCAATGTAAGACCTCGAGCAGAGGCGATCCTAGTAACTAGCACGGACAATTAATCACACGGTTGCACGAGGTAAGGAGTTGATCGCGATCCCGGCTCAGGATCGAAGAATTTTGACATTTTTTTTAAAACAACCGATACTCGTAGGGAAAAGTTTTTCTCTTTTTTTTTGAAATTAAAAGTGATTTTGCAAAATTATGGTGTCCATGGTGCGGTAACATCATTGGTAGTGTGAAATGTGTGTTGCTATGTGTGTGTCGGGAGTCCAACGATAGCAAAAGTGTAAACGTTTTTTTTTTAAAGAAACACGGTCCCTTGGTGGACCAGTTTTAAAATAAGAGGAAGTGTTTTTTTCTTATCGAGACTACTATTAATTAGCTAGTTCGATATCGGATGTGTGTGGTGCTTTAAAGGTGTGACTAAATTCTCGTCAAAGGTTTAGGTAGTGAATAGTGTTTTTAGAAAAGTAGCTTTTTTTTCTTTGAAACGGGTGATCCACGTTTGTTGGTTGTTGTAAATAGCATTCGATAGTGGATGGTGGTGTGTTGTGAAAACTGCTTCGGGAATGTAACCGTTTTGGGTTCCTTGACTTCATTAATTGAAGCTTCGGTTGTGCTAACGGTACGTGTGCAAAAACCTTTTTTTTTTGAAAATAAAATGTAACCTTTTGATGTGCCTTGATCCCATTAACTCGGGTCTCGGTAATATTAACGGTGCTTAACTAGTAGAAAAAGTACCTATGACATCTACTATAAGACACCGGTTGTTAGAAAAACGATACTATAGAGTTGGAGGGTGGTGGGCAAAATAAAAAAATGGTCATTCACACCGGTTATATATATTAAACCGGTGTGAAAGGATTGGAAAAAAAAAAGTATAACCCCTGTAACACCAGTTGTATGGTAAAACCGGTGTAAAAGGGAAGCCCAATAACACCACAATATACTAAAACCGGTGAGAAAGAGGATATGATTTTTTTTGAGAACACCCAGTACAGGTATAAGAGTATGTGATCTTTACTTACCCACAAACAGCTGGCAAACACTTTGCAGCCTAACCTCTTCTTCACACACCACCCTTCTTTGCACAAAACACCAATCGAAACCCACAAAACCGACGAAGTCTCGAAACACAGCGGCCACCGGCCCGCCACCTTACGTCGACCATCGCTATATGCTTCAGTTCGAGGTATATTTTCAACTTTGAGCTAATTTGGGGTTTTACAGATCAACGAGTTTACATGTTTTTTTCAATTTTTGATTTAGGGTTTGTCTTGTACTGTATTATGAGATTAGTATAGTTTAGTTTGGGTTTCAACTATTGAAGCCGAAATGTTTCAATTGTTCAATAATTTTACAGATTATTGAAACAATTGTTGATGTTTCAATTGTTTTGTTTCAATTTTACATATTATTGTTGGTTTCCTGATAAATTTCTGGGGTTGAGTTTTTTGAATTCAATACCTAGCTACTCCGTATTTGGTTGATCCAAAAACAAAATTTCTGTGGTTATTTTACATATCCTTTACATATATCAACATCTCTGAGGCAACGTTTCCAAATCTTGTGTATATTGGTGCAGCTCTAATACTATTCTTTTTTTATCTTGTGACTTATATTCTTAAGCCTACTACAACGAAGAATGCAACCCCTTTTTAACAAGAACAACAGCAGCAGGTAGTAGTAATAGTAGTAGTTGAAGTAAATGAGGCCACTCTCTTGTTACCACTACTCTTTATCACTTTCAACCCCTTTGACATCATAGTATCTTACTCGTCTTACTTAATCTTGCTGTTGATGATGATAGTAGACTAGTATACTAGTAGTAGGAATGTGAAAGTAAGGAACTTGCTGCATGTACTGCAAAAGTGCAAATCAAGTACGAGTAGTTTATTTAATTAACAACTACAGGTAGTCAAGTAGGCAGTACCTAACTTGCCAAACTCTTACTCCAATTATTACGTAGTTTAGCAAAAGTTTGATAGAGGACAAATAACACCTTTGATTGTTTCTCACATTTGATTATAGATAATCATGGTCACAATTTTTTTATGGAACTTTTCTACATTATTTATTATATACGGAGTACTCCGTATGACTTATAATGACACTCAAATTCTTGTTAAGACGGAGTAGGTCTTTTAATTTATGAATAAAATGGTCACACCAAATTGAGTTGAGCGAGTCATGTCTTTTGAAGATACCATAGATTCTAATGTAAAAGTTAGTATTGTTCTTACTATGGAGTATTTACCTGTAATAGAAGGAATAACTCAATAGTTTAGAAAACAATTCCCAATGAACTTCCTTCTTACGTGGTTGTTATAGACACTCGCTTCATTTGGATTTTGGGATACTCTCTAACTCAGAGTTCTTCTTCTGAATGCTAATCATTTTCTTTGATTTTCTTTGATTATTACAAAAACCTTTTTTGTTCATGTTAAATTTTGGAGGTCATTGTCAACATTGCTTACAATGTTTATAATGTACTAGTAAAAGTTAGTATGCTATACTGCCATCGAGATTCAATCAAAACCGTGAGGATATTAAGGACATGTTGAATTATGATTCACTAAACATAATGATAATTAAAGTTTGGGGAAGGTATGTACAAATTTATTGTTCTCTTTGATTCGTGACATTGTATTGTGTGTATATTCACTTAGAATAACATTGCACAATTTAGTTGTTAATATAGTTTTCTTACATACACATGGGAGATCACTTGGAGGGACTTTAGATGGCATTGGTTTCATAAGTCCTGTCCATCTTAGTTCATACATTTTTACTTTCATTGCATTAATAGTTTTTTTTTGTTTACCTATAATTGAAGACAATATCACTAATTCATTATTATTATTATTATTATTCGTTTTATTTATTTATGCAGTGTGTTTCAAACTCAAAGTCGAGGATGACGGTTGAAGATTATAGATCTAGTTTGGGCTCAAAAATGTATGGAGGTCATTTAGTCTACTTAAGAAGTCTAGATTGTGTAAGATATCAACATGAAATGCTTGTAGTAGGTAGGCTATTGAAACTTATTTACTTACATTAAAGTCCTAAACTGTGTAAAATGGTGTGACTTAATTTTATTGGATGATATTTGAGTTTATATAGTTACTTTTGACGTTCTCCACAATTATTGAAGGGGGTTGGAAAGTTGTCCAAATTTTGGCACTAATTTATAGTTTCAATTAGTTTTATTTTGAAATGGAGTAAATTGGTTGTGATTTTAAATGGATGCAAAAACCCAACCCTTTGACATCAGTCTTAAGTTGTAATTGGTGCCAAAGGTCACTTTTTAACACTGGTTGCGTATTGTGACCGGTGATAAACAGTTATCCTTTAGCACCGGTTTTAGTTTGTAACCGGTGTTAAAGGTTACCTTTTAGCACCGGTTACAAATCGCAATCGGTGTAACATTCATTTTTAGCACCGGTTCACAACCGGTGTTAAAGGCACCTTATCTATAACGCCTACGCTAGGGGAACCTATAGAAAACGATGTTAAAGGGGGTTTTGCAACCGGTGTGAAAGACTATTTTTCTACTAGTGTTTGTTGTTTTGACGGGTTTTACTTTAGCCAAGTGACGGCGTTCGAAAATGTATTTCCTCTTTTTTAGAAAACATGACTTGACCGGAGTATTGGTGTTCCAGAAATTGTTTTGGAAAGATGAAATATTTTTTCGAAAACGGAATTGGGTGTGGTTGAATATGTTGGCGTGGTTGAATCCGGATTTTAGTGTTTTATTTGGGTTGGATTTTTCAAACACGCTACACGTAACTAGGAATGCATACACCCATGCAGGATTCAGACTCGGGTAGGTTTAGGGTAGGCTACCGCCCACGAATAGTCCTTACTTAGGCATTGACAATGATCGGGGGAGATGAGTGTCACACCGTCTGTTCGGAACTATCCGCTTATTATCCCGCGGGGTACGCGTTAGGCGGTCGGAGCGTCAATCGAGGATCTCTCCGCGTGTACCTAGAGATCTTACCGCGAAGAGGTCGATTGGTCCTGATATCGGTTAGGGTGGGTTTTTTAGGGCCAAAACCTGTAGTGACCACAACTAGGAACTAAGAGATGAGCTTCACCGACCTCGTTCAAGTTACACCACCGCTGGAAACTTGTTTCCAAATCCCCAGCGGAGTCGCCAAACTGTGGACGTCCGTCCGCACCGCCAGGCACCCCGCGCGGGACCGACCCGGTTTTTCAACGTGTGGCGGCGGCCACCCACGCGGCCCCCTCCCTGCCGGGGGCCGGTCCGATCTCGCGTACGGGGCGAAGTGTCGGACCTCGATTTGGATGACGATCCGGACTTGTACTAGACGGGTGGGGGTACCCGTGTTTTCGTTTGGGAATCGATCGAGTCGTGGTTGTAAATGTTTAAAGGCCCTTTTGTTTGGTAAGGCGACCTTTTTAGTAAACTGAAGTTGTTGCCGATTTGTGGAGTCGCCACCGAGTCAATTATGGGGACTCGGAAACCGTTAAAGTCAACTTTGATCCCTTGCCGGCTCAAAGTTGAGTGGCACGGGACCTAAAGATAAAGACTTGTACCCTTAAGCACTCCATGCCTGGAATGACTCTCATTGCCAATGGTTTCGGTCATCCGGAAACCGTCGATTCTGAGTAAGGGGTGAGGGTACGTATTGGGAAGCCAACACCCGATAGATGTCAACATCCAATCCCGCCCGCATTATAGCGGCCTCTACTAATCAATCGGTGGGCTGATATCCTAGTTCTTTTGTTGTGGTGGAAGTACTGTAACATCCGTTGTTTTAATCCTAAACCTTTTGCTACGTCGGTTGTTTAAAGACAAGTAAGTTTTGTCGTCAAAGTAGTTGTGTTTACATTCTTTGCATGCGATTTCACGTGACAAGCAAGCCATGAAAAGATGCACGTAGGAGAGTAGAGAATACTAGTATTATACGTATTAGCAAATCAGTTTTAACGCGATAATACGGATATTAGTCATTCTCGTGGTATACCTTACCTGGTATTCTGCTAAAGATGTGTCGGCTCGGTATTAATAGAGATGCGTCGAAACTAATAAGGCGAGCACCAGGACTAATACGGAACCCGACCATCACTTTTTTCAATTTTAGTTGTTTTACGTTTTGAATTCCGTGTTAGGTGATTCAGCATGCGATTATAAGGTCATAAAAGCAATAAATCATACGAAAAAATGTAAATGGGAATGTAAGTAAATCACATAGTGAGGAGTTGCGCCCTCGGAGTATACACTAAACGGGACACGATTCATAGATAGTTTGGAGAGCGGATCTCGGAATTACTCGGGTCTATTTAGTGTATTTTAGTGTTTGCGATTGAAGTTGGGACGTTACGTATTTTAGTAGATGTTTGTGGGCCTAGTGCCCACATCTAGTGTAGTCGTAGTGCATAATAATAGATAGTGCGAATATGGAAAGTTTTGTTTAGATGGCAACCTAGTGACGATTCGACTTCGACAGGCGGATCCTCCTAGCTTGACCAGTTATTCCGGCAGAGTTCCGTTACCGTTTGACCTTCCCGCGGCTACTCCAGCAGAGTTTCGTTGCTAAGGACTAGTTCTACGGCTAATCCGGCAGAACCTGTATACTAGTTTTGAGCTAATCGATCACAGGCACCTCGGTATCGAGTGGAGTGCTCGAAAGTGAGGAGTAACGTCGATGTCACTTTATTATCGGAACCATGATCGAGTGGATCGTTTGCCTCGGGTGTCGGAGTGCGAGCCCATAGCGAGAGTTTAGAGGGAGAAGAGAAAATTGAATTGTGTCGAAATGAGGGCGTGAAGAGGGGTATATATAGGTGTTTTCGGCCCTCGTCGCCCACATAGGCGCCCAAGCTGGGGCGTACTGAGACTCAGGCGCCTGGGTCCGGCCGCGGGGAGACCCAGGCACGTCAGGTGGTGCGGCTAGGATTTTGAGGATACAGTTTTGATACTTTCCAAAACCGAGAGGGAGGAGGATAATTGTTACTTGGGGATTAAGGCACCCGCGGCTTGACCTAGCGCCGTGAATGTTAGTGGGCCTCGGGTGTTCGTCCCGAGGTTCGCTTAGCGCGGTGCTGACTCGGTTCGAGTTTTGGGACCGTCTCGGGGTCCCGGTGTCAGAATTGACTCTAATTAGTGTCTACGCGATCGTAACGACGCGACTAAGGCTGCCATCATGTTAGTTTAATTTGCCCGAATAATTTATTTGATCCGTTCTATAGAAAAGCTACCTTGAACACCGCGAACCCGCGTTGTGTTGCAGTCCTATCGTCATCGGATTTTTGTTGGGCACTTTTGCAGCCACCAGGTCCAAATCTGGGTGTCTACACACGGATCTCACTACAATTAAACAGGAGTACATAGTCTTCATTACCAACACCTTGTCCTCGTAACACCTTCTCCAACCCCTAGGATCTAGCAGCAGCGTAGTCATGGAGTCAATGGCTGAGTCCAGTTCACCCATGTGGGGGTTGAGCCCTTTTCGACGGCACCCCTACGAACGCCTTTTGCTTCGGTCAGGTTCTCCTCCATCCTGGACTCTTGGTCACATATAGAGGCGATGTGTTCTTCAATTATGGGGATTAGAGTGATTAAAATTTCCTTCAAAGGTGCCATTGTTTTTTCTTAGGATTTTCAAAGGGTAGAGTAAAAGGGTTGCTTTAGAAAGATGTGGTTTTGTGGAGAAGTAAAGTGATACGGAGTAGTGGAGTAGTAATACAAATGAAATGAAATTGTTTACCATCAATAATAATTTAAAAATAATATTTCTAATTCAATGACTAGTTATGGGAAGTTGTGACTCATTTAAATATTTGGAATAAATAACCACCTGCTGTGATTAATGACCACTGACTACTTTCAATTTTGATTTTCAAATATTTTAACCAACTGACAAATGAACTTTTTATTTTGAATTTCAAAAATTTAAACTAGTTCAAAATGAACTTTCATTTTCGAATTTTACATATTGTACCCAACTGAAAATGAAATTTCAAAATTCGAATTGTAAATATTTTAACCAGCTGAAAATGAACTTCCAAAATTCGATTTTTAAGTTTTTCGCCCGAGTCAAAATGAATAATCTAGAAGTGGACGAAACTTACCGGGGAATATTCTTTGAGTTGGATTTGTATACGGTTGTATAACCGTATTAGAAACGCAAACCCTAGAATGCACAAGTAACCCTGAAATGGTCACCCAAACACAAACCCTAGAATGTCGTCCGGGTCAAGGTTTCTCTGGCGACGATCGTCCCATCGTACGGCGGAAAGTCGATCGTCGTCGTCTACTTCGGATCGGAGAGTTTGTCACTGTGGCTTATCTCCCGTGGTTCGGACCTCGTGGACAACCGCGAACCCAGGTCGGAGGTTTAAGACATGAAACGTCTTCAATGGAACGAACAACGTCGACGGTTGTACCTACTTCAGGTGGCTACGATATTATTTGCCATACATCCTCGGTCCAGATCGTTATGGTATTTCAGAAGTTCACATTATTATTTGTAGAACGTAGACGGTCGTTACACCAATTCAGCAGTACGCTACGGACTGCAGTATATGATTTGGGAAACGTACTCAATACTCATCGCTAATCCATTTCAGCGGCGAACATATGATTTCTTATACGTACTTGGCCATACTAATGCTCATCATACTAATACCGACTATACAACCATAATAATCAAGCATATTTAAATAACAAACATAATTAACACCACCGTCAACGAACGTACTTAATTGTGCAAAGCGTACGTATTTAGCCAAACCCTCTAACTACTTAACCCTGAATGTAACCCTAAACCCTGAATGTAACCCAAAACCCTGAATGTAACCATTAACCCTGAATTTAACCCTAAACCCTTGGACGTTCCTTCTTACTTTTCATTTACCAAAATTTAAACTACCGTCAAACTCTTTCGTACTAGTATCGTGCAGAAACGTTATTTACAACTACATCTGTACGCGCATACGTTCACTCCTATTGAATTTCGCGAATGCGTTATCCGCTAACATTAACTATGTTATTTCTAAAGAGACACAAGTCACTAAAGAAACACAACTTGGTGATCCTTAAGATGTCATCCTATTGGTCAGAGTACAATGAATGAACATCTCAGATTTGTCAAACAACCTTCAACAAACACAACTAAGGAAACACAAGTCACTAAAGAAACACAACTTGATGATCCTTAAGATGTCTTCCTATTGGTCAGAGAACAATGAATGAACGGCCCAGATTTGTTAAACAAGCTTCAACAAACACAACTCACTAAAGAAACACAATTCACTAAAGAAATACAACTTGGTGATCCTTAAGATGTCATCCTATTGGTCAGAGTACAATGAATGAACGGCCCAGATTTGTCAAACAAGCTTCAACAAGCACAACTAAAGAAATACAAGTCACTAAAGAAACACAACTTGGTGATCCTTAAGATGTCATCCTACAGGTAAGAGTACAATGAATGAATGACCGAGATTTATCAAACAACCTTCAACAAACACAACTCACTAAAGAAACACAGCTTGGTGATCATTAAGATAAAACCCTATATTGATCAGATTATAATCAACGGACGCCATTTCACCATAAACCCTAAACCCCAAAAACCCTACAAACCCTAAACCCTAAAAACCCTACAAACCCTAAACCCTAATCCCGAAACCCGGAATCCATGAGGACCGTTAATCGTAAAATATGTACGTTCCAAGTAATCTATACTCCCTACTACTGTGTTTACTTACATTGGATACATTTTACGGAGTATATTTTTCAATATACACATTTGACACAAACGTTGATCGCTTGTACGTTTAATCTCTTCTACTATGTGTTTAACGACAACTCTTCCTCAATGACGAACGGTTTTTAGGAGGACGTCCACCATCCGTAAATGATGTCGCCTTATGGTCTTCCACGAGTTACATTACCACGCGTGACAATTGAAACGTGGCCACTCTTGAACGTTACCGTTAGCGGATCAACCATGTATATCAATTTAGTTTCCATAAAAAATTCTGGACTTAAGATTCAACACAGTAGTAGGTTATTATTAATATTAGACGAAATTAAATCTAATGAACAAATAAAAAAGTCATCAAGAGGTGTCATGTATTCGAATGACTATTGACAACTATCCAAATATCAAATCAATCTCTTGACATAAAGTGCATTGAAAATATGCACCATCTCTTCCACATGAAATACAAATTTCAAATTGTGAATTAACGGATACATAACTAATTGACGGACGCGTTTTCATAAAATTTCATTTTCTAAATCCCGTTAGCGGATGAGCCGTGTATATCAATTTTGTTCCCATAAAAAATTCCGGACTTAAGATACAACACAACACTAATCATAGTAGGTTATTAATAATATTAGATGAAACTAAAACTAATGAACAAATAAAAAAGTCATCAAGAGGTGTTATGTATTCGAATGACTATTGACAACAATCCAAATTTCAAATCAATTTCTTGACATAAAGTGCATTGAAAATACGCACCATCTCTTCCACATGAAATACAAATTTCAAACTATATGAATTAACGGATACGTTCTCTTAAAATTTCATTTTGTAAATCCCGTTAGAGGATGCATCATTTTACAATATGACGGTAATGTGTAAATAGTTACAAGGGTAACGTATCGACACGCTATTACTCCGTAACATTTTCTTCGAGTTTATGGGTTTCCACGTGAAGTTCATGCATGTTTTGTTAATTCGTTTACCACAAGGACGAATATCGACTACGAAAATCAATCGACATTAGTAGTAAAAAAGGGGTAAGTAGAAGAAGGATATTGAATTTTACATATTGAAAATCGGACCACGCATAACACGATAAGACTACCGATTAATTTGTCTTGTCGACCGAACTAAACTAAAATCGACCGAACTAGACTTTAATCGACCGGCTACTACAAACTAGTTCGACCTAACACAAATTACACCATGCTAAAAACATGCAAAACGAAGTCGCATATGAACAACAACGTGAAGAGATATTCACGACTGACTACATCCAACGCATGAATCGAACTTAAGTTTCTTCGAATTCACCCTTCTAGGAAGACGCCTCACAACTCTTTTCTTGGACTTCTTCGGCGGTGGAATGTCGGGAGTGGATACGCATGGGGACTTCCCCTTAGCATCGGCATGAATCCGCCTTCTCAATGGCGTCACCACCGGCGGCAACGGGACTACCTCGACGACCCCGTCCTCCACATCCTCGGCCTCCACCCTTACAATGGACAAGTCCATCTTCGGGCATGAAATCATCTCCACCCCATTGCCCACCTTTCTTCAATAGAGCTTATCGAGCTCGAACTTCCCCCAATTAATTATGTTATATTCTTCCTCAAATAGGTCAACGAGGAAGCCATTGCCATAATAACCGGGGGAAGCACGTGTTATGGCATTTTGAACAATCGTAGGACCAAATTCCTTTATTATTTCTCTCATGAACAATCGTGTACAAACGACGTCCCGAGCATGAGTTTTCATCTCCTCCGACATTTCTTTGGACGAGTAATTAGATTGTACTAGATTACCTTACAAATTAGTGAAGATTAGAAAGATGAAGTTGTGTGGATGCTATATTATGGAGGGAAAGGGCCTACTTATACTACTAGATTTTCCCTCCAAAATCCATAACTAAAGTACATTTTCCCTCCAAAATTAAGAGTAGTGCATCAATCAATCATACAGAGTAATAGATAGTAGTATTACTTATGTAGTAGTATTAGCTATTTGCTCAAAGGACTTGAGTACCATATTAATTATCTATTAGTGTAGTATTACCTCATTATGATGCCTTTGGCCTGGTGGTAAGTGTTTTGTTATGGAAACATCACGTCGCGGGTTCGAACCCCCATCTCGCGCAATTTGGTTCTGTGACTGAAGGGGTATTGATGTTAAATATTTATTTCCACCCACGTAACGGTGAACATTTTTTACGTGTACGAATATTACGGAGCTGTTCATATAACAAAAGGTGTTCGTGTTAGTTTTTTTACCAATAAATATCACGCGTAATGTGCAATAACATACTTCTTCCGTACATACACAATTTTGCAATATTAATATCATACAAAATATATACGATAAATAAAAGACGAATATTCTGGAAACACAAAGTACGTGTACGTATGAGAAAAAAAAAACCGACAAAAAAATTACTCCGTAACGGAAATACAAGGAGAGAACAAAAGGACATTTTTTTGAAGAGTACAAATACCGTACAAAAATATTATACACAAAACAGCGTATAAATACAGAGTACACATACAAATACTATGTACAGATATACAAGGAGAAAAAAATAGGAAAAACAATTACCGGGGTATAAATACACCAAAAGGCGTACACATACGAAGTACACGTACAAACATACTATACCGTACAAATACGGTAAAATAAGATACCAAAAAAACTGAAATAAAGTGAACAGTGCAAAAAGTAATTACTTCCTCCATTTTCTTTTTATCTTCCCAATTTCTTTTTTTGGCCACTTTTTTTTTATCTTCCCATTTCATTTCTTTCCATTTTAGTCCATAATTTTTACCATACTACCCTTACTATTTACAACACTTTATACCTTTATTTTTTCCTATTTACACACATTTTACCCTTCTACTCTCAATATTTACTAAATTTATCATTTTATATTCATTACAAAAAAAATTGTGCCAAAAGTGAATGTGAAGATAAAAAGAAAATGGAAGAAGTAAAATAATTGCAGCAAAATAAAAAAAAGGTAAATGCATAAAAAGGAGCATTAAATGAAGAGAGAGGAGAGCAATTGAAGATTCCCTCTCCCAGCCACTTGTCACCCTCCCATTGCATGTGTATGAAAGGGCCCATACATGCCGTGTAACTCTAGCCTTTTCGGATGTAGTAGTGTAAATAGAGTGTGCTGGTGGGTTATTTCACTGCCAATTGCAAGAAAAGAGGGGGATGACACAAACTAGTGCCTGCAGGGGGCTGCAGCTGCGGCTAGCCTGCTACACATTTCATCGGGAACCCAATACTTTTACTCATTTTCTCTCCCTCCCTCCCTCGTACAAATACTTATTTAAAACGGATATATCCATATTAAGCATATGACGAATAATGTACGAAGTACGGAGTAGTAAAGATTCCATTAAAAAAAAGTACTCCCCCCCCCCTCCCCCCCACCCCCCACACACACACAATGATGTTCCCATTTCATAATGGCACATGTATTAAGAAATGGGTGATGAAAGGTGGTAAATTGTTCACAAAAAGTAACCAATAGGAAGAGAGTATAATGGATGGATAAGGAAAGTTTTGAAGTTGGAAGATCTTAGTGGAGTTTTTTTTGTAAGGAAAGTGGGAAGATCTTAGTGGGGGAGGGAGTACGGAGTAAAAGTGTGGAACCCTTGATAGAGGATACCATATACCTTAATCTTCCTAACATATTATTCCTAATCTTTACTATCTCTATCATGATATCATAATAATATGGTATCCTCTATCAACCCTAGAGAAAAGTACGGAGTAAAAGAAATAATTTTGCATTTGTCACATTATAAATTTAAGGGGTTGTTTGATTCAAACAATAGGAATAGAATGGATCAGATTCTAAAACTAGAGAGATATGTAATAGAATATAAACGGACCTCAACCATCGCCTTAAGGCGATGGTTGAGGCCCGTTTATATTCTATTAGGTTGGAGTTTGAACCCAATGCTTGTTAAATACCGTTTGGTTTGATCTTGGGATGGAGTGTAAATGTGCATGAGGAGGGATGAAGTCGAAATCATGGTCATTATTATATACGGAGTACTTACCAAAAAAACAATGTGCCAATTTACAATGGAAAGATAAAAAAGAGTTAGTGGAAGTAGTAGTATGGACTAGGTTGCACCGATACGGACACGGACCCAGACACGGGCACGTATCGGACACGTGACACGACATTCCAAATTTTGTAGGACACGGACACAGCAGGAAAAAAATACATATACATATTTAAACAAAGACAATTTGAAGATTTTTATACCCAAGATATACGTTTGGTTACTTACACTGTCACAATTATCGTAAAATAATAAAACAAAAATTAAAGTCTTATGAATTTGAAGTTAAAAATCAAATCTTAAAAATTCAAACAATTGTACCACTATAATATAATTATTAGTTAGTTATAATAAGTGTTTATAGCATCAATTAACCACCGTAAACCTACAATATTATCATTTATTAAATTCGGAACCCAATAAAATAACGTTAGGTATGTCCGACGAGTCTCTAAATATTACAAACCGGGTCGGACACGTCTCCAAATATGACGAACCGTGTCCGAATAAATTAAAAAAAATCGGACACGGTTTTACAGGTGTCCGACACGTATCGTCGTGTATCCGACGTGTGTCGGTGTCCGACATGACACGTTGGTTTGGAGAAGTGTCCGTGCAACCTAGAGTATGGATTGTGATTTCACGGGGTTAGGGAGAAATTAGAACCACTTGAGTTTCTAAATCCTTCCAAAATAGATGAAACAAACATTAGAATGGATGGAATCCATTACATTCCAAAAGTGTCAACCAAACACCCCAAGACAAATTATAGGTAGAAAATGATTACTAACCTAAAACTCTTACCTACGGAGTACTTATAACTTCAACTTACACCGTTAATATATTCATATTTTGGTTTTGTTGTTTTCTACGAGTAGTTTTCTACTCGTATTTAAACTGATTTAAATGAATTAAACTTAACTTAATTTAACTTTATGAGGTTAAATTGAACTAAATTAACTGACTAACTAAGATAAATTCAATTATTATTTGCTGGCAAAAAAAAATCAATTATTAGACTCAACTTGGAGTCGATATGGTTATCTTTACTCGTCTTGTGTTGACCTTGTATTGTGTCTTGATTGTTGATCCAATTTTCTTGATGGGCCTCTGGTAATCGAATTCATATTTCTGATCTTTTGGCGCGTGGTAGAATTTACAGATTGATGCTAGTTTGCATGGGTATTCATCGATCCAAACCCGGACCGGACCAGACCAAACCATATTGATTCGTGGACCGGCTACCCAAAAAATCCAAACACGGAGACCGGATTGGTTAGAAAGGAATAACTCTGGATCGGTTAGAAAGGAATAACCCGGATCAAACCCTTTTTGTAACACCCCAGCAACACGAGTCCTTTCCAGTGCATTTTGACCTCACTCATGCGCATCCCGGAAACCTTCCCAGGAGGTCACCCATCCTCAAACTACTCACAGTCAGCACGCTTAACTAAGGAGGTCACCCATCCTTAGTTCTTTTGCATGGATGACCAGAAAATAAAGTGCACTTTGTTGATATGAGTAGTACTTTCAATCCTTTTAAGCACAAGTCATTTAAGCTCATAAATAGGACATCTTCAATCAATGTAGGGTGTTTCACTTTTAGGATCACACCGAAAAAATAGACTAAATTAAATTTATTTTATGTATGCACTGATACGGACCAGAGACCGATCACCAAGTTTTTGGAGACCTAGAGACGGGACTGGACCGTACGATCCGGGTCGGTCCGGTTTACCAGTTCGGACCACTTTTTGAACACCCCTACTATTATGCGTGATGTATTAAGGTTGATTGTACGGGAAGGGTGTGAGTAGCTTGTGACATGGGTCTAGATTATCCTCATGTGTTGTATCAGTCTTGTAGTTGTTGTACTTCTGTTGCCTTAGTGTAGACACCCGCATTTTGCCTGCTAGTGTCTATAGCAGTTCCCGACAAAACACCCGATGATGATCGGACGCAAACGTGACTTATTATACTCGAATATGGGCTCGGTATCAATAATATCCGACGTGGACATTTAGCGGAGTAAAAATCTCTCAAAACCGACCTCAAATTCAGGCCCAGTGGGTCGTTCCGAGTAAAATAAGACTAATTTGGGCCAAAACCGACACCAAAAATAAAAACCGTCTTTTGGCGACCGGGTCAAAATCCGGTCAAAGACGAATCCGTCCTCAAAAACAGCCTGATGCGGTTCTAGAAGATTGCGCCCAAACACAAATTTCAAAAAATCAAAAAGTCAACCATTTCCTAAAATGTCTCGCCAACCCTATCCACTCGATCGAGTGGAGCCAAAAAATCCGGAACAGACCCGTTTTCTAGGGCACTCGACCGAGTGCACTAGGGCCACTCGATCGAGTGACCCTAGGTCGAGGGGTAAACTCTATAAATACCCCTCCTTGTGCTCTTCATTTCAAGTTTTGCCAACCCTACATTTTCACTCTTATGCTCTACATTGCCCTACACTATAACCCTTAGCAACCCTAATCAAAAATCGAGTCCTTGTCCCTCGAAAAACCGACAAATCCACCCACACACACACACACCATAACTTTACATACATCCTCGATACTCCTGCGTTTCCGTCGCTATTACGAGTCCATCTCCGAGGCCTTACTAAGCATGTATGTTGAGGGTGTCATCAACCCCATTTCTATCTTTTTCCTATCTCGATTTATATGTACATTTTTATACTTTATATTATAATTACGTTAGTATACTAACACTAACATTTAACTTTTGTTTACTAACATTTTTACTATTGTTATTTATCGTCATTAACAATTAATACCGTGTATATGTACATAATAGTATTAAAATTCGGATCCTAACACGTTTGACTAGGACGACCATCCAAAGTCCGTTTAATCCCTTTACGAGTCACGACGGAGGTGGCACCCTTTCGAGGAGCGACGCGTACTCAAGGGCGTAACGAGATCGTTGTCGTTCGTAGTTGAACGTGTAGGACTCCATTTCTAAGATTAGTGCGAAATCCGTTGATGCGAAAACCAACATCACATAATCCGTTAGGATTAGTATCGATGTCGTGACGCGGAGGGCTACAATTTCGTCACTAATCAAAATTTTCAATCCCATAATAACATATTTTCATAAAATCCCAATGACGGTCTCATAATCGTATAGTACACGATTATGACACCGAAAACTGAGTTGAATTTCAATAATGCAATATTTTTATTTAACTCGGTCAACCATCGACTTTAAACAAATAAAAACGAAACGAGCCATGCCTCCTACAGGGGGCACTCGACCGAGTGCCATGGGCCACTCGATCGAGTAGCACCCCAAAAACCGGGCAGTAGCCACCTTAAAGGCACACTCGATCGAGTCCATGCCATGACTCGATCGAGTGGGTCCTGTAGCCAAAGAAAACCGAGGACTTCAATGCATCATTCGAGCCTCGTCTTTTTTTACGACTTTAGTCGTCACGTGCAAAATCAATCACGTGATCCTCTTTTTCAAAACTCATGCATATCACTTCACTTAAACGACTTTGATCGAAGTCTTTCACGATTAGTCTTATATCGACGACTCTTTAGTCGTGTCCGATATATGGCTAATCTAGACGCCATTTTTCGATGTGATAAGTCGGGACAAGGCATTGAGATTCGGGATCGGGCTAGCATCACGCCTAGGTCCTATGTCTCCGTCCTTCGTTTAATACACAACATAATGTGTATTTAATCGAAGTTCGTCTATCTATTTAACTTACGGTCTAGTTTATATTTATTATATACGGGTCCGTTTCTAGTTATTAGTTATCGTTTTGTGTATTCCGATTTATTCTATCTTTTATTATTTGTAATTTTTTGTATTGGCCGGGTTGTATTTCCGCCCGTGTATTTTGTACGTATTTACGAGCTTTGTTTATTTTGATGCTTATCGCTTTATAAATTAACCTCACATGCTAAACAATTCGACTATAGTTTTGATGCATTAAAATGACGTAGTTAACCAATAATTCGCATGCTTAGCCAAAAAACGTTGTTTGCATATCATTTAGTCATTTTACTAGCGCGCGTACACGAACACGAACGATGTCTTAGTAGAGGCCGCTAAGTGCGGGCGGGGTTGGGTGTCCTTAGTGGGCTTCCCAACACGTACCCTCACCCCTTACTCAGAACCTCGGTTTCCGGATGTCCGAAACCGTTGGCGCACGAGAGTCATTCTATACACGATAACCGGTGCAGATGGTATCGGTATTGCAATGCAAAGGGACGAGCCCCATAAGCTCTAAAATCGAAATGGGCCATACTTTGTGTACGGTCCATGACGACATAGAGTGGGCTCGAATGGGTCCGAATTCCCATAAATTCGGTGGCGACTCCAACTTTGACTTAAATTTCGAACCTGAGATCAATCTTACCACGAGATTCATTCGCCTCCCCAAACTCGCGCGTGGCCGCGTCGGGGTGGACCTACGTCATGTCCACAATTTGGTGACTCCGCTGGGGATACCTGATGTACCACATGTCATCGGGGTTCCTAGGGTGAGACTCGAAGAGAAATCGTTCGCATATTAGTGTACGCGCATTAGTTTAATGATTCATGCATAACCCATTTTTGCTCGGCCGGTTACTTGTGACCGACGTCCCACTATACCGCGGTGCATTCCTAAATGGGTGCGCTAAAGACTTCTATGGCCGAACTCTTATGGGTTTTGCGGCATGTCCTAAGACCAACTCGGTTTAGGGAGTCCGTCCTGATTTACGAGAGAGCCATCGTTGTTGGTATAGACCCTATTTTGACCGACCGAGACTTAGTGTAAAGCATACATAAGCGTCGTTATAATGCTTGTTTGACTATGTGCTACTTGGTTTCCGTGTCATTTTTCAAAAAACCATCATTTCAAAAAATGCATCTTTCCAAAAAATACCAAATTTTGAAAAACCCAAAATGTTGTCCGTTTCAGGAACCGTCTTTTCCAAATATCCAAATTTCGAAATTCGAAATGCCGCCGAACCTTACGATTAACGATTTGACTCAAAATATCCTTTTCTTTAGTCGGCATGCTGCCTGTTTTAACTTTCAAATTTCCGACACCATCTCGATTATCAGAATTTTCAAAATTCTAATCTCGTTTTTCGAAATTCCGTTTTCGACCTTCAAACTTTCGGAAATTCGCTCATTCTTTTATTCAAATTTCAAAAGTTCAAAACATCCGACTTTCCAAATAAATCTTCCTTATTATAGGACCTACCGTCATTCGTGTGTCGGGTCTTTGCATAGTATGTCGAAGGTTTTATAGCGTCGAAACTCTATCGATCTTACATCACGAGTTTCCTCCCTTTCCCAAGTCCGCCTTATTTGTCAAGGCACAACCGACCTGCGTAGGGCATACCCCTACAAAGGAAAGTCCGTCTATACACTCGAGTCAAAAGTCTGGGGAAAAGTCTCACGTGGACCTTCCTTCGAACGGGATTAGGGCCACAAAGCCAAGTCCTAAGGAAGTCATACCACCTACGAGTCATCCGTCTAGGTGTCTTTCTCGAGTCTTTTTCACTTGGTCTTTTTCCTTTTCGTCGCTCGGGATTTACTTTTTATGATTCCGAGATCTGGGTTCGGTTTCTGATTACGCGGTGTTCTTACAGACAGGCCACCGTCCACCAGACACAGCCGCAAAATGGAAGCAGCTTTGAACAATCTGAAGACCTCCGTGGACGCCATGGTCGTCAAACAGACCGACATTGAAGCCCAACTGACTGAAATGAGGGCTGGTCAAGTGGCTATCGTTGCTCGTATGGCTGCAGTGGAGCAAAGGACTCCTAATACCGAGGCTACTGGGTCTCTAGCTGAACTACTTAGTGCGATGCACCGACTAGAGGAACAAGTTCACTTAGCTGGGAGTAACAACATCCATCGGAAAAATAGCCGTGAGTATGCCCTGGTGAACGACAAGCTACCCCCAAACCTGAACCTCACTGGCCTACCGATGTTTGAGGGAACCGAAGACCCGTTACTACATGTATGGGCCTTCAAATAATTCATGGCCATCAAGGGAGTAGATTCTACAATGTTCAAAAACCTTTTTGATGCATCCCTTGAGAAGCACCCACGGGCCTGGTACTACAGGCTAGACCCGAAAAAATACCCTACTTGGGATGATGTGGCCACAGAGTTTGCTCAGAACTATGCTGACAACACCGAGATCCAAACCACAATGCGATCTTTGGAGGTTATGGCCCAAGAGCCAAAGGAAGGTTTTACTAAGTACCTTCAACGCTGGAGGGCCGAGAGCGTGAAACTGGTCGATAAGCCCAGTGAGAAGACTTTGGTGGAGGCTTTCGTCAAGAATCTCCTCCCCTCATACCGGGTTCATCTCTGGTACGCTGTCATACCCAATTTCACCACCCTTACTGAAATGGGTATGAGAATTGAAGACGACCTGAGGCTGGAGGGCCTTACTAAGGCCTCTAGCAAAGGATACCAAGGGGCTTCCTCTTCCACCACTAAGCCCCAAGCTGCAACCCGCAGCATTTTTGACGCGGTTAATCTACTAGATGCCCCGTCCAAGAAGAACACCCCACCTCGGGTTTTCACTAATATAGGTACCACCTATACTTATGCCTTACAAAGGCTATCCTCAAAGGGCCTAATCCAACCGATAGGTCCAACTCCTGAAGTTCCGGTCGAGCGACGCTCCAAGAACTACAATGCCCAAGCCTATTGCCAATATCACCGAGGCAATGGGCATGATACCGAAAAGTGTTGGAAGCTTAAGCACTTGATCCAGGACTTGATTGAGAGCGGTAAAATCCCTCTACCTGGAGATAAGCCGAGTAACAAGGAGAACCCTTTCAGCTCTCATGCCATCTTTGCCGGAGAGGTGATTGATTGCTCTCATCTTATCTCCCCATTCATCCCGCAAGTGAACGGGATCTGGTTTGACGACGAGGACGATGTCTACCTCGTTAAAGGGGAAACTGTCCCCATCACCTCCGAGGAGATTCGCAAGACCAAATCCCGAGTCTTAGCCAGTAACCACCTTGGTCGTCCCTATCAAGCCACTAGCTCTAGGGACACCCCAATCCCAACAACCGCCACTGAACCCCTCGGGACGGAAGTCGCCCTTGAGGAGGCGACTGCTGAAACGGCTCTCGTGAAGCAACTGAAGAAGACCCGAGTTGACCTCACCATATGGCAACTCCTAGTTAGCTCACAAGAACATCGAGAAGCACTCACTAAGGCTCTCGATCAAATCAAGATCGACTCTTTGGTTACCCCTGCTGAAATGGTAGACACGGTCTTGCCCCACCTAAAGGGCAAAACTAAGGAAGGAGGCCCAATGATCACTTTCTCGGAAACCGACCTACCGCCGTTCGGGGCCTCCCATAATCTGGCCCTCTATATTATGGTGATCTGCCGAGGAAAATACCTCCCAATGACCCTAGTTGATGATGGGTCTGCTGTGAATGTCCTTCCTTTAAGGACCGCCAAAGCCCTCAACATTAACGAGGCCGATTATATCCCGACAGCTCAGACCATCCAAGCCTTTGATGGGAGCCCAAAGTCGGTAGCTAGGGCCATAAAGCTGACCATTATAACGGGCCCGATAGAGAAGAAGCTTGAGTTCCAGGTGATAGATGTCACCTCATCCTTCAACTTGCTCCTAGGGAGGCCATGGATTCATGCGGTCAAAGCGGTGTCCTCCACCCTCCACCGAAAGATCAAGATGCCTTTGCTCGACAATGTCATTACTTTGGAGGCAATCCCAATGACTGTGGCTAGCTGTAATGCCCCAACCTCTGGGAGTTCGATTTTGTGGGGATGATCGAGGAAGAGTACCTTTTTAGGCCCTACTTCACTACGAGTATCGACACGATGCTCCAAAACCTAGGGTACTTTCCAGGGGCTACCTCTCAACCCAATCTTCCAGCTGGGAAGATTATCGAGGTCCTTAAGGACGCAGACTCTCACTTCGGCCTTGGTTATGCCGCCACTCCGGGCAACGTTGTCCGAGCAGGAATCGAAAAGGCCTGCAACATCATTAAGGGTATCCACTTGAGCCCTTACAGCCCACGGGTGACTGACTACTTTGTCACTCCGGTGTTTGGGGCTATACAGGTTGGTCTATACCAACCAAATGCTGTGCACCTCGGGACCCAATCGGCCCGGGACTGCAACTATATCTCGGATGATGTGTTCGCCCTCATCCAGTCTGATGGAGCTGAAAACGCTGAGCCCGTGTTGGGGCTACTCTTCGGGGAAGACACCATAGCCCCAACTCCAAAGGAAGACTTGGTCAACCCGATTCTCCGCAGCAACAGGTTTGACCCAACCAAACTAATCTCGGACGTTGGCTCCGAGACGGGAAACAGGGCCTGGAGGAAGACTGTCAAGTGGACTGACAGTCAAGGAAAGATCTACAAGCTGGTCACTAGAGAGGGAGACATGCCTGAGTCTGAGTCCGAGTCTGAGTCGGAGTCTGAGTCAGAGTCTGAGGTCGAGTCTAGGGAGTCCGGTGCTAGAGTCACTCCTGTAACCCCTCTCCTATTTGTCATTCCTGCTGCTGGCACTTCGGGGTTTGTCCTGAGTGCCTTACCAATTCCGCCACTGACCAATGATCAGATGGCTGCTCTTTTCGAGCTGTTTTCAAAGTTTTCAATCAATAATAACAACCGTTCTGCTTACGACTTGTTTCTTTTAAATTCTGCTTTCAAAAATATTTTATGCAATGACATTGAGAAACCCGACGAACAGGTGTCCTTACCTCCACATCTGATCGAGTAGTTAGAGCAAAGGGAATCCCGGAATCCGGTAATCGAAGAGACCGAGACCATTAATGTGGGAACAACCTTAGAGCCCCAGGTACTTAAGATAGGGTTATCCTTAGATCCCGAGGAGAAACAGCGATTCACAAACCTCCTCCGAGAGTTCAAAGATGTCTTCGCGTGGTCCTACGAGGACATGCCGGGGATAGACCGGGAAATAGCCGAGCACCGCATACCGATTAAAGACGGGTGCAAACCGGTTAAGCAAAAGCTCCGCGGAATGAGGCTCGAGTGGTCTCTCAAGGTAAAAGAAGAAGTCGATAAACAGTTCAAAGCCGGCTTCATACAAGTGTCCGAATATCCGGACTGGGTTGTAAACATCGTGCCGGTTCCTAAAAAGGACGGTAAGGTGCGGGTATGCGTGGATTTTCGGGATCTTAACAAAGCGAGCCCGAAAGATGATTTTCCGTTACCACACATCGACATACTAGTGGATAATACGGCCGATCATGCCCTTCTATCATTTATGGACGGGTATGCCGGATATAATCAGATCAAGATGGCGGAAGAAGATATGAGTAAGACTACTCACTACACCTTGGGGTACTTACTGCTACACCGTCATGCCATTCGGTCTCATTAATGCCGGGGCCACATACCAACGGACTGCTACGACCTTATTGCACAACATGATGCATAAAGAAGTAGAAGTTTATGTAGACGACATGATCGTCAAATCCAAAGAACGGGACGGTCACATCACCGCCCTAAGAAAATTCTTCACCCGTTTGCGCAAGTACAGCATGAGGCTAAACCCTCAAAAGTGCAGTTTCGGGTAACATCAGGCAAATTACTGGGTCATATCGTTAGCCAACGAGGTATCGAGGTCAACCCGGCTAAAATTAAAGCCATTACCGAGATGCAACCTCCTAAAACCGAAAAAGAAATAAGGGGATTTCTCGGGAAAGTCCAGTACATCAGTCGGTTCATTTTCAAACTAACCATGGTGTGTGAACCAATTTTCAAGTAGCTGAAAGTAGGGGAACGGGTACTATGGGATGACAAGTGCCAAGTTGCTTTCGACAAGATCAAGGAAATCCTGTCTGCTCCGCCAGTCTTAATGCCACCTCAACCCGGTTTGCCTCTATCGTTATACCGAACGACGACCGAGACAGCCATGGGGGCTATGCTGGCTCAGATAGTTGACTCCGGAGAACGAGCTATTTATTACATCAGCAAAAAGTTTTTAGAGTATGAGTGCAAATATACTATGCTCGAAAAGACGTGTTTGGCTCTGGTTTGGGCCACTAAGAAGCTCCGACACTATATGCTCAGCTACGAGGTCCATGTGTTATCCAAGATGGACCCAATCAAATACCTCTTCGAAAAGCCCGTTCTCAACGGCCGAATTTCTAGATGGACTCTAATGCTGGCAGAGTTCGACCTAAAATTTGTGTCGTTAAGGGCCATTAAGGGGCGAGCAGTAGCTGAATTTCTCGCCGATAGCCCGGTAACCGAGGAAGGACACACCGACACCTGGTCCTTCCCAGATGAAGATATTTTCCATACCGATACCGAAACATGGGATTTATACTTTGATGGAGCATCCAATTTTCGAGGGTTCGGAGTCGGGATTCTCTTAATCTCGCCAAAAAGAGAGCATACTCCCGTGTCCATCAAAGTGGACTTTGATGTTACCAATAATGCATCCGAGTACGAAGCATGTATTTACGGGCTACAAGCCGCCGCCAATCTAGGGATCACAAATCTCCGGGTACACGGTGACTCATCCTTGGTCATTAACCAAGCACTTCAAAAGTGGAAAACTCGAAACGCTAATCTCGTGACCTACTAGACACGAGTAAGGGATCTCGAGAAACAATTCCAAAGGGTAGAGTACATATACTTGCCTCGAGAAGAGAATCAATTTGCAGATGCACTCTCAAAATTGGCATCTTTGATGAATATTCCCGACCACGTGACCAGTATGCCAATTTGTGTCGAAAGACAGTCCGAGCCGGCGTACATTAACGACATTGAAGACATTGAGATAACTGATCATGAACCATGGTATCAGGCCGTATTAACGTACCTGACAAACGGAGAATATCCTCCCAAGACTGAAGGCCGAGCCAAGAAAGCCTTACGAAGGCTAGCCACCCAATTCGTCCGTACCGATGACGAACAACTGTACAAAAAGACGGCACAGGGGGCTCTTCTCCTTTATGTCGATAAATATAAGGCCGAAAAGGTTATGGCCGAAGTACATGATGGTGAAAACGGCCCACATATGAATGCTCACATGCTGGTCCAGAAAATCATGAGGCTCGGATATTACTGGAATACTATGGAAGCCGACTGCCAGTTATATGTCAAATATTGTCATAACTGTCAAATCTTCGCCAATGTGCAGCATATGCCGTCATCCTTGCTTTATACCATGACATCGCCTTGGCCATTCTCGACATGGGGTATCGACATAATCGGGAAAATAAATCCCTCTGGTACCGGCAGACACTGTTTCATTTTAGTAGCTATCGACTATTTCACCAAATGGGTCGAAGCTGAATCATATCGCATTCTCAATGCTAAGCATGTCGCCAAGTTTATCTAGAACAAGATAATATGTCGGTATGGCATCCCACATGAATTTATCAGTGATCACGGAACTCATTTTCAAGCCGAGACCACGGCCCTGCTGACCAAGTATAAAATTCAAATGCATACGTCCTCGCCCTATCATCCCCAAACGAATGGAGCAGTAGAGGCGGCCAATAAAACGATTGTCACCATACTCAAAAAGATGGCTGATAATTACCGGGACTGGCCCGACAAAATACCTTTTGCCCTATGGGGATACCGGACATCAATTCGCACCGCAACCGGGGCGACGCCGTATTACCTAACTTATGGGATGGAGGCAGTCCAACCAGTTGAATTGGAGGTACCGTCCCTCAGAATTCTGTTAGAAAGTCAAGTACCCGAAGCAGACTGGGTTCGAGCACGATATGACTCGTTGGTTCTACTAGACGAACGACGATCTCGTGCCCTCAACAACATCCAAATCTACCGGAAGAGGATCCAACGGGCCTTCACAAAAGAGTAAGGCCTAGGAACATTAAGGAAGGGGATCTGGTCCTTAAGTCGGCTCGAGCTTTATTACCAGTTGACCCAAGGGGAAAATTCAAACCTAATTGGGCTGGGCCATACTTGGTAAAGAAGATCCTATCGGGAGGAGCAGTGATGCTGACGGACCTGGACGGGAATGAGTTCGTCAACCCGACCAACCCGGACCAGCTGAAGCGTTACTACCCTTAGCCTTTTCTCAATGTCATTAGCAAAATTTATCAAAATCATTTTTTTAACAAAAGCAAGTCAATGAGCTAGAATTATTTATTCTACTGTCACAAACATCTTGAACCAATAGTCTTGGTGTAATTCGAGATTGCAAATTTACTGAGCTTGAACTACGTTTGGTTTGATTTCACTAATTGTGGATACGTAGGCAGCCCCTCAAAAGGGCACAACCAATGCAATCGAGAAAAGACAGGAACGGTTTAATAATAAACTTCCTTTCTTAATTAATAAAACTCCGATAAACTCGGGAAATTACAAATGCAGGAATTCAAAAAAAAATGCAATAAAAAAAAGCACACGACACAACAAAAAATAGTAATAATATTTAATAATAAAACTAAGGACTCAGTATTCAGGGCATCTTGCCCTTTCCCTTGTCTTTGGCCTCCTTGGCCGTCCCCTGACGACGACGTGGAGGGGAGCGTTCCCGAATCACCAAGGGAACCTCTTTAGCTCGGACTCGCTTCTTTGAGCTCGAGTCCTCAATCACTTTGATGGGCCCAAGTCGGGCCCTCACGGGCTCAGGAAGCCGCTCACGTGGGCCTATTCGGTTTCTGACCGCCAGTCTTGGCCCAAGTCATCTCTCCAAATCAGTCTGGGGGCTTGACTGCCCCCGCGTGCTGCTAGCACCAGCCTCCCTGGATCGAGTCTTAGTATGTGACTTAAGACCCGATTCTAATCGGACTAAAGTAGCAGGAGTGTCTCCCTCGTCGAAGAAACCCTTGTTGTCCTTCGCCGTCTCCCGGCGAACCAGTTCGAAGGCCTCATCAACCTTCAAAGCTTTACGGGTCTCTTCGGACTCCTCAGAAGTCCATTTCTGGTAAGCACGTGAAACCCAAGCGGATTGGCAAGGGTTGGGTATGGTCCACATGGGACGGGTGAACCACCTCTGCAACCATGTGTCGCACATAGCGTCCGTCAATTGGAGCGAGACGCTAATGATAGCTTCAGTCTCAGGAATGCGCTGAGACGAACCGAACTACATCAGGAGGCGGTCTGGGTAAATGTGAATTGTCCAGTCAAGAGACAGAATCACCAAGTAGCGGGCTTGGTCTCTCTTGGCCAATCCCGTCAGTTTGGAGAGGAACCACCAGGCGACGGTCCACCTAATTAAGGGACCACCGTGAAACACCAGCTCCTTATCCCAGTAAGCTCGGTTTATATGGTGACTCGAGCTTATCCGTCGCCTCCTCGAGCTAATCTGACTGCTCCGGTAATTGAGAATACTCGGAGGAGACTCTATGATCGACAAGCGTTTAGACAACCAAATCTGAAAGAGTATACACAAAATTCGTGAGCAACGGGAAGGTTCGCCAGAGCCCACTCGGTCGAGTACACCAGCTGACTCGATCGAGTAAGCCCTCTAAAAACAGGCAGTAGCTCGTCAAAGATGTCACTCGATCGAGTAACAGGTCCACTCGATCGAGTGACCTACGTACATCAGAAAATTCGCGCGAAACGAAAAAAAAAATCGCGAGATGTATACCTGCAGAAGGCGAACACTCCCAGTCAGCTGTCGGTCCGGGTCAAGTCGCCTGGCGTCAAGACCCATAATAATCTCTCTGGTGGCTAGTCAAGCAAGGCTATGACCAGTCTCCATCAAGTCAACCACACCAATCAGCCTGATCTGACCCAAGCACGAGTCAACCTCCATCATCCCTTCAAAAACATAACGGTGCAGCATGCAAAAGGCGAAGGCCCTACGCTTGTGAGTAGCCCTCACATCTTGATTATTCATAAACTTGTCAGCCAGGTCGAAGAGGGAAACAGTATTTCCCCACACCATTCGATCTATCTCAGCATGAGACAGAACCAAGAAATCCCTCAGCCTCCTTCTTGGATCCGGGTAGAACGGAGGGATAACAGGACGAGCAATAGGGCTCTAACCGCCTATAGCTGCGATCTCCTCAGGTAGAGGGCATATTTCTCCTCGCGGGAACGCGAAAACGTGATGAGTAGTATCCCAAAACGTTAAGCAGGCGTCCAAAAAGTGTGAGTCAATTATCAGACGTTGGAGAGGGAATAGACTGACGATTCCCATTTGGGTCAATTGTACCTTTTCCTCGTCCCGAAAATATTGGGACCAAGCAAAAAGCATTGCAGTCAAATGATCAATACCCATGGCAGATGTTTGAGTCTTCTTGAAAGTCTAAGAGATTTTGAGGAGAAGGAGGAGTTTATGATTTGGGATACAGTAAGTTGAAGCAGGGATTCCTATATTTATAATAGGAAAACCTAACTAAACCCTAACTACCATGCCTCCTCAGCAAACCTGGACCCTATGCGCGCGCAGGCCTGATTGCAGTTCAGAACCTAGAATAGGAATCAAGTCGTCCCGAGCTTTCCTAAAAATTTCTAAAAAAAAAATAATAAAAAAAAAAATCTTTCAAAAATTTTGCTTTTCAAAAAATCAATATTTTATTTCCCCAGCGTGAGTCGGTGTTTCACCTATGTGTTACATGCAAGTTGTTATGTGTCAGCATACAGGTACACCCCAGACTTCAAAAGCAAGTCTCCGCGCAGCTCATTTACTCCCCACGGAGCTATCATCATCAAGACGGGTATGACCCTCAGCTTATGGCTAGCGAGCCCTTCACGCAAGTCTACTGGACTATAAACGACCCGACCGGAAGGCTGCCAGGTCGTAATCTGCAATTGGCTTGGTAGCTACCCTGACTTTCGCCTTGTCCAAGCCTCAGTCAGAGTGGGAGCTCTGTAGACACCCGCATTTTGCCTGCTAGTGTCTATAGCAGTTCCCGACAAAACACCCGATGATGATCAGACGCAAACGTGACTTAGTATACTCGAACATGGGCTCGGAATCAATAATATCCGATGTGGACATTTAGCGGAATACAGATCTCTCAAAACCGACCTCAAATTCAGGCCCAGTGGGTCATTCCGAGTAAAATAAGACTAATTTGGGCCAAAACCGACACCAAAAATAAAAACCGTCTTTTGGCGATCGGGTCAAAACCGGGTCAAAGACGAATCCGTCCTCAAAAACAGCCTGATGCGGTTCTAGAAGATTGCGCCCAAACACAAATTTCAAAAAATCAAAAAGTCAACCATTTCCTAAAATGTCTCGCCAACCCTATCCACTCGATCGAGTGGATTGACCTCACTCGATCGAGTGGAGCCAAAAAATCCGGAACAGACCCGTTTTCTAGGGCACTCGACCGAGTGCACTAGGGCCACTTGATCGAGTGACCCTAGGTCGAGGGGTAAACTCTATAAATACCCCTCCTTGTGCTCTTCATTTCAAGTTTTGCCAACCCTACATTTTCACTCTTATGCTCTACATTGCCCTACACTATAACCCTTAGCAACCCTAATCAAAAACCGAGTCCTTGTCCCTCGAAAAACCGACAAATCCACCCACACACACAGACACCATAACTTTACATACATCCTCGATACTTCTGCGTTTCCGTCGCTATTACGAGTCCATCTCCGAGGCCTTAATAAGCATGTATGTTGAGGGTGTCATCAACCCCATTTCTATCTTTTTCCTATCTCGATTTATATGTACATTTTTATACTTTATATTATAATTACGTTAGTATACTAACACTAACATTTAACTTTTGTTTACTAACATTTTTACTATTGTTATTTATCGTCATTAACAATTAATACCGTGTATATGTACATAATAGTATTAAAATTCGGATCCTAACACGTTTGACTATGACGACCATCCAAAGTCCGTTTAATCCCTTTACGAGTCACGACGGAGGTGGCACCCTTTCGAGGAGCGACGCGTACTCAAGGGCGTAACGAGATCGTTGTCGTTCATAGTTGAACGTGTAGGACTCCATTTCTAAGATTAGTGCGAAATCCGTTGATGCGAAAACCGACATCACATAATCCGTTAGGATTAGTATCGATGTCGTGACGCGGAGGGCTACAATTTCGTCACTAATCAAAATTTTCAATCCCATAATAACATATTTTCATAAAATCCCGATGACGGTCTCATAATCGTATAGTACACGATTATGACACCGAAAACCGAGTTGAATTTCAATAATGCAATATTTTTATTTAACTCGGTCAACCATCGACTTTAAACAAATAAAAACGAAACGAGCCATGCCTCCTACAGGGGGCACTCGACCGAGTGCCATGGGCCACTCGATCGAGTAGCACCCCAAAAACCGGGCAGTAGCCACCTTAAAGGCACACTCGATCGAGTCCATGCCATGACTCGATCGAGTGGGTCCTGTAGCCCAAGAAAACCGAGGACTTCAATGCATCATTCGAGCCTCGTCTTTTTTTACGACTTTAGTCGTCACGTGCAAAATCAATCACGTGATCCTCTTTTTCAAAACTCATGCATATCACTTCACTTAAACGACTTTGATCGAAGTCTTTCACGATTAGTCTTATATCGACGACTCTTTAGTCGTGTCCGATATATGGCTAATCTAGACGCCATTTTTCGATGTGATAAGTCGGGACAAGGCATTGAGATTCGGGATCGGGCTAGCATCACGCCTAGGTCCTATGTCTCCGTCCTTCGTTTAATACACAACATAATGTGTATTTAATCGAAGTTCGTCTATCTATTTAACTTACGGTCTAGTTTATATTTATTATATACGGGTCCGTTTCTAGTTATTAGTTATCGTTTTGTGTATTCCGATTTATTCTATCTTTTATTATTTGTAATTTTTTGTATTGGCCGGGTTGTATTTCCGCCCGTGTATTTTGTACGTATTTACGAGCTTTGTTTATTTTGATGCATATCGCTTTATAAATTAACCTCGCATGCTAAACAATTCGACTATAGTTTTGATGCATTAAAATGACGTAGTTAACCAATAATTCGCATGCTTAGCCAAAAAACGCTGTTTGCATATCATTTAGTCATTTTACTAGCGCGCGTACACGAACACGAACGATGTCTTAGTAGAGGCCGCTAAGTGCGGGCGGGGTTGGGTGTCCTTAGTGGGCTTCCCAACACGTACCCTCACCCCTTACTCAGAACCTCGGTTTCCGGATGTCCGAAACCGTTGGCGCACGAGAGTCATTCTATACACGATAACCGGTGCAGATGGTATCGGTATTGCAATGCAAAGGGACGAGCCCCATAAGCTCTAAAATCGAAATGGGCCATACTTTGTGTACGGTCCGTGACGACATAGAGTGGGCTCGAATGGGTCCGAATTCCCATAAATTCGGTGGCGACTCCAACTTTGACTTAAATTTCGAACCCGAGATCAATCTTACCACGAGATTCATTCGCCTCCCCAAACCCGCGCGTGGCCGCGTCGGGGTGGACCTACGTCATGTCCACACTTAGTTTTAATCGTTAAACCAATGTTTAGTTTTGGAGATGGAAAGTATTATTACCTTGTTTTAAACTAGTATAGATCCCGTGCATATGCACGGTACATATGAAAATTTATTTTATAGATATTCTAAAATTTACATATTAATTTTTACATTACACAACTTTGTAATTTAGATTTAAGAGAATGATTTTTTGTCAAAAAGACGCCTAACATTTATGTCTTCTGTAAATAAGGCACCTATAATTTCTTTTTTTTGCCCAAAAGCACCTTAAATTTATATTTCTTTGTTAAAAGACGCCAAACCCCAACTTCCGTAAAAAAAAACTGTTAATATTGACGGTTCATCCCTTAATCCTCTTCCCTCATCCCTTTAATCAAACTCAATCACCTCTTTATCAATTCAAACCCAATCATACAAATAAACTTTTGAATTCAATTTCCGTTTTTATGTTATTTACCCTAACTTTCGTGTATAATTTTTGAGTTCATTTCCGTTTTTATTTTATTCATTTTTTGTTTTAGTAACCCTAATTATTAATTGTTGTCGTCATTCATTTTTTTTGTTTAAGTAACCATTTGTATTTTATTTTCTATGTGTATCATATAAGATGAGTACTTGAAGATGACATATTAATTGAAAATATGCAAAAGTGAAAATAAAAACGTGGGGTTCAATTTAGGGGAGAATAAAAAAGATTTTGGAGGGAAATTAAGTTTTTTTGAGAGGGAAAATGAAGTATTGTGGCCTTGTGGGGGAAATAAAGAGAATGAAAAGAGGGATAATAAAGAGTAAGGTAAAGGAGGAGGGAATGAAAGAGTTGATTGAGATTAAGAGTCGATTAAGAGAGGAACCGTCAATATTAACGATTTTTTGACAAAAGTTGGGTTTTGGTGTCTTTTAACAAATAAATGTAAACTTAAGGTACTGTTGGGCAAAAAAAACTATAGGTGTCTTATTTACAGAAAACTTAAATGTTAGGTGACTTTTGACAAAAAAAAAAAACTTAAGAGAATAATTAAAATTCGTTAAGCAATCAAGATAAATTAGTGAGCCAATACACGTATATTTTAATAAAGATATTATATACGGAGTATACTTTTTATTACATGGAGTATATGTTATTCTCATACTTTCAAAATCTCAATTTTCTACTTAAAACATACATATGAATTAATATTAACAATTTATTACTCATATGAGTAATATAATCTGATCTTAAGTTGTTTAATACGGAGTTTTTTTTTTACACTAATTTTATGTTGTTTTAAAAATTGAAGAGAGATTAACCTCGAAATTAAAAGCAAAAATATTATTTAGAAAAATGAAGTGATTATATTTGTTTTTACTTTGATGATTTTCTTATTATAAGTTTGTTCAAATTAATTTGATTTTTTTTTGTCTTCTATGAAATTTAATTGATCTGTTCTATTTATTACATGAAGTATCATTATTTATTTCTATATTAAGCCTGATGCATTTTGGAGGGAACTTTTTAGTAAGTTATTATTCTTTTAGTTAATAGGGGATTCCTAGGGGATTGACCCGATTTCATATTGTATTATAATGTGATACTACTACATACTTCGGGTTATCCGAGATGGTAATATCCCTCTTTACTCGGTAATATCGTAATAAGGCTCCTAGTTAATTGAGGGCATTAAAACACCAGGGGGTCGAGTGAGTTCTTCGACTACCCCATGGAGGTGTCGAAAAAATCACTCGACTTGACCCATTTTTCGGGTTTTTTTTCTCTTTTAATTTGCCTTAAGTAATTTTAAATCATGTCAAATATTAGTTGGTTGAGTTGGTCAGTTGGTTTGAGGGTTTGCCTTGTATTCAAATGATCAGGGGTTCGATTCCTGTTAATAGCATTTTTTTGTCAGTATAACCAACTTCACCACCTTATACTTCATGTTACATATCATTAAAATGTAGAATAATTTATAAACTAAAAAAACGTCGGAATTTTTTTTAAAAACTATTTAAAATCGGAGGCGTAATGATAATCGGAAAAACGGTTTTATTATCGAGTTCTAATAAATCGATACTTTATAAAATGTAAATGTGATAACGTTTCGAGAATTAATTGTAAAGGAGAACTCGTCGTTTTACGTTATTCAATATATTAACTATATAGGAAGTCGGTTTTGGTTTATTACGATAATCGAAAAAGACGGTTTTATTATCGAGTTTTAATAAACCGATAATCTATAAAATGTAAAATAATATTATTTTGAGAATAAATATCAAGGGCAAAGTTGTCATTTTATGTAATTAACGCCGACGGTAAGAAGTAAAGCGCCGACGGTAAAAAGTAGTTCCGCAACTCAGTTGTGAATTTGAGATGTTTGGAAATTAAGTCAGATAAAAGTTTTAAGACGATTCAACTTTTCACAAAGCAATGGCATAGCTAGGTGTTATTGCCCTTTTGAAGGTGCATCTTGCATATGTTTCTTCTAAGGCTAGCAACCATGGCTTTGAGTCGCCTCTACCTGACATCCACAATCACTTGTTTGACATTAAAAATGGTCTGCCAATCAGGATCATTCGGTCAGCTGGTACGTGCTCTAAGTTTATCATCAACATTGACGCGGCTTGGAAAGGTTTGAACGTGGCTGCGGGAGGATGGATTTTTTTCTCATCAATCGGGCTATGTCTCGCTATGGAGTACACAAAGCTTTTGGCTCCTCTTCACGCAACTCTATGGGCGCGCTCTCAGGATTTTCTTCACATCCATCTTTCTACCGATTGTCTCAGTCTCGTTCAACAGCTGAGGGGCATGGATGAACAATTCACCTTTCACTCGGCGGATCTTAGCCACCTAGATGATGTTTATATGTCTTTTCATTGTATTGATGTTTCTTTCATTCAAAGAGGTCTCAACCAAGATGCCCGTAACTTAGCTGCCATGGGCATCAAATGTTAGGACCTTTTCTATCTTTCTTTGCTGACAAAAAAAACCTTTCTCAAAGCAATGGTTGGAGCCTGGAGGTGTGTTAATCTCAATTTTTGTTTCCTTCTTTGGTTTGTACATAAATGAGATGATAAATATTCTCAGAATTAAAAATCTTTTTATCATATGGGACATTCATAAAATTCACTTATTCAATTATCATATGGCTCACCTTTTCTTGTTTGTTTTTGTCTAGAGAAGAACACACTACATCGAACGTGAAATCCGAACCCCCAACCTCTCGGTTGGAGTAAAGAAGCTCTTGCCATTTGAGCTTACCCCTTCTTATCTCACCTCTCGGACTATGACTATCACGGGCGGTGGCCTAGTGGGGCAGGGGCGAGTATGTGGTTACTGGGTAGGTATAGTTATGGAAGACTGAAAGAATCGTGACTCACTCCGGCCACGCCTCAGTGACATCGATGCTCAAAAACTCTTTTCGTTAACCCAAATAACTCTCCTTATTGTGGATCCTTTGCCCCACCTCTCTAAAAGTTGCTAGGGTTCTCAAGGGGGGGAGAAGGTTTTAAAGTACGTTGGATTTCTGTAAGGTTTTTAAGTAAGTGGATTTCTAAAGCCCTAGCCTAATCATCCATGTGGCGCGATGTAATTCGCTATGTATGAAATTCTCATACACCGCGTGTAAGTATATCATCTTTCTTCAATTAGTTACCAACTCATTTGCTTCATGCCAGACTATGGAGGGAATATTTTGATTAAGTCGGCCGAGAATGTGGATAATTTGGACTAATTTGCCGAAATTCTTAGTTGATTTGACAATAATTATGTACGGAATATAATTTGCTTGGAAAATCGGATTTGGTAGTACACGACAAAAGTTAAAGAATACTCCAGTAGGTAATTCCTGGCAGAATTAAAAACTTTAGGCAGCACTTGTAAAAATAAGGTAAGTACTGTATAAGGTAGTGTTTGACAAAAATAAAAGAAAAATGACTTCTAAATTTCTAAATAGCATTCACAGTATATCAAGAATGTGATGCTTTATATCCAGAAACTTATTATGGTGCAAACCTCTCAGATCAAATCACACAGAATGGCGTAGTTTTGAACTTAGTAGCACTCAAGACGCCATACGCTAAACAACGCATAGTAAAGTTGGTTCGATTGTATACGTTTTTTTGTGCATTTTTATATCTTTGATGCAAAGGAGAGACCTTCCTTGGATAACTGCTCCAAGCTCTCAGCTTTGGGCTGCACTCTTGCAACCTTTGCAATGGCCTTGTTCTCTTCCGGGCTTCCACTCTCCAAGAAAACGCCAACAACCTTCCCGTCTTTGATCCAGTAGGATCCAAACTTGTGCTCTGCTGATGCTGGATCATTATCACCGAATGCAACAGCATCTCCCACATTGTCACCATAAAATTGCCAGGATAGATCAAAAGCACGGGAATAGAAATATGGTAGGTAGTCATATTCCTCAATTGTCTTTCCTCCTTGATTAGCTATGATAGCCTGCACCGACGTTTAAAATACATCAGATCATCAGAGGTGCAGTTGAGCCACAAAATGACCTTGCAAAACAGACCCAATGAGAAACGACCCCATGAAAACTCAAAAGAACTGGCACCCAATCTCAAATGGCTTCCATGATTGACCCATCAGTAACCACTGACTCAACAATATATTTATATATATAACCTAAACGACTGATAACAGTGCACCCCGAATGACCCTAAACAATACGAAACCCAACCCAAGTGACATGTCTGTCAAGTCTTTAAGGTTAAACAAAATTGTAGGGTACAGATGTGTAAATGCATATTCCAACTGAAAAAATAGAGTAAAAAGAAAATGTAAGAAAATAGTGTAAGCTAAAATTGTTTTTTATATCATCTGAATGTGTAGGTTAGAATTAAGGAACACTCAATCAACTGAAAAAAAAAATCTCCGCCTCAGACCAGCCACAATATGACTGTTGTACTCAACTATAATCAAAAATCAATTACTCGTAAACATTGGCTAAGAATATGTGGGTTACAGGAGATCATCGTTACCTTCACAGCCTGTTCAGCTGATTTACGGGCATGATCAACATGTTCAACTCTTCTGGTTTCACCATATAATTTCAATGGAAAGGTGGCAACATCACCAACAGCATACACATCAGGAATGCTAGTTTTAAAAAATGCATCAGTCTGCAATAATACGGCAGGATGCAACCAGAAGTCAAGAGAAATTATAAATTATAATCTAATGACCATGAGTGTAAAGAAGTAACATATTAATCAAATCAGTTCTTAATCCCCAACAAAATATTAAAATACAAGCCACAGTTTAATAGGGAACACTTTAAGTGTTTTGACGACTACCATGACATAATTACAAGGCAGTACCAGTCACATTCAGAATGCAATAAAAGAGATCAATTTGCTATGTTACTTAAGACTCTTCTACGAGATGTCGTGTTCAACAAAGTATCGAAGTGTCGGACACACAACTATTTTGGGCAAAATTTTCTATTGTTTGGTCTAAACTGATATTGGAGTGTTGTGTTGGTACACAGCACCCAAGTGGAGCGACGGAGACTTGGAGTAACATAGTCAATTTGTGATGACAAGATTCCAGGTTAACTTAGTTTGAAGAGGCACAAGGAGTGCAGAGTCTGCAAAGCGCAAGGCAAAGGCGTCCACTATTTGGTATTTTTAGTACCGAAGTTCGAGCTTTCAAAATAAAATTGTAGGCAACATAAAATAATATGAAAAATAATATGGTATATGGAAAGTATTCAGTGAGCTTTGTCTAAAAGGCCCACCTAAATTTCACACAAAAAAAGGCCCGCCTAAAATGCACCGAAGTGTTTTGGCTGGTGCCTCATCCTTAGGCACATTCAAGGCACGCTTTAGAAAACTTAGCATTTAATTCCATAGTCATCACAATTGAGTGAAATAGAAACAGAAACAGAAAAGAAACCTTAATCCCGCCTTTCTCCTCCTCAACCTGACCCTTAAAAAGTGTCGTGTGGGGTCTTCCACCAACACCAACCACAACTATATCAGCTTCCAGAACGCGGCCATCCTTAAGCTGTACTTCCTTCACCTGTATTACGATAAGAGAAACCATCCTTCAGACATTAAGAACATCATGCAGATGACTCACATGGTAAACTATAACCATTCTCAAAATAAACTTTTCACCAACTCTTACCTCCTTGTTATCATGAGAGCCGAATCCCGATGCTACTGTTCCTTTTATAATTTGAATTCCTTTGTTAACATAATAACCCTCGTAAAACTTTGCTATATCAGCTGTGAACAGACGAGGCACTGCAGAATTTGACACATGATGGGTGAACCAATCAATAACCATTTTCAGTCATTGCAAAATAATATCACTAGACATATGCACATCATGCAAAAATGAAATCTATATCCCAATTCTCAATAACAAGATTAGCATTTGACTTACTGCACCAGGGCTCAGGATACACCATAGTAACATCTAAATTGTTGATTTTCAATGCAGAACTAAGCTCCAGGCCAATGTACCCTCCTCCAACGACAACAGCTTTTCCATTCTTCTTTGCTTTTACTGCTTCCACTAGTTTATCAGCATCCTCAATTTCTCTCAGATAAAAGATGTTCTTCGCATCAGCTCCTTGCACGCCAAAATCTGTCAATCTTATAACCTGCCAGCATTTCAACAAAAGCTTACCATCAGCTGGCTGGTACATATGGCATTATTTTGTAGGAGAATAAATTCAAGTTCACAAGACTTACTCCAGAACCAGTTGCTATGATCAGTGTGTCAAATTTAAACTTCTCACCAGCTGCACTGGTAAGAGTTTTGGAAGACAGATCAGCAGCAGCAATACTTGTCCCCAAAATCAATTCAATTCCTGCAACCATACACAAGTGATTGTTTAATGACCCAGGGGAACAATGGTACTGGTAACAATAAGCAATTAAATCTAATTCTGATAGTGTTTTGTCGACATTACGTAGTATTCTACATATATGGTACAATGGGACTATGGGAGATTGTAAAGAATTTATGATTGAGAACAAGTCACCCTTCGGAACATTAGCCCAAGACATGCCACAGGGTAGAATATCACTCTGTTTTAAAAATGACCTAGAGAACGCTGACAAGCACAATTTTCTCTAAACTACCACTCCTTCCTCTTCCAATCACCGGATCAATCTCATGTTTTTTCTTCTAGTTCCTGTCTTTACCTAATATTGTCCACATGCTCTAAAAACCCAGTAGTGTAGCAGTTCAACTACTCCGCTCAGTAAAGAAAGTGAATGAAAACAGTGTCATACATGACACTCAATGTAGGCTATGATAGTGGCCCACACTATTCAACAAAGAGAAGCACATAAATCAAGTACAAATGAAAAGCACTACTCTGCAGCTTTGTTACAATATCATCAACATGAGGTTAATGATCTCATTTAAGTGTAATTTATCATAAGCATTCATGACTCGAGTATGGAGTAATTGAAAGATAATCTCTTCTGCGAACAAACATTTCAAAGAGACTAAAAGAGTTACTTCTGCCGGAAATGCATTAAAAGGGACAAGGCTACAATACCGTTATCCTTGTACCACTCGGGAAGAAGACGTTCTCCTCCACTTCCTACACAAACATGGAATCCAGGAAGTCTAGCAGTACCTGCAGAACACAATTTCCTTTGTTATATTGAAACTTGTGGAAGTGTGCAATGATTTGTTCTTTTGGCTATTTATCATCCAACAACATCGGGTATACGATAACCATGGTTCAAGGACAAGAATGAAGATAAAAAAGAAGTACATGAGTTTCAAACATATTCATCAGAAAGTCCTCTGCAGCACACAGACACAGTTCCTAACCATGGTACTAGATTGAGGTATCTGCCGCAACAAAATTACGAAAGCCTACTATGTCGGTAAAACATGATTGTTCTTATACTTCTTGATGACATATCGTTTATGCTCGTTTACTACTGGTAAGCCGGTAAGTCATATATTAGGCAAGTATCAGTGCAATCTTTTAAAAACTTTCTTAAGGAACATTATACATCGACAAGTATTTAATACCATATTTGCATTCAACATTCAGGCATTAAGATCTCATCAAGGCTGCTACAAGTGCTGTAGCTACAAGAATACAAGCATTAAATACTACGGGTGCAAAAGGTTGTAGCCTTGTAGGAGTCACGAAGGATTGCATGCAAGGAGCTCCTGGTCAAGCTATGGTTTATATAGAATAATCGATTAAACCAAAATAAGTAATACAAAGTTTGGCAGATACAAAATATAACTCTTTCATCTCGCCATTATCGAAGGCGATAACGGACCAAGGGGTCCAATACACATCATAAAACGATTGCCTCGGCCGATATTATCATATTTTAAGTTTCCTAATATAAGCCGGATAACTCATCACGGAAGTATGTGATTATAAATTTACAAGCTTCCAAATTTTAACAAGATAGATTATCATACTTATCCTTTATTAGTTGAAATCTTAGAGGTGACAATCATTGACACGACATATATCCGGCCCGAAGTTAGGGGATTACGTTTGAGACTATGTAACCCAGTCAAGTAATTGTATTAGCACACACATGACACAAATGACCTATTAATTACTCCGTTTATAAATAGATCATAATTGGGTTGTTTGAGTCAATGACTCGCTTAAACTATTTAAAAATACAATATTAATTTTATTACTTTGGTTATATACAAGTTGGTTGGGAAAAAGAGTTCAATGCATTTTGTGACAGTTTAGAAACAGAAGGGCAGAGCCACTAAGCATTTCGTCTTACTCACCCTCAGGAAAAAGGTATGCCTTGCTGAGTGCTGGACGTTCATATGGAGCCACCTGAACAGAACAGAACAGGTCACACTTGTTTCATTTAGTGATAGAAATTAGAATGCAGCTGTAAAAAGAGATGAAAAAGGAATGCAGCAACCACATAGCAACAGAAAATGACATATCACAACAACAAAATAGGGCCAGAACAGATGAATATCTCGGCAAGTGGGCAAAAACGTGTAGCAGCTAGAACTTACCGACAGGTACCACAAAATTTACATCTTTGAGACTGTAACAGAGGATGCGCCAATAAATTCAGCATCCCAAAGTAATGAATACGAGTAATTATTAGGTACGAGTATTATACAAAATGAAGTCACATGTACACAGGACACTCATTGAACCACAACTGAACCACTATCTTTGACATAAACAAATCATGACTGTCCAGCATACCGCTTCTGCAGAAATGATTGCCAGTTCCCCTGGTTTGATACCCTGTTTAGCAAACTCTCGGGCAGCATACCCCTGAAAACAAAACAAAAATCCAAAGAAAGATAACTGAGATATCTTCCTAAAAAACATCCCTCTTTACATTACTCGGTAATACGCTGATACAATATGAATTATAAGGATAGTAGAACTGTTCAATCTCAATGATTGATAGGCTCTTAATAGCTATAAATGCAGCACCCAAACAAAGAAAAGGGAACTTGGTTTAAAGCTTTAATGGAGAATCAAGGAGAGTTTAAGACAAAGAAGACAATATTTTCATTCATGATAATCTAATAACTTATCTAATGCCCTTATATAGGCTACATGCCTTGGGAAATAAGAAATAGAAGACAAAATGACGAGACTACCCTTCTTAATATTTTGGTTTGTATCATACGCACTTTTAAATTAAGCAAACAAAAATTATAAAAAATAAACTTCACAAAATTAAAAACAGTGACAATAATGTTAATTCATTCATTAAACATTTTTGGTAATCTACACTCTACTACGGAGTACCCCTCCGTCTCGTTTATTTGTTTGAATTTGATTAAAAATCTTCCTCACAATGAATATAAAAGGCAAACAAATGAATGTAACGGATAAAAAACGGAAATTAACAAAGCGATTAATATATTTGCACCAAAAAAACAAAGTAGTACCTCTCCTCTTCTCTAAGATGTTCCACATTTCCATTTCCGTACCCATTTTGGGACATTCACTAATGTTCCACATTCTGCTTTGAGATATGATTTGTGGTTCTCAATTTTTTTGTTAGTTTTTCTTTACTTTCATTTCCTCACATATCTCATCCTTCTTATTTTCTCCCAAAAGCAATGTGAAACAGCAAAGACAAAGGGAGGGAGTAATAATTACGAACAAAAATATTGATTAAAAATACTCACTCCCACCATCCATCTTTATTCTTCGTGGGATTGAGGTCTCAAAAATTAAGGGAGTTTATGGTGTATAGGGTGGGAAATGAAAACTGGGAAAAAAATGTGGAGCCAGAAAGCCTAATGATCATACATATTAGACAAAAAAAATTATAGGATGAAGTTTAAAATGGACAATAAAAAGTGGAAAGTAGGAAGTTATAAAATAGAGAGTTTATTTCATGGAGTAACATCTTGGTTTCGTAAAAAAATTGTGAAAATATAATAATGGAAAATATTGAAATATGGAACGAATATTAAAAAATAAGGAAATGATAAATCGAACACTTTTAGGGATATTCTACATAGGTGTTTTTTCACATTCTATGTTGCGCCTAACCCTTAGCTAGGAATTCGGAAAGAGACGATTTTAATTTCAAACTGAATATCTCTTCCAACGATCAGTTTGGACAAATAGGATCACTTTTAGAACTCGGGACAATGAGTTACAGTTGGTCAAAAAAATTTCGGCTAAGTTTCAAAATTGAAAAAAAATATCCCAAATTGAAGATTGGAAAAATATCGTACCCGTTTCCATAAGTTACATTGAATATCACCTACAATCGATGGATACGTAATTTATTCTTTAATTTCTAAGTTTATACGAAATTTAAGATATTAAAGGCGTAAATACAAATCTAAGGACGTTATTTAACCTAACCCTAAAAAATATGCAAATACGTTTAACAATCTTTAAGGAACGAAGATAAAAATTATACCAAACAAAAATGAAAATTCCTTCAAGATTGAAATCTACCAAATCAAACAATATGTATGTTTAAATAATATGGAGTATCTTATAAGACATTTTACGTTTACTAAAGCAAAAATATAATAATCATACGAAGTAGAATAATATTTCATAATTTATATTCCCTCCATCTCACAATTACCTCCCAGTTTTCAGTATTCTGTTGTTTTAAAATTGACATATGCACCTAATCAGATACCCGATTCAAATCCAATAAGGCGTAGAGCTGAGTAAATAACAAGACAAGATCAAGCAAAATACTCCATATAATAATTCTAAAAAAGAAATGAAGGGCATACACCAGCAACGCCACCGCCAAGGATGATGTACTTGAAATGTTTTTCCGCCATGGATGGTTAAACTGTGGATCTTCGAGGAAAGGCGATCTGAATTATATGAAGGAGATTAGATATCCGAGAAAAGTGGATTAGGTATTTTAAGTGGAAATTGTTGGTATGAATATGATATGAATATGAATATGATATGAATATGAATATGAATAAGAATAAATAATGGTAGAATCGAAGGAACTATGGAAAGGAATAATATTGATACGAAAATTTATGATGTTATAAGAAGACTACTGAAATGAAATGAAATGAAATGTGTCCATGTTCATTGGTTGACCGCTGATTGGTGGGTGATTCAACTGCGTTTGGTAACAATGTGTTCCAAGTGGAGGATTATTGACCGCCTTTTTTCCTTCCTACCCACCCACCCACCCCTGCATATAGAGAGGCTGACCCGTAAAAGAATGTTTCCATCCCAAAAAATGAGATCTTAATTCAAAGGTAATCTGATACAGATCTGTCCAATGACAATAACACAGACACAGTCCAAATGAATGGGGACATGGAAGAAGGCCCAATCGAGACACTCAACTTAGAAGTCCAGTCCACTAAGATAATTAAGGACTCGCAAACAAAATGAATGCACCGGCAAGGAAAAGGAGCAAGTACAACAGCAGAATGCCGCAAAAGGACAAATGACAAGGAGGATTACTGGCCCCGTTATCACAGTAATAAGTAGGATTACTAACTTGGTGGTTGCAGGAGTCTCCGACAAACACCCCATAATGCTCGGCAATCGTCATATAAACCATTATAAAATTGATTGCACAAAAATCATACCTCGAATCCGTGATGTGAGCACTCCTTGACTAGCTTTTTAAATCTTACCCATGCCTCGTAGATATTCTCGTGAGATGTCTGTCGGAAGCAGGGGCGAGTCCAGGATTTAACTTTTGGTATAGCACAATGTCAAAGGCGACGATATGATCAAAAATTACTTTGCACAAAATCTGTAGTACAACACAATTTCACGAAAACGTTAACTTACAATATTCAACGAGTTCTCATACTCATCAATTCTTTTACAATTTCGTCGATTGTTACTTTCAAAAATACATCATGTTCTACAAAAGTAATTAAACAATCATTCATCTCTCATCCTATCCCGTAATTTATTTTTGATGAATGTCATAGTAATTGATCGACTATAGTAAAATAGGAAATCATCTTAGCCAAGAATAAAGAGATTGGGGAAAACTAAGAAAGATTTTTTTGGAATTGATTGAAAAATTGTAAACGTTTGGTATGATTTAGGAAAGAGAGAGACTAAGGGAGTAGTAGTAGTCGTACAAATTGAAGTGAGATTAATTTAGGGGATTGATTAGGGTAATATGGTAATTAAGAAAGACAGTGAGATTGATTGGGGGAGGTTAATTAGGGGAGTAAATAGTTTAGGAAGATACTGTATGAAATAGTTTAGAAAGATATTTTATATATTGAAGGTATAGTTTTGTTATTAATACCTTAATTAATGCTCCAACTAACTAAAAAATCTTAATTTTTTTCTTTTATGGTGTAGCACGTGCTACACCATCTTGGACTCGCCCCTGGTCGGAAGTTAGTAATCTGACTCCTCAACATGTTGGTCTTCTGCGGCGTGTAGTAATGTTTGTAAAAAGCTAAGGCTAGGGAGTTCCACTCCGTGATTCCCTCGGTTGCTTTGTCTAGATCCGTGATCCAGTCTCTCGCGTTATCGCGTAAGAAGAACATGAATAGCATCTCCATCACCTCTTCTTGTGTTACTCCCGCGGGGAGTGGAATAGTAGAGCAATAGTCGGTGAAGAGCTTCATGTGCTTCGCCGGGTCTTCATCGGGACCTCCACCGAATTGATTTAGCTCCACCAATGTGATGAAGGCGGGGCGAATCTCAAATGTACCTGTAGTGACCGTGGGCCTCTTCAATGGTTTCGGTAGGGAACTTTGCTCCGGCTCGGAATGACTAGCAAGTTTGGGAGGCATCTTGACAAGCGGTATCTCGGGGGGCAGTAGTGAAATTATCCTCTTCAAAGGACAGCGATTCGGATATGTGCTCGTTGTTCGAATGTTCCACTGATTCTGATCTTTCTGTCTCAGAAATCTCCTTGTAGAATTTCCTAGACCTACGGAGAGTTCTCTCTGGTTCAGGATAGTATGGTGGTACATAGCCTGAAATTCGAGAGGACCTAGGCATACGAGGAAACTACAGGAAAAATGTGAGAAACGGTCTCAAGGAACTGAAGTTCCTCGAGACAAGCAATCAAAAGACTAAAACACAAAACAAGTAAATAAATAACACCGTCTCCCCGGCAACGGCGCCAAAATTTGGCAGGGGTAGTCGTATCCCTAATCAAAGATACCCTAAGGTCCACTAACTAATGTAGATAGTGAAGTAGGGGTCGAACCACAAGGAGACGAGACTCAAATACTTGTTCTAAGGTCTAGACTTAAGACTACTGGTCACTATTTTTCTGGTTGTTTAGTAGGCTGACAGCTAATTACTAAAAGGTAAATCAATAATAAAAGAGTCTAGGGTCTCAGGTTCACAATGAATATCAATCGGGTCAGGGAGTCAACTAACAGGTCAATAATCGAACTGTCTAAGGTGTAGGTCCGGTTGGTACTACTACAAACTTTAGAACTAAACTTAACCTGCGGTCGCTAGAACTAAGCTAGTCTACCCAAAATATCGTGGCCTAATTAGTCCTTAACCCGGTCGGTGAAAAGTCTTAATTGTGATACTAATTAATTAATCCTGGCCAGTAATCAATCAATCAGAATTAAAACAACATTCAGGCGACAGTTCATATGACTAGAAACAGGTCAATTTTCTTTAACCCAATTAATACTCATCGATCCCCTTAAACCCTAGATAAAATTTAGCTACACATGATTGTAATTAAACTCACAAAATATGAAATGCAAACAGACATGATGAATACGAATCAAATTTAACTAAGGTAAATAATAATAATTCTACGCTAAAAAACAATAACACAAACTGAAATTGAAATTACTACGAATGAAAGGTGAATTAAGACAAGAATTAAAACTAGAAAACTGAAATTAAAATTGAAATTAAAATTAAATGTATCGATACCGAACAATTCGAGATTTGAAAAGGGAAGAACAGAATTCGATGTATCTCGCGAGAAAACCGGGAAAAACGCAAAACTTCTATGCTAAGCAAAAAGTAACGTGATGTTCTGAAAATATGAAAAAGGATAAGATCTCTGACAATCCTAAGAAAACTGATTTAAAGACAAATCAGTTGGACTTCCCAAACCAGGCCTAAAAATCAAAAAGAATTAAAATCTGATCCGCGGCCCGAGTCAGACGCACTCGATCGAGTGCATGCAGTGCCACTCGATCGAGTGGACCCGTAATTACTCCAAATCTTGTCCGTCTTGGGCTGAAAAGAGGAATCGGCCCAAATCTCCAATGCAGTCCAGTTGGACGCGGGTATGAGGCACTCGATCGAGTGCTATAGCACCACTCGATCAAGTGGGCGCTGCTGGAACTCGTAGCTGAGTTCTTCATTGCTTATCGGCTTTTCGTTTTCTTCCTCGTCCTCCGTTCTCGTCTCGGCTATCTGGGCTATTACTCCTAAATATGCTCGAAATTGCACCTAACCTGCAAAATAGCACGAGAATCGGCAGTATCGACTTTCTAATAAAAATCGACATTAAATATATAAATATGAAAGAAGAAAAGCTCAAAAATAGGTATCGGGGGACTATAAAATACGATATAAAATATGTTGATCAAATCACAATAACTATTTATTTAGATTGAGAGACAAATGAATTAAATTATACGGAGTATTAATTATTGACGAGTAGACGAAGACTATATATGAATAAGATAGAGTTCACCTCATATATTTTAACATAATTTGGTAGTTATTAATAACTTATTTAATTACATTAAAATTATGCTATGAATTGTAAATGCATTTATATGATTCAAATTATATATTTTGTCATAATTTCTACCTTATAACCACATATTAGAACATACCCATGAAATTCACGGATTTCAGTTAATCTAATTTGAGGAGCCAAATCTTTAAGAAGATAGATTACCACCAAAAAATAATTGGGAAAACTATTGTTGGACTAAGTTTATAAATTATTTGATTGAAATATCAACTATTAATCGATTACTATTTTTCTATGAGTAATGTGTTTAAATATAAGAGTATTAAAATGAATTTTAAATTCAAAGGAAAAAAATTCATTTCACATTTCCTCGAAATTTTTGAGAAAAAAAATAATAATACATGTAGACAATTTTTACTTTGAAGAGTAGCACAATTTTTGTAAAAAAACTCTCGCCTGAGACGATTTCACAGTAATCGTCTTACATAAGAATTTATATAATCTTTGAATGAACAACCGCGCAATTTGCGCGGGATTAAACTAGTAAGATTACGTAATTAAAATAATGGAAACCGTAAAATTTATTTGTAAAAATGAATTTGTAAGACGGTAAGTAAACAAAGGATAAATAGTATTATGAGACAAAAGTTATAAGTAATTATTATTTTAAGAATTCGATAAATTATTAACACTACAACAAATTGTCACTTGCGCCACGAATTATGCCACGGTAATTTGTTATTCGTGGCTAATTTTTACCTAGCCACGGGAAATTTTTGATTCACTACCTGAGAAAAAAAATATGCTACGGGACAATTTTTCTCGTGGCTAAAATTCACTTGCGCCACGAATTTTATTAAAGTCGTGGCCAATAATCACTCTTGCCACGAAAGTTGCCACCCGTGGCAAAAATATATTTAGCCACAAATTTGTTCTGTGGCAAATATTTTTTAGCCACGATGTAACTAATTTCTATGGCGAAATTATTTTTTAGCCACTGATGTAATAAACGCATGTGGCTAATGTGATTCTTCAAACTTTAATAAATTGCTTTCAAGTTAAGCCAAATGTCAAATTTTGGTCTTAAAAAATTCCTTAAAATTTAAAGTTATAGATAATATGAAATTAAATAAAAAATTTAAATTTGAAAATATTTTATTACTAAAAAAAATTGTTATTCTTTTATTAACTTTTAAAAAAAAATAAAAAAAATTGTAAAACAAAATACAAGTAAACAAAACTTTGGTTGTCTAATTTATTGATTTTCAACTAATCATAATTTTTGAAGTCATTGATTTCTCTTAATTTGACAATATTTTTAACTAAAATTATATAATCTAAAGTATGACTTTTGAAAGACCGGATGACATTTAAATGGTGTAATATATATGCTAGCTAATATGCGGTGTACATAGCATATCAAGTAAAAAGAAGTATCTGATTTATCATCCATCGTTGACATGTCTAATATTATTTGACATCTTTCAGTTTTACCGCTTAATTATTTAATTAATTAATATATTTTTCACATGTATTAAACCTCTTTTGAAGACAAAAAAAACTTTAAAAAAAAAGGACCGAGCATGACTCATAACCGCAACTTTCGAACGTTGTATTATTTTTTTTCAAATTATTGATTTTTTTTTACAATATTTTCAGTGTGAAAAAAATCATTTTTTTAACTAGTATTTAAGAAATTCTAATCGATCAATATTTTTTTTACGGAATTAACTTTGACAGTGAAAATAATGATTAGTTTTGTAAATTAATTGTTTTCAAGTTATTTGGTTTGGAAGAAAGATTAATGTTCTGAAAAGTCGTACCTAAGTTTAATAATCAGTTAAAATTATTTTTAAAAAAAAGAGAGGTATAATTGAGAAAAACAAATAACTTACAAATACATGTAAGACAATCTAATAATTAAGGACCACTAGTGAGAAAATAAAAAATTAATTTATCGTCAACTATCTAATTCAATAATTATTCTATAATGTTATTTGGAAGATATTTTAAAAAATGAATATAAAACAAAATTAATTTAATGAAAAATAAAATTCTGGTAAAACTTAGAGTAGACAAGAGGAAACTCGATGAGGATAAAAACTAATGAAATAAAATAACGACCGATAGTTCAAAGCAAATAAAATATCTAATTAAGCCAACAACAAAAAGAAAAAACATATCGAAAGAACTAGCAATAAAAGAACGTGGAAAATAGAAATTAAAATACAAATATCAATAAATTAATGAAATCATGTGTCCGAAAGTCAATTTCGAAACTTGATTTTTTTTTACGGGAACAATTTTTTTAATCATAAATAGTAAATCATTGGGGGAAAACCCAATTAATTACTCAAAAGTAAATGTAGTTTGTGGAAAAAAAACATTTTAAAGAAATTCAAACAATGATTATGTCAACAAAGTTCAAATTCATTTCTGGTAGCTGGCCATGAGAACTCCACAGTTAAGCGTGCTTGAGTGAGAGTAGTGTTAAGATGGATGACCTCCTGGGAAGGCTCTTCGATGCGTGCGACTGGTGAAATTAAATGATATTGAAATGATTCAGATGTGACTATAAAGGTAGTAACCGTTTCAGATGTGACTACTCTAGAGGTAGAGAATTCTTACGGTTATTAATTAATTAATTTATTATATATTTTCACCGAAATAAATGTTTTGTCACAAGCGTAATTAGCCACGGGATAACCCGTGGCAAAAAGTTAATTCTAGCCACGGGAGACTCTGTGGCAATAAAATCAATACTTGCCACAGTTTTTTTTTTCCGTGGCTATTTGTTCGCCACGGCCACTTGCACCACGTATGATTTTTCCGTGGCAAAGTACTTTAGCCACGAAAATTTAGCACTTTTGCCACGAATTCAGCCGTGGCCCAAGTGCGCTTTTGTAGTAGTGTAAATTTTTACGAGATGGAGAAAATGTTAAAACGACAGGTCAATATTAAAAATATACTCGTATTTTTGAGTTTTTTAAACTTTATTTAACGAAAGATAATTCGATAAATAATTCTCATGTTTTTATAACGAAATAATTTTTAATTTTAACGAAAATAAAATATTTTATTTACGAAAGAAAATTTTCAAAAGTTAAACTTGGTCTAAACAAATGTTTAAAATTTTAACTCTATTTGAAAAATACGGGGTGTTACAATGCCACAGTGGATGGTTCAATTCACCAGAGCTTGATTATTGACGATGGGGCGCGACCTGGTGCTCGGTTGTCGACCTTCGCTGGAGTTCGACGGAGGATAAGAGGAGGCTGAGATGGATTTGGGAATTGTCGGAGCTTGCTCGAGTTGAATCGATGTTCTGGGCTGTGCGAGCAAAGATAATTGACAGAGGGAGTTGGTGATGAGTTGAGTTGGATGCCGGAGTATTTGGTTAGCCGGAGGTCGAAATCTGGCTGCAAAAGGGGGTGAAGACGGAGGTGGTGATAGGGTCGAACGGAGTACAGAGGAGTGATTTCTGGGCAGCCATGGAGCAAGTGCGCTGACTCGCCGGAGCTCGGGTGATAGCATTTTAACCGAGCTTGAAATGATGGGGATGGAGGTGTTTAAAGAGGTGGTTGTCGTGGAGGCAATGGTGTGGAAATGACCGGTGGGCAACTTGTTATAACAAGTCAAAATTGGGGAAGTCTATTTTGAGGGTACACTACCCTTAGTTGGATTTATTTTGAGTTAAAGAATAGTTCAGATTACTATTGGAAGATCACCTATAGTCTAGATTATTGTTGTGAATTAACTCTTTTTATTTGTAAAGCAAACTATCCCTTAATTTTGTGCATGCGAATGAAGAACTGCCGGGCACTTTGGAAGAAAGCGGAATTGGTTTAGACGGCTTTCACTAATTAGACGATTTGTTAAATAATATCAGATTCTTGATTGCTTAACTGCAAGCTAAAGTAGAAATGACTTGTGTGTCCACCCTAACATTATGCAACACAATCTAGTTATACCTAACGTGTGATACTGGAAATAGGGTACATGCGTATAATACATGTACGATGTAACTGCACATGAATTGGAATTTTTTTGTAAAGCAAAATATTGCTTACCTTTGCTCACGCAAATGACGAAATGTCGGGTACTTTGCAATAAAACGGAATTAGTTTAGAGGGTTTCCACTAATTAGATGCCTTGTTAAATACTCCGTAATATTTAGATTCTTGATTGCTTAACCCAAATAAAAGTGATTCTTGCTTATAACATATAATCATAAGCGTTTGTTTTTGGGAGTTAGGAAAACCAAGTCCAACGAGCACTTGCCTATTCTTTGTTTCTGGATAAACTAAACCTAAGCTACGACCATCACCGACCGCTCTGTTACAAAGGCTTTGTTCGCCTGACTTGGACAACAACATTTTGATCATCAACCTTGCCCATAGACGTCTCTCAGGCGGAAGCGTACTAAAATCATGGGCATCACTCTCTCCCGGAGGACACTCCATGATCTCTAAATGAGAAGTGTAACACCTCCATTTACCCAAGAGCCATATCAAGACATTCATGAATAAATAAAGGTGTTACCATCTCGGTTTCCCGAGGTAGTAGCACATTACAATACAACATGGAATGCCAAACCGACCATTTGATTTAAACCTTACAACTCATTAACTACTACAACTCTGGTTACATAGCGGAAGCTATACAATCTATATAAACAGGAATGCCTACGCATTAACCCGTGCTACGACCAGGATCATTATCGCGTTCACCCCAATCCCGTACAAGCATCCCCGCATCCAAGTACATCACAATATACATAACCTGTATTATAAACTGCTCCCCAGTTGATCGGAAATATCAATTGGATCGTCACAGGCCCCCAATAAAATAGGGTGACAATATAGATAGAGAAAACGGTTAGAACATGCTAACATTATAACATAGATACATAATATAAAACATCCAGTCTCAACCGTCTCAGTACCATTATGGGTACCAATCAATAATATCATCTCCACATTCTCGGCACCATCACAGTACCAATCAATAATCTCATTCCACCTCCAGTACCATCACGGTACCATATCAATAATCTCATCTCAACTCTTCTGGCAGGCCCTTTCATTCTGAGTGTGCACACCCCCCGCAGGTTCAACAACCCGCGAGGAGAAATCAGGGAGGGGACCGTGATGAAGGGCCCCGGCTAGGTCTAAAGCTAGCCTCACCAACTCCAATATATCAATATTCATCAATCATTCCACCATCATTATTCAACATAATTCTCATTGTCACAATATCACATTGAGCTCGTAACTCATACATGCATAATTATATTAACGTATTCTAAGTAAGGAAAACCTTACCTAGTTAGCAGTTCACCACTGGTCGGTAGTACAGATCACCACGGATACTCTACGAAGTCTGATCCTAGTAAAAATATTATATACTTAAATTAATAATGATTCTAATTAACGTAATTAAATTATGGAATGAAACCCGACACCGACTTAGTCATAACTTATTATTGTATAACCGATACTGGTCCTAATTAAATTAGACCACCTAACGACATTAACCGACACCATGCTCTAATTAACTTACACTAGAGAAACTATTATTATTATTATTATTATTATTATTATTATTATTATTATTATTATTATTATTATATACTAATATAGTACCAGCAACTTACAACTACCTACATGAATAACATAATACACCATCAATTACTTACGACTACATATTCTCGAACATTACAACGATACGGGCTCCCATCTAAACGTAACCCCGACACCATCATAAAGTAACCTTCAACTGGCTACAACCATGGCGGCCAACCACGGACAACAACAACACGATTTACGACATCGAAATACTACCGACGTAATGACGCTAAAATAGAAAATATAACCGAATATACCTATGGGCTATGGCTGCGTGATAGAAAACAGAGACGACGAAACTAGTTGTGCTAGGTGTGTCGTCACGGCAAGAAAACAGGGGCAAAGACAGAGGGTGCGTGTGCGAGACCCAAGCTACCAGCGACAACGATACTCAGCGGCCTTAACGACTTTGACGGTGTTGTTTTATGGTGGTGTTATTGATGGTGGTGGTGGGGTATAGATTGATTAAGGTCGTGGTATATAGGTATGGATGAATGATGGATGAAAACGAGAAAGGGGATGGAGTGCGAGGTAGAAAACGAAATAATGACGGGAGGCGGAAGGAGTTACTTAGGTTTAACCTAAATTCAATAAAATAAACTAAGGGGGGTGAGGAATTATAACTTATACGTACTCCATCTTCCATGATTATTATTAATACTATTATTATAATGTTTATGAGGGTTATAATAGTTGGTCTCTGTTTTAGTACGAGGATTACATAGAACGGGACACTCGTATTACTTGCCTTGACTCGGGTTTGACTCAACTTGATTGGGTTTGACTTCTATACAAATTACGGGTATTACAATCTACCCTCCTTAAAATGAACTTCGTCCCCGAAGTTCGCTCCACGACACACCGCGACAAGGAACTACCCAATGAGAAACCTTGCAATTCAAATGTGACCCTTACTCAATGCAACTAAAACTGGGTTATTACATCCTACCCTCCTTAAAACAAAGGTTACGTCCCCGTAACAGAATTAACACGACTTATTAACCCCTTCCACTACCATATTACTAACGAGATCATTAACGAAATCACATGATTCACAGAACTGTTTCTCGGGACGCAACGACCACCGTAATAATAATATCTAATGACACGCAGCAACATCAACGACGGCGACGCTCACAAGGCCACAACGACCACAACATCAACAACAACAATGTTCAACAATCGTTCAAGGGTAAATGATATTTTTCTACCCTCCTTATGAGGAACTTCGTCCCGAAGTTCACTGAACTCAATCTCACTCGACCCAACGCATCTAGTATATTACGACATTATCTTGATACCAACGAATTAAGTCGTCAATTTTATCATATAACACGTTGTTCAATTATCCTAGGACGTCACTGTAAACTTATAAACGAAAAGTACTTGTAGGCACTAACCAAGGGTGAGTAAGTCAGCAATATGCATAATCAACTCATGTTTTCATCACAACGATTCTCAATACATTTCTCATATGCATAACATCGCTTGGTCTTTTCTCTACCTCCATTTCTTTTGGCTTCATGCCTAACATAATAGTTCGGATATTATCCAAATGCCCTAACTTACTCCCCTACCAGCTAATAGTCCCGATGGGTTCTACTTCACATTCATCCACATTTTACAACATAAATTCTCTTGTTAGACTGTTCTCATGATTCGACATAAATACGAACAGATTACTTGTATACTGATACTCATATATCATACTTCACATAATTTCAGAAAAACAGATCGCTTATTAATAACATTGCGCTTTTACTTATTATACTTGTCACGATTCATTTCACATGCTGGCAGACAACAACTAATGAACTTGTAACTTACAAACTTGCGGGAACCCTCCTTCTAAGACATACTTACATGCATGGACACCATTATTGTCACTTAAGTAAAAACGATTATTCCATACAAAGACGGTTTGATTAACACTTGACCTGGCGCCTAGTGACATGTCACTTTACTTGCATGGACTCGTGATCGTGATGTTAGTACCTTGTACTATAACCCGACTTGTTGACCTCGAAACATAAGCGATGACACAATGCATTAACAGATAAACCATGGACCCCTAATTATTTCAAATGATGTCATCCTCGGCCTTCAAACTTGGTGACACATAGTTCAATTCACATAATATAGTTAGTCTGTCTGGATTTTGTAGTTCGGAGTATTCAGACATGAAAGCACGTATGTCTCCTTTCAGTTTTGTTACTAATGCTTCATCATGTATTTCTTTGACCCTTCACTGTTCATTAATCTAGATTGTTGTACCATCACCATATCTGCTATCATTCCCTTACGCTTATTTATACAATTAGATTCGTTAACTACCATTATTACGACTTTCTTAAAAGTAACTTAAATGACACCATATCCTCATGACGCCTCTTTACTATGTCGCACCACTCGTTTCGATCATTGAAACACGTACTTCCAATCTACATATGATGATAATGCGTTGACACGGTTGCATCTTTAACGGGTCCAGACTCACATGTATACCTACTTGAGAGGAATCATTTAGGCAAGCAGTAGTAAGACAACTGAACACTTTTACATGACCACGTGAATAATTTCAAAACTTGAGACAAATGACAGGTGACATATGCTTATCCAGACTGCAATAATTAATCAAGTAATTCATTATGTCTTAGGTTCACATAAGTTGTATATTTAGACACTAGCATATGACTTAGGATTAACACCCATCTCGTAGACATCATTCATCTCGCATATGTTACTCATTGACTGATAATTAAGACAAAACTCATCACAGATATACATGAGCAATTAAGAATAACATTTGACTGGTTTACAAAACATGTCTAATTTAAGTCTATTACGACCAAATATGAAAGATAACGTTTTGTTTATTACTTAGAGGCAACTAACGTACTCGGTTTGTAGTTTAACGCCTCGACCTTTCCCGACTTCTCATGGAAATTACTACATGTATTGGATACGTGTGTCGATGTTCTTTATCACATAAGCGACTCAGGACCACGACAGATTTGTCAAACTACAACATATTTGATCCATAAGATTCACGTCAAGGCATGCAATTATGCAACAGGAACAAGTATGACCTCTCATAACCCGAATTTACTCTGAATTCATCATTAACATATAAGTCTAACTCAATTGCATCATACGATAAGGTAGACATTTTCAAATTAGTGCATTCACTTGAACAAGACGAAACATTGACCTCCTTTCAATGGACTTAGACACATTTTCAGAACACTGTCATCATGATATAAAAAAATCGTAATTAAATCACTATAACTCAAAGCAATGTGAAACTAATGGTCTTAGACTCTCAAGACAGTCCTGTACAACTTTCCAGTTAAAATCATTTTCAAATTTCAAACATAAAGTGATTTGCATAATCATTTTCCTGAACTGACAAAATTTTACTTTGAAAAAGGTTTGATTGATAAAATGAGTTATTTCAATCATATTTTCGAACAAACCAAGTTCCAACATTACCCAAACTCTTCAAAGTGATCTCGGTAAATTTCCCAATGATAATTTAATCTCTAAGTAAGGTGTGTAATTGAAACGTGACCACTATCAAATAGGTTGAAGTACTTGGTTTAAATACCGAAATTTTGCAGTGAAGAACTAGACTTAAAATAAATGTGAGTCTCTTTTCAAACTTTTGTGAAAGGAACATTGTAAACAGGTGAAACAATTCGGTAACACATTATTCCTGTTAACGAAGGTGTTTTAAGCTATTATAACATTATCTCGACACTGTTAGCAAGCATGTTTGTTTAGGCCATCAAAACAGAACTCAGTAAACACATTATTCAGGTTAGATGAAGTGTTGTAAGCCTGTAAATGTGTGTGTGTCATTAACTCAACACAGGTTTTTATAAATACTCATTTAAACCAACAAGAAAAGAAATCAACAACGTACGACACGGAATCTATCACATTGGCGAATAAGCATATAAAATCGGAACGAAATACGAATATCCAAGTGACTTTGACAAAAATGCACATTAATGAATACGACGATGACACGACAGATATATCATTACTCAAACTCAAGTAATAAAAGATTTTGATTTTACACTTTATCTTGTCAATGTATTAATCAAGGTGATCGAAATAGAAACGACGCATTCATATATACATTGTTGCTCCCTATAATACAAACAGTTCGACATAATTCCAGGTACCACATATGCTTTTAAGAACCGATTAATAAACAAGTTCATTTACGCCATTACGAGAGAAGGATGAGGACCAATAAAGACACCACTCGGATCGATATAAAGCAAGTAAATCACATTAACTCGAAACGGGTCTCAAGTATTCTTACATTGTTCGACTATTAGGCTCATTAACTCGTATTTTATTCGCAATATGACACCCTTCATGGACACATTACAAACCATTATACTTCTAACTATACATCATCATTAAGTAATGCGAAGGCAGCTAATAAATTATATCGACAAGGAAGCACATAACACTACAAACGGAACACAAGTATTCAAGTATTTTTGAATAACATTCCCATTACGACACACTTAAACCACATAAATTATCGACCCTCTAAACATATTGCGATACATGTACCATTACTAGAGAACAATCCCTTTCCAGTAACGTGAACGACTCCATTATATTACTTTAATAAGATAGACACAGATTACCACCAAATCCACTAATTAAAACTCGTTTATCGCTTACGACACTACTACGTACATACACCCTGACGTTGTATCTAATGTTACTACCAACTCTGACTATGAACTTACTCTCACCCAGGGTGATTGACTCTTACCTCAACCTTACATGCTGTAACATATTCCTCATATAGCCTCGTACTAATTACTATAACATGGTAATACCGTAAGTACGTACTAGTCACATCTCAACTTATACAGTTCGATCACTACATCACATACGTCAAATAACGCAACCAGTTATCACAGGCAGTCATCACAAAACATTCATTGCATCACAACGTATCCCTTTCTAATATATACCCCATCTCATTTCTCACACGCGGTTACCGGGTCCAGACCACGAGGGTCGGGGTTGGTATAAGGAGGTCTCCTCAACCGAGTTTTAGAGAGGCTCCTGATGGTCCATCACCGGGGTTCATTTTATTTTCCTAGGTTCCTTTATTCAGGCTCCAAGATCGATCGCTTTGATACCACTTTGTAACACCCCCATTTACCCAAGAGCCTTATCAAGACATTCATGAATAAATAAAGGTGTTACCATCTCGGTTTCCCGAGGTAGTAGCACATTACAATACAACATGAAATGCCAAACCGACCATTTGATTTAAACCTTACAACTCATTAACTACTACAACTCTGGTTACAGAGCGGAAGCTATACAATCTATATAAACAGGAATGCCTACGCATTAACCTGTGCTACGACCAGGATCATTATCGCGTTCACCCCAATCCCGTACAAGTATCCCCACATCCAAGTACATCACAATATACATAACCTGTATTATAAACTGCTCCCCAGTTAATCGGAAATATCAATTGGATCGTCACAGGCCCCCAATAAAATAGGGTGACAATATAGATAGAGAAAACGGTTAGAACATGCTAACATTATAACATAGATACATAATATAAAACATCCAGTCTCAACCGTCTCAGTACCATTATGGGTACCAATCAATAATATCATCTCCACATTCTCGGCACCATCACAGTACCAATCAATAATCTCATTCCACCTCCAGTACCATCACGGTACCATATCAATAATCTCATCTCAACTCTTCTGGCAGGCCCTTTCATTCCGAGTGTGCACACCCCCCGCAGGTTCAACAACCCGCGAGGAGAAATCAGGGAGGGGACCGTGATCAAGGGCCCCGGCTAGGTCTAAGGCTAGCCTCACCAACTCCAATATATCAATATTCATCAATCATTCCACCATCATTATTCAACATAATTCTCATTGTCACAATATCACATTGAGCTCGTAACTCATACATGCATAATTATATTAACGTATTCTAAGTAAGGAAAACCTTACCTAGTTAGCAGTTCACCACTGGTCGGTAGTACAGATCACCACAGATACTCTACGAAGTCTGATCCTAGTAAAATTATTATATACTTAAATTAATAATGATTCTAATTAACGTAATTAAATTATGGAATGAAACCCGACACCGACTTAGTCATAACTTATTATTGTATAACCGATACTGGTCCTAATTAAATTAGACCACCTAACGACATTAACCGACACCATGCTCTAATTAACTTACACGAGAGCAACTATTATTATTATTATTATTATTATTATTATTATATACTAAAATAGTACCAGCAACTTACAACTACCTACATGAATAACATAATACACCATCAATTACTTACGACTACATATTCTCGAACATTACAACGATACGGGCTCCCATCTAAACGTAACCCCGACACCATCATAAAGTAACCTTCAACTGGCTACAACCATGGCGGCCAACCACGGACAACAACAACACGACTTACGACATCGAAATACTACTAACGTAATGACGCTAAAATAGAAAATATAACCGAATATACCTATGGGCTATGGCTGCGTGATAGAAAACAGAGACGACGAAACTAGTTGTGCTAGGTGTGTCGTCACGGCAAGAAAACAAGGGCAAGGACAGAGGGTGCGTGTGCGAGACCCAAGCTACCAGCGACAACGATACTCAGCGGCCTTAACGACTTTGACGGTGTTGTTTTATGGTGGTGTTATTGATGGTGGTGGTGGGGTATAGATTGATTAAGGTCGTGGTATATAGGTTTGGATGAATGATGGATGAAAACGAGAAAGGGGATGGAGTGCGAGGTAGAAAACGAAATAATGACGGGAGGCGGAAGGAGTTACTTAGGTTTAACCTAAATTCAATAAAATAAACTAAGGGGGTGAGGAATTATAACTTATACGTACTCCACCTTCCATGATTATTATTAATACTATTATTATAATGTTTATGAGGGTTATAATAGTTGGTCTCTGTTTTAGTACGAGGATTACATAGAACGGGACACTCGTATTACTTGCCTTGACTCGGGTTTGACTCAACTTGATTGGGTTTGACTTCTATACAAATTACGGGTATTGTAAGAAGTTTGTTTCAATAATGCATGTTGCCTCATGTGTAGCACTGCTTTGGCAGTTTGGTAGCTGGAATGACAAGCCTATTGCAGTTGCATCTCTTCGAAACTACAATATTAGACCGACACACAGTTGTCAGGCCATATTCGTGATTTTTATGGAGCTGCTTACTGTATTCTGCATTCCACTTTGGCGCATTCGAATGTAGCAAGAACATTCGTGCCCACGCTTTGCATGCAACGGCTACGCTAGTCCTGTCGGCTATGCAAGGAAGCATTTCAAAGATTCTGCACATAATATCTTCGTTGCATAAGACACTCTCTAATGGCACAGATCGTCTGCCATGTACCGTGACGTTGTGATGTTGGCTAAATATAAATGGTAAGTGGCGTTGCTTCATTGTCCGGCTCTCCGATAAGTGTGCGCGTCTGTCGGCTGCCTTGTTGTCTACGGCCCACACTGTGCACAAATACGTAACCATAATTATGCTTGAATCCTGCAGCATTTAACACTATCTTAGGAAACCATCTCTATTCATGCAAAACAACAATAACATTCGCTTCTATCGCTCAATTTCAGCCTAGTCTAACGTCATCATCGTTAAGCCACACCAACTACAAGTTAGAATGCCAAAATTGTTAGGCAGTAAGCATAAGGCTAATCACTGTAGGGCCACCACCGAAGCATTTTCAGAGAACTAATTATATTCATGAAACTATCTCTGCATCATTTGACACGTTTTCAGAAAACTATTTCTGGTCATGCAAAGCTATTCAGTTCTTATGCCTAAATCACCAAAATTGTTCGGCTTAGATCACCAAAATTGTTAAGGAGCAAACATAAGGCCAACCACTGAATAGTCAACAATCTGACTATATATCTGCTGAATAGTTAACAATCTGACAAGCATATTCCTTTTGAGCCACAAAACTGGACAAAACGTACTAAAAGGTACGGAGTACTCCGTAACTTACTGCTGCAGAACTACTGTTGTACCACTTTCACACGCGGTCCTCAAGTTTGGCCAAAAAATTGCACAAACCCCGCACTCAAGTACACATGTTCCAGAAAATTAAAGGAGGCTTTTTTTTATTTTACATTCAATATTAACTACATTATTATTATTTTATTTTCGGGTTTGGGTAAATATGAGGTTAGAACTAGACTTCTTAATTCTAACCTAAAACGGATTTTGACTGAAAGTAGAATTCATTTTATAAACAACACAAGTCTACTAATTTATTACGATAATTACTTTACGCAATACGGGTAATATGTCATATTATATATAACAATAACAATAATGCATGAGCTTAAAATTGATTAATTATGTAACACGTAAAGATGATTATCATTATAGTGAGTATATTGATTATTATTAGCAATAGTATAAAATAATAAATGGGTTTTTCTACGTTGTACCCTTCTGTTTTTCCGTTTTCTACCATATACCCCTCCTGTTTTCTAAACCCTCACTTATACCCCTGTAGTTGTTTAATTTCAGTAAACGTGACCTAATTACAATTATTCTACTAAAAAACCCTTATTAATTTCCATCTCCGTCTCCTATGTTTTCTCTAATTCTAATTTTGCATGCATAATTTCTGATTTTTTTTCTTCATTTTATCATAATTATTTCACTCTTTATTTTAAGTGCAACATTAATGCTTTGTTTGTTAATGCGATTAAATTAATTTTGTTAGAAATCAGTAAAATATCATTATTTTAAGCTAGAGAATAAGTTGGGGTGAAAGTGGAGGAAAATCAATTAGGTAAAAAAAGAATAAGAAGTTGACATATAAAATGAGAAAAATGGGAAAAATTAATGAAATGGAGAAAAAGTTGGGGAAAATGGAGGGAATAAAAGTCAAGGTTGTCAAAACTGGTTATGTCATAGCCTAGAGTCACTGTCATGTCATCTAATTAACGGAGCATTAGATGAATAATTGTGATTAGGTCACATTTTATGAAATTAATCAACTACAGGGGTATTAGTGAGAGTTTTGAAAATAGGAGGGATACATGGTAGAAAACGGAAAAACAGGAGGGTACAACGTAGAAAAACCCATAATAAATTTTGATTGAAAGTAGAATTCATACTTCTAACCTTATAAGACGGATTTTTTTTAATGTACATAATTTTTTGGGTTATTTAACAACAATAATAATAGCAACTATAGGGCGTCTTCCTAAAATAATATCAATTTTAATAAATCTGGGAATAATACGTATTATCGGAGTAGTTAAACCAGAATAGAATAGGTGACCGGTTACCTGTAGAACCCTTCAATCTTCCTTTTCCACCTTTAATTTTAGTTGACGACAATAATACCAACTATTGATCATCTTTCGAAAATATTTCCAATTTTAATAAATCTGAGAATAATACATATTTTTGAAGTAATTAAACCCAGAGTAGTATAGATGACCAGTTACCGGTAAAACCCGTTCACCTTCCTTTTCGCCTTTAATTTATTTCATATTACTTCATTACTTTTCACTTACTCAGTGTACATGGCATTAAACGTCATTAATGTCTTCCGTATTTCTCTTCCTTCAACCTCACTAAATCTAACTAACAACATAATCCTACACCAAAATCAACACGTTAATCTAAATGGAACGTATAGAAAAAAAACTGAAGAAGGATGAAGGGTTTTGGAGAGAGAGAACGCAAGAGAGAAGTAAGGAGAAGTAGACCTGGCAAAACTGACCCGACCCGAATAAGCCAAACCGAACCCGATCCGACCAGACACCTTAACTAAAGACATGATTTTGACCCGTAATCCGAATTGACCCGAGCTAACCTGAAACTGACCCGACTATTATTATTGAAAACGAGTGGATATCTCTAAAAAAAAGTTGAAAACAGCAAACTCGAGAATGAAACCCGAAATTATCTGACCTGACCCGAAGTCAACCCGATTATTATAACCCGAAATTGACCTGACTCGAAGCTGACCCGAAACGGTTCACTCGTTATCTAGGTCTAAGGAGGAGGATGGAGGATAAGTAACAAGTTAAATATTAATTAGGTGACCTGATGTAGCAGGTGATAAACTTACATATACTACTCTTGTTTAAGTACTTCAATAATACGTATTATTCTCAGATTTATTGAAATTAGTATTATTTTGGGAAGACGCCCTATAGTTGGTATTATTGTCATTAAATAACCCTAATTTTTTTAGTTGTAGATAATTATTTTTTTTAGACGGATTCGGGTCAAAATACTGAATACGGGTCGGTTTAGTTATGGGTCGTGTTATATGGGTCCGAAACAGGTTAAGGTCAAATACGAATAGTTTCGAATGTCGATTTTTTACCTCATTTTATTTTAATAGTACTTCGTATTATTTTTATATTCCTTAATTATGATGTTATATTTCATTTATTTAAACTAATATTCATGACACGGACTTTATATTTTGATAAATTTTTAAAATTCTTTTATAATTAAAAGATAAAAAATTAAATTGAATATTAGTTTATATTTTTAATTAAAACATCGAGTCATAGATCAAGGTTTAGAGATCTTGACCTACAAAAAAACGAGTTGGGCATGTCGGGTCAGGTTTTGTCTTATAGTAATGTTTTTTTTGAAATTCTGTCTTAAAGTAATGTTGAGTACTACTCCATTTTAACATGAGAACACAACTTTTAAATTACTAAAAATGCTAGATGATTTAATTAAGATTAGACATAAAATTATATTCAAATAAAAGGATAATATAAACGGAGGAATAATTAATTTCTCCCTCCATTTTTTTGATTAACCCCATTTGGGTTTGGTATAAATTTTAAGAAAAAATGAAATTAAGTGAGAAAATTGGTGATATAGTGCATGTGAAGAGAAAACTACTAATTAATAAATTTTCATATGAAGAAATGGAGCTAAATAAAAAAAATGAAGGGAGTTTATATATCGAATTGCTAATAGGTTAAAATTAGAGTTTTAACAAAATCTAGATATAGGATTAGATTGGTTGGAATTGTGTTTTAGGCTTTGTAGTCACTTATTTCCAACAAGTTGAACGGGTCGGGCCATGCCATATCCCTAAATTAGCAAATAATTTAGGATTGGGTCAAAAAATTTGGTCCATGACCCAAAAACAACAGATTGGGTGGGGCGGGTTTGCAGGTTAGGTCAAATTTAAAGTGAGATGGTTGCATACATGCAAATATATTAGATGTAGTAGAGACAAATGGTTAGCGAGTAAAAAATATAGATAAACTCAATGTTCGCAGATGAGTTGTCATGGTCTCACGGGCATATTAATATTGCTCACGGGCGCAAGATGGTATTTTGATGAGTATCATTTGTTTCACCCAGGTAACTAATGTAGACACTAGAACTGTCGAGTGCGTCGGGTCAAATACTAATCCCGTATCGGGTTATGATTAGAATATGAGACATAAATAGGTTCGAACACCTAATTTTTTTATCACTTTTAAGTAAAAAAAAATTGATATTAAATTTTTATTTATTTTAATACTATTAGTATTATTTTCTTTAAATTATAATTTTTATATTTAAAAAAATAATCAAAATTTTCTTAGCTTGTCAAACTTCTTGATTTCTCTCGGTATCGTCGCATAACTAATACCCCTCCGTCTCACTAAAAGGGTCACCTCATCTTCTTTGTGAAATAAGGTGTATAAAAATTTGTGGTGGAAAATGAAGATGAAAAATAAGCGAGGTTAAAACCAATGTTAACCACAAAAATCAGATAAAATAAGAATAAAGCAAAAAGTGACTTTTAGATAAACAACCCAAAAAAAAAATAGTGACTCTTCTACAGGTAGGAGGAGAACTACTCTGTATGTTAACATTTGAGTTTTAGCGAAATCCAGACAACTAAATAGATGGCTAGAAATTGACTTTTAGACTAAAGATTAATTTGTGGTCTCTTCTTTCCAACGAGTTGAACAAGTCGGGCTAGATCATGACTCAAAATCGGGTCATTTAGGATTCGGGTTAAACGGGTTGCGAGTAAAAAAACGGGCTCATGCCTCTAAAAACGTGTCTGGTGGGTGAAGTCAAACGAGATGATGACATACATACAAATATATTTAATGCGAAAGTCAAATGCTTAGAAAACAAAAGACACAAATAGGCCCATTGTTCCAAATAAGTTATCACATACATTAAAATTGCTAACAGTGACCAAATATTATGATAAACATCGTTTGTTTTAGCCATCATGTAGCTAATGTACACACTAGACCTGTCACTGGTCAGGGTATACGGGTCATGCTCAGAAATAGTTTCGAACACCTAATTTTGTTACGGCTTTTAAAGTAAAAAAAAATAGTATGTATTAATTTAGGGTCGGGTTTATGGGTCGAGACGAATTTGACAGGTCTAACCGTCTAAGTGTAGCATCATAACTCGCGTCTGCTACTTTTCATATAAAATACATGCAAACGTGGAGTGCTAATCCTCTCAAATGACAATTATTTGAAATAATTGTAATCATTCTGTCGCAATCAATGATTATAAAAAAAGGTATTAAGGTTGATTTAGTAACGTTATTGTTACATCCGTGCATCGCACGAGCATCAAAACTAGTATATATATAATTAAAGAAGACTTTTTTTTTATTTTACCATCAATATTAACTACTTATTTTACCATCAATATTAATAAAATTTTATTATAATTTATTTTCGGGTTTTGAGTAAATATGAGGTTAGAAGTAGACTTCTTAATTCTAACCTAAGAAGGATTTTGAGTGAAATTAGAATTCTTTTTATAAACAACACAAGTCTACTAATTATTAATTACATTACCATAATTACTATACCCAACACGGGAAATATGTCATATTATTATATATAAAAATAACAATAATGCATGTGCTTAAAATTGATTGATTATGTAACACGTATAGATGATTATCATTATATTGAGTATATTGATTATTATTAATTATTATCAGTAATAGTATAAAGTAATAAATTTTGATTGAAAGTAACAGAATTCATACTTTTAACCTTATAAGACGTGTTTTTTTTAATGTACATAACTTTTTAAAATAATTTTAAACATGTCGGGTGAAAATACTAAATACGGATCGGTTTAATTATGGGTCGTGTTATATGGGTCCGAAACGGGTTATGTCAGAATACAGATAGTTTCGAATGTCAATTTTGTACCTCTTTTTATTTATTTTAATAGTACTTCGTATTATTTTTATACTCCCTAATTATATGTTTATATTTCAATTATTTAAACTAATATTCATCGCACTGACTTTATATTTCAATAAATTTTTTAAATTATTTTATAATTAAAAGTTAAAAAAATTAAATTGAATATTAGTTTATAGTTTTAATTAAAATATCGAGTCATTGATCAAGATTTAGGGGTCTTGACTCTTGACCTACGGAATAACGATTTGGACATGTTCGGTCAGGTTTTGTCTTATAGTAATGTTATTATTTAAAACGAGAACACAACTTTTCTCTCTTATGTGCAACTATACAGAAGAGTAAGTTAATAAAAACGCCAAAATTTTCCACGACCTCCATTTCCGTTAAAATGCCTAGATGATTTAAGTTAAGATTAGACACAAAAAAATACTCAAATAAAACCATAATATATACGGAGTAATAATTAATTTCTTTCTCCATTTTTTTTATTAACCTTATTTGGGTTTGGTACAAAGTTTAAGAAAAAGTAAAAAGTAAGAGGAAATTGGTGATATGGTGCGTGTGATGAGAAAAAAAATACTAATTAATAAACGGAGTTACTCTTCGCAGTACTTTTTACATCTGTTTTTCCATTCCATGTCCTTCATCACTTAATTTTATTTCCCTCTCATCCTCTCACACCCTAACCCTAGAAAGTAGAAACCATCCATTTTTTTTCAATTATCATTGATTACCTCCAATTCTAACCATTCACTTATTCAATTTATCAAATTCATAAGATTATGGATACGAATTTAATTGAAAAACTACTAATCGTTAATTTATCATTAATTGTTGAAATATGTTTTTTTTCAAATTTATTATAGATATGGGGTTTTAGGGTTTTGATATCCCCCTTTTCTTCTTCTCCTTTTCTGTACTGCGCATTGGTTTTTTTTCTTTGTACTGTTTGATCTTTTTTTTTTGGTAAAGGGTAAGTATATATATATATATATGTGTGTGTGTGTGTGTGTGTGTGTGTGTGTGTGTGTGTAATCAATGTACAAATAAGTGACTACATCAGCTTATGTAGCCATCTAGCATCTTTAGCATAAATAGGGTATTTGATCTTACACATTATTCTATTCTTGACATCCAATTTAATTAATTTAGCAATACATTGTGGATGCTGCATTTTTCCTTCGATTCTGCAAATATTTTGTTGCCTCCGGATATGATATATCGCTGAATTAATCATTGCTCTCAGAATGTTGCATTGGAGCTTGGAGCCCCGCATCTTACTTGCCCACGCGAATCCATTAATACGTGGGATCGCTTTCCTGACCCAATCACTTAACACTCCCATCACTTGAGCACTCCAATTACACCCGAAAAACAGGTGATCAAGACTCTCCTCCTCCGCCTCACAAAAATAGCAACGGTCAGAGTCAGCAACCCCAACCCTTACCAATTTTTTCCTCGTGTTTAAAGCCCCCCTAAACACTAGCCATGAAATGAAGCTATGTCTCGGGACACTCCAACCACTCCATACTAGTCTCGCCCACGGAATCTTCGGTCTAGTAAGCCTTAATTCCTGATAGGCCCTCGAGATCAAATAGCGAGTGCTTAAACCATGCCATAGACCATTCACAAACATGGCTTTAATTTTGTCCTTCACCTGACATATTTTCCTCCAAGCCCAAGTTGCATCGGTATTTGGCTGATAGTCACGCCACTCACCGCCCTTCAGATAGATGTTATTCACCCAACGGACCCAAAGCCGGTCCGATTGGTCAAACACCCACGAAGCCAACTTAGCCACAACAACCTCATTCCAAATATGCAAATCTCTAATACCCAATCCTCCTTCTTCCTTAGGACAACATAATTTTTCCCAACTCACTAATGTTCAATTAGTTCCTTCCACACCTCCCTCCCAAAGGAAATTGCGACAAATAGAACCAATCCGAGCCATAACAAACTTCGGGATAATAAAGACCATGGCCCAATAATTGTGTAATTGGGAAAGCACAGATTGAACCAGGGTCAGTCTACCCGCATAGGACAGTTTACGCGCCCCAATGCTCGAAATTCTCGCAATAATGCGAGCAATTAGTCTATCACAATCACTCTTCCCTAATCGAGTACTCTGGATAGGCAATCCAAGATAACGAAAAGGAAACGTACCTTCAACGCAGCCTGAATACTGAAGTATCGCGGCCTTCCTCTCCTCATCAACCCCAGCAAAGTACGCATGTGATTTACCCACACTTATACTTAGACCCGAGGCCCTACTAAACATAGAAAAAGCCTGCCACAAGAACTCCAACGATTCCGTCTCCCCTTTGTAGAAGAGGAGTAGATCATCAGCAAAAAGCAAGTGGGTCAGCTTCATCGCTCCACATTTCGGGTGATATTTAAAATTCCTATCCAAACCTCCATGAGTCATGATTCGAGAAAAGTATTCCATACAAATCGTGAACAACAACGGAGATATAGGATCCCCTTGCCTCAATCCCCTTTTGCCACGAAAAAACCAAAATTATCACCATTTGCACACATCGAATATGAGACGCGGTCTCAATACATTCCATGACCAAGCAGCGAAAATGATCAGGAAAGAGCCCTCAGCATTTGGTCCACAAAACTCCACTCAACAGAGTCATACGCCTTATGAATATCTACTTTAAACAAGCATCGAGGTGAAATCCTCCCCCTCTTATACAGCCGAACAAGGTCCTGACAAATCAACACATTCTCTGCAATACTTCTTCCTTCAATAAAACCTCCTTGAGTTGGAGAAATTATATGAGGCAAAACTTTAGCTAGTCTTGAACACATGATTTTCTCAATACACTTGTACAAGACATTACAACATGCAATCGGTCTAAACTCCTTAATAGACTGAGGCCTACTCACTTTCGGTATCAGAACAATATTAGACAGTTCAACTGTTTTTGCAATTTACCTGACACAAAAAAGTCTTGTATAGCCTTCACAATATCCGCACCGACAATGTCCCACGAGTCAATAAAAAATTGACTCGAAAAACCATCCGGCTCCGGCGCTTTATCACGAGGGATACTCTGTAAGGCAAGTTTGATTTCATCCGGAGTCACACTCGCCTCCAAAAGCAATTTATGTTCCGGAGTGCAAGTATTACCCCTTCTAACCAAGCTCGCTTTAACCGGCTTGACAACCCGTGACTCACCAAGCAATCTCCTGTAAAACCGAAGGAAAGCAGCTTCAATATCCTCCTTATTTACGCACCCTCGACCCTCCTCATCAGCGAGTTTCACAATGACATTTTGCGCCCTTCTAGCTCGTAACAGACCATGAAAATATGCCGAATTCATATCCCCGTCTCTTACCCATCTTTGTTTTGCTTTTTGACTCCAGTAATCGGCCCTCGCATCCTGTAATAAACGCACCTGATCGTTCAAAACAGACTCCTCCAGCAGCGCTGTAGGAGATCTGTCAGTACGTATTTCTGTCTGGAGTTGTTCGAGCCTTGCTTCTGCCTGTAAGCATCGGTTTTCGATGTCCGAAAAACCAGCTGCATTTAGCATCTTCAAAGGCCTCTTCAACCCACGCAATTTCGACACCACCTGAAACATGGGTGTCCCTCTTATCAACACTCCCCATTCAGCAGCCACGCAAGTCTTGAAACCCGGATCTTTACTCCACATGTTCATGTATTTGAAACTTCGATTCCTCCTCGTCGGGGGTTGCTCCAATTGCACAATACATGGGCAATGGTCAAACGTCCCTTGTAATCCCCTATAAATTCTAACGCAATACAGTGGCGGAAACACTGTAGATCTGGGATTAAAACACACTGATGTTCTAAATTTTACAAAAAGAACGGTCAGTCAATACAAATGCCACTTTTTACAAAAGGGCTAAAAATTAAAAATCCTTCAAATGGGTTTAACAATCCATAAATAAACATGATTAAAGCAGAGTAGGATCCATGCCACTCGCTAGCGAGCACCAAACCCCGGAACAAAGAATACCTGTCATGTTAAAAACATAACAGCCACAATTCAGTGGGGAGCAACTCAGACAGTTCTCCCAGCCATATTACATAATATATAAGCAATAGAAGCATAATATACGAAAATAGATTAAAACTTAAAACATTATATGTATCAAAATAGATTCAAAACCTGAAAACAATTCAGTAGCCTGACGACGTCAAAACGAATAATGAAATATAAAACCGATGATAAGTACAACTTTTACTACTAGAGATATGTCAAAACAACACCGAAGTGTAACTTAGTGCCCACGAAGCGGCCCCTAAGCCTCACTGGTTAAGAAACTCAGTGCCCACGAAGCGACTCCTAAGCCCTCTCACTAGACAAAACAAAATCAAATTTGAGAAATCGAGCTTATCATTGGGAAATCTCGAACCAGTCATCAGATGCTTCTAATAACAGATCCAAAAGTCCACCAACAACAATAAAATGAAAGTTTGAATTTATGAAATTATTTTCAAAAGTTAAATTTACTCAGACAGTCCAATTGTTGCAGAAACAAGTATTTGTACTTAACAAAAATATTCATAAAACTCTTATCATCCAAAAATTAAAGATTTGAAATAATTTCGAATTATTTTCAAATTGATTTTTAAGACATTTTTAAAAAAACTAAATATAAACTTCAACAAAAACGTCAAAGCAAAACGAAGTTTGTAAAGCTTAAAATTGTAACATAAAAATGATAACTCAAAAGTTTAAATTAGTCAAATATTTTCCAAAACGGGGGAGTTTGGTTAAAAATTTAAGGATTAAATCGAAACAAAAATCTTCAAACTCGATAAAGGGTAGAAGGGATACCAACAACAGTTGGAGGAGTAGAATTCGAGGGAAGCGGAGGTGAGGACGAAATCGAGAATTAAACAGAACTCTCAAAGATTATAAAGGAGTTTAAGATTCTCGAGACTTCTAGTACGACTCCCACAACTAAGGGTTCTATTTCCACCAAATAATACTAAGTCCATTAATATCAGGAAACTGGGTTGTCCTACATAGTCTGCAACCTCCAAAATTATCACTTGCCATAACTTCCAAGCTAAGACTATCAACAGCTACAACCCTCAATACAAGAATACACTTGCTCATACAATCACTCAATCAATAGGGTAAGAATCAACCAAATGACTCAGAATCAAATCATGCTACCGAAATTCTACAAACTGCCACAACACTATCAAACCAATTAACCAACAAGGCTCTAAAACTGTATGAAGCTCACCAGGTTGTACTCGAGGGGTATTCCAAATTTCTCGAGTAAGAAACAATAAACAAGATCCGCCAATTTTAACAAAGCTTGGGCACTAAGTCTTCAAAATGATTCCACGATTACGGTAATAGCATTACAAGGGAACTGATGTTAGTATAATATATCAAACCTTAAGCACACTCAACTTTACATGTAATGTCAGTCACTCACATTTCCAAGACATCATTCGAGTAAGGTTCCTTAGAAGTCCATCAAATTTCAAATCGCAACAACGCCACCACAATACATTTAATAATTACACGAAGCCATAATCATGCTTGTCTAAGGGTTCTGAACTATAAATTCCATTAAGGTGGTTGGTATCAATTAAAATATTCCTCAAAATAGTAGTGTAAATCTGAATCATGATTGTGTATGACCTTTCTCTTCCTTAAAGTTAACAAGGATTCACTCATGAATTTTTAGATCACTCTACTCAAAAGTTTACAGGTCACGACCTTATCAGACTCAATGATCTCATTCATAAAAACCAAGGTTTAATCTATGTCAACCAAAATTTCTAAAGACATTAACGAGAACCTGAAATGGTACCACAACACTCAGGCTAACCCTTTAAACAATGATATATGATCCCAAAAGTCAACGACTAATCCATTAAATCAACATTAGGTGGGAATTCCAAAGTAATATTACTAGTTACACTTGGTTCGGTTCTAGGTTAGGTACTAGATATCCATCAGAATAAAATATAATCTTACTATCTGAAAGTTTATCCTCTTTAAGTACTTTATATAATCAAGTAAATTATAATCCAAGCTCAATAATTAAGGTGCAATTCTAATTCCATCGATCAATTAATTCCATTGAAATTAATCCTCAAGAAGTTCTTACTTGCTTAGAAAATAGGTTATAACTCACAACTTTCAAACCATGTAACAAGGGGTTTACTAAACCTCAAACATCTTTAACTTCGCGGGGTTCACTAAGACAGGAGTCTAACCAAAGAATCTCAAGAGAATATAGAGGGTAAAATGAGAGAGTAAAACAAGGATTCGCCACCAGAATGAAGATGATTTATGTGATGAGGCTAGGAAGAAGAAGAGAAAACTGATAGGAAGAGCGGTGGCAGCCCACGAGCAGCAGGAATAACAACACGTGACAGCAGAGAGCCGAGCAACATCAGGCCGTAGCAGTACAACAACACAACAACATCAGAAAGGAGAAGAAGAATAAGAAGAGGAGAAGAGGATGAAGAAGAAGAAGAAGAAGAAGAAGAAGAAGAATGAAAGAAAGAAGAGGAAGAAGAGGAGACTTGGAGAAATGAAGAAGGATCCTAAACTATTAAGGTCTTGAACCAAAGAAGAGTCTCCGGGCCTCCTGAGTTCACAAGTGAACTTGCTGGATCACTTCATCTTCTTGTAGAGAAACGAGCACATTAGTCTTGGGTAGCTCCATCTGGATCCAAACTGAAATGAAGTTGCATCTGGGTCCAAAGTGAAATCACATTTGAGTCTACTGCACCATATGGAACTGGAACTACTCTTGATCATCTGCCCTGTAGCTTGAGCAAACTAAATCTGGGCTGAGAAGTCACCACTGTATCTTCCGTGTAGCGTCAAGTTGTCCACTCGAGTGAGCAGGTCTTAGAAGTGCTAAGTAGGTCTTGTCCCGATCTGGAGCAGCATCACGTAAGCATCTTGTCCACTCATCTTCTTCTTGGGCATATAAAACAAACATGCAATGCTAATCATTGAGTTACAAGAATAGGTAACCTAACAATCAAGTCCTTAATTGGTCTCTACCCCTCTCTCACTAATATTTTATTAATGTTCAAATCATTTACGAGTATTTTTCCTAAAATCAGGTGTGAGCGAGCGTCGGGAGCAACGATGCTCTGATACCAACTGTAATCCCCTATAAATTCTAACGCAATACAGTGGCGGAAACACTGTAGATCTGGGATTAAAACACACTGATGTTCTAAATTTTACAAAAAGAACGGTCAGTCAATACAAATGCCACTTTTTACAAAAGGGCTAAAAATTAAAAATCCTTCAAATGGGTTTAACAATCCATAAATAAACATGATTAAAGCAGAGTAGGATCCATGCCACTCGCTAGCGCACACCAAACCCCGGAACAAAGAATACCTGTCATGTTAAAAACATAACAGCCACAATTCAGTGGGGAGCAACTCAGGCAGTTCTCCCAGCCATATTACATAATATATAAGCAATAGAAGCATAATATACGAAAATAGATTAAAACTTAAAACATTATATGTATCAAAATAGATTCAAAACCTGAAAACAATTCAGTAGCCTGACGGCGTCAAAACGAATAATGGAATATAAAACCGATGATAAGTACAGCTTTTACTACTAGAGATATGTCAAAACAACACCGAAGTGTAACTTAGTGCCCACGAAGCGACCCCTAAGCCTCACTGGTTAAGGAACTCAGTGTCCACGAAGCGACTCCTAAGCCCTCTCACCAGACAACTCAAACTATAATAGGACTCCATTCAGCGAGGTCCTAGCCTAAGTACATGCGCATGACTCCTGAGCATAAACGATACCTAGTTCGACAATCAATGTATCCCTGACGCAAATACACTGACCATATAGCTGATGACAACAAACAACATATCCTAGACTTATATACTGTACATTCTCATTTCCAACATTATTCCACATTCAAACCATTATAAGTATTTTATCCGAGGATATCTTAAACATTCTCAAAATAAACCAATAAATATTTTATCCGAAGATATCTTAAATATTCTCAAAATAGTAACATTTCAAATATAGAAACTTTCTTCAAATAGTAGCTTTCCAAAATAGGTATTATTATAATTAGAAATCGTTTAACATATGAGTTATATAAGATATTTAATATTAGGCCTTGAGACATAAATATTATATTTATTAGATAAATGTATAATTATGATTAAAAGTCAAAGAAAGTAAAAATCATAATTATTTCTCAAAAGGTTGGAGTTTAAGTAACTAAAATTAATAAATTACAAATTTACAGATTTTTCAGATTTGCACTGTCTTACTATAAAATTCATAATTAAATAATTAAAAATCAAAACGATGTAAGATTAGTGAGGTTGAAAACTTTAAAATCTTAACTACAACTTTTGTTTCTAGAGAAAATTCCTCACTTAACAGGGGTTTTTATTCGTAGTTTTATAAACTGTCAGAATCCGACACCCGATAGTATTTCTTTAATAAAACATGTTTAAATTTTTTTTTTAAAACAAATACAATTAGAAAAATTAACTAGACTCTTTAAAGTTAATTTATGTAAATTATGAAAATTAAATTCAAAGTTTATCATAGGTTTTAAATTAGGGTTTACAACAACTGACAGATTTGCGAACTAATCTGTCACAGTTTCATAAAGTATTTATTGTGACGAAACTACTTTGAATTAATTTACGACATTTAACAGACGTATAATAGAATTAAAATAAACAGTAGTCTCTTTTCAAACTTTTTGAAAATAAGATCCGTAACCATGAGTAATAAATCGTACAAAAACACTAATCGATTATGAAACATTCTGTAATTATGTTAAAAACAATAAAACTTTCAATTTGATAATTCATATTAAAATCACGAAAATTAAGTGATAAATTATTATTTGTATGTTTTAGTCTCGGCCTTATAATAATTTTAGAAGATTCGAAACATATTATCATAATATAGTTCAAACACGTTTACTAGTATAAGAATTCGATTTTAAAACGATACTACAAGCAACTACAACATATATATCATGCAATACCGAGTCATGCCATCATGTGTTACCTTCATCGAGATCCGAGTTAATAAAATAACCGTCTTCATCGGATCTAGCACGATAGCCTATGAAAAATTAAAACATATGGTATTAGAACCACATAAGAAGGGATTAGAAAGAGGGAAACGAGATGGAGAATAAGAGTAATTAAATTACCCTCGGATTAGAATGAACGATGAACGAAGGAGAAGAGATACGTAACAGGCTGAGCAGCAATAACGTAATTAAACGGAATTGGAGGAGGATGAGTTTTACGTAATGATAGAACTAATAGAATTGGAGAGGGAGTATAAAAAGAAAGAGTTGGAGAAGTAACGTAAAACAATCAAAATTGGAGTTGTTGAATAGAATTAGGATGAATGAATGAATAAATAAATAAATCATGTGTTCAATATAAATAAAATATCTTAGTGACTCATCTAGTTAGTGACGAGGTAACAGACTCGATTTGGGTCAGGAAATAATTTACGGTGTGATCGAAATCATTAGTAAAAATAAATAATTGGCTTACAAATAAATTAGGTTAAAATCGCATAAGAAAAGAATTAGACCCAAACTTCGAGATGGGCTAAAATATTATTTTGTCGTAACATTAAATATTTGGGTCAGGTTCGAAGTTGATAAAAATAATTAGTTGACTCGAAAAATCAAATGAGTCAATCTCAAATTTAAATAATTGTTTGTAAAGAAATTTAGTTTCTCGACGAATAAATAGTTTCCAACGAAAATGAATTAAATTGATTTCACGAAAACAAAATAATGATTATTCAACGAAAGTTTAATAAAATGATTTCTCAAGAAGATAATAAAATGTTTTAACGAGTTTCGAGTTGAAAATAGGAATTCGAGCTAAAATAAAGATTTTAGGAATTCAAGATGAATTAAAAGTAATTCCGAGAAGAATTAAAATGGATTACGAGTTAAATCGCAAACGAAATAAAAATATGAATACAAATTTAATTTATAAAAATTAGGGGTGTTACATCCCTTCGGGAAGGAAATTAGCAAACCCATTCGGGAATAAGCCCCAACCACTCATCGTTAATCAAACAACGATCAATGCGACTAAAAACCCTCGTTTCAACCACTTTATGCTTATTGTTCCACGTAAACCAAGACCCACAAGCCTTATAGTCACTCACTTCACAATTCGCTAGACAATCTCGAAATTGGCTCATCGCCTCTTCCGAAGACACCCCTCCTAGACGTTCACGAGCGTCCACGACACAGTTGAAGTCGCCCATGATCATCCACGAACCTTTTCGAGCATAGGTTTCCAGTCTCCTCCAAAGATCGACTCTCTCCAAGGCAGAATTAAAGGCATAAACTAGTGTACAGTAAGCCAATACTCCTTAACCGAGCTAGTAGATACTTTGACATGAATACTCTGACTACTATACTCCACTATCGTCAAATTCACCCTTTCATGCTTCCACAAAAGCCAAACTCGACCTCCATTATGACAATGACTATTAGTTGTAATGCTCCATTCATAGAACACATTCTGATGAACTTTAGCATACGCTTTATTCTTTATTTTAGTTTCCAATAAACCAAAAACATCAACCTGTTGTTTTCTAACAAAATCACAAATTGCACGCTGCTTATTTATATTACACATGCCGCGTACATTCCAACACCCTATATTATGTACCTCCGTGGATAACTAATTCGAGACCGACCCCTTCCTTTTCCTCAACCCCTTTCTTTCTAGGTGAATCGCCTTTCACTACACCCGCAAAAGAGACTCCCTTTTTTTCACCTTCCGTAGCCTGTTTCGAAACCAAAATACCTGGCTGCTTCACGACCAGCCTAGGCACGACTACCGCGGGAGCCGACCCAGCAGGTTTAGGAGCAGGCACTTTTTTCTGTTTTGCATCAATACGAGCCTTTCTTAGTTCCTCCTTACACTCCTTAGCATCATGCCCATACCCATTACATTTGGAACAAGAAATGGGTTTCCATTTATATTTGACAAAAAATTCAACAATGCATCCATTCTCATCCAAGAATTTAACAGAAATTTTGAATTTTTGTCCCACCTTGGCCATAACCATGACCCTAGCATACCCCAACCTGGTACGTTCTTCCGTAGCTAAATCAGACTTAACATACGGACCAACCAACGAGGCAATCTTAGGAAGGCATCTTCCCCAGCATTTCAGAGGTAATTCATGAAGCTGAATCCAGATAGGAACTTCATGAATGTCCTCTTTATCTAATTTCGCGTCAGGAGTCCATTCTTTCACTACTAATGGTTTATTGTCAAACATAAACACACCATGATTCAGAATTTTTACCTTCGCATCTTTCTCTTTGAATCGAACCACGAAAATTCCATTCGGAATGAACGAAATTTTGTCGATCCCATGCTCCTTCCAAATTCTTTTGACATAGCCCTCTATGACTTCCCACGGAGGGTTGGCACCCATAATGAAACAGTACACAGCGTTGCTCCAATATTCAATCTCGTCTTCCATATCATCTTCCGACAGTCTCAGCAATTGTTCCTCCTCTTCAACATCAACGATTTTCTTCCCTTCTCTTTGTTTCCATCCACTGTTCTCCTCATTATTTTTCACAGGGCTCGGTACAGAATCAGTGACGTACTCCGAGACATTCTCCGAAACCTCATCAAAATCAGATTTCGACTCGAGGTACAGACCAGGTATATCATTCAATTTGGTGTTGCTTGATGATTGTGCATCCTCATCTTCGCTTACCCCATTTTTCGAACTTGAAGCATTCTTTCGAACCAGTTCCTCTTTCGCTGCCCGGGTCAATGGTTTCGGTCCCTTTGCAACTGCCTTTGCCTTCTTCCTCATCTTGTCACGTAGACCAGTTTTATCGACGTCAAAACTGTCCACGCCGGAGATTAAACGTAGGACGATGGTGTTCGCACGCAGTTCGCCCTAATTGGCAGAGAGAAATTTTTTTTTTGATTTTTTTTGGAGGTTATTATCCACGTTTTTTCGTTTGATTTTATTTTATTTTGAAAAAAAATCTTGATACTTCATCAAAGTTGGAAAAAAAGAAAAAAGATATCCTGCATCAAAGTTAGAAAAACATATTGCACTGCGTCAAAGTTGAAAAAAACATATCTATTACGGTACGTGATAGAAGAAACGTTATGTACTGCATTGAGTAAAATAGATAGGGGAGGCAAAATTGGAAACTGCGTCGAGTAAAATGCGTACTGCGAAGAGCAACACCCTTAATAAATTTTCATATGAAAAAATGAGGCTAACTCAAAAAAATTCTAAAAAGAAATGAGGCTAAATCAAAAAAAATGGAGGGAGAATATATCGAATTGCTAATAGATTAAAATTAAAGTTTTAACAAAATCTAGACATAGAAATAGATTGAGTGGAATTGTGCTTTACACTAAAGCTTTGTAATCTCTTCTTTCCAACGGGTTGAACGGGCCGAGCCATGTCATATTCCTAAATTAACAGGTAATTTAGGATTTGGGTCAAAAAATTGGGTTCCTAACCCAAAAAACAGCAGTTTTGGTGGGACGGGTTTGCGGGTCTGGTCAAATTTAAAGCGAGATGGTTGCATACATGCAAATATATTAGATTAATTAGTAAAGTCAAATGAGTACGTAGCGAGTAAAACACATAGATAAATTCAATGTTCGCAGATGATTTGTCATGGTCTCACGGACATATTAATATTGCTCACAGGCGCAAGATGGTATTTTGATGAATGTCATTTGTTTCACCCAGGTAACTAATGTAGACACTAGAACTATCGAGTGGGTCCGGTCAAATACTGGTCCCGTATCGGGTTATGGTCAAATTACAGGACACAAATACTTTCGAACGCATAATTTTTTATCGCCTTTTAAGTTAAAAAAATAATAATTTTGATATTAAATTTTTATTTCATTATTTTAATACTATTAATATTATTATCTTTAAATTATAATTTTTATATTTAAAAACTCAACTGAGTCTTAAAAACCTCTTAAGACTATAAACTCAAGTAAAATTATCACAAGAGTTCTTAAGACTATATCTAAACTTATGTCAAAATTATTCTATATCGAAAAATTATGATGTGATTTAAATTTTATATTATAAATAAGATTAATCATTCGTTCTTAGATATCAAAAAAAAACTGAGTCTTAAAAAAGTACTTGAGACTATAAACTTAGTATCCCACATTGAAAAATTATAATAAGGTGAAGAAATTCTATCCTATAAATAAAAGCAATCGTTCGTCCAAAAATTATAATAAGGTGATCGAATTTTATTATACAAATAAGATTAATCGCCCATTCTTTAGTTAGATATAAAAACAAACATTTTTATTGTTATAATTATCCTAACTTTGTCTCACATCGAAAGGTTGAAAATCAAAAAATTATGATGAGTGATAAAATTCTATATTATAAATAATAATAATTATTTGTCCTTGGATATCAGCTAAAAAAATTTGAGTCTTAAAAATGCTCTTAGGACCGTAAGCTGATGGAAAAGAGAAATCATTTGTGTTTAGATATTAACCAAAAATCTTAGAGTTCTAAAAAGATTTTTTAACACTATAAACCTAAGTAGAATTATCGCATATCGAAATATTATGATGAGGTGATGAAATTCTATATCACAAATATGAGACGTCATTTGTTTTTAAACATTAACAAAAAAATTGTCTTATAAAAGCTCTTAAAGCTATTGAAGGAGTTATGTCCACTGTCCTACGGATTAACCCGCTTAAGTCTATGTATCCGATATGCCTTGCTAGAGGTCGATGCCGGATTGACATGTAAATAGGTTACGTGTCTGGTAGTCTTAAGTGGGCCCATTGGGTCACACACAATATGTACGGGATATTATTAATATATATCGATATATTAAATATACATCGGGTCAGTAGTAATATTGACCCAACTGCGTTGTCAGGTTATGGTAATTAGAGTTATACTAATAATCTAATTATGGTAATTAGGGTTATAGTAATAACCTAATTCTAGTTTCTCATCTCCTATATAAGGAGGCTCATATGATGAACCAAGATATGGAATTAAGAGTATTGACTCATAATATATATATATATACGGAGTATTCTTCTTATAAATAGTTATAAGAGAGATATAGAGAGAAGTTGTGAGACGGTCTCACATACCTTTACACTAGCATATACGTCGCAGTTCCGTACCCGTGTGGATACCAAAGGAGGCATCACGTTTGGGGTGCTTTATTCTGTCCGTGGAGATTATTTATTCTGTCCGTGGAGATTATTTATTCTTGTCCGTGAAGATTATTTATTCTGTCCGTGGAGATTATATATATTTCTGGGTTTATTATACTTCTTATTAATACGCTGTTCCGCTGCAAATAAGGTATAATTGTTATCCCTCTTCTTTTGTTTTTTCGGTTAATACTCGTAACAGGTCCTTGGGTTTAAGGGTTGTAACCCTACAGTGGTATCAGAGCCTCTGTTATGTAGTATTAATCAGATCGATGTGAATTTATGTCTCATAATTTGTTATGAGAGATTCCACCCGCGTATTAACTTGATTATATTATGGTCTCGAGAATTGTTTTGGTTATTTTATTATCTTTGTTAGATAACGTTGCATGTGTCGCATGTGAAATAAAGTAACCTATGATTCTTTGATGTATGCAATATGTACATTAATTAGCCTTATGATTATTATTATTTGATAATTAGTTTTCCATGATTATGACTACTGACTAAAAATATATGATATTTAGTACTCGTATGTGACTCGTAGTCATTCGATGATCATGTAAAATATGTAATGCGGTTATTATGTGGATTATCGTTCAAGGTTAGGATTCATCTTAATTTATGAATTTAAATTGTTAAATTCTGAAATTGACTCGTAAAATTAATTTAAGATCTAATATTGATTATTTTTTATTTAATTTTGCCCTAAATTGACCCACTATTTCAATTTCTTTGTTGACGATGAGACTAATTAGATTAGGTCAAGATTCGATTGAAATTGGGTAAAATTACTAGAATTTATTGTTAACGATGAGTCCTAATAAGATTAGGACAAGACCCGTTTTAATTATGGTGGTGACGGAATGAAACGAAGCCAACTCGGTTGGCACGAGTATGACTCGGTAGGCACGGGTATGTCCCGGTTGGAACGGGATGACCCGGGTGGCAAAGGTTTGAACAAGACGACACAATATTTACTCGGACGACATGGTGTCGGGTCGGGTGACGCTTTTAAGAAAAGTCATTTTCTTACGTTCGTGTGTTGAATTATGAATCAAACATGGATTATACTTTTATTTTTCCGGATCAATGAAAAATTAGTTTTCTAAATCGGCTAAATAATTTTATGCATTTTAATTATCATATTATCATAAATAGATCAGGAAAAGAGTTTCTCGAGTCCTAATTGATTTTGATGAATTGTTCATCTATATGACAATTATAAGTTGCAGATCGATTGTGAATCGAGTTTTGTATATCCGTTCAATTTTTCCGGGTGGAAATTGTTCTTCATAGTTGGAAAAATGAAAGATATTGGTGAAGCTGTTCAAAACAAATAGCAATTATGAATCATAATATGATTATGAATCAAAATATGGGATCTTTTAACTTGTTTTATGCGCAAATCACCAGTAACAATTGAATTATTATGTCATATGATGCATGCTTTTATTGTTTGAGACTTGTGACTTGTGTGATTAGGTTGCCTTGTAAGTTGACATAGCAGCATGTTTAGGACCCATAATGCATTTAATCCCTCGCACAAATATTAAGTATTGCCTTTCCAGAATTGACCACTACAACAATTTCATATCATTGGTTGAAGTGACTGCCTAAGCGGTGCTTTGCCGATGTGTGTGGACTGAGTAGGTGGGTAACGGTTACCCACAGGTTCAGTGTGGTTTGCTTAACATTGCTATCAAGTCGGAATTGGGCTTTGAGGCAAATAGTTGGTGTCATATGATGACTAATTCCGACGAACCAGGAATTACATAGAGATGTAATTGACAAGTTTGTTGTCTACCTTTACTTTTGGAGCTTGAGCAGTGAGCCCAAGTTCATTTAAGCGACAAAAGGTTTTGGATCTTGGAATATTATGCGAACTTGAGGGTAGTTTTCATGATTTTATCTTAAAATTGTTTAAGATTATAAATATTAATTATCGTTTTACTTTGCATATAATTGTAGTTGTAATTTAGTCCATTTATCACATTTATTAAAGATGAGTTTGAATTGTTCAACCTCGTCGATTGGTATCTTGAGAATAGTTCTCAAAATTAGAGATATGGATTTTTTCCTTGTGAAGGATAATTTCGACAAATTATAACCAGTGCTAATGTACAGTATAGACTGTATAATTAGAGTTATGGAGATGATTACTATAAGTACCAAAATCAATTGTTTCAATAAGGGAATCGTTCTCATTAAGTGAGAAAATGTTGAAGATGATCTAATTAATCCATATGTCATATGATGACAGTCAGGAAATTTTGGATGCTTCTTTCTAAAGAATTAGGAATTGAAATCGTTTCAATTAGTCCTAAGTTTAAGTCACTTTATTATGAATAAACATGTGATTCAATAAAGTTTCTCACCTTTTAGCATGAGATGTTAAAAGGCAATTGAACATTGTATCAAGAAGGCAAATAATACTAATGTTCTATGAGTTCATTAAGAAAATTGCTTGAGATAAAGATTAATGAATCTAAGACATTGGTTAAAGTAAGGAAAGGACAATCGTTGTCATACCCAAACTTGTTGCCAAATTTAGATTAGGTACGATTTTATTAGTCATTAATGTAATGACAAATATAAGACATTGGTAGATAGTTTCTAGAAGTGTCTAGAAAATCTGCAAATCAATTCAAGTATGACTTTTGGTGTGTATGTTACTAAAGTAATTGTTACTTTCATTCTACTGTTTTGGTATAAGATACCAAATGCAACTATTACATTGTGGATGTGATGGCTCGAAGAGGGTGAAATAATGGTATATAAGTGAAGTGTTTTTGAAATGGACAAACGTTGTTGTTTCATATATAAAAGGAAAATCACTTAATTTTACCATAAAGCTGACTACTGGAATTGAATAATTGTTATCCTTGTACCAGTCATTAAATTAGCAAGAATATTGATTCTGTTTCATGTATGGGCATGAAAAGTTTTAATAAAAATAGAACAATTGTTGCTCTATATCTTGCAAGAATATGAAGTACAATAATAAGGCTAACATGATTGTTGGACTCTACATTCCTAGTAGTGAATGTTTTATTTGTAACATAACGATCAAAAGGTTCAAGTCACTCGACTCAAATTTTACCTATTATGACATTGTCCTTAATCCATGAGACAAGAAACATAAGAATAATTTCATAATGATGAAATTATAAACCTTATTGATAAGGATCATTTGAGGTAAATGGATATTGTTAAGATGGATAAATGACATTAGAAGTGACTCCTATTATTTGTAATGGGAGGGTACTTAGACTTGTTGGATCACACATATACAGATACATGTGAGTTTAATTAGTAGTGTTGGAAAAATGGGTAACATGTATGGTTTTATTCATTTGATGAATTTTGAAACTGAATGCTTTGAATTGTTCAAGGAAATTCAGATAAAAGTACAAGATCAACTTGATAAGTTGATACGAGTCGTTCGATATGATTGAAACAGGGAGGAATTGAACTAAAAGATTGTGATCATCTTAGAAGTAGTGAAAAGTGTTTCAAACTACATCGAACCATATTTGATATGATTTGGTCTATGATGAGTTATGCAGATTTTATTGACTGTTTAGAAAGTTATGCACTATAAAAGTCTTTGTACGAATGTTGATGAGATTGTCCATGTAAGTCGGAGAATAGACACCATATGAGATATGGATTGAAAATGTTCTAAAAAGTCTTTTCTTAATTATCAAGTTAAGTTTAAAGAAAATTGTTTTCTAGAACTTAGACTCAATTATGGCATGTGTTTTATTAGGGGTATTATGTTAATTCTACAAACCAACCAAAGAACAAAACTGTTTTGTTGAATGGAGTGGTATGTTTCTTTTAAAATATGTGATTTCTAATGGAAACAGTGGGAGTAGAATCGACCTTGAATTGTTCAAAATCAACAGCAATTCTCTACAACTGTTGAAGAGGATATTGATGCATCCATGAAAAGTCATGATCATCTTAGCTGTAAAATATTACCCTACATAGGTTTGACCTATAATGAAACAATAATGAGCAAAGACTTCAAAAGTCACATAAAATCTAATAGATTCTATATACCATAACTACCAGGTATAGACTTTGGTTAAATGTGTCTTATAGTGAAGAATAGTCTTCAATATAAAGACGATGTAGATTGATATAAGAGTATCTATGAAGCATAGTTGATAGTTAAGGATTGATCTCATAGTAATGACTATGGGAAAACCCTTTTTACAACATTATGCTTGAGTCTATTAGGAACGATTTAGCATTTTGATTATCATCACTCATTTGATGAGTTTTTGACATATATATGTGAAATACATTTCTTGAAAGGGATGCAATATGATGTATGTGCGACACATCGTATGAATTTCATATTATTAAAATTGCTAGACAAATGTGAATGATCCAATTCGATTGGAGCAAGTATTATGGAATAGTATCTTCGTTCTCAATGTGGTAATTCAAAGATGTTTGTTTTCCTTTGAGACGAAGAAATACTGTGTACAAGAGGCTAGTGGGAGTGCATTTATCGTTATGATTTGGTATGTAAGTGACATACTTCTCTAACTAAACGACATTTGATTGCTTTGCAAGAAATGTGGTTATTATGTGCTCGCGTGACGAGTAGATACTAATCTAGTGAGTGTCACTAGAATGCTATCTAAGAATTGTTCCTTTGCGCTTAAGAAGCAAAAGGGAAATTATTTAAGAGATGCGCATGATGTGATAAGCGAATTATTGTAAACAAGTTACAACGATTCATATTTCCAAATAGACAAAGATGACATGAGATTGTAATCTCAGTAAATTTTGTTTTGGATGAGAAGTTGTGTATTGGAACGGTTCCAAATGACAACTTGGTGACTAGTATTATAACTAAAGTTGGTGTTCTATTGCTTTTGAAGCAAATAGACGTTTGGTTACGAATCAAACACACACTCAACTTTAAAGTTTATGAAGCAATTTGTTGCTTATGAAACTAACAGTTTGCCTCAATTGAGAGAAGGTAGATTGGTCATATGCTTGTAAATAACCGATACAAATGTTGTATGTCCCGAAACCTCCTCTATATAAAGATCATATTGTTATGATTGGTTTAAGACGCATGGGCGAGTGGTCTTAGTACTTTTAGAGGTGTTTGGTTTAGTGGGAGTTATTTTGATAATTGATATATGTATGACATATTGTCATTTGGTTAATGTAACCGAGTTTTGTCCCTAAATAATTTACATTGATGAAATAGATCACTAAGTACGTGACTTAGTCTTGGAACTCTATTTGGATGATGTAATTATTTTGTCTCTAGTCAGGGTATTGTGTTGGGACATTTGAATACCTTTAAATGACTAGTGTGTGAGTTGGTTGATGACTAAGTTCCTTGAGTCATAAGTATTGAGATACTAAACCAGGCACACGGGTGTATGTTAAGAACATGCATTAGACAGACCCGCCGAAAAGGATTTTACTAAGATTTCGCTTAGTGTCAGTAAAGTTCTTTGCAAGTTATGAACTTGTACGGTCTTTAGACCTGAGTCTTTGACTATTCTGTACATGTGATGTGCATGCTTTGATACTATTCCTCGTCAGCTGTGAAAGGGGGCTATGGATGGTTATTGGGCATACATGGATCATGTGATAGGATGTGGTTAGACAAGAGGGGATTTGCTCTTCCTTTATTGAAGGAAATTTATTGTTTCTTGGCCACTCGAAGAGTGTGACTTGTGAATGCGTGGCCGCGCTCAGATAGGATGATTGTCATCTATCTGCTCTTTTAACAAGTCAACTCAAAGATTCGAGTAAAAGATTGAGATATGTGAGGATGACACTTCTTCTTACCTCATTCTCAATTGGAGACAATAGTAGCAAAGAGACTTAACGTCATTCTTGAGAGGACATGTACAAGTGGGAGACTGAAGGAGTTATGTCCACTGTCCTACGGATTAACCCGCTTAAGTCTATGTATCTGATATGCCTTGCTAGAGGTCGATGCCGGATTGACATGTAAATAGGTTACGTGTCTGGTAGTCTTAAGTGGGCCCATTGGGTCACACACAATATGTACGGGATATTATTAATATATATCGATATATTAAATATACATCGGGTCAGTAGTAATATTGACCCAACTGCGTTGTCAGGTTATGGTAATTAGAGTTATACTAATAATCTAATTATGGTAATTAGGGTTATAGTAATAACCTAATTCTAGTTTCTCATCTCCTATATAAGGAGGCTCATATGATGAACCAAGATATGGAATTAAGAGTATTGACTCATAATATATATATATATACGGAGTATTCTTCTTATAAATAGTTATAAGAGAGATATAGAGAGAAGTTGTGAGACGGTCTCACATACCTTTATACTAGCATATACGTCGCAGTTCCGTACCCGTGTGGATACCAAAGGAGGCATCACGTTTGGGGTGCTTTATTCTGTCCGTGGAGATTATTTATTCTGTCCGTGGAGATTATTTATTCTTGTCCGTGAAGATTATTTATTCTGTCCGTGGAGATTATATATATTTCTCGGTTTATTATACTTCTTATTAATACGCTGTTCCGCTGCAAATAAGGTATAATTATTATCCCTCTTCTTTTGTCTTTTCGGTTAATACTCGTAACAGGTCCTTGGGTTTAAGGGTTGTAACCCTACAGCTATAAATTTAAATAAAATTATTTCACATTGAAAAATTATAATAAGGTGATGAAATTCTACTATATAAATACGGAGTGAAAACAATCATTCATCTTTAGATATCAACGAGAGATCTTGTGAGTCCTAAAAAATATTCTTAACACTTAAATTCAAGTAAAATTATCTCACATCGAAAAATTATAAGTGAAATGAATTATTATACAGAGTATAATTTAGAGAAATCATTCGTCTTTATATCTCAACCTGAAATCTAATTATGATGAGTTGATGAAATTCTACATCAACAAAAAGAGAAATAATTCGTTTTTAGATCCTTTACCTATATAAAAAGAGGGAGGGTTTCATGGGATCATTTAAGTAATTTGTTTCTTCCAAAACTACCCCTCCCATATTTCCTTTCTATCTCTATCTCCTATAAACATAGAGAGTCAATCATGTGGGTAGACTTTGAGTAATTTTTATAATTCCAAAATTGCCCTTTGCTTTAACCATTAGTCCATTGCCCATGCTTTAACATTTGATTCCTTGATTTTGAAATTGACCTTCATATAAATGAACATATGTCACTAATTAAATTTTTAATTAGTTAAAATTAGAATATTAACATAACCCTAAATATAAATTCTCACTAAATATAGTGCGTATTTGTAATTTATTCTGACTATTAAAATGCTTCATGTTTGAGTAATTAATTTTAACGAATTTTTTTTAACATCCTATAATAATAGTAATAATTATTGTGTAAAACAGTCCACTTATAAATAAATGATCTTTGTAAAGAAATAGACCGTCTCACATGTGAGATAACCTTATTGTATAATCTGTGCACATGTTAATATACTCTATGTATCTTAGTAGTTAGTACTATAAAAAGAGGGAGGAATAATTTGCATAAATTTCACAATCCATTTCTACCCTTTTATACCTATGCAAATTTTAATTTCATTAATTCCTTAGCTTGTTTCCTTTCCCTTTTTTAATCGTTTTTTTTATTATTATTTTAACAATTTTAAATCATACTCGTAACTAGATCTGTCAAATGGGTTAGTCGGTGGATTTTCCGTCAAGTTAGATTATTGGTTGAGTCGAATACGAGTCGGGTCAATTATAAATCGAGTTATACGGGTCACGAATCGAGTTAGTCATAAAAATAAAAAATATTACTCCGTAATTATTATATCCATTAACTATATATCATATACTCCGTCCTTATACTTAACATAACCATAAATATTACGAAGTGATTATTTTGATAGTAATTTTATTTGAAATACTTGATTATATTTGTAAAATTACTACGAGTAAGTTTTACTTACCAATATAGAGATTTATATTTTAATAATTTCTCGTTGACTAAACAAGTTGATCTGAATTAAATTAATGAATACGGAGTAACATTAAAGAGTCATATAAAACTCTGCAAGTAAAGAGTTCAAAAATCCCCTATTAACTAAAAGAATAACAGCTTACTGTTAGAATTATGGGTCTAATACAATATATGTGGACAACATTATTTGGACCTATTGCATTTATTAGCTATCATTAAAGTTAGCCCAAATATGTGATCCGTCGTAGTAATAATAATACGGACTTATTTACGTCTTATAAAATATGGGTCAGATACTATAATAGTGTAGAGACCCATTAGGGCTTTATGGGATATATGATGGGCTTATCCACTAAAGGCGACTGATATAGGTCATCAGTGTTTAACCACCCCTCCCTATATATAGTCAGGGTTATGGTCCCTGACAGCACACTTTTGACCTAATCTCACATATATCCCATCGGTATGGAGAAAACGAAAAGGCGAGTGTGTCTGTTAGAAGACTATAATCGGGTAATTCAAATTCCACCTTTCTTCTCCAATTGAGTCAGGTACGCTTCCGCTATTCGGTCTATTCAGTATACCAATTAATTTAGTATGAAGTTTCAGTCTTGGGTCAGATTAAATCTAACAAGTGGTATCAGAGCCGTCTTCATATTGAATTTTTTGGATCAGATTTATTTGGTTTGATTTGGGTTTCGCCTTCGTTATTATCTCAATGTTGTTTTAGCCGTATTGTACTGTGATGTATACACGCAATGGATAAATGTACTGGATTCATATTATTGATGATGTGTTGTCGCAACATATGCTAACTCTTCATAATTCTAATCATTACCCTGAATTGTTAATAGATTAATAGAGTTAATAGATTAATTTTCTCTACTTAAGTGAGTATATTATGAATTGTGTGCTACGGAGTATATTGTTATGCATGTCATATCATTATCATCGAAATTGTTTGTCGCACCCTAGTATGCGTAGTATTCCTTAGATGGTCACATGATTCAGTAACTCCGATCCGTATGATTTAAATTTTGGGTAGCCTTTAATTACTTGACAGTACGTCGTATGATTCAGTCTTTTTTATCCGTCTTATTTTAATTGTAATCCGTTTTGTATAATTAAGTTATTTATGTTGGTTGCAATTTTTCTCGCATATTTGAGTATGTTTGAATTTTTTTATGTGATCGATTTTATTATACAATGGATTAAAGAGTTATAATTCGGATATTAAGCTTCAGATTCTAATAATTGGGTTACTTGTATATGGTTGTATATGGTTTCAGTTACGAGTCCTGCGATTTGATACTAAGATTGATTATGTACGGAGTGTATGTTTGGATGATTTAGGTATGCAATCGGTAAAGTTATATAAAGATTAATGCGTAATATTTCGGATATTAAGTTTCGGATACGTATAATTGGTTATTCAGTATATAAGGCATTTTTAAATTGATTGCGGTTGATTCATAATTTTGTTTGGTATTCAGTCATATAATGTATAATGGTCTCGTATAGTTGATTATTATCGCATATTATGAATTGGGACCTATTTGGAATTTCAGTTGCGATTATTATCGTACATCTATAATTGACAAGTTGACTTGTATGATGAAAGAAATAATTTGGGTTATAATTTCTTTTATCATTTAAGGATTCAGTCACTTGTTAATTACGGTTTAATTAAAAGAACTTGATTTCAGTTTCAATAATATTGGCTATTGGGTTTTTTATAAAACGTCTAATATTTTGGATTGTTTGATCGAAACAATACGTTGCCAAAGTAACCTCTACTGTGTAGATTAGATAGTCTAAATAATTAGACGATTGTGTGTGATTGAATTTCATGCGGGTAATGGTCGGCCCAAAGGAAGGCCATTATTTGGCCGAAATTCAATCATACTTGTGGTGATAAATATGTAACAGTTATTCGGTTTTCGTATAGATGTTAAGTCGGCCCAAAGGAAGGCTTGACATTTGACACGATCTTACTGTTAATATTTGATTAATACACCAAGAATACCACTTACAAGTCTAATTATCGTCCAAAGATGAGATTAGATGTTGTGCTAGGTATCTTGTTATGATGGGAATGCTAATATTCGAATATGAATTACGAGTTAAGGGAGTGTTGTTAAGTTTATGACACCCCTAAGGCTTATGTCCATACAGTTTTTTTTTTAATGGAGAGTAAATTCAAACATTTGGTTTTTAAGTTTGGTTGTATGAGTAATCATGCGGATAATGGTCGGTCCAAAGGAAGACCATTATTTGGCCGAATACATATACAATTTCGGGTGATAAATGTGTGACGATTATTCGGTACTTTCATGTGTATACTAAGTCGGCCCAAAGGAAGGCTTAGTGTTCGACATGAGTTTATCGTCAATATTTGATCACGATTATTTATTTGTAGTGTCAATGCTTAGTTAATAATTTATGACCAACGGCTAAATGTTAAATTTGCAAAAACACTATACTGTTTGAATTTATTCAGATATGAAAATATTGTTTTGTTCATCAAATTTGACACTATTCTTCATTATATCTGTCATATTCAAGTTACCTTCTCAATTCGGATAAAGTCATTTATTTAAATAAATGATAAGAGAATGTAAATATTTATTTTGGGTCATCATGTTCTTAACACAGCATTGAGAATATATGGTTGCTACTCATCAGGATGAAAACATCGTGTGGACTCACGTGTTTTTTTTGTGGAGTAGAATTTTTAATGCATGTGTTTAATGATTGTTTAATATGCGACATTAAGAAAATATTAAAGGACATTGTTTCTATTTAATAAGTTGCAAGTGTCTAACTCATAAATTAACAAGATAAAGTTTATTGGTTGCTTGTTACGAGTATGGACACATAAGGAATATAGTACCAGTTTGTACGCCTCATCGCGTGTCGGTAAGGATACACTTCTCATTTAAGATTTATCGTCTAAAGTTATTCATTATATCCAATTATGTTTTGTGGGTGGATTTGGTTTTTCATTCACATAAGTACATTAATGCAAGTAGTAGTATTAATCTAAGATGTTGTATGTCAATTGGTGATGAAAGATTCATCTATTCGGGACATGTCATCATATGAGTTTGAGACAATCAGCTAATTTAGTTATCACTAATGACTTGTTCTTTTATTTGAATTTGGAAAATATTTTTTGGTACTACCTTTTGGTGGAGTTCAGTTATTTTTCGTTTGGTCAAATTTGGTTTATTGTCCATCAATAAATAGTTAATTTTGTATTTTCCTAATTCAAATAATGGTGAATCTGTCATTTTTGATAACTTTATATAGTTTAGATTGTAATTACTTGTATTAAAACTCCGGTGGATATAAAGAATTGAGGACAATAATTTCTTTTCGGTATGACACATTAAAAGGATTACTAAAGTTTTGTGTCGAAATGCAATTATTGACCCTTCTACTTAGGATCATATTGAAGGGGAATAAAGACGAAAAGAGAAAATAGATATCAAAAGGACTTTGGATGTCTTATAATTGATATATAAGGGTATGTGAACTATTTTATGTTTTAAGTTGTATTAGTTCACATCAATATATTAATTTGTAGACAAAATTATTTATGATATTTATATCTCGATCTTGAGATGTTTTCAAGTTCCTAGACATTTTTATCACATATTTGACTGAGATATATTCTCGGTAAAAGATTATTAAAGATGTCAGTTGATCATAAGTAGAAACACTTTGACAACTTGACTATTCAGGATAAGAATGTCAAGGTTATTTCGGATACTTTCTAGAGAAATTTGATCTTACATTAAAGATTGCACCATATGAAAGGTTTAAATATGTATGGTGTATTATGTGTGCAAAGTAAGATCTTGGGACATGGTAGGGGTATGATTATTCACACTCTTTCCTAGCCAACTCTAGAAATAATTTTAGAATTGCAGCTTGGTTTTTTTGTGTGGATAAAGTTGCAACAATATTATTGATGATTAATTATAGTGTAATTTATTTACACCTAAGGTACGTCCAACTAATAAAGAATATTTTTTCTAAGGTAATATAGTTGGACTTAAGGACAATTAATAATTATTTTGTTGTATAACTTTATAAGGATTAAGGGTAATGTATAAAGTAATGATCCTACACACAAGTTACTTTAAGACGGATATTATGGGTTCACTGAGGTTATTGAGTTTGGGGGGGAAGAAATGAGACTTATGGAAATGATCTTATGTCTCATTATAAGGGATCGTAAGATCATTTTAGTAAAACAAACTCAAATACCTTAAGAACAATCGTTATTAAAGAAATTCACTAAGGAAAGAAAGAATGCAGTTTCAGAGGATTACATTTTTTTCATGTCAGGACTGACATATTACAATGTAATAACAGATTTATATATTGCATACATTCAGGAGTAAAAGTTAAAAGATGAAACGGTAGAAAAGTATTCATTCAGCATTTTACCGAATCATTGAAAGTTCTAACTAATACATGTGAATTTATATATGTCATCAATAAAGTATTATGTCATTCGACAAATAAAGACATTTTGGAATTGTTTCATTACCTAAAAGTATAAAGTACATACATTGGTTTCAAATGGTTATTTGTTACCAAGACAGACTCATTTGGTAATGAGACAGTAAGGTTTGTCTTGTCAATAATGGCTATAAAGACAGTTGGCATATCCGGTTTTATATGGAGTTACATTGGATGAATGGTAAAGATAGGTTTGTCAATGGTGACATTGATAAACTCAATGTTGCAGATACTGGAAATCTTGACTCAATAGATTCAAGGTAAAGTTTATGCAAATTAAGGTTTATAATCATCCAATGAAAACTCAAATTTGGTTTTTCGTCTAAGAGTACATCAATCTACCATGATATTATCTCATTTAGTTTTGTATGAATTTGGTACATGATTGTAGATTCTCAAGATTCAGTGGGAGTATGAAAATACATCAAGTTTCATACCCTTTCAGTAAATGAGACTAATGCAGTTTCATCAATGTCCTTAAAGAAATGTTCATATCCATAAAGTATAGTTTACTTAAATCCATGTATTTCAGAAATTATTTGATGTGTTTAAGTAATAAGGTATAATTAAACTTATTTTGTACATGTTTGGATATTGTGTACATTATATAGTTTAATTGACAGATATTAAGGGAAATCAGTAGTATATTGAGATCCATTAAGGGCAGCCAAATATTGTTTGTAATTTATATTTGGAGCAAAACAATGTTATCATATAAAGAAGATCGATTCAGGTTGAGATCATTCGGAATTTTGACTCCTATTTGGTCATGCTTGTTTGTCACAAGGCTGCAAATTAAGTTCGGTATTGAAAGACCATTTAAGTTATTTGTGACAAAAATAACGGTTATTATAGTTTCAAATAACAATACAAGTGATGTGTTGTTATAGAAACGATTCAGAGTGAAAGACGTCTAAGATATGTGTGTACAAACTCCATTTTTGCGGATCCGCTTATTAAGGAATTACCACCCACGGTCTTTCTTGAGCCTATTGCTCAAATGGGTGTTTCAGTTCTAAAGATATTCAGGTTGAGTGGGAGTTTGTCACATTAGACACATTTATGTACAGTTATCCAGTTCTGCAGAAATAAGGTTTACCGTTTTCAGTTTCACTCTGTCTTATTTGGTTGATCTCAAAAAGGTTTAAGGTGGACCAGTTGAAAATATGCATATTTGGATCACATTCGGTTGCTATTTCCATGCTACACTCCTATACTAGATTCATGTCGTGAGTCATGTTTGCATATGTGATCATTGATGGGTCCTGTTACGACAAACTGTGACAAAGGCCGCTTTGGTTCTATGTACATATGATTAATGGACCGAATTGCATAACACGGTTAGAATGTTTGATAGCACTATTGAGCTCATACGGTTATAATGGATACAATTTTATGTGTCCTACATATACTAGTATATGACCCAAGTGGGAGATTGTTAGAATTATGGGTCTAATACAATATATGTGGACAACATTATTTGGACCTATTGTATTTATTAGCTATCATTAAAGTTAGCCCAAATATGTGATCCGTCGTAGTAATAATAATACGGGCTTATTTACGTCTTATAAAGTATGGGTCGGATACTATAATAGTGTAGAGACCCATTAGGGCTTTATGGGATATATGATGGGCTTATCCACTAAAGGCGACTGATATAGGTCATCAAGGTTTAACCACCCCTCCCTATATATAGTCAGGGTTATGGTCTCTGATAGCACACTTTTGACCTAATCTCACATATATCCCATCGGTATGGAGAAAACTAAAAGGCGAGTGTGTCTGTTAGAAGACTATAATCGGGTAATTCAAATTCCACCTTTCTGCTCCAATTGAGTCAGGTATGCTTCCGCTATTTGGTCTATTCAGTATACCAATTAATTTAGTATGAAGTTTCAATCTTGGGTCAGATTAAATCTAACACTTACTAAAAAGTTTTCTCCAAAATACATCATACCTAATATAGAAATAAATAATGATACTTCATATAATAAATAGAACAAATTGATTAAAGTTCATAGAAGACAAAAAAGTCAAAATAAGTTGAACAAACTTATAATAAGAAAATCATCAAAGTAAAAACAAATATAATCACTTCATTTTTCGGAATAATATTTTTGCTTTTCGAGTTTAATCTCTCTTCAATTTTTAAAAAAAACATAGAATTAATCCGATTTTTTTTTTAAAAAAAAGTGCTATTAAACAATCAAAGATTATATTAAATTCAATCTTTATATTAAATTCATATTTTGTATATACTTTCAGTAGAAAATTGAGACTTTGAAAGTATGAGAATAACATAATAAAAATAAATATAATATCGTTACTAAAATATACCTGTATTAGCTTACTAATTTTGCTCAACAATTTCTAATTATTCTATTAAATATAAATTACAAAGTTGTGTAATGTAAAATTTAATATGTAAATTTTAGAATATCTATAAAATAAATTTGCATATATACCGTGCATACACACAGGGTCTATACTAGTATTAATAAAAAAAAAGTCTACTCTTTAAAGTAAAAAATTGTCACATATCGAAAAACTATAAAAAGGTGATGAAAATCTATTATATACGAGTAAATAAAAGTAATCATCGTCTTTAGATATCAATCAGAAATCTTTTAAGTCCTAAAAAGTTCTTAAAAATATAAATTTAAGTAGAATTATCACATATCAAAAAATTATGATGAGATAGATAAATTTTATACTTCGTACTATATCATAACTAGATGGATGCTTGTGCGTTGCACGGTTATTAAAAAAATTATTGATAAATGTTTAAATTTTAATGTATGTTATTAGTTTGATTGTGTGTGCAAAATATATTGTGTAAATTAAATTAAATTGCACACGGGTGCACCAATAACGTTACTAAATCGACCATAATACTTTCCTTTATAATCGGAACTGGTCATGATGATTTGGGGGTCTTTGGCAAAAAAATAAAATTGGGCCCCTTTAAAAAAATGTTCAAAATATTTATTTGTCAAAACCGAATACATTATAGTAGGAAATCATAAAAATTGTAATTCTTGTATCAACTAATATGGAAAAAGAAAAATACAAAATAACTAAAGAAAGTACCCTAATTCTCTTTAGACGTTTTCTCAAGAGTTGTTAAATATTGGGACCTACGAGCATTCTGAGATGCGAAATCATTAATAATAACATCAACTGATCAACATCAATGTTCTCCAAAATTCTCTCTTGATTGATAACATTAGGCGGGAGTCAGGATTCTGTGAGTTATGACTTAAGGCTCGCTTGGGATCGGGGTGATTCCGGGGGTAATAAAGCAAAAACGAACTAGAATTGGAGAAAAATGGTACTTGGTTAGTTGGTTGTGACATTTTATGGCCTGGTGTAAAAGAGATAGGAGAGAGGAACAATTACCCCATTGGAAAGTAATGCATTACTTGGGAGGGAGAGGGGAGTAATGTTTCTCTCCAAATAAGCTAGATTGCCATCATTTTCTCAATTTCCACTTAGCATCATCACTAGTCTCCGTGATTTTCTACTTCATTTTTGCTCTATTATCCCTATAATCATTACCCTCGTCCCAACCGAACCGTTATATGTATCTTGTCATGTTAACTCATAATGAACAAATAATAGCTCTGTACAATTTCAATTAAAAAAAATCGAGTCTCTTAATTTAATGATTTTTTATCATAGAAATCAGAAATAAAAAATTGAGAAATGGAAAATTAAATAATTTGGGAATAAAAATCACATACTCCTATGGAAAATTAATCAATTAATTTGGGAATTAATTGATTAATTTAGGAATGAAAATGAGATTTAATGGGAGAGAGAAGCTGGATAGATATTATGGAAATAATAGGAGTATAACCGCCAGTTTTTGCTTTGGTATCCACCCTTTCTATTCATAGCTTTTGTAAGTATGTTTCTAGTTTTTTATTTTGCGAATGGGCCCCTATCAGAGGTCCACCAAACACCCCATAGGGTCGGACTTATTTTATAATCATTGATTGTGACAAAGTGGTTATGATTATTTTAAATAATAGTCATTGGAAGAAGTAATACTAGTTATCAATGTTTATCTTACGGGACAACCGGACGAAAATCAAGAAGTGAGACAGGCTAAGAAGATTATGATTAATTTTTTAAATATAAACATTATAATTAAAGTGTATAATACTAATACTATTCAAATAAATAAAAATTTAATATTAAAAGAATTTTTTTTATTTAAAAAGCTGTAAAAAAATTAGGCATTCGAAATTATCTGTCCCTTATTCTGACCATAACCCGATACATGACCCGTATTTGACCCGACCCGGCCGACAGATCTAGTGCGTAAATAGTTACCTTGGTGAAACAAATGATGTTTATAAAAATTTCAGGTTTTGTGTCCCTGAGCAATATTAATATGTCCGTGCAAACATTGTGTTTACATATATCTTTTCACTCGCTAACTATTTGACTTTCCGCATCGAATATGTTTGTATGTATCAAACCATCTCGCTTTAAATTTGACCTGACGCGCAAACCCATCCCACCCGGCCCAACCTGTTGTTTTTAGGGTCATGAACTCATTCTTTTTTACCCGAATACTAAATGACCCATTAATTTATGGTCATGACCAGGACCGACATGTTCAACCCGTTGGAAAGAAGAGATTACCAAGCCTTAGTCTAAAAGGCTAGTTCTGTAGGGTTGTACATAGAAAGACTAAAATTGCATTCTCGTGTTAAATAGTAATGTTACTGTTAGACTTGACCCGACTTGTAAACTTGACCCGTCCAACCTATTTTTTTCGCAGGTCAAGAGTCTGAACCTCCAATCTTGATCTGTGACTCGATATTTTAAATTACAAATATAAAATAATATTTAATATAATACGGAGTACAACTTTTTTTTTATCTTTTAATAGTAAAATAATTATGGAGTACTAAAATAATTTTAAAAATTCATTGAAATATAGTAGTATTTATATACGATTAAAGGATATAAAAATAATACTTAATTTATTAAAAATGGTAATAAATAAAAACATAATATTAATTTATTTATTTTTACTTAAAAAACGGTAATAAATCCGGTGTTCAAACCTATTTATCACCCTTATTCTAACCATAACACGTCTCATGACCAGTATAACCCGACTCATATTTGAACTGACCTGTATTTTGACTCGACATGTATGAAGTTATTTAAATAAATCATGTACACAAGATATATTATTGGAATAGTTCAGAATATATATTTTTTTAAAAAAATATACTCAAGATTTTTGATTGATAACCAATGACCAATGATACTCTTATTTATGATTACAAAATCTCATCATATATTATAATTTTCCTATGTATAAATTTTTTTATTGTTTATATATGTACTACGTAATAGATTTACCACTACCACATACTAAAAAACACATCGTCTTTTTCGAGCAAATGATATGAAAGTTATATACTAAAAAAACAACATTTTTCATCACAAATCTAATTATATCATTTTTATAAATGTTTTTACGATAATTTCTCGTAAACTATACTGAAATTATAATAAATCTAATTCTATTAGGATAAAAAAATATCACTTTTAACATTTATAATATTTAAATTTTAATAGGATAAAATTAAAAATAGATCTAATTCTATTAGGATAAAAACATTACTTTTAATATTTATAATATTTAACTTTTAGTGTTTTAAAAAATTTGGATTCTCTCACGTCGTTCGAAAAAAGTTTCAATTATATATTTGAGTAAATTAGAAATTACTTCCTTCAAAGATGCGTTTATTAAAATTTACTCCCTTATGATTTTTTTTAATATTTTACACCAAAAAAGATGCAAAACTTCAAAATTTACTTGCAAATCACTATTCCGATGAGTTTATGATTTTACTGACCGAAATACACTTCATTAATAGTACGCCCTTCCCCCACCCCACCTCATCCTCATTTCGACTTTCCCAACTCTTTCACTCCCAATTCCAGGAGAACCCTAAATTTCCAAATCGAAAATCACCAAACCCAAAACTCGAGCATCCATTCATCAATCAATAGTGGGGACTTTTTTTTTACAAGTCTGCAGACTAAATGAGGGCATAAGGAAAGGGGGAAAGAAGGGTAGGAAGAAGAAAGGGACAGTTTCGGTATGAAAAATAGGAAACAAGCAAAATAATTCAAACTCACCGGATTAACTCGTCGAAGTAGTGATTTGCAAGTAAATTTTGAAGTTTTGCATCTTTTTGGGTGTAAAATATTAAAAAAAATTCATAAGGGAATAAATTTTAATAAACGCATCTTTGAAGGGAGTAATTTTTAATTTACTCTATATATTCATATATGCTTCATAAATAAGGAAGTACTCTGTAAGAATTACTTCGTATATACCATCATTGCATATACACAACCATTGCATGATGATGACAAGACATTAATTTAATCAATCTGATTAGCATACACAGAAAGAGCAAGTTGAAGATCCGTAATGAAAGTGCAAACAATGAATAGACAAGCAAGTGGAATATTAATGCTTATAATTATCATGAGACACGCACACGCATCATCAGGCAATTACTATTATCATCATTGTGCCGCATTGCCCGCATATAATCAGACCCGCTTCAATTTAAATCATACGCATATAATCATCATATAAATACTCCCCTTTACGAAAAAGAGGAAGAAAAAATGTCATGGTAAATTAATTGAATCTACCCTAATTCTTTGATGAGGATTTGTAAATTGTGCTCAAGGGTAGTGCCATGTCATGGTGCTTGGGCTCTTCTTTAAAAGAAAGAAGATATGCTAAGAAGAAGTCAGAACTCAGAAGTATCAATGATTCATTGTTGGAGGTGCTCTTAAAGTGCATCATTAAGATGGGCATTTCCTACTTGGCCTCCCAATCCACCTTGTTTGAGGATGGTAGCATCCACAATGGTAAACAATATGAACGCAGAGCCCCGTGAAATTTTACCCCCTCATGACTGGTAGAAACGGTCAGGATTACAAAATCCGCAATCATATATAGCTCACAAGCCCAAATCATTAAAATGGGTAACAAAAAGGAATAACAGAATTCATTCCATTATTGCACATAAACTGCAATAATACACCACTACTACGAAGTACTGTACTAATCTTTCCCCAATTGTTAGTCATGTACTCATATCACATCAACATATAACAGAGTCACACAACTACAAGCAAGATGTCATAATTAATTAATACTCTCTCTTTGAATAAGTTTCACGTGACAGTTTAAGAAAAGATGAAAAAGAAATAAGAGAATAATGTTAATACGATGCATGCGATAGAGAGAAAAATAGAGGTAGAAAATATTTCGGAAACGGGGCTAACTCTAGCTATTATATATGGAGATATCACTTCTTCTCCATATATAGAAGAAAACTACTCGTAATTCCTTAATAAATACGGAGTACTAGGTAGAACAACTCACACTATAGTCTAACTTATAATACGACATTAGTGTGACAGTCAGATGCATGCACGCAGTAGTCTTAACCCCAATATGGGGTTAAATTAATTAAATTTGGTAGGATATATAGTTGGGGTTGGGGCAACAATAGAAGCCGCCATGGGAAGAATAGTTGTTGTTTCTGTAATTTTCTGCTTCTATTTGGAGAAGTAATAAATAATTCAAAACGTCGTTATAAACCTGGTTAATAATCTCATGAAGAGGGAGAGAATTAAGCTTTAAGAAGAAGTCTAAGACCTTCTTAAGCCCAGCCTCTGTGTAAATCTTATCTTCAACAACCATTCGTATCATAAACTGCCAGAAATCCAGGTAGGGGTCACTCGACTCCAGCTCAACGGCAACCGCCGAGGGGTGTGATGAGGTGGTGTCTGTGTAAGGAGAGGTGACGTATGTGGAGAATGAGTTTCCCATTTCGTCCAAAATATTAGGGGTAGGGGTAGGGGTGTAATAAGTGCTTGAGTTGGTAGAAGAAGAGTTGGACGACTTTATGGTGCTTTTTGTATTTTGACTTTTGCTTAAACCATCCACAACCACAATGGGTAAAAATGGAAGAAAGTTTTGTCCTTCTACAATTGCATCCTAGGTTTACTGACACTGTGTTATATAAGGAGGCCAAAACTTCTAAAATTATGGAAGAAAGTTTTGCTTTCTTCTTGTTCGTATTAGTAGTGGAAGACATTTTGGAGAGAGACGGTGAGAGAGAAATTATACGAGGAGAATTATTTTGGTTTGGGTATACTCCAGTAGATGAACAGATTAAAAAGGGGATTTTGGCTGGTGCACTCCACTAATAAACCGAGTATATATAATCTTAAATTATGAGTATTACTGTATTTAATCGCAATAATACTGTACTAATTATAGGGTGCCTTCTCAAAATAATACTCCGTAATCTTATCAATTTTAAATTGGAAACGATCCACTGGGCCTGAATTTGAGGTCGATTTTGTGAAATTTGTACTCCGCTAAGTGCCCACGTTGGATACTATTGATTTCGAGTCCGTATTCGAGCGTGTTAAGTCATGTTTACGTCCGATCATCATCGGCTGTCTTGTCGGAAACTGCTATTGATTCTAGATAGAAAAATTATAATAAGATGATGAAATTTTATATCATAAATACTCCGTGTAAGATAATTATGTGCTCTTAGATATTAACCAAAAATCTTTTAAGTCTTAAAAATATATTAAAACTATAAACTTAAGTAAAATTATCCAACATTCGAAAAGTTATAAAATTTCATCAAACAAAAACTTTTGAGTCTTAAAAAAGTTCTTAAGACAATACATTTAAGTAAAATATTATAATAAGATGATGAAATTTTATATTATAAATACTCCGTGTAAGATAATTATGTGCTCTTAGATATTAACCAAAAATCTTTTAAGTCTTAAAAATATATTAAAACTATAAACTTAAGTAAAATTATCCAACATTCGAAAAGTTATAAAATTTCATCAAACAAAAAACTTTTGAGTCTTAAAAAAGTTATTAAGACAATACATTTAAGTAAAATATTATAATAAGATGATGCATTTTTTTATTGTAAATAAGACTAATACTCTTTAGACATCAACCAACTTAAGAGATTCTTCCACTTCATTATTTTTAAATATCAACCAACAAAAATTTTTTGAGTTTAAATTAAAAAGGTCTTAATAAGATTATAAAGTTAAAATTATCCCACATCGAAACAATTAAAATAAGATACAGTGATGATTCTAAATTACAAATAAGAAGACTAAAATTTTTAGTAAAATTATCCCACATCGATAAACTATAATAAGATGATAGATTTCTATTCTTATATTATAAATAGGATAGCGATAGGGCGCCAACGGGTGGCGCCGAATCTCGACGCCACCGGAATAAAATAATAAAAAAAAATCTTGAAAATCTTTATTTTGATTTTGGGTAAAATTCAAAAGGACATCATGTAATTTTACCATTTATATTTAATATAAATTATTTGATTAAGAATATTTTAAATAAAATAATGTTTACTGTATCTTTTAGTTGATTCTTCACCATTAATTTACGTATTACTGATTCATTATTATTTTTTGGAAAAAAATTCACCATTACCACTTCAAACTTGAAAGAAGATCGAAAATTAGTTACTATCAGAAGACTATTCTCAAATTTCGGTATGTACGTGTTTATCCTCGTAATTTTTCAGTTTGGTAATTGTATTTAGTTTGTTCGGATTATTTTTATGTGAATGCATACTATTCTTATTTCAGTAATCAATTTTGTGAACCTTCTTAAATTCATAAGTATATGAAATATTTTATTTTTTTTTCGAAATATTCAGTAATCACTTCTTCAAAAGTTAATAAAATTATATATAATGTTCATGATTTTTTTTTCAATATATACGTAACTAATCCTACAATTAAGCCTTTTTTTTTTGCAAATCTTCAGATTCTTTTGTTATTTTCTTTGATTTTTTCTTTTTTTAAATTATATATTATAAGTTATTTTAAATATGTGAACTACCAAATTTATCCTTTACAACAAACTTAATTTAAAATCATATTTTAATGGAAATAAATAAAATAAGTATAGTAAATGACTAAAATACCCTCGGTGGCGCACAAATTCGGCGCCACCCGGTGGCGCCATCTCATTTTCCTTATAGATAAGACCAAGACTATATAATTAAAGTAAAACTATCCTGCATCGAAAAATTAAGATGGGGTGATGGAATTCTATACATTATAAATAAGAGTAATCATTCGTGTATAAATAAAAGTTCTTAATTAGACTATATCTAAACTTAAATAAACTTAGGTAAAACTATCCCACAACGAAAAATTATAATAAGGTGATTTTTTTTATTATATAAATAAGAGTAATCATTCATCAAAAATATATATACTCCAATAAGATGATCAGATTCGATTATATAAATAAAGAGTAATCGTCTATCCTTTAACTTAGATATAAAAAAAAACTCTTTTAAGTCTTAAAAATTAAGTAAATTATGATGGGGTGATGAAATTTTATATCATAATCTTTCGGTTTTAGATATCAACCAACAATTTTTTGAGTCTTGAAAAACTTTTAAAAAGACTACAAACCTAAAATTATCTCACATCGAAAAAAAATAAAGTGATGATTCTATATTATAAATAAGAGAATCGTGCGTTTTCTGAGTCTTAAAAGTAGATCTTAAGATTATAAACCTTGAGTAATTATCCTTATATCGAAAAATTATGATGAGACGATGAAATCTTATATTATAAATAAAACTAATCTTTCGTTCTTAGATATAAATCAAAAAAACTTTTGAGTCTTAAAAATCTCTTAATAAGACTACAAACGTAAAATTATTTCCACGTCGAAAAATTATAATAAGGTGATGAAATTTTTTATATTATAAATAAGAGTAATCATGTACTCCGTATTCTTTTGAGTTTTAAAATAAGCTATTGTGACTATAAACTTAGCTGAAATTAAGTTTGATTACTAATATCATGTGATCATCTTATTTATTACTATAATGATATAGATTGATTAAGTTTCTTATTTGACGAACATACTTCATCAATGTAATTAAGCCAATTAACTCGTGCAGCTCACGGGCTTTATTCTAGTATATAATATATATAACATGTTTATATATATATATATACATGTGTAGACACCCACATTTTGACCGCCAGGTGTCTATAACAGTTTCCAAAAAACACCCGATGATGATCGGACGCAAACGTGTTTCTACACTCGAAATCATTAGTTGCTGGCTTAGGCATTTACGGAGTACAAATCTCACAAAACCAACCTCAAATTCAGGCCCAGTGGGTCGTTTCCAATCAAATAAGACTAATTTGGGTCAAAACCGACACCAGAAATAAAACCGACTTTTAGCGATTGGGTCAAACTCTGGTCAAAGCCGTTTCCGAGACACAAAAAACAGCCGTGCAAACATCAAAAGTCCAACCCAAATACAAAGCCCACAAAATGCCTAACCCGAGGTCCAAAAAACTGGACCCGTGCGCTTCAGCTGACCCACTCGATCGAGTGTCATCCCACTCGATCGAGTGGGCCCTTAAGCAAGCCCGACTGCAGTCGCATTGGGCCACTCGACCGAGTTAGCCAGTTACTCGGTCGAGTAACCCTAGACGGGGTGCATAGCTTGGCCTATATATACACCCTCATGCATGCACCTTTTGACAACTTTTCTACACACATCTCATGCAACCCTAATCAACCCTAATCAGCCCTAATCTCATACTTTCAAAACCCTAACCCTAGCATCTAGGAATCCAAACCCTAACCACCATAACTCAACTTACGTAAACCTCGATACTCCCGTGCTAAAGCCACAACTAACGAGTTCCATCCGAGACAAGAAACATGTAGGTTGAGGGTGCAAAACCCCATCTTTCTCTCTTCTCTTCCTCGCATGGTGTCGGCATTTGTCCCGTTTTTTATTTATTTTTTTATTTTTTTATTTTACCGCTTTCTAATATCGTTAGTATAATAAATACTAAGACACTAAAATACTTGTGGATTTGTGTCGAGCGCAAAGGATGACGGGATAAGAAAACCCGAATATACAAGGGTTTTCACCCGATGTTGCCGGTCGCTTATCCCGACACCCCGAACGCTCGATTATTGAAGCGAGTCAAACGTCAACAAAATCGATTCTTTTATTCTTGTCGCGTCGCAATCATCACCCACCGCATACTCATCGTTTTTTTTTCAAAACTATTTTCGAATCAAACATCTTTTTTTTAGTTAAGGTCGAAACTCGTTGACGCGGATCCGACATCACACAATCCGCAAGGATTTATTACGATGTCGGGATGCCGAGGGAATCAAGTCAAGTCTCTCAATTCAAGTAAAGTGTCAATCTATTAGATTTGATACCAATTCAATAATTGGACGTCGAATCTAAACGATTTTCGTTGATGCTAAAATAGTTGTCATCTAATTCGTTAGAATTAATTACGACACTATAAACGCGGAGAAAATCTATATCGTCCTAGTTAATTTAAACGACTTATAGCATTTTTTTTCAAGATTCACTCTAATATTCAATATCGATTCACTAATCGAATATTGGATATGACAAGCATCAAAGTCCGAACCGAGCATAAATCTTACAATATTTATGCCCGATTCAACAAACTCATCGAATTATCAAAATCAAAAGGCAATTTCGAAATCGATAACAAATTGCAAAGCGAACCCTAGTTCGTACAGGGGGCACTCGATCGAGTGCCTAGTTCACTCGGTCGAGTGGCACCCCAAAAAACGAGACAAAATGTTATCTTGACAACCACTCGGTCGAGTCTCTGAATGACTCGATCGAGTGGCCGTGCACTCGGTCGAGTTCCCTCATAACTCGATCGAGTGACGTCACGAAATCCGGACAGAAGCTTCTTCAGAGGTCCACTCGGTCGAGTCCCTCAATGACTCGGTCGAGTGGCCCCTCTATCACGTCAAACCCTGAGTCCCACAACGTGGTTTTAGTCTCGTTAATACTTTTTTATGACTTAGGTTAACACGTGTCAAATCTATCACGTAAAATATTACTTTTCAAAACCATGCCTCATCTTATTTACATCATTCCATATTATTTTATATTTTCGCATATCGTTATTATCGTTATTCACCGTTACTAACATGTTTGTTTCCATCTTTGTCGATTTTATTTTCGTTGTTTATTTTATTGTACTAAAATAAACCTCGCATGCTAAATATAAATTTGAAGTTAGTTTTAGATGCATTAAATCGACGTAGCAACCCATTCAATTTTTCGCATGCTTAGGGAAAACAATGTTTGCATATCATTTCGTCGTTTTACTAACACGCGTATTAAAACATCATTCGATATCTTAGTAGAGGCCGCTAATGTGCGGGCGGGGTTGGGTGTTCTTTGTGAACTTCCCAACACGTACCCTCACCCCTTACTCAGAACCATGGTTTCCAGATATCCGAATCCATTGGCACACGAGAGTCATTCAATACACGGTATCCGATAATGTCGGTATCGGTATCAAATGCAAAGGGACGAACCCAATAAACTCTGACATCGGAAATGGGCCATACTTTGTGCATGCCCCACTACGACATAGAGTGGGTTCGAACGGACCCGAACTCCCACAAAGTTCGGTGGCGACTCCACTTCGATTTAAATTTCAATTCGATCCATGTTTATATGGAGTTTCATTCGCCTCCCCAAACCCGCGCATGGCCGCGTCGGGGTGGACCTATGTCATGTCCATAACATGAAAGTCACAAATTATTAATTAAGACGAGATTAAGACATATTTAAAAGTGTTCAAAGACACACCAATCATACGGAGAAATAAATATAGGTAATAGGTGATAAAACTTACGGAGTACTCCTTAACTTATTACTTATAGTGATTAAGAGTATATCACCTGTATGCGGAGTATCAATCAACTTAACATATTATACGAAGTAGCTGGTTTCAACTTATATACTACGGAGTAACATATTTATATTTTAAGCCTATTTATTATTATAGTGAATTATATAATCATAATAAACCTATTATTCAATATATATAGAGTTTATATAAAATGCAATTATCATTCTACATTATGTAGGGTTTATTATTACGAAGTAGGGTTTATTATTACGTGTACTTAGTTTATCATATGAGCGTATTTTTTTTAATAAAACTAATCTAATTTAGGAGTGACTTACCACTCTAATCCCTCATTTATACATTTATTATGTAAGAAATAAACACTAATCTAATTTAGGAGTGACTTATCATCCTAATTCCTTATTTATTTATACTATCATGAAATTTAATTACTGATGAAACATCTCACATTAATTGAAGATGTCCTATTTATGAGCTTAAATTAAATGAATAGTGCTTAAAGGGATTGAAAATACTACTCATATCAAAAAAGGACACTTTTTTTCTGGTCATCCATGCAAAACAACCCTGCAGTTAAGAGTGATTGGCTATTGGCTAAGAGTAGTCTAAGGATGGGTGACCTCCTGGGAAGGTTTCAAGGATGACTCGTGTTGGTCTGTGGGACCAGTACAAGATCTGACGAGCTACCACGACCAACAATTCCGGTCCTAGAATTGGACCGGGATGTTACAAATGGTATTAGAACAACCCTGCGATCGTTGGTTATGCTGCCAGGTGCAACGAGGACGTTGCGTTCTTCAAGTGCAATTGATTGAAAATGTCCTATTTTTGGGCTTAAATGACTAGTCCTTAAAAGGATTGAAAATACTACTCATATAAACAAAATGTATTTTCTTTTCTGGTCATCCATGCAAAAGAAGCAAGCACGAACTCCGCAGTTAAGCGTGCTTGGCTGGGAGTAGTCTAAGGATAGGTGACCTCCTGGGAAGATTTTCAGCATGCGTATGAGTGAGGTCAAAATGCACTGGAAATGACTCGTGTTGGTCTGTGGGACTAGTACAAGGCCTGACAAGCTACCACAACTAACATTTCTGGTCCTAGGATTGGACCGGGGTGTTACAAGTGATATCGACGTTATGTACAATATTTTTATTTTTATTTTTATCTATGTCAAATCGAGTCTCTTATTATTTTACAATATCATTATCATTGATACGTACGTGGGTATTAGACGTACTTTTACCTTTGACGACTTGATGTCATCACCACTGTCACAAAAAATTAACACGTGCATCGCACGGGCTTTCTAACTAGGCAACTAGTTTTTTTTTTTTTTTTTTTTTTGTTTTTTTTTTTGAGAAAACTAGCCAACTAGTTCTATTATATACTCACCCCATTTTCTTTTTTGGGTTTGAGTTTAATCTTTTACCCATTTTCTATTTTTGGCCATAAATGTGTGGTTCACATTTATCCACCAATTTATCTCTCTTCATCCTTTCTTTTTTATCCACTTATTTTTAACCACCAAAACTGGGATGATATTCTGGTAGAGTTTTATTTTCCACGATGACTTTTCTCGCGTGAACACAACTTTGGTCTTAGTTTAATTATATTCAGTCTCAATGAACTCAATTCAGCTCTACTCAGATGTACTCTATCACTTCAGTTTAAATTAGTTTAGTTCAATTCAAAATAGTTTAGTTTAGTTCAAATTAATTGTTTATACAAATCGGTTTAGTTTCATCATACTACAAATTTTGTTGTTTGCGTTTTCTTTTTTGGCACTATTCATAGGTGAGTGAAATCGTCAATGTAACTTGTACTCCATCCATTCTAATCCAAACTACACATTTCTCTTTTGCACATTTGTCGAGGCACGTTTTGCACCATGATATCTTTTGTTTTACATTAGTAAAAATTATAAAAAATTGATATTCTTGACGTAATCGTAAAGATGAATCAAACAAGATCCCACATGACTATATTTTGCTTTATAGATTGTCGAGAATATCGAAAATTTTCTTTAGTTGTGAATAGTGTCAAAAAAAGAAATGTGTAGTTTGGATTTGAATGGAGGGAGTAATATATAAGATGAAATGTAGTCATGTGAGATCTTGTTTAAGTTGTCTAATCGAATACGTTATAAATATCAAATTTTTATAAATTTTTGAAATACGTAACTAAAGATATATACAAAAGAAAACATGCATTGCCAAGTGTGAAAAAGTAAACGCAAACAATCAAATGGAACGAAGGGATTACTCCGTAACAACAACAAAAGCATCATCATCATCATCAAACTAGTTAGATATCTCGTGCAAATTGCGCATCATGCTGCATCCGGCTCAATGCTGACAGTGTAATTTGGCAAATATTTCACTCCAAATATTTTACTCTATAATTAAGTTGAGTAACAGTGTAATTTGGCAAGCGTTATTAGCTACTTATATATTTGTCTCATTTTTATAGTAATTTTTTTTTATGTTTTTTAAGAAATAATAAAAATGTAAATTCGTAAAAAGTACTCCCTCCGGTCATTATTTTTCGCCCCACTTCATGAATATATGTGAGGAGTATTTTAATGGAGTGGGGCGAAAAATAGTGACCGGAGGGAGTAATATTTTCCATTAACGTAAATATAACTGACTTCGTAAAATAAATATTGATTGTTCAGTAAATTTTTTTTAAATTTAGATGGGAAAACTAATAAAGAATAATATATGTATAAGATCATGGTGAAAGGAGGTGTGAATAAGAGTGGGAAAGTTAGGGTGAGTTTGATAAGTTAGGTTGTAAATAAAGAAGAATATATAATATAGGTTAGACCTTGGTGAAGATCACCAAGGGATAAACATGGTCTTAAATAAGAACTCAATTTCATAAAAATAGTAAGAACTTTTGTCCACAATGAACAAACTTTATCAAATAAAGTTCTTTTGACAATCTTAAGGGTAAGAACTACCCATTGTGATTGCTCTAATACTGGATGGTCCAGGATTTGTGGTAGATGGATGACACATGTAAGTTTAGAAAATGAAGGGCTATGATGAACAAATGACATGTTTTTATCAATACCTAAGAAAAAGAGAAATAAATTACTCCGTACTTAACTAAGACTTATTGAACGGGTTAGTTGGAAGGTCGCGTTTCGATTTTGGTTCGGATAAAAGGCACATTTTTTGGGTTGGGTTAAAGTTAGATCTAGACATGTCAAAACTCAATACTCGACCCGAGCCGCAAACCCAACCTACCCATTTTTTAGGGTTATGAACACGTTTTTTTTAGCGACAACCCGAACACGAAACGACCCGTTAATTTAGAGTTTAAAATTCGAAACACGACTGACCCGTTGGGTCAACGAAAATTGATAAAAATTACTTTGATAAACCCAATGGATTATTATTTGTGTTAAAGGTTTGATTGGAGTACAATATCTAAATAAGATCAACCCAATGGATTATTATATACTGTACAGTACAAGTAAGTGATAGTTATCGTCAACTCGTCATGCATCCTCGCTCTATTCCTCTCCCTAGCTATTATCTGATTATCTGATTATCTCTACTCTACTCTACTCTATCCATCATATCTTCTGCTACTACTTCTGCCTTTGTAATCATACGTTTCTTCTACTCTATCATCCCCTATTAACTGAAAGATTAACAACTTACTAAAAAGTTCCCTCCAAAATGCATCATGTCTAATATAGAAATAAATAATGATACTTCATATAATAAATAGAACAAATTGATTAAATTTCATAGAAGACAAAAAAAGTCAAAATAAGTTGATCAAACTTATAATAAGAAAATCATCAAAGTAAAAACAAATATAATCACTTCATTTTTTGAAATAATATTTTTGCTTTTCGAGGTTAATCTCTCTTCAATTTTTAAAAGAACATAGAATTATTCCAATTTTTTTTTAAAAAATGTGCTATTAAACAATCTAAGATTATATTACTCATATGAGTAATCAATCTTTATATTAAATTCAAATTCCGTGTATACTTTCAGTAGAAAATTGAGACTGTGAATGTATGACAATAACATAATAATAAAAAAATATATAATATCTTTACTAAAATATACATGTATTGGCTTACTAATTTTGCTTAACAATCCCCTATTAACTAAAAAAATAACAACTTACTAAAAAGTTCCCTCCAAAATGCATCATGCCTAATATAGAAATAAATAATGATACTTCATATAATAAATAGAACAAATTGATTAAATTTCATAGAAGACAAAAAAAGTCAAAATAAGTTGATCAAACTTATAGTAAGAAAATCATCAAAGTAAAAACAAATATAATCACTTCATTTTTTGAAATAATATTTTTGCTTTTCGAGGTTAATCTCTCTTCAATTTTTAAAAGAACATAGAATTATTCCAATTTATTTTTTTAAAATGTGCTATTAAACAATCTAAGATTATATTACTCATATGAGTAATCAATCTTTATATTAAATTCATATTCCGTGTATACTTTCAGTAGAAAATTGAGACTGTGAATGTATGAAAATAACATAATAATAAGAAAATATATAATATCTTTACTAAAATATACATGTATTGGCTTACTAATTTTGCTTAACTATTTTTATTTATTCTCTTAAATCTAAATTACAAAGTTGTGTAATGTAAAATGTAATATGTAAATTTTAGAATATCTATAAAATAAATTTGCATATATACCGTGCATATGCACGGGGTCTATACTAGTAGAGTATTAAACGTAGTAGGGAGGGACTACTACTAGGGAGTACTCCGTATATATACTAACCTACGTTTCGTATAACACGGTTCTCAAATGAAACCGTCTCATGTTAATAAATTATCAGTTGATCTCTCTTGCGACGGATATATCCGTCACAAGCTTAAGACGGGTCAAGTTATACTCCGTTATACGTTTGTGACCCGTTATATCTATTTGACCCGTTATACGTTTGTGACGGATATCTCCGTCACAAACAAGAATCCTTTATTTATTAAAACAGAGAACAAGTCAACTGAGGTGGCGCAGCTTATTGGTCTCCATTCTGAAATACTCAACCCACATTCATCTGGAGTTATTTTAGGCTATTATGCAAATAATTTCTAATCAAGCTATAATACGGAGTATGTTCCATTCAACGTCTTGGGCTGCACAATATGTGCTTGACAATCCCTCTTCACAATCCCGTCTCCGCACTGAATTAACCTGGACATTATACCAGCTAAATTAATCCTTGATTCAAAATATGAATCCCTATTGCATCTATTACAGTATCCTTTAATATTTGCAAACATTTTTCCTGATAAAAAAAATTCTATTCATTTCAGATGCAATTTTGTCCGTCATACGTAGTATATTCTTTAAAACAATGTCACTAGAAACCGTCTGGATTCTTTTATACTGATTTTTTTTGGAATCCTTTTATACTGAAATTTTAACCAAAAAGTAACCTAATATTTATCAGATATTATATTTTTATTTTACAGAATATGGCATTATGTTACAAAATAAATCTGTACCCCCAATAACTTAAGTTGATATGGAACTGAATCTTTTAAATAAAAAATCACTCAATCCACTTATTCTTATCAACAATGAATGTATATTCATTTATAAATATTATAAGATACATCTACCAAAATTATGTAGATATATATATATATCCAATTATCATTATAGTATTCATAATAATCTTCAAAAAAAATATTATGTACAGACCTGTAAACAATATATATATATATATATATATATATATATATATATATATATATATATAGATATAGATATATATAGATCTAGGATCCTTTGAGGCAACTCAACTCGCCGCACCCATTGAGGCACAATCTCAACCATTAGATTAAAATCAAATTAAAGGCTAAGATTAAAACAAAAACTCATACATAAAAAAAAATTCCCCAATTTTTTTCCCGGGGAAAAAAATCGATATTGTTCGGAATTTTTTTTTTTTCCGGGAAAAAAAAAATTTCGGAATATTTTTTTCCAAAAAAAAAAATATTTTTTTTTCGGAAAAAAAAATCCGAAACTTTTTTTCCAAAAAAAAAAAAAAATTCCGAAAAAATTTCGGAATTTAAAATAAACTTGGTGTATATAAAAACAATTTCAGTGTACATAATAACTGTTTTAAGGTATATAACAATTCTATTATATCAAATAATTAAGTACATATGCCAATTATTTCAGTGTATATATGTTGATTAATTGGTGTACAAAGTAACCATTTGAGTGTATATAACAATATTTATTTTACTGTATATATATTTAGTTCTTAAGTGTATATATATATATGTAGTGAGTTTAATAGCGTATATAATGAGTTTTTTAGTGTATGTAACAGTTATTTTGATGTATGTTCCATTGTTGATTAACTGATGTACATATTAATTATTTGGGTGTATATAACAATTATTTTACTGTATATATTGAGTTCTTAAGTGTATATATGCAGTGAGTTTAATAGCGTATATAATGAGTTTTTTTAGTGTATATAACAGTTATTTTGATGTATGTTCCATTGTTGATTAATTGGTGTACATAATAGCTATTTGAATGTATATAACATTTTTTTATTTAAGTGTATATAACATTTTTTTTACTGTATATATTGAGTTCTTAAGTGTGTGTATATAGTGAGTTTAATAACGTATATAATGATTTTTTTTAGTGTATATAACACTTATTTGGATGTATGTCCCATCTTAATCTAATGGTCTAGATTGTGCCTCAATGGGTGTAAGGAGTTACCCTGCCTCACCGGAACCCACCTCTCTCTCTCTCTCTCTCTATATATATATATATAGAGAGAGAGAGAGAGAGTAAGGCTCTTATGAATCCTTCTCTATATATGAGTCCATAAGTCCTCATCTCATCCATTGGATGGGATGAGGATGGATGGACAAGATGCATCCTAATATTTGTATTAAAAAAAAGAAAAAAAAAAAGAAAAAGGGAGATTTAGTATCCTAAAATAACTCCCATGATTTTAGGAAACAATAACACCCATAATCATCTTCATTCCTTATTCATTCACGTTAAACGTTCATCGAAACCTAAAAAAAATAATTGCTCCCATCATCACGTTCATTCATTCATTCAATAAAATTTGTGCTCGAAATCCCGTTACTATGAATTCAATGATTGCGACATCTTCATCAACTGTTGATAAGCAATTCATCGAGTATAACAATGGTGAGTTTCGATATTGCTTTCATGTTTTGCATTAATTTTTATTCACCATCTTGATTAATTTGCGTCAATTTGCGTTCATGTTTTGCGTTAATTTTCATGTTGATATTGATTTCATGGTCGTTTCATTCATCATAGATTCATATCAATGATTAATTGGTCTATTGTTAGTATAGATTCCAGAGTTTTATGTTTGTTATTTAGGTTTTCCGTGATCTCCACTAATATTATTGTTTTGTTATCTATTGAAGCAGACACGGCGTTGAAGTAACATACGTTCTAAGTTACAGTAACACTTAATTTTAGTTAGAGTAACACACTGAACATTGAGAAAAGGTTTTTGACGATGATGTTAGAGTAACGTACTGTACGAGTTAGAGTAACTCAACTTATGAGTTGAAATAACACATTGGTTGCATGGGCGTAACGTTGTTTAATTTTGTGCAGGTGGAATTGGCAAAAACGCGAATGCACAGAACAACACTTGAAAAGGTGGAATTTTATTCATTTGATTAATCATAGATTCATATCAATGGTTTTTGGATTTGATTAATCATAGATTAAGTAGACAAGGCGTTGAAGTAACATACGTTCTAAGTTACAGTAACACCTTATTTTAATTAGAGTGACACACACTGAACATTAAAAAAGGTTTTTGGCGCTGATGTTGAAGTAACTTGCTTTACGAGTTAGAGTAACACAACTTATGAGTTAAAGTAACACATATATCTCATGGGTGTAACGTTGTTTAATTTTTTGCAGGTAGCATTGGCAAAGAAGCGAATGCACAAGAATGGTGCAGAGATGTGGGTGAGGCGTTCACTCTGTACATCGGGCAAGTATTCGGGGAAAGAGATGAGGCGGTGGAATTTTATAAAATCTACGCGCTGGCTTGCAGATTCTAAGTTGTTTTTTTTGTGGGTTTACAAGAATAACTGATTTTTTTACATATTTTTTACACATAATGATGTGCAACGTTGTAGTTAACTCTATATTTATTTAATACATGTGTTGTTGGTTAGAGTAACATCTCAGATGTATTGTAGTAACACCATTCGTTCCTTAAAGTAACAGATATAATGCATAAAAGTAACTGAGGATATTAGCGTTGTTTACCATTCATTCTTAGATTAACCACAACCATTCCTTATAGTAACATGATTTGTTCGTTAAAGTAACAGCTACACTGTGTTAGAGTAACACATATTTTTGCTAGGGTAAGAAGCCCAATCCCTGGTGATGAAACCAACTTTGTAATGCGGGTTAACAACCTTCTATCTTAGGTTATAACCATTCATTTCCAAAGTAATGACATTCGTTCCTTGAAGTAACATATATAATGCGTCAAAATAACTGATGCAAACAGCGTTATTTAACCATCATTATGAAAATACCACCATTCATCACTTAGAATAACATCATTTAATCGTTAAAGTAACAGCTACAATATGTCGCTGTAACACACTAATCGTTAAAGTATTTTGATTAATCCATGTCACGCAAGATGACGATTGTTGAATATGACGATTGAAAATTATGAAGACAAATAATTATGAAGATGAAAAGAAGAGTTTTTGAATTTTGATTAATTATGAGGATATTGGGGTTTTATGCGTGAGTAAGAGAGAATTTGAGGAGAGAGAGGTTAATAGTTATTATTTGGTAGAGGAAAATCAGGAGTTTTGATAGTAGTTGGAGAGAATTAAGGGAAGAGAGAGGAATTTAATATATTTTTACCAAATATGTTAGTTATTTCCTTTTATTGCTCAAATCAATCACCACCATTCATCTTCCTCTAGATCAACGAATGTAATTGGGACTTATGGACTCAAAAATGAAAAGATGACTCACTTGATCCTTCATATATATGTATATATATATATGTATATATATATATGTATATATATATATGTATATATATATATATATATATATATATATATATATATATATATATATATATATATATATATATATATATATATATATATATATATATATATATATATATATAGTAAGGCTCTTATGAGTCATTCTCTATATATGAGTCCATGAGTCCTCATCTCATCCATTGGATGAGATGAGGATGGATGGACAAGATGCGTTGCATTTAAAAAAAAAGGAAGATTTACGTTCCTAAAATAGCTCCCAAGAATTTAGGAAACAATAACCCACTTTATCACGTTCATTCATCATTCATAACGCTCATTCATTCATTCAACCGGGAAAAAAAAATCCTTGCTTCATCACGTTCATCCATTCATTCAATCAATACTGTGCGCCAAAACGCGTTACAATGGATTCAATGATAGCATCGTCTTCTTCAACAGTTGATAGGCAATTGATCGAGTATAACAATGGTGAGTTTCAATATTTCTTTTGACGTCAATTTTCATTGTCGCTATAACTTTCATGTTTGCGTTATTTTTTGACGTCAATTTGGATGTTGATATTGCTTTCATTGTTATTTCATTCATCATCGTTTTTCTCTCGATCTTTACAGATACCAGGGTTTTAATCATGTTTCTTATTTAGGTTTTGCATGATGTACAATGAGTAATACCGTTTTGTCCTGTATTAAGGAAGAAACGTCATTGAAGTAACATAAAGTCTGAGTTACAATAACACTTAATTGCAATTACAGTAACACACTGGACGCTTAGAAAAAGGATTTTGATGATGGTGTTAAAGTAACGTACTGTATTAATTAGAGTAACATGACTTGTCAATTGAAGTAATACATTGGTTTCATAGATGTAACATTGTTTTATTTTTTTGCATGTGGCATTGGCAAAGAAGCACAAGGTGATATTTTATTCATTTGATTAATCATGGATTAATGACGGTGGTTCATCGCTCTTGTTTTAGCATAGATTCTAGATTTAGCGTATGCTTCATTGATACTACCGTTTTGTTTTGTATTAACGTAGAAAAGTCATTGAAGTAACATACAATCTGAGTTACAGTAACACTTAATTGCAATTACAGTAACACACTGGGCGCTTAGAAGAATGGTTTTGATGATGATGTTAAAGTAACATACTATATTCGTTACAGTAACACAACATATGAATTGATGTAACACACATGTCCCATGTGACGTTGTTTAATTTTGTGCAGACGACATTTGCCAAGAAACGAATGCACAGGAATGGTGCAGAGATGTGGGTGAGGCTTTCACTCCGTACATGAAGCAAGTTTCGGAACAATCGAAGAGGCGGTGGAGTTTTATAAAATCTACGCGCTGGCTTGCGGATTTGATGTGAGAAGGTATACCACAAAGCGATGGTACGGTGGTGAGATAAAGTCGAAGCTCCTAGTCTGCAACAGACAGGGTTTTACGAAATCTGTTAAAGCTGTTAACAATACACCTGCGGCTGTGAAAGTTGTTAACGATGCAGCTGGGGGAGGAGTTGTTGTGGACGCGCCTAAAAAGAAGACAAAAGTCCGTCGTTGAGGGTGCAAGGCAAGAATTAGGCTGTTCAATAAAGGCGGCATTCTTAGTATTGATAGGTTCCACATCGGCCACAACCACGAACTGATCTAACCAAAAGACAGAGAATTCCAAAAGCTGTCGAGGAACCTGACAAAGTACCACAAGCAACTGATCTTGAACAATTCGCGGGTATGGAGTAACACAATTTCTTTTGTAGAATAACATTTGAGTAAGATAGGTGTAACACCAATTATTTGCTAGAGTAACACAGCTGGATTAATCCAGTGTGTACATAATCTAATTACTTTTGCTAGAATAACACCAGTGATCCTATAGAGTAACAGTACTTAAAAATAAGAGTAACAGTATTAATGTTAAATTGTCACAACGCTTGACTCTTATTTTCAGCTGAATATCGGAGCAACGCGGACGTACAACATGTGCAAGGAGTAGGTAGAGGGTTTCGCAAACGTGTGTGCGAGCTTGGTTGAATTCAAAAACTGGGGAAAGGATATAAAGCGCTTCCTACATGAGAGGGACGGTCAGCTATTCATCGATCGTTTCAAAGACATGGCTAAGAATAGGAAGGGTTTCTATTTTGACTACGACCTGGATGAAGATGGGAGTTTGAGCAGGGTTTTTTGGGTTGACGGTGAGGCGCGGCGAAACTACCAGTTATTTGGGGATGCAGTTTCGTTCAACCCGACATACGGGACGAACAAATATAAGATGATATTCACGCCGTTCACCGGCGTTGATCATCACAAACGATTGGTAACCTTTGCTGGCGCTCTGATAGCGCACGAGGATTATGAGTCGTTCGTGTGGGTGTTTGAGAGATTTCTGACTGCAATGGGCGGGAAAGAGCCGGGGTATATTATTACCGACCAGGATCCGGGTATTATACCATCCGTGAAGAAGATGTTTAAGACGGCGCTACACCGTTTCTGTATGTGGCATATCTTGAACAAGGTCCCCACCAAATACGGTGCAACGCGGAGCGACTACCAGGATTTTTTGAAAAGATTGAATGCTATAGTATGGGATGTGGAGATTGATGGAGATGAGTTCAACGCGGAATGGCGTGACATAATGGAGGAGTACCATGGGGGTGATGTCGAGTGGTTTTCAACTACATTCTCCATCAGGAAGTAGTGGGTGATGGCACATTGCATGGGATTTAAAGATGGGCGGCTTAATGCGAACAACTCAAAGGTCGGAGAGTGAGACCAGTTTCTTCAAAAGATTCGAACAAAAATCGGGGACGTTGGTCGAATTCTGGATGCGATTCGAGAGCGCCATGGACCAACAACGGTATACACAGAAAAAACTCGACAATGACAATGTACAAGCTTCTCCAAAAACAGTAACCCACCTGCCAATTGAACATCACGCTGCGAAAATTTACACCCACGCAGCATTTGAAGAATTCCAGGAGGAGGTGAAATTTTCTGTGGGTACTTGCAGCGTGAGGGGCTTCCTTGAGAATGACGGGGTTGAGGAGACATTGGTTAGGGATACTACACGAGATAAAGAGTTTACGGTCCAGTATATATCAGGTACTCCTTAAAACTTGACCTCGTTCATGTGATAGAAGAGTATTAATAAAGTAACACCAGTCGTTCCTTACAGTAACATATATAATGCGTTAGAGTAACTGAGGACAGCACTTGGACATCTGTGTTGTAAATGCTTAAAAGTAACACCGACCATGGATTACAGTAACACCTCATATTCTTAAAATTATCTCATTCTGCACTCCATTACATTTTGCACACCATTATATCCATTATAATTGTTGTCTCTGTTGACTGAAAAAATGGATAATATATCCATCATCCATTAATATGTCATCATCTGTCCAGGAACGTCTGGATCAAGCTGCACATGTCAGTTGTTTAATTTACGAGGGGTACTGTGTAGACACGTAATCTAGATATATTCGTCGAAAGGGCTGACCACTATACCCGAAAACATGGTAACCAAAAGGTGGACAAAAGAGGTTGTTCGCACTGCTCGTATCATTGATGAAGGATTAGACGGCGAAAACACTGACATCATCGACGGAAAACAGATAGAGATGTCGAAATTGTGGTCGGAAATCCATGAGACAATGGGACTTCTAAGGGCAGGGGACAAGGCAGATGTGGAAAGCTTGTGCGGATTAATTCGGGAGTTCAGGTTGCAGAGGCAGCCAGTTTCTGGTGGGGGGAATATTGGCAAGACACAGGAACTGGAAAATATGCTTGGTGTACGACCTCTGACAATATCACGATACTCCCTCCGAAGATTTCTAAGACAAAGGGCTGCGGAAAGCGGATGTTGTCGAGCAAGGAAAAGAAGGTCGCACTTTCTAGAAAGCCGAAACGCATGTGCAATAACTGCAAACAGATGGCACACCATGACAAGCAAAACTGTCCAAATCCGTACGCAGCACGACCCCCTAAACAGCCTACTAAGCCACCCAATGATGAGGATGAGGAGGATGAAGTAGATGAAGACATCGAAGGAGAGAAAACTGAAGAAGACATCGAGGAAGACGAGGAGGATGAACAAGTCTTTTGAGCATACTCTTGTTTTTTGTCATTATAAGAATTTTCGCTCTTTTGCTGGTTTACACGAATAACTTTTTTTGTAAACATTTTTTTACAGGTAGCACTGTGCTACGTTGTAATTAACACTTTATTTATTTAATACATGTGTTTTTGGTTAGAGTAACATCTCATGTGTGTCGGAGTAACACTTATTGTCTGTTACAGTAACAGAAACAATGCATTCAGGTAGCTGTGGATAACTTGGATAACTTGGTTTGGTTCCATTCATTAACAAAGTACCAACTTGGATTGGTTCCATCATTGCCAAAGTAACTGGGGATATATTGTTCTTCAAAAAACAATATATCATTGTTCCAACACCATTAATCAATTATGCGTCAGAGGAATTGATTGCAACATCATTGTAATAACACCATTAATCAATTAAAGTAACATAATGCGTTCATTAGAGTAACATTTACTGGACTTCAGTAATCACCATAGTAACAGCAGCAGTAATTTAGAGTGACATGTTCAGCTAGTCAGTGTAAACAGAGATTGACAGCTTCAATGCATTGGTGTCAGTCAAAATACCAATGCAATTAGAAAAGTAACTAAATAATACAAACCATTAAATCGTTTTTTAGAAAAGATATGACATGATTCAGTAACAACATTATTTTTTCGGCCCTTTGTTGGCTTGATCTTGGGACGGTCGATGATCTTTTGTCTATCGCCCGCATACTTGTCCACTTTTTCCAACAATTCCGATCGCACCTTGTTCTTGTCTGCCAATAGAAGTGTGGTTACAAGTTGCACCACCAGATACCGTCTGTTGACCTTCCTCTCGTGGTCTATGTGGTGGAATGTACGTCCCTCGTACATCAACATTTGCATCATCGTGAAAATTCCCGAATCGTCCCAGTTACGGTCTTGTTTTTGCCACTTAAACTTGGCCTCTTTAAACTCGAAAGTACCGATATCAGCTGCATCAAGGACTTCGAGCTTCTCAAAGTAATCGCTAATTGCTGACACCTGTGTGTATCACAACGACGTTATTAGGTGAGAAACAAATAGCGATATGCAATAATAACTACTAGCATATATATACTAACCATTATCATTGCGGCCTTGTACAATTTTGTATCTTTCACGTTCGTGTAACGTTGGTGGTCAAGGAGATCTACTGTCCTCGTTTTACGGTTAATGCACACGCATGAGTAGTAATCATCGATGTGGATCGGGACAAAGGTGAGATCAGCTTTCAAGTTAAGATGACGACCACACTTCCTTCTAAAAATAGCGAGATGGTTCATCAAGGTGTCAACTGCCTGCGTGGATGGGCCGTCTTCATACTCTTCAATCATCCCATAAAGGCAGTCCTACAAAAATATTCAATGTGTCTCAGATTGGGTTCAACTGTATACAAGTCCTCCAAAACGAGAATGTTGAAGTAACACATTGACTACGTATAAGAGCATGTTGAATAACAAAGACGCAGATTAAAGTAACACATTTTCTGGATTACAGTAACACCAAAAAAGCGCCAAAGTAACACCGTATTTATTTAACACAAGTATGTCAGATCAACACCATAAAGTTAAATTGTAGCTGATAAGGGTTAATGTAACCACGGTGATAATCATATATGTGTACACAAATGCAACAGTAATGCGTACCGCCTGTCGTATACCGAAGTATGCCGTCGTAGGTGTCTCGGCCGAATCAGTGGCGGGAGATGGAAGCTTGTTCAACAGCATCGACCAGCATTCGATGATGCACAACCTCATTTTCTGACCGGGTATGTAACACCCGCTATTTTTCCTAGCACTTTTATCCTTTCCGCTATGACTTCGTCATAACTCTATTTCGGCCTTATGTTTCATTATTTTTCCAAGCTTTATTTTTATTTTCGAGTCCAATGATATTTATTTTTATTTTAAAGGATTTTAATTCTTTTAAACCTATTTATTCAATTTTCATCGTAAACTAATTAATTTTCCGCGAGGAATTGACGTTTTTATAAAATTTTCAACTAGTAAATATTTTTATTTACAAGTATTTAGTCGTTAATAATTTTATGAATAATTATTTTCTTACGCGAGGTTTACTCGAATTACCTTGAAATGCCTTTAACTATTTTACGATTATACTTTTTATCAACTTATAAATCATTTGAGACCTTTTCCTTATATTTTGGACCGACAAAGCTTCTTGTCACAATTTAACTATGTTTTATTAATACGTTTCATTTTATCACATTAAACCGTAAACATAGGATTCTTTTCTTTTCATTGAATTGAGGCTTTACTACTCAAGCTCTTCCTACTCCTCTTCTTATCCCTTTGGCTAGCCATATTTGTCTAGATGCACTTAGGATTCTTCAACTATTTTACTATAATTTATGCTCTTTAAGTGTAGTAACCTCCTTCTCCTTTAATCTACTCTACATTCATTTTGTGCATTAACAAAAAAATTACTACAACATATTCATCATCCTTTTTTTCCTTCTTGGCCGAGTACTCCCTCCCCTATTCCAGCCTGATTTTTGCTCCATTTCGAGTCTCAATTGAATCATTTTTATCGTCATATTAATCCTCTTTCCGATTCCTTCGTTAAGGTAATAATCGACGTCGTTTTCGATCATTATTTACCTTGCTTTTTGTTAGTTTTCTCATGTATTTTTCTGCCATGATTTTCATGTTTGGAAGGATTTGTGGATGATCCCGAGGCCGACGAGTATATAATCGATTCAGACTTGGAGTAGAGGTAACGTCGACGTTACTCGGTATTTCATGATTTTAATTGTGTATTTGCATGTATATATTTTTATGTTTTATTTGACAATATATGTATGTCACCAAATCTGGAAAATTTTTAAAAGTTGAAAATTTGCATGTTTCGGTATTTTTATCGCTTTTTCGAGATTAACGATTAAATTGTTATATTAATTTGTAAAATCATAATATTCGGCCTAAACATGTAATATATGTTTATATTCTGTAAAATTGATATTTTTGATGATTTATAATAATTTAGGATTTTTCTGATATTTTAAATATTGATTATTGAATTATTACCGTTTACGGACAAAACGATTAAAAGCGATTTTTAGTTCTAGTACCTAAATATTTTATTTTAATCTGATTTTTGGCGTGGTGAAACTTTCTGGTGAAATAGAATTTTCAGATGTTTTTCATAATTATTCGGAATTGTTAAGTGGATGAATTAATTAATCACTTTAAATCATCGTTTATCGTTAAAACCGTGTTTATTGTTTAAATTCTCGAATTCTGGTCTTTGGTTTAAATCTAGAAAAAAATGTGTTTCTGATGATTTCATATTAAAATGTATTTTTATGATTTTTAGTGCCTTAATAAAATGTTAGGAACGATAAGTTTATTAATGAAATCGTTAATTGTGAAAACGAGTTTAAATGACGGTTTTGTTGGAATTTGTTGAATCTGGAATTTTGGAAAAATATGGAAAATTTATATTCTGGAAAATCAGGATTTTAGAGTGTAATAATAATTTTTGGATATTAACACTTAAATCGTTTTGTAATTACTATTTTTATTAATCGTTATTGTCGAGATTAGACGATTAACGGGAAAACGCTTTAAAAACCGAGTTTTGGGATTCTGGAAAATTTTATTTTCTGGACAGAATGTCCATAAATATGTTTTAACTATTTTACGTATTTTTTGTACTATTTTATTAAAGTCTTTAATTAATAAGTATTGGCTTTCGGACAAATTGTGATTTATCGTTAAAATGCTTCGTCTTGCCTAAAAGAATTATTTTTCCAGCAATTTTGAAAGTGTTTAAATCTGAAACTTTAAGAGTTAAATCATCCCTTAACATATTCTAAATATATTCAATGATTTAATTAAATAAAAGAAGTTAAAGGATTTAATTTGACATTTGCCGTAAAATCCTATTTATGATAGTATTGTCGTAACTAATAATAATTAGGGAATTTTAGTTTTATAAATTTTGGAAACACCCTAATTAGTAGTACTAAAGTGTTTAAGACATTTTTAATTATTTTGTAAACACTTGTATGGTTTTTCAATAATTTCATAAATCGATCTAAATACTCTCACTTTCATAAGTAATATCGTTAAGGCCGAAAGTACTAATTTTATAAATCTATATCGTTTCATAATATTTTGCTATTTTCATATGATGTTATTTTTAGTAAGTTTCTAAAAATAGAAGTTTCCTAAAATAGAAAGTTTCCTCTTTTGGAAAGTGGTTCTTTTTCCTTCTGTTCTCTTATGGTTTATATTATTGAATACATCTTTTAATTATCGATAATGGCTTGTTTTGGAGTTATGGAATAAGGAAAAGTGTGGGTTTAGAGTAATATAGTCTGGGCTGTACGTCTTGCCATCAACTATAAAGCTGGTGTGTCTATGTTGAGACACATTGGTCGTTGAACTGAGCATGGTTTGTGTTCAGGAGGGTGTATATTTACCTTAAACTTAGATATCACATCGTGTAAGTCGCGTCGGGTTGAACTGGATATGGTTTGTATCCAGGAGAGGTGTGCACTACTTAAGCCAGGACCTCGCTGCACGCAGCCCTGTTATAGTTGAGTTGCCTAGTTAGAGACCAAAGTCTGATTTGTTTTGACTAAGTTCTCGAAACTAGATTTTAGTATTGTCATAGTTAAAGTCTAGATTCTACATTAATCCTATCCATAACGCCATTTTGATTATTTTATTTATTATCGATATAAATTGGTTTGCAGGTTGGCAAATATTTTTATGTTTCTTCGGTAACCTATTTTAATATTTTGGTTTTGTGCCGAAAACTTATTTTAATATGATGTTTTACTATTTTCCATTTTAGTAAGTACAGTCTTAAAATCCTGTTATTCGGATGGGAGAACGTTGACGTTGCTCCCCACTGATTGTGGCTATTATGTTTTAACATGGCAGGTATACGTGTTTGTTTCCGGTGGGTGTGGGCTAACGAGCAGTCTTGGATCCTGCTTGATCTTTTTAATAATTATGTCTTATGGATTGTTTAACCTTTTTATGGATTGTTTTAAATTTTAGCCATTTTTATGTATGGCATACGTTTGACTTTACCAATTTAATTTACTAAGACATAGTTACAGTGTGTTTTAATCCCGACTCTACAGTGTTTCCGCCACTGTATCGCGTTAGAATTTCTAGGGGATTACAGTTGGTATCAGAGCATCACTCCTCCCAACGCTTACACCTGAAATTAGGGAAAATACCATTAAATTATTTAAACAGTAAATAAAATATTATTAGAGATGGGTAGAAACAAAATAAGGACTTAACTGTTAGGTTTATATGTTCTTGTAACTCAATGATTAGCATTGAATATTTGTTGCTTTTGTCTGGAGGAAGACGAATGAACAAGATGCTGTCATGATGCTGCTCCAGATCGGGACAAGATCTGCTTAGAACTCTCAACGCCTGCTGACTCGAGTGGACAATTTGGTGCTCCAAGAAAAATGTCGAAGGTGACTTCTCAGCTCCGATTTAGTTTGCTCAAGCTACAGGTTAGATGATCAAGAGTAGATTCATGTTCCACGATGTTGCAGTCGATCCAGATCGAGCGACCCAAGACTTGCGTGCTCGTTCCTTTGCAAGAAGATGAAGTAATCCTTTTGGTCCCCTCGTGAACCTTAGAGGTCCGAACTTTCCCTTCTCGTTATAGGTCTTCATCATCTTGAATCATTGATTCTTTTCTTCCTGCTTCTGCCTTTTCCAATTCTTCTCTTATATATTCTCATCATTATTCGCTTGGTGAATCCTTGTTCTATTCTCCTACTTTACCATCTCCCTCTTGAGATTCCTTGGTTAGACAAAATTCTGTCTTGTGAATCTTTTGGAAGTATAGATGTTTGAGATTTAGTAAACCCTTAGCTTGTTACTTGATTTGAGGATTGTGAGTCTACCCTATCTTCTAAGCAAGTAAGAAATTTTTGAGGATTGAGTTGAATGGTATTAGTTGATTAATGGAATTAGGTTGTTACTTTAGACACTAAACCTTGGGTTATAGATTACTTTGATTATTTTGGAGTACTTAGAGTTGAATATATTTTGGAGTAGTAAGAATAAAGTTTATTCTGTCTGATGGATACCTAATACCCAACATAGAACCTAGTTAAGTGTAAATAACAATATTACTTGGGTTTCCTACCTAATGTTGACTTAATGGACTAATCGTGGAATTTTGGGATCATAAATCATTGATTAAGATGTTAGCCTAAGTGTTTTGGTACCATTTCAGGTCCTCATTAATGTTTAGTAAATTTTGGTTGACATAGATTAAACCTTGTTTCTTATGGATTAGATCGCAGAGCGTTGATGTAAGGTTGTAACCTACAAACCCTAGAGTTGAATGACCTAAGTTTGGGCAGATCATTATTAGCCTTGAAGAAGAAAACATATTGCTCAATTAAAGGTTGGCTTTATCGCGTTGTTTTGAGGAATACTTAATATCAATCATCTTGATGGTTTTATAGTTCAGAACCCTTAGACCACCGAGATTGTGGCTTCGTTGAGTTAATAAATATTTTAGTGGTTTCACTGTTACGATATGAAATTTGATGGAATTCTCAGAAACCTTAGCTGAATGACGTATTTGAAAATGTGAGTATCTGGCGTTACATGTCAGGCTGAGTGTGTTTAGGGTTTGGCGTACTTTCCTAACCTTTGTCTATTGATGATGTTAAGAATGTGTTGATGATCAGTTTTGAGGTTTTCGTGTCCGAACATTGTTAATTGATGGATTTTTATTTAGTGTTCCTTAATTGAGAAATTTGAAGTATACCTCGAGTTCAGACCTTATGAGCTTTGAATTTATGAGCCTTGGTGATTACGAGTTTGGGTATGTTTTGATGACCGTTGAAATATTAATTAATGGATTAGTCTAAATCATTTGTGGATTTTTTTTCATACTAATTGAAGGAATCAATCAATATATATAATTTATGAATATTATATAATTTTATGAAGCTTTTTTTCGAGAGAATCCAACTTTTATGAAACACTAAGAATTTAAATATTATCCATATTAAAAGTGGATATGATAGATAATACTCCTATTTGTTTTAGTATTAGATAATAAATAATACCCTTTGACTATTAGTATTAGACAAAACAATCCTTAACACCCCTAAGATTCAAAGAATTACCATTATATAAACCGTCAATTACCACCTCAGAAAACAACAAAATTTGAATAGACACCGCGTGGAACGCGTAAAATGGTTATGATTATTTCAAATAATCGTCATTTTTGGAGAATTATTATCCTAATATATAAGTAGATATATTTATTAAGATAAAATTATCCTAATAGAATTGGATTTACATTTTTACGAAAATACGGTGTGAGGAATTACAATTTTATGTAAAAACTATTACATTTTTTTTTAACTTTTTACCTTTTATATCAATAAAAAAATATTTAAGAATTTTTTTAATTTAATATTGGAGTATTTTATTTATATTCTATACTTGTCATATTTATAAAGAAATAACAATAAATAATAAATGTTTTAAAAGATATCACACAATAAAAAAATAAATTATTACTTCATTTATAGGTGTCATCAAAATAAAACTACACTGCATTTAATATTGTAATCATATAGAGTAAATAATTTTTAATGAACAGGTCGGGTCGGGCCGCGACCTTAATATACCGGGTTTGATGACAGTCAAGTCGGGGGTCAAGATATATAGGTGTTGACCTACGAAAAAACAGGTTGGATGGGTAGGGCATACGGGTCAAGTCAAGTCAAGTCATTCAGATCAACTAGAGAGTACAACTTTAGTCTCCTGATTTATAAGCAAACAATATACATACTAATAGTAGTGCTAGATAATTTAAGTTAAAATTAGAAACAAAATCATATTCAAATAAATTGATTAATATATAAAAAATAATTATGTTCAATCAATCAATCCATCAATTATCAATATAATTAAACGATACGTTTTTCGAGCGACGTTGATAATCTTTAATAGTTTTAGAATTCTTAAATACAAACTTAAATTATTTATCATATTTAAGTATTTAAAAATTTTGAACATTGCAAACTTGATTAAACTATTTTAACTAATTCAGAATAATGAAGTTAAAACACTTAAATAGAATAATTAAGTAATTAAAAACAAAATGAATACATGTCGGGTTAGACTACGGATATTTCAAGTGACATGTAGTCTCAAACCTTTTTACTACATAATTTATTTAAATAACTTTATATATGTCGGGTTAGACTACAGGTCGGTTCAAATAGGATATAAAGTCGGGTTAGACTACAGGTCGGTTCAAATAGGGGCCGGGTTATACGGGTCACGAGACGGATTATGCTTAGAATACAGCTGAAAAATAGTTTCGAACGTAGATTTTTTTTTTACCTTTAAGTAGAACGGAGTAATATTTTCGATATTACCTTTTATTTATTTTTATAATATTATTTTTATACTCCTTTATTATAATGTTTATATTACAATGAATTTTTAAAACTATTTTAATAATTATTTACTATCAAAAGATAAAAAATGTTGTATTAAATTGAATATTGATTTATATTTGTAATTTAAAATATCAAGTCACGGATCAAGATTTAGATGTCTTGACTCTTAACCTATGAATAAACGGGTTGAGCGGATCGTGTTACAAGTCAGGTCAAATTTTGTTGAGTCTAATAGTAACGTTACTATTTAACACGATAACACAAATTTAATCTCCCAACAAGTGTTCCTTGTGACGACCATATCTGTCACAGAATCGCAAGTTTGCGACGGGGAAAATACTACCCATTGGGTAGATAAGACAAAATAAAGTGTCATTTACTAAGTATTTTGCTTTAGTTTATTACCACACATAGATAGTACTTGACCCGTCGCAAGTTTGTCACAAGTAACAATTTCTGTTAGGCTCCCTATATACAACTTTACAAGAGAGTAACGTACTAAAATTGTTAGATAATTTATGTTAAGATTAGACATAAAGTTATATTCAGATAAAAAGAATAATATATAAAATTAGTTATATCGAATAACTAAAAAATTATAATTAGAATTTTAACAAAATCTAGGCAGAGTAATAGATTGAGTTGAACTAGGCTTTTAGACTAAATGCTTTAGCTTGGTTTAGGTCAAATGGGTCACGGCTCAAGAAAAAAGGGCTCATGACCCTAAAAACAATGGGTCAGGCGGGTAGGGTCGAATATAGTGCGAGATGATGACATACATACAATATATTTGACGGAGAAAGTCAAATGATTATAATCTTATATAGTAAAAGACATAGATAAACTAAATGTTCACAAATGATTTGTGATTGTGACGTATTAATATTGCTCACAGATACATGACCTACTACTTTGATGAGCGTCGTTTTTTTATCCAAGTAAGTATATAATCAATATAGGCACTAGACTAGTCAAACAAGTCGAGCGGGTCGGCTCACGGGTCGAGTTATACGAGTGGAGTCAGGATACGGGTCGGGTTATACGAGTCACGGGTTGAGTTATTATCAATAACTCCAAAATTACAATTATTCGAAATAATCATAAACAGTTCGTCACAGTCAATATTATAAAATGAAGTATTATCACTATTATGGATGATTTGGTAGCATTTTTGTTGCACCCGTGCATCGCACGGGCATTATAACTAGTATATAAGTATGTAAGACTTAATTTTGGAGGCTATGGCAGTCGATAAATTTGGAGGTTGTAGATTAAGTAGGACCACCTTGTACCGATATTGGTCTTAGCGTTAGTTGATGGGCCAATTAGGAACCCATGTTTGTGAGAGTCGTGCTAGGAATCTCGAGATGGTTAATTGCTTCTATAATCCTTGCGAGCTCTTTTTTACTCTGAATTCCGCCTTCCTTTCTGCTTCTCTTGAATTCTGTTACCCCCATATGCTGCTAATTCCTTCAACCTTTGTCGATTTTGAAAGCTCTTATTTTTAATTTATTTATCCTTGTTCTATTTACCCGTTAATCATTTTTTTGAACTCCCTATTTTATATAAAAAAAAATTGACCAGTTTAAAAGAAAATTTATGGATTATCGTAAAATTTTAACATTTTGAATTATAATTCCTAATTATGAAATTACCCGTTTTGTATAAAGTTGACTAACTTAAACTTTCCGGATATCGTGAAATTTAACATTTTTGAATTATAATTTTTTAAAAAAAAATTATACATCACTTTTATTTTATCTTTGGTTGATATTTATATTTACTTCTATTTCAAAATGCCTTAATAATTTATTTAAAATTATTTCAAAATTGTTTCAATTTTTATTTTCAAGCGATCGGAGTTTTATGAAGACTTTCAAGTTTTCAAATAGTTAAATTACTATAGGATTAGTATGCAAAACGTTTTAACATTGTCGAAATTATGTTCAGGTTTGATAACATATTTGAAAACTTTCATAATTACTTTGATAACATTTTCAAAATTTTAACATTTTGAAATCAGTTTTCGTTTTGTTGTTGGTGGACTTTTGAACCTGTCATTGAAAAACGTCTAACGACTGATTTAATTTTACTAACTACAAAATTTGCTTTCTCAAAAATAATTTTTGTTTTGTCTTAAAACAAAATATTGTCGAGTTTCTTAATCAAAACATTTTGTTTTGAACGTGTTTTCGGTATTCTCCTCCGAGTTCATTTACAAATGTTATTCAACAATGTTATTTTATCAAATAACTTTACTTTACGGTTTCATTAATTTAGAAGGTTTTAAACTTCGGGTACCTTAGCTCAATTCCTCTTGGAATAAATATTTGCCATCGATTTTTTATCACTTTGAAAGTTGTAAAATTTTCTTTTAAACCAATTTTTTTTAATGCAAAAAAAGTATTCTCATCTTTTCGACTGAGGTAATCTAGATTCCTTTCTGCTTATTCTCAGTTTCGAGGACGAAACTTTCTTTTAGTGGGGAGGATTGTAACACCCGCTATTTTTCCTAGCGCTTTTATCCTTTCCGCTATGACTTCGTCATAACTCTATTTCGGCCTTATGTTTCATTATTTTTCCAAGCTTTACTTTTATTTTCGAGTCCAATGATATTTATTTTTATTTTAAAGGATTTTAATTCTTGTAAACCTATTTATTCAATTTTCATCGTAAACTAATTAATTTTCCGCGAGGAATTCTATTTCTATTCGAATTGACGTTTTTAAACTCGGATTTAAGTTATTCCTTTTCCTAAAAATGTTTGAATACGTTTATATAAAATTTTCAACTAGTAAATATTTTTATTTACAAGTATTTAGTCGTTAATAATTTTATGAATAATTATTTTCTTACGCGAGGTTTACTCGGATTACCTTAAAATGCCTTTAACTATTTTACGATTATACTTTTTATCAACTTATAAATCATTTGAGACCTTTTCCTTATATTTTGGACCGACAAAGCTTCTTGTCACAATTTAACTATGTTTTATTAATACGTTTCATTTTATCACATTAAACCGTAAACATAGGATTCTTTTCTTTTCATTGAATTGAGGCTTTACTACTCAAGCTCTTCCTACTCCTCTTCTTATCCCTTTGGCTAGCCATATTTGTCTAGATGCACTTAGGATTCTTCAACTATTTTACTATCATTTATGCTCTTTAAGTGTAGTAACCTCCTTCTCCTTTAATCTACTCTACATTCATTTTGTGCATTAACAAAAAAATTACTACAACATATTCATCATCCTTTTTTTCCTTCTTGGCCGAGTACTCCCTCCCCTATTCCAGCCTGATTTTTGCTCCATTTCGAGTCTCAATCGAATCATTTTTATCGTCATATTAATCCTCTTTCCGATTCCTTCGTTAAGGTAATAATCGACGTCGTTTTCGATCATTATTTACCTTGCTTTTTGTTAGTTTTCTCATGTATTTTTCTGCCATGATTTTCGTGTTTGGAAGGATTTGTGGACGATCCCGAGGCCGACGAGTATATAATCGATTCAGACTTGGAGTAGAGGTAACGTCGACGTTACTCGGTATTTCATGATTTTAATTGTGTATTTGCATGTATATATTTTTATGTTTTATTTTGACAATATATGTATGTCACCAAATCTGGAAAATTTTTAAAAGTTGAAAATTTGCATGTTTCGGTATTTTTATCGCTTTTTCGAGATTAACGATTAAATTGTTATACTCCCTCCGATTTTTATCTATCTTCCCTATTTCTTTATTGGGCTGAAACACCCTTTCTTTCCTATTTCTATTTTAGGCCATCAATATGTGGTCTAGAATCAACTTACATTTCTCTCTCTTCCTTCTTTTATTTTGAACCACACATTTCTACACCCTTATTTTCTTCCCCAAAACCAAAGGGGAAGATAGATAAAAATCGGAGGGAGTATTAATTTGTAAAATCATAATATTCGGCCTAAACATGTAATATATGTTTATATTCTGTAAAATTGATATTTTTGATGATTTATAATAATTTAGGATTTTTCTGATATTTTAAATATCGATTATTGAATTATTACCGTTTACGGACAAAACGATTAAAAGCGATTTTTAGTTCTAGTACCTAAATATTTTATTTTAATCTGATTTTTGGCGTGGTGAAACTTTCTGGTGAAATAGAATTTTCAGATTTTTTTTATAATTATTCGGAATTGTTAAGTGGATGAATTAATTAATCACTTTAAATCATCATTTATCGTTAAAACCGTGTTTATTGTTTAAATTCTCGAATTCTGGTCTTTGGTTTAAATCTAGAAAAAAATGTGTTTCTGATGATTTCATATTAAAATGTATTTTTATGATTTTTAGTGCCTTAATAAAATGTTAAGAACGATAAGTTTATTAATGAAATCGTTAATTGTGAAAACGAGTTTAAATGACGGTTTTGTTGGAATTTGTTGAATCTGGAATTTTGGAAAAATATGGAAAATATATATTCTGGAAAATCAGGATTTTAGAGTGTAATAATAATTTTTGGATATTAACACTTAAATCGTTTTGTAATTACTATTTTTATTAATCGTTATTGTCGAGATTAGACGATTAACGGGAAAACGCTTTAAAAACCGAGTTTTGGGATTCTGGAAAATTTTATTTTCTGGACAGAATGTCCATAAATATGTTTTAACTATTTTACGTATTTTTTGTACTATTTTATTAAAGTCTTTAATTAATAAGTATTGGCTTTCGGACAAATTGTGATTTATCGTTAAAATGCTTCGTCTTGCCTAAAAGAATTATTTTTCCAGCAATTTTGAAATTTTTTAAATCTGAAACTTTAAGAGTTAAATCATCCCTTAACATATTCTAAATATATTCAAGGGTTTAATTAAATAAAAGACGTTAAAGGATTTAATTTGACATTTTCCGTAAAATCCTATTTATGTTAGTATTGTCGTAACTAATAATAATTAGGGAATTTTAGTTTTATAAATTTTGGAAACACCCTAATTAGTAGTACTAAAGTATCTAAGACATTTTTAATTATTTTGTAAACACTTGTATGGTTTTTCAATAATTTCATTAATCTAAATACTCTCACTTTCATAAGTAATATCGTTAAGGCCGAAAGTACTAGTTTTATAAATCTATATCGTTTACTAGTATTTTGCTATTTTCATATGAAGCTATTTTTAGTAAGTTTCTAAAAATAGAAGTTCCCTAAAATAGAAAGTTTCCTCTTTTGGAAAGTGGTTCTTTTTCTTTTTGTTCTCTTATGGTTTATATTATTGAATACATCTTTTAATTATCGATAATGACTTGTTTTGGAGTTATGGAATAAGGAAAAGTGTGGGTTTAGAGTAATATAGTCTGGGCTGTACGTCTTGCCATCAACTATAAAGCTGGTGTGTCTATGTTGAGACATATTGGTCGTTGAACTGAGCATGGTTTGTGTTTAGGAGGGTGTATGTTTACCTTAAACTTAGATATCGCATCGTGTAAGTCGCGTCGGGTTGAACTGGATATGGTTTGTATCCAGGAGGGGTGTGCACTACTTAAGCTAGGACCTCGCTGCACGCAGTCCTGTTATAGTTGAGTTGCCTAGTTAGAGACCAAAGTCTGATTTGTTTTGACTAAGTTCTCGAAACTAGATTTTAGTATTGTCCTAGTGAAAGTCTAGATTCTACATTAATCCTATCCATAACGCCATTTTGATTATTTTATTTATTATCGATATAAATTGGTTTGCAGGTTGGCAAATATTTTTATGTTTCTTCGGTAACCCATTTTAATATTTTGGTTTTGTGCCGAAAACTTATTTTAATATGATGTTTTACTGTTTTCCATTTTTATTATTTTTCTATAGTAGTAAGTACAGTCTTAAAATCCTGTTATTCGGCTGGGAGAACGTTGACGTTGCTCCCCACTGATTGTGGCTGTTATGTTTTAGCATGGCAGGTATACGTGTTTGTTTCCGGTGGGTGTGGGCTAACGAGCGGTCTTGGATCCTGCTTGATCTTTTTAATAATTATGTCTTACGGATTGTTTAACCTTATTATGGATTGTTTTAAATTGTAGCCATTTTTATGTATGGCATACGTTTGACTTTACCAATTTAATTTACTAAGACATAGTTACAGTGTGTTTTAATCCCGACTCTACAGTGTTTCCGCCACTGTATCGCGTTAGAATTTCTAGGGGATTACACGGTAACATTGAACGTATGTCATCCCGCTCAACTGAAGCCAGGAGTGAATAGTTTGCAACCTCGTCGCTGAAGGAAAACAAAAAATACCTCGTCAAAAAATCTGTTTTAATATTCACCCATTAATGTTATAGTAATTGCATACCTATTTTTTATGGATGGAAGCTCAACAAGGCAGTAGTCAACGACGTCTTTGCGACGGACGGCGATCTTACTTAACAACGTCCTGTTGTTCAATAGAAACGGTGACAACATGGGAGAGTTCGCATCTTCGCCGCCACAATCAATTGAGCAGCCAAGACCGTCACCCTCACCACGGTTTCGGCTCCTCAGGACGGATCTTGTCCGCGTTGACAACTCAGAGTCAAGCACTGTATTTGCGACGGGGTTGTAGGGTCAGGTGTCGACAGTCGGCTCTTCGTCGACGATCGTTTCTCTTGTTCTGCCTCGCCTGCCCTCTTGACAGTCCCCCCGGTAGAACCCGCAACACCGGATATTGTTCTCTCAATGACAATATTCGCTTTATCGTTTAGGAACTGCCTCACCCTCGCTAAAACCTCATCTCTGTCCTTATTGATGTCACACAGGACCAGAGTCGCTGCAATCTCCGCTCTATAGAGGTTGTTCGCCTCCATTGTTCCTAGGCAACAGTCGAACACTCCCCCCACGTACAACATCATGTGTATCATGAGGTAGACACCGCAGTCGTTTGCCGAGAAACCTCCACCTTGCCATGCGAATGGGACGTTGACAACAGGGAAACCCGCGACAGCCGAACCCCTCGCGATACCTTTTTTGACCATGTATTTTCCCATTTCCACAGCCTTGATAAACAAAAAAAAAAAATATAACGGAGGGTAAAATGATGAACGATTATATAAAACATAAATACACTTACTGCGATTTTTGCCATCCCAACATATGGCAGGCTTTCGAATTCCTGATCTTCGTAACTCCTGTTGTCGAGGTAATCAATCTGATTTGACAGAAAGTTGATACATGCACAGCTGTAGTGGTCGTTGTCGTTGGAAAGCACCGGGACAAAGACCTGTTATTTGGTAACAAAGTGATTGGCGATTATTGTTAAAGCTAGAGCTGTAGTAAAGGGTGATCCGTGTGAGTGTTTCATATAGACGTACCAAGTCAGAGTCTAGGTGTACGATGTCTTTATTCACATCGGTCCAAATGTCCCAGAAGTTGAACAAGTCATCGCCAATGTAGACTTCTGCACCGCTCTTTACGCCATTCCACAGCTTCATTACTGTCTTCTGCAGGACACATGTTGAAGTAAAATTTCATGACCGTGGAAATAAGACAGAGTAAACACAGTTACTAATTAAAGTAACAGTATAAAGGCATTACAATAACGCCTGTTATTGTGTTAGAGTAACAGTATTAATGTCTAGGAGTAACACTAGTTATGGATATCATCATTAGTGACATACTTATTAAAGTAACAGTATACACACGATACAGTAACACCAGTTGGTGTATTAAAATAACATTGACAGTAATGAACATGTGGAAGGGCATGGAGAGTGGTACAGAACAGGAAATTCATTATGAATGTTCAGTCCTAATATGAAAAGATTACATTTGTTATGAAAATGATCATTCCAGATATGTTAGTGGCACTAGTTGTTGATTGTGCTGGTATGATAAATATAATAGAGACAAGCTTACGCTGTGGCTAACGCCAAAGAAGCAGCGTGATGTAGGACGTGGCGCAGTCTGACTCGCGTCAAGACTGTTAAGGAGTATACACCAGCTATCGATAACAGCGTTCGACAGCTGCTGTCCCGGTTGGAGTGTCGACAGCTCATCACGAGGGACGTTGAAGAAGTCGTCAACCCTCACAAGCATCTCACTAACAGATTTTGAATAAATTATAAGAATTATAAGACATGATAAAAAATAACATAGATAGATAGAATCAGGTAAAGAACATTGAGCAATATTGAAAACTTACTCCGCACTGTACTTGTCATTGTTATAATGAATGAGATGAGAGAGAAGTTGCAGTTGGCGCTAATCTAGGGAGGAAGAGGATTTATTTTAATTTTTTTTCCAAAATTTGGTAGTTACTACCTTAAATACAATATGCAATCTCAACCATTCATCTTGTTTAGATCAATGGCTAAGAAAGGGACTCATGGACTCAAAAAAGAAAAAGGGACTCACTTGATCCTTTATATATATATATATATATAAGGGATCAAGGGAGTTTGGTGAAAAGTGGGAAGTTGGGAAGTTGTGTTGTTGGCCATTGATCTTGGGTTGGATGAATGGCTTAGATGAATGATGTTAAAAAAAAAAGAGTAAATGTCAGTAACTGACACAGCAACAGTGGAGAGAGAAAATGAGAAAAGCAAAAAGCAACCCTTCCCTCAATCAAATTCTCTCTTCTTACCACTAGTCTTGATCACTCCTTACCACTTGATACTCACTCATCTTCATCTTCCTCTTCATCTATCAAACAAAAAAAAAGCATCACCATCTTCAAGATCCATTCATTCGTATAACTCCGACCATACTCCGTCAACTACTCCGACCATATTTCGTCAACTACTCCGACTATACTGCGTTTTTAACCCAACATACTCCGTAGTAACTTCGATCATCATACGAAGATATGTTCATCTTCATCTTCATCTTCATCATCTTCATCTTCATGCTCATTTTTCTTCATCATCTTCATCTTCATCTTCATCATCATGCTTCTTTTTAATACAACATGACGGATAATTATACGAAGGTATGTTTATGCATAAACTTTGATCATCTTCATTTTTTTAGCTTCTTCTTCATCTTCATCTTCATCTTCGATCATCTTCATCTTCTTCAAACTTTTGTTTATTTTTCATATCTTTTTTTGGTATTTATAAAATCATTCATTTTCATTATCTAAAAAAAAGAACAACTTCATCTTTAAGATGAAGTTGTTCTTTTTTTGTGGGATGAATGGAGCTTGAAGATGAAGATGAAAAAGTCATTTAGTGCGTAATGTTTTTGCAGAATTGCAAAGTCACACTCATTATGCTGTATAGTCACATTCATTATGTTGTAGAATCACGCAGTTGTACACTTGTTGTAGTCAATATTCAGTTGTATAGTCATACTCATTATGTTGTATAATCACACTCGCTATGTTGTAGAATCACGCAGCTGTAGAATACCTTGGGATTAAGGTATCATTCGTTGAATCATCTTCATCTTCATCTTCATGCTTGTTTTATTTTTCATACTTTTTTTTTGTATTTATAAAATTATTCATCTTCATTATCCAAAAAAAAATGAAGGTTGAATATGGATGAATGGATGTTAAATATTTAATGAATGTTTAGATATTTTCATTTTTTTAAAGTCATAGTCGTTCACTCATTCACATATATTCAACTTTCATTTTTTTTGTGGATAGTGAAGGTGAATAATTTTATAAATACAAAAAGAAGATATGAAAAATAAAACAAGCATGAAAATGAAGATGGTTAAACGCATGATACCCTAATCCCAAGGTATTCTACAGCTGCGTGATTCTACAACATAATGAGTGTGACTATGCCTGAGTGTGACTGTACAACTTAAAGTGTGTGACTATACAACTTAAAGTGTGTAACTTTTTTCAGGTATTTTTTTTATCTACGTTCAAGTATCCACGTTCGTCAAATCCCTACTTCCGAACCTCGATGATTTTCAGGTATTTGTTTTTATCTTTTTAGAGCATCTTTAAAACAATTAATCATCCTCATCCACATGCTTGTTTTATTTTTCATTCCTTCTTTTTTTTGGTATTTATAATATTATTTATCTTCATTATTCACAAAAAAAAAATGAAGGTTGAATATGGATGAAAGAAAGTTGAATATTTAATGAATGTTTAAATAATTTGCTCTGATTCGTATGTACAATCATCTTTCTAATTATGAATGTCACTTTGATAATGATGATTGAAGAATAATTGATTGTATGACTTTTATTTTCCATTTTACGGTTTCAGTTTTGTAGTCACACACTTTAGGTTGTATAGTCACACTCATTATATTGTATAGTCACACTAATTATATTGTAGAATCACATAAATTCTTGCAGTGATTAGTGTATGTAATCATCTTTGCTAATGATGATTGAAGTATAAATAAGTACGAGTATAATTTAGTGGTATAGTCACAGAGATTATTTTGTATAGTCACACAGTTGAAGTTGTATAGTCATACTCGTTATGTTGTAGGATCACAGTCATTATGTTGTAGGATCACACATTTCATGTTGTATAGACACACAGTTAAAGTTGTATAGTCACACTCATTATGCTGTACAATCATGTAGTTTTAGAGTCATTGTAGTCACATATTCAGTTGTGTTGTGTGATTTAGATTGATTGTGTGTTTTGTTGCAGCAAAATAGTTGGTGGAAAGAGAAATGTTGGTAAAAGGGGCGGTGGGAAGAAGAAGGTCGTGGAAGATACAACGACCGACCACCTAATTGGACAATGTATTGTTGCGCACGTACCGGAGACCATCGTTAAGCTCTTGTGTGTTTGTTTGAGATAAAATATTTACTTTAGGATGAACCTACTATGTGTAAATGATGTTTGGTGGGTTAGAATGTTTTTATGTTTGACGTACTATATGTAAAGGATGGACTTTGTCCAATGTAAATATATTTTCATCGGTATTTTCTGGTTTCATAATTAATCACGCGAGGTCTATAGCAAAATCACTTATCCTTCCACCTGTGTGACTATACAACATAATTTTTGTGACTACACAACTAAATTATACTCGTTCTTATTTATACTTCAATCATCATTAGTAAAGATGATTACATACACTAATCACTGCAAGAATTTGTGTGATTCTACAATACAATGACTCTAAAACTGCATGATTGTACAGCATAATGAGTGTGACTGTACAACTTTAACTGTGTGACTATACAACATAAAATGTGTGATCCTACAACATAATGACTGTGATTCTACAACATAACGAGTATGACTATACAACTTCAACAGTGTGACTATACAACTAAATTATACTCGTACTTATTTATACTTCAATCATCATTAGCAAAGATGATTACATACACTAATCACGGCAAGAATTTGTGTGATTCTACAATATAATGAGTGTGACTATACAATATAATGAGTGTGACTATACAACCTAAAGTGTGTGACTACAAAACTGAAACCGTAAAATGGAAAATAAAAGCCATACAGTCAATTATTCTTCAATCATCGTTAGCAAAGTCACATTCATAATTAGAAAGATGATTATACATACGATTCAGAACAAATTATTTAAACATTCATTAAATATTCAACCTTCATTCATTCATATTCAACCTTCATTTTAATCTTCGCAACAATACATTGTCCAATTACGTGGTCGATCGCTGTATCTTCCACGACCTTCTTCTTCCCACCGTCCCTTTTACCAACATTCCTCTTTCCACCAATCATTTTGTTGCAACAAAACACACAATCAATCTAAATCACACATACAATTGAATATGTGACTACAATGACGGTATAACTGCATGATTGTACAACATAATGAGTGTGACTATACAACTTTAACTGTGTGACTTTACAACATAAACGGTGTGATCCTACAACATAATGACTGTGATCCTACAACATAACGAGTATGACTATACAACTTCAACTGTGTGACTATACAATATAATCTCTGTGACTATACAACTAAATTATAACATTCTTTAAATATTCAACTTTCATTCATTCATATTCAACCTTCATTTTAATCCATATTTAATCTTCATTTTTTTGGATAATGAAGATGAATAATTTTATAAATACAAAAAAAAAGGTATGAAAAGTAAAAAAAGCATGAATATGAAATGATTAAACGCATGATACCTTAATCCCAAGGTATTCTACAGTTGAGTGATTCTACAACATAAAGAGTGTGACTATACAGCATAATGAGTGTGACTATACAACTGAATATGTGACTACAATGAGTGTACAGCTGCGTGATTCTACAACATAATGAGTGTGACTATACAACTGAAAGTGTGTGGTCTTGCAATTCTATAAGAACATTACGCACTCATCTTGTTCATCTTCATCTTCAACATTCATTCATCCCACAAAAAAAGAACAACTTCATCTTCAAACTTCATCTTAAAGATGAAGTTGTTCTTTTTTTTTTGTGGATAATAAAGATGAATAATTTTATAAATAAAAAAAAAAGATATGAAAAATAAAAGAAGCATGAACAGGAAGATGAAGATGAAGATGAAGATGAAGATGAATATGAATATGAATATAAAGATGATGAAGAGAAAAAGAAGCATGAAGATGAATATGAAGATGATGAGGAAAAAGAAGCATGAAGATGAAGATGAAGATGATGAAGATGAAGATGAACATACCTTCGTATGATGATCGAAGTTACTGACGGAGTATGGTGGGAGTAGTTGACGGAGTATGGTCGGAGTTATTAATGGTGATTATTTGTTGGGGTTTTGTTAGAGAGAGATATATTGAGTTGAGAAATGAATTGAAAATGAAGGGATTGGGAAGTGTATGAGGGAAGTAAGGTAGGGATTGATTTGGGTGAAGGGATGTTTCCCTCTCTCCACTGCTGCTTTGTCAGTTAATTGTCTTTTTTTTTTTTTTTTTTTTTTTTTTTTTTTTTAATTGAACCCCATCCATCCACCATCTATCTTAGGATGAATGGATGGAGGGGATCAACACTAAGCAACTCTCCAAGAGTTGCTAACTCCCTTGATCCCCCATCTCTCTCTCTCTCTACACACACACACGTACACACACACAATCAAATATTTGACATCCAATTTTTCGAATTTGATCAGACATATATATTCATAATCAATCCATATATGTGTACAGACCTGCAAACATTTTTGTCCGTTAATTTTTATATATTCTTTAAAACACTAATTAAATTGGCATATACCTTATGATAATGTTACTTCAAACCGTCTGGAATCTTTTATAATGAAATTATAACCAAAAAGTAAACTAATATTTACCGGATATTATATTTTTATTTTACAGAATATGACCTGATTTTACAAATTAAATTTATACCCCAATAACTTAAGTTGATATGGAACTGAATCTTTTAAATAAAAAATCACTCAATCCACTTATTCTTATCAATAGTGAATGTATATTCATTTATAAATATACCCTAATCCATCTACTACAATATCCCTTTTATACTGAAATTTTAACCAAAAAATAAACTAATATTTACTGGATATTATATTTTAATTTTACAGAATATGGCCTGATGTTACAAAATAAATCTATACCCCAATAATTTTAAGTTTATATGAAACTGAATCTTTTAAATAAAAAATCACCCAATCCACTTATTCTTATCAATAGTGAATGTATATTCATTTATAAATATATCCTAATGCATCCATTACAATATCTCTTTAAAATTTGCAAACAGAAAACGTAAAATCTAAAAAACTGTAACACGAAATTACACTCTAATACGTTTACCACCTTTGTCAATTACGGTATCAACTCATAATTTATTCTCAAGAATGTCTGCTGTCATTAATCCCACCATTACTACACTTATTCAAGGTGTTAGGCTAAGCAATTTGGATGTCAGGGTGATATATAAATGGCAAAGACCTGACTTTAACAATAAATTAAAGATTGATGGTGTTGAGTTGCTTCTAATTGACTCAAAGGTAAACTTACTCTTAATCTGATCTTATATATCAGAAAATTTATGATATTCATTTATAATTTATGATGTTAATTTGTATTTATCGTGAAAATAAAAAACACAACACAGAATGAAACTAAAATAAATTCCCCAAAAACAGTAGAGAGACTTACGTAAACACAAAAAAACGCCCCAACCCGTGAATTTTCACGGGCCCCTAAACTAGTTTGTGATAAATTATACTCGTACTCCAGGAAACACTACGCGATGGACCCTATTCCCGGTCGAGATGTGCATGTCACAGTGTTGTGTGCTAAATTTTAGCCCACTTTTTCGTTCATTTAGGCTAGAGCTGATCAAATGGCCCAAGCCCGACGGCCCAACCCGACCCGACCCGATTTTTTCAAGGGCTTGGGCCATCGTGTTGGTCCAAAAAAGCCCGAAGCCCGACCCGATCTTAGCCCGATACAAATTTTCGGCCGGGTATGGGCCGACCCTAAAGCCCGAATTTTGGCCCGGCCCGTCCCGAATTTAAAAAAAAAATATAACATGATTTATGTTTTTAAACTTTTAAACTTCTTTTATGTGGAAATTCATGTGTTTTTTATCACAATTTTTTTTAACAAAAAAAAGTCGTGCAATTTTTGTATGGAAGTTTATGTTTTTTATGTGTTCATAGTTATTATACACGGACACTAATACCGTATATATGTGTGTACGTGTGCACGTGTGTGTATTTGTACTGTGATATGTTAGTGTGACACATAATAATACGAAAAATTGTCCAACACCAAAACGGAGTATTAATATATCATTATGTACTCTAGTCGTCTGATTAATTTCGAGTAAGTTTTAGTAAAAAAAGGGTTCGTTTATTAGTCGGTCGACTGCGAGCAAAACACTCGATTAAATGTCGGTTAATTTGTGGTAATAAATATTTTTTTTAAGGTGACGTAAAAAAAATTTAACATAATCCCGAACAATCGTTGTGACCCGATTGGGCCCGAAAAGCCCGCAAGCCCGAAAAAGCCCGAACGGGTTGGGCTTGGGCCTTACAAATTGGCCCGTTTGGGGGGCCCGACCCGACCCGACCCGCTAGATGGGTTGTAATTTTATGGTGAAGCCCGGCCCAAACACGGCCCAACCCGGCCCATGATCACCTCTAATTTAGGCTCGTTTTCCCATCGCTTTTGTGAGATTTTTGTGTGATTATCGCCTCATTCGAGTCTTTCTCACCCTAGCAATCTCTCTTCTGCATTTTTACGTGTTTTTGGTAGTTTTCTTATTATTTTGATAGGAACTCTTTATCCAAGAACATATTCGGTCTTACATGAGCACAAAGGAGCGAAAATCCTCCAAGACATGACACGAAAGATAAGCTCAAGCGACAAAACATGGAATTTTGAGTAGAAGAGCAAGCAGCGCCCACTGGGTGAAACTTTCACCCATCGGGAGAAGTTTCGCCCGACAGCAATCTTATCACCAAGAGGATCTTTTACAGAGGTGACCGCCGGGCGAAATGATCGGCTAAAACTTTCACCCATTATAATACCCGTCTTTTAAGTCTATCAGGTCTCGATTAATGAGTTGTAGTCTATGTAGGTAAGTGGGCCAAACCGAGCGTCCATTCTTATATAGGAGTAGTTGTTAAACCCGTTTCTTTTAACCCATTTTCCGATGCTCGTATAGTGTATAATGTTCATAGGCCCAACTTATTAATATACTAAAGAAAAAAAAAGGTAATTGGGGATATGTTAGGTCACGTATATTGGTTATGCGTCCCCACAATTCCCTGCATTCAGTTTATATACAGCATATACACAACCCTAAACCACCGTTTTGTTCATCTTCATCGTAGAGAAACCCCCCATTATCTTCAACATTTATTAACCACCGTCACCATCCTAATCATTATTATGCGTCCCCGGTCGGCGTGTACTGCCTATTCCCTGCGTCGACGACCAACCAACGACATCTTTTGTTATGTATGGCCGCCATGCATCTCCGTCGTTAGGGCTCTGTTCTCCTAGGACGTCGGTATTCGCCATTGTTAGGCTAGTCGGAACCCACATGGACGTCGTTTATGAGGTTTCAGTGGGTTTACTGGTGGCTGTTGAGGTTAGGCGAATTGGGTGGGACAAACGTACCAACACCGTGTGTCGTTATTACGACCTTAGTACATCCCTATGTCGACTTTAGAAGTGCATTTTGTAGAGGTCGAGCAAGCCGTTTCCAATCGATGATCGTAATACCCTAGCAAGGTATAACTTTGTTCTATTAATTATATTGTTGTGTCATGTCGGTCGGGTATTGTTATTATCGTTGCTTACTGTTGTTGTTAGTGTAAGTATAACTATAATGATGATGATGATGATGATGATCATGGTGTTACGTAGTAATACTACTACTAATAATAATAGTATATGGCGTGCACTACTATATTAGTGTGTTAGTACAATAAATACGGTTAGTGGCTATAGTACGTGTAGTAGTACGTTGTAGAAACAATAATAATATGGGCGTGTCTGTAGTACAATAAGAAGAAGAATAAGTTGTTTTACTCGAATCAAGTATATTAGGATCGATATTAATTTATATATAATATTTTACTAGGATCGGACCCTGTAGAATTTCCGCGGTGATGTGTACCACCGACGTCTTGGTGATGATTTGATGACTAGGTAAGGTTTTCCTTACTTGAAATATGTTAATATTATAATGTCGTACGAGCTATGTGTTTATGATATGATATTGATATGGATGAGATTGAGTAGTGTAGCGAAATCCTGGCCGGGAGGCCTGTTGAGTATTATAGCGAAATCCTGGCTGAGAGACCCATTGAGTAGTATAGCGAAATCCTGGCCGGAAGGCCTGATATGCGTGTTTTGTAGTGTTAATTTCGCGTGTTTGGTCCCGTTTTCTTTGCCGAAATCGCTCTTTAGAGCGGTTTTTGAGGCTACTTACACTTCTTCTTGCATGTTTTAGATTCCTAATGCTCATCATGGAGAAGTGGAACAATTCCGTCTCGTTTCCGATGCATATGGAGCCAATGAAGAGAAGCGACGATGATTCGGTGACTTAGACTCGATCCCGATTCCCTTGGAGCCCATTTGAGAATATCCCGAGCACCGAGCATCGATAAGAAGCTTAGGAAGAGCAAGTTAGCCCCCATCACGGCCGGGATGACCCTGTTTCCCCTCGCGCTTCATCGATTCATTTCTCTTATTATTGCAACCCTATATATATACTCCCCTCTTGTATAGTTTTAAGCAAAAAAAAAAAACGAAACCCTAGATCTACTTTAGGTTAGATTAGCTTAAATTAGTGTATATTAGCCTAATCCTTAGCTTCCTTAATCTTTCTTTAATTCTAGTTTAAGAATAGTTAGTTCTTTTGTAATTGAAGATCTATTGAAGAACTCTTCTCTATTGACAACATTAAAGATACTTCTTGGGTTGATTTTATACAAGATTCAGTCTTTGCTTATCATTTGAGTTTGGTATAATCCTTCTTCTTTCTTAATCTTTCTTTAGTCTCAATTAGGGTTATTCATTGTTTTTGCTTAATCCTTATTGTCTTTCATTATGAATGGTTCTCTTATGTTGTGGGTTTCACTTATTAGTGTTGATAGTTCTTTAATTATGTGTGAGTAGTTTTCCCCTAGGGTTAGTAGGGGGATTGGGTGTGATTAGGGATGATTAGGGTGAGATAGGTGATGCTAGTTGTTGTTTTTGTTGTTTCCTAATGCCTTGCACTCAACATGTTCGATGAAATGCTTGTGAGACTTGAGACGATCACTCCTTGTTTTCTTGCTTCTTCTCTTGCATGTTCTTGTTTGGTGATAGGTTTGGTTCCTCTACTAGGAGCGAGAACGTGGTGAGGAGACCCCTAGGTCGTTTAAGTAGCGAGGGCCCGAATGTAACCTAGGCTACGATACCATGATAGCACCCTCGTTTCCCCTTTGATCTCCTTTGCATCCATGAACCCGACCTAGCCCTAGTTTCCTTCTTATTGATTTAACTCGCTTTCCATTATCATTAGTTGTTTGTTTTGCCTTTTTATTTCATGTTATAGACTTTAGTTTAGTCATTAATCAATCTTAGTCAATCACCCTTGTTTTGCTTGAACTTAGTCTAGAATTGTGGCTCACCTTAGTCCGACTTACCGTCCCTGAGGATTTCGACCCGACTTACTATTTGCTACCAAGCCTAGGTTAGTTGGTTTATCTTGATCGGTGGGATTCACGACAAATCTCCCTATCAAATTGGCGCCGTTGCCGGGGACGGCGTAGTTTAGACTCTTGTGTGCTTAGTTTTAGACTTGGTTCTTGAGTTTTGTGTTTTCTTTTCCTTGTGTATCTCCGTTCTTTCTTCTTGTGTGCTTATTTCTCTCTTCCTAGTGCCACAAAAGCACTAGGCTTATAACGTTGGCTCAAGTGTTTCTAGTTCATTCAATGTATCAAGGCAACGTTATGAGAATGGCGCATCCAAGCTACCATCAATCTTCATGGGACAATCATGGGACAAATTACCAAGACCCACAATTTTACCAACTATCTCAATCTCATCAACAATCTTATGAACTCCCTTCATTTGACTACCATGAAAGTTGTCAAGGATCATTCCAAAATCCTAAAAATTACCAAATACCTTCACATAACTCACAACCAACAATCCCCAACTTTGAGCTTTGTCAAATGATTCTTCAAATGCAAAAGAGTCAACAAGAGATGCAAAAAATCAACATGAGATGATGATTCAAATGCAAAGGGACCAAGATGAGTTCATGGCTCAACATCAAAGAGAAAATGAGGTGCAAGATGCTCGAATTAATGCACTCATAGCTCGTTACACGATGTTGGCCACTCGCACTCCGCAACTTGTCGAGGAAGGTTCATTTGGGCAAGAAGATCGGTTGTCTCCACAAGGCAATCAGCCCGATTATGAGGCCACGAATGAAGAAGAGAGGGTCAACCAAGGGATCATTGTTGAGAGTTGATCGGATGGTAAAGCTATTGGAATAATGGAAGAAGTTGAAGCTTCAAGGGGTGATCTTGAGGTGAATATCATTTTCAACTCGCATGCCACCAATGCCTTAAGAAGCAAGCTTGAAGAAAGTCATGCAATTGGTAAGGTTGACAATGAGGAGGAAATTGAACATGATTCTCAAATTAACTCTTGGGAAGCCAATGTTGAGGCTATTAAATCGGATTTATATTATTTTCTTCGTGATGAACCAGATCTTATTTTTGGAGAGATTGAAACCATTCCTTCAAGACAATCTTAAACCAATATACATCAACCAACTTTGAAGCCGGTAGAAGGAGTGGAGGTGATACATGAGGATATAGATGAAGATGACAATGTCTTGTCATCAAAGAAGGTGGTTAGCTCTTTCATTCCTCCAAAGAAACCGGAAGTCCCAAAGATAGGTCTCAAGAAAGTTGAAATCATGAGTGAAAATCTAAAACCAAGTGAAGATAAGACTCCTCTAGGCCAAATTGACAAGGTGAGTGAAAATGAAGACAATACTTGGGAGAAAGAGATAGATGCCTTAGAACTTGCCTTGAATGGAAAGTTAGGGGCGCCTATTGGGGAATTTGGAGATGCTATGCTAGACCAAACCGTCGAAGAAATTGAGGCCGTCCTCAAAGGCCTTGAATTTATTCGTGGTGAGAATCCTAGTAAGAATGATGATGAAGTTTCCCCTAAAGCCTCCAAAGAAGAAAACTTGATGCCTTCACCTTCTTTATCACACTTGATTTCATGTCCTATGTCGTTTTGTAAGGTGGTTGATAAATAAGATCCTTGTCGGGCGACGGAAAAGAATTTTATTCTTAATCCCGTAGAAGAAGCAACACCCTTAGAGTATGATCCTCAAACCATAACACCAAGCATGACCTTAGACCACTATACCTACCGAATGGTCATAAGAGTCGTTGCTTTGTTGGTTGGAAAGACCCGGGAGATCATGAGAAACTCGGGCATAATGAATTAGATGATCGCTTATTGCCTCCGACTTGGAAGCTTTTGATGATAGCTTAGCTCGGCCACATGAGCCTTCATGAAGATGTTGCTAGAGCATTTGATTTACTCCTCCGAGCCCTTGAAGGCTATGAGGTCATAGATGGTGAGAGTACCAAAATTTGAAGTTCCCCTTAGAACCATCATGTTGTAAATATCTCTTTCCTCCTCTTCCAATTTTTGTGTTTCTTTGTGTGTTTTATTTGATTTCTAGGATTTGTGTATATATTGTGCTTGTTCTTGTCATTTGGAATTTTCTTGAGTGATGTGAGGGAGAGATTTTTGATGGTGTTTATTGAGTTTACTAGATAGGTTGATAGTGAAGAAGATGTTTTGGGAGGAGTTGTTGATGATAGAAGCTTTGAAGCTTGGTGGAGGAAGTCGGTTTTTGAGCTTTTTGTAAGCTTTTGGGGACGGGATTTTTATCCCGTAGTTGGTAATGTTCTTATGGTGGAAGGCTTGGGATGATCAAGAAGAATGAAGAACTAGAGAGGTGTCACGGTCGTGATGAACCCTTCATGACTGGGACGAAATGAGCCAAAAATCAGAGGCTACTGTGAAGCCATCCCGCCCGTGAGCCACTTGATCCCGGTCGTGATGCCGCCGTCACTCTCGTGACGGGTTCCAGCCAGCCACCTCCGCCTTCTTTTCTTCATTGAAGCCCCACCCCACCACTTTACACCCCCACCCAATCTCCCTACTCACCTTTGTCTCTATCATTTCATCCTTACACTTCTTTTATACACCTTCATCTTATCTTCTCATCACTAAACCCCGAGTTTCCCCTTAAATCCCAACCTCATTACAGCAATGCAAGCCCGATACTTAAACTTGAGACTACATTTAGGAAGAGGAGGAATATCGATGACAAAGACGAGCAAAGTGCCGACAATGATCATTGAGACGATGAAGATTATTGAGTTGCTAACCGTTTGGTAGGCACGACTCGGTTTTCTTTTCCGTCTTTTATTTGCTTAGTCTTTCTTTGTTTATTCCCCTTTCTTTTATGCTTTTGGTGTCATGGTGGCCCTCAGACCCTTTGGTTATTGCTCCCGATTCTTGATGACGTGACTACATCGAGAATCCATTGAAAATCCAAATTGACAAGTTCTTTTTTCACTTTTTCTTCATTTTTATTACCTTTTGGTAGAATTTAGTCGAAATCGGGCGGAATCGGGGCTAGGTGACTTGATTACACCTAGCCCTCCCCTCCCATTTTCTTTTATTTTCTTCTTTTTATTTCTTCCCCCATCCATATCTTTTCTCGTCTCGGCCCTAGGTGACTTGATTACACCTAGGCCCGACACACTATACCCTTTCTTCACTTTCATTTTGTTTTTTGGTTTTATTTTCCCCTTTTCTCCTTTTTTAGTGTCTTCCACACACTACCGATCGAGCATGAGGACATTGCTCGGTTTAAGTGTGGGGGAGCGATATCTTAGTCTAGTTTAGTTTTATTTTCGTAGTTTTTTCGATTTTTTTTAAAATTCCTAAAAATTTGAAAAATTTCATAAAAACCAAAAAGATTTTCTTTTGTGTCATTTTCTTTTGTGTCTTTGTGTCGTATATTTGTTGTTTTGTGTGTGTTTTGCCCCCCTTTTTCCTTGTAGATTGCTTGATCACCGTTAACTTTGGAGGGCTCTCAAGACATCCGGTAACATCATTTTATCCCTTTCCCTCTTTGTCTCTTGCGGAGTTTGGAGGTTGGTATTTTTGTGATGATGGATGCTCGGGTGGAGCTTTTTGGAGATTTTGGTAGATGCGATTGCTTGCTTAGAAAGTTTGGGGTGGTGTTTGTTTATTTTATTTGTGTGTGTGTGTGTGTGTGCGTGTGTGTGTGTTTGTTTTATTTTGTTTTGTTTTTTTTTGTCTCATTGTCTTTCGTCTTTGTTTTGTCTTGTATGTTTGTGAGTCTAGTGTAGAAAATGTTTTCGAAAACCCGGTTTTGAGGCTAGTGCGCAAATGTCTACTTTCCCTTTTTATTGATATAAATCGATTCTTGGACTTTAGTCTAGTAGAATGACTTTAAATCAATAGTTTCGTTGGTTCTTTACCTTGTGTCCACCTAGTCTACTAGGGACATACTTCGGGATTTGAATTTTGACCACCTTGACCACCCACGGAGTGAAAAGACCTTGGTTTCCGAGTCCCGTCTCTTAGGTGACCATGTTCGAAATGGTTTTGATTAGTCCAAGTTTCCACCTTTTTGTGGGTTTGAAGGGAAAGCGCGCCCGACTCACCCGTTTTCCTACCTTCTACACATATCTCACAAATAAGTTGCATTTTATCAAGATTTCTATACTTGGTCGTGATGATTGCCTACAATACAAAATTTAGCCAAAAGGGCAAACCAAGGCAAAAAGAAAGAAGAAAAAGAAAAGGCAAAACAAATCAAAAACAAAATACAAAAGAAGAAAATGAAATGGCATAACAAAGGAAAAGCAAAATATGAAAGAAGAAAAATGCCAAGAAAAATCATTTCACAAAAAATCTTACCTCTCAAAAATAAGCCTTTTACCGATTGTTATCTTGAAGAGCCTACCAAAGGACCGAGTCCCTAGGAAGGATGATAGCGGTAATGGTCGGTCTTCCCTCATTTTGCAACCATTATCCACCTTTTTACTTGGACTAGTTAGACTATTTTTGACCATGGGACGACCCTCTTGGCTTATCGCTAAAGGGGGTGGGGCTTCACTTTACCTACAGTGTCGACTAACTCCGTGGTTCATCCTTTTTCCATCCCGCCTATCGTCCCGTAGTACGTTCTTAGAAGGTTAGGAGGACCTAGGTAAGTTACCAACGTTTTTATTGCTTTGTTGTCATACTATTGGGGTTTGTCCATATCGATTTGTGTTATTAGCTTGGGAACGTTGTCACTTGCCTTAAGTCCTTAACCGGTGTTTCTTTTGTTGAGGGAAGCGGTATTTGTTTCTTCTTGGATGCAACCGATTGTTTGTTTGTTTGTTTGTTTGTTTGTGTTTTTTCGTGTTCGGTCGTATCCACAATTTTGTCGCAAGACCTCACTTGCCTTGCGGAGATCACTTATCCTCTAAGTGTTCTCGCGTGAGTTGAAATGGCGTAGGATGCACTAATACCCGCTCGGTTAGTAGTTTAGTTTCTATTAGCTAGTAGTTAGTTCGTGCTTACTCGAGGGCGAGTAAGGGTTAAGTGTGGGGGAGTTGATATGCGTGTTTTGTAGTGTTTATTTCGCGTGTTTGGTCCCGCTTTCTTTGCCGGAATCGCTCTTTAGAGCGATTTTCGAGGCTACTTACGCTTCTTCTAGCATGTTTTAGGTTCCTAATGCTCATCATGGAGAAGTGGAACGATTCCGTCTCGTTGCCGATGCATATGGAGCCAATGAAGAGAAGCGACGATGATTCGGTGACTTAGACTCGATCCCGAGTCCCTTGGAGCCCATTTGAGAATATCCCGAGCACCGAGCACCGATAAGAAGCCTAGGAAGAGCAAGTAAGCCCCCATCACAGCCGGGACAGCCTGTTTCCCCTCGCGCTTCATCGATTCATTTCCCTTATTATTGCAACCCTATATATACCCTCTCTTGTACTGTTTTAAGCAAAAGAAAAAAAAACGAAACCGTAGATCTACTCTAGGTTAGATTGGCTTAAATTAGTGTAGATTAGCCTAATCCTTCCTTAATCTTTCTTTAATTCTAGTTTAATCATAGTTAGTTCTTGTGTAATTAAAGATCTATTGAAGAACTCTTCTCTATTGACAACATTGAAGATACTTCTTGGGTTGATTTTATACAAGATTCAATCTTTGCTTATCATTTGAGTTTGGTATAATCCTTCTTCTTTATTAATCTTTCTTTAGTCTCAATTAGAGTTATTCATTGTTTTTGCTTAATCCTTATTGTCTTTGATTATGAATGGTTCTCTTATGTTGTGGGTTTCACTTGTTAGTGTTGATATTTCATTAATTATGTGTGAGTAGTTTTCCCCTAGGGTTAGTAAGGGGATTGGGTGTGATTATGGATGATTAGGGTAAGATGGGTGATGCTAGTTGTTGTTTTTGTTGTTTCCTAATGCCTTGCACTCAACATGTTCGATGAAATGCTTGTGAGACTTGAGACGATCACTCCTTGTTTTTCTTTCTTCTTCTCTTGCATGTTCTTGTTTGGTGATAGGTTTGGTTCCTCTACTAGGCCGTTTAAGTAGTGAGGGCCCGAATGTAACCTAGGCTACGAAACCATGCTAGCACCCTCGTTTACCCTTTGATCTCCTTGGCATCCATGAACCCGACCTAGCCCTAGTTTCCGTCTTATTGATTGAACTCGCTTTCCATTATCATTAGTTGTTTGTTTTGCCTTTTTATTTCATGCTATAGACTTATGTTTAGTCATTAATCAATCTTAGTCAATCACCCTTATTTTGCTTGAACTTAGTCTAGAATTGTGGCTCACCTTATTCCGACTTACCGTCCCTGAGGATTTCGACCCGACTTACCATTTGCTACCAAGCCTAGGTTAGTTGGTTTATTTTGATCGGTGGGATTCACGACAAATCTCACCATCAAGGCCCATTGAGTAGTATAGCGAAACCCTGGCCAGGAGGCCGATTGAGTAGTGTGGCGGAATCATGGTGGGCTTGAAGCCTATTGAGTAGTATAACGGAAATAATTGGTACTGTGAAGTACTGAGAATATGGAGATAATGATATTATTGGTTGGTACCGATGATGGTACTGAGACAGTTGAGACTGGATGTTTTATATTATGTACTTGTGTTATAATGTTAGCGTGAATCGTTTTGTTTGTCTAAATTGTCACCCTATCTTAATGGGGGCCTGTGCTGATCTAATAAATATTTCCAATCAATTGGGGAGCAGTCTATAATACAGGTTATGTGTATCGTGATGTGTTTGGATGCTGGGATGCTTGCACGGGATTAGGGTGAACGCGATAATGATCCTAGTCGTAGCACGGGTTAATGCATATGCATTCCTGTTTATATAGATTGTATAGTTTCGCTGTGTAACCAAGAGTCGTGATAGTTAATGAGTTGTAATGTTTAAATCAGATGGTCGGTTTGGCATTCCATGTTGTATTATAATGAGCTACTAGTTCGGGAAACCGAGATGGTAACACCTTTATTTATTTGGGAATGTTAAGGCTCCTTGGTAAGTGGGGGTGTTACACCCGTTAGGAGAAGTTTTGCTCGACGGTGTTGTTGTCTCAAATTCTTGAATCGCAGAAGAGGAGTTCACCAAGTAAAACCATCGGGCGAAGTTTCGGCCGACGGTAAATTTGCCGGAAATACTGAAATCCGAAGGGCAAAGTTTCACCCTTTTGAAGATCCATAGGGCAAAGTTTCAGCTTAAGTGAGATAGATTAGATTTGGGCTTTGTTTTGATGATCCATTAAGGCTTTGTATAAATAGAAAACCCTAGCTTACGAGTTAGGGAGATGCTTCATTTTAGATCTAGTAATACATTGTCTTAAGCTTAATTTTCTTCATCATCTTACAAACTAATTAGGAGATTATTTAGTCTAGCTTTGTGGTTGAATTAGATTCTTTTGAAGAGTTTTCAAGGGATTAATGACAAATCCTTGGTTTTCTTCTTCAAGATTATTGTTATTTATTTGCAATCTTCATCGTCCTCCTTGAGTTTTTCCTCCATTAATGATACTTTTCTCTTTCTCTCCCTTATTCTCTATAGATTTCCCTCTATTTTTCTCTATAGTTCATCATTTCCTTTGATTGCTCTTGTTTTGTTCTTGTTTTAATTGGTAGATTCAATCCTTGGTAGTAATTCTCTCAATATTGTGTTAGACTTAATTTCATCATTTTGCTATTATGGATTGTTTAGATGAAATTCTTAACTCCCTTGTTTTTACTAGAATCATTATGACTAGTGAGTAGATCCTTTGTTAGGGGGTTAGGGGAAGATGACTCGGGTAGCATATTGAAGTCGTACTTGTGATTGGTCCTCTTTGGCGTTTCGTCTTTCTTGAAGTTTTTGTGTAATTGTTGACCCGTCTGGTTGGTGGCGTTGACTTTTACTCACCTATACCAATATGGGGAAAATCGGGGTTTAGGTTACTTCCATTAGAGACTTTCCTTAGCGCCACGAAAGTGGGTTATGGTTTGGTTAGCAAGAAAATCGAAAGGTGGCTCGAGCTCGTTTCAACATTTGTGCCAATTGTTCATTTCTCGATTAATTGGTTCCTTTGTTTGATTCCCCAATTCCCCTTCACATCCTTCGTTATTAGAATTTCTTTTCCTTGCTTTATTATTAATCCTAGTCTAGTGTTAACCATATAAACTCCCCTCTTCAAGTAAATGCCTAACATATTTGGACTTTGGCTCGACCAACTAGATTGACCGTCCTTGAGGATCGATCTCGACTTATCACTACTACATTTGTTTGTATTGTGTTTGTTGAGTCTTAAAAATATTGTTTGCATGCGGGCTCACATCAAAATGGCGTCGTTTCCGGGGACGGTGACTAGTTGATGTGTGTCAAATTTGGACCGTTTTTCCTCTCATTTAGACTCGTTTTTCCTCCGTTTTGCGAGATTAGAGTGCGATTATGGCCTTATTTTTAGCCTTTCTCTCATTCGCGTCGCTCTTGTGCATTTCACGTGTTTTTGGTAGTTTTTCTATCTATTTTGATAGGATTCGCAACCGAGAGCATGTCTGAGCTTCCACGAGCACAAGAGAATGGAGTACCGTCCGAGAGCAACGCGCAAAACATAAAGTCCAAACACGGTAAAGAATGAGACCAGAAAAGAGGTCAGGAAACCATCGGGCGAAGTTTCACTCGATGAGATACTACCTGGCGAAGTTTCACCCGATGAGATACCACCGGACAAAGTTTCACCCGATGAGATACCACCGGGCGAAGTTTCACCCGACAATATTTTGACTTCTCCGAAGATCTTCAGGAAACTCTCATCAACAGGCGAAATGACCGGGCGAAACTTTTATCCTTCAGGTGAAGTTTCGCCTGACGGTAAAGAAGCTCCAAAATGTAAAAATCTGGAAGGAAGTTCACCGGGTGAAACCACCGGGTGAAGTTTCGCCCGACGGTAATGGCTCGTAAATGGCAAATGATCGTAGGGAAAAGTTTCACCATATGAAGATTCATTGGGCGAAAGTCTCACTAATGGAGCAAAAGTTGGATTTGGGCTTTGTTTAGTGACCCATTAAGGCTTTGTATAAATAGTTAACCCTAGATTTCTTATCATCATCTTATTTTTTCATTTTTATTTTGCCTCATTAGTTAGATCATCATCTTAGTAGTAGTTTCCATGGAAAAACTCCATTAAATCTAGAAAACTCTTTTAGCTTATATTAATTCTACATTTTGGTAATCAAGCTACTTCATTATTCTAGATTTAGACTTTGTTGAAGATTAAAGGGGTTTTGCAAGGGTTTAGTGACAAGACTCTTGTTTGATTTCTTGAAACTTCATTATTTATATTCATCTTCATCTTCTTCCTTTAAGTATTTCTCCGTTGTTGGTATTATCTCTCTCTCTCTCTCTCTCTCTCTCTCTCTCTCTCTCTAGATTTAGACTTTGTTGAAGATTAAAGGGGTTTTGCAAGGGTTTAGTGACAAGACTCTTGTTTGATTTCTTGAAACTTCATTATTTATATTCATCTTCATCTTCTTCCTTTAAGTATTTCTCCGTTGTTGGTATTATCTCTCTCTCTCTCTCTCTCTCTCTCTCTCTCTCTCTCTCTCTCTCTCCCTCCCTCCCTCCCTCTCTTCTAATTTGTTTCTTCTTTAAATTTTTCTCTAGTCTACTGTTATCCTGCTTTGTTATTATTTCTCCTTTAGTTCTTGTTTTTATTTTTGTTTTTCTTCCATATTGTGATTAGATTAATCTTCCCTCTTTTGTTAGCATGGATTGTCTTTCCTTAATTCCCTTGTAATTTGATTTTGTTAGTATAATCATGACTTGTGTGTAGATTCTTGTTAGGGGGTTAGGGGAGGTTGGATTTGGGTGTCATAGATTAAGAATACTTGAAATTGAGTGCACTTGGATTGATTGGTCTAATTTGAAATTGTTGTATATGTGTTGACCTTACTTGATCAATTTGGTTGACATGTATTCACCCAAATCAATGTAGGGAGACTCGGGGTTTGGGTAATTCTGGTTAGAGATTTAGCTTCTTCGTCACGAAAGTGGGCCTTAGCTAGGTTGCGTAGAGAAACCGAAAGGCGACTCGCTCCCTATCAATTGTGCATCATTGCTTGATTCGTTATCTATGTATCCCATTCTTGATTCCCCGACTCCCCTTAACATCTTTTTCTTATTGAGTATTCCTCGTCATTTATCGCATTCTAGTTTGGACATCGACTCAAAACCCCCCAATTAGACCCCAAACGCACCGCTATTACTCGATTTTCTCACGCCATCCCTGTGGACCGACCTCGACTTACCATGACTACATTTATCTGTTTTTGTGTTATTTGCGAGTCATATAAATATTGTTTGACCCCCTATCCTTCGTTAACGACCGATCTTAAATAGGGGGCGTCACTAGTTAATTGAGATTTAGTAGATTTGTGATTGGTTATTTGGGGCTCTTATGAATTTAACTACTAGATCTCCCTCGCGTATGTTTCGAGATTTGACACGTTTGTTAAAAGATTATTGTATCCTTTGTTGGTACGTTTGCACATTGGATAGTGCATGTATTCTGTGCTCATTTAAAAGGACTAGCTCGTCGTAACATTTTTGGTTCCATTCCTCTTCGGGAATGCCAATTTCGGCTAGTATCCTTAGAGAAGGGATTTATAGCTCTATTGGTTGTACTACTTCTGAACCATAGGTTAAGTAGTGTGGTGTGCCTCCGGTAGGAGTTCGGTAGGATGCTCAGTATTCCAATAAGGCGAATGGTATTTTCTTGGGCCAATCCCGATTGTTATCTATCATCTTCTTAAGGATCGTGATGATGATTTTGTTGGCTGCTTCTACAGCTCCATTTGTTTAAGGCATGTAGGGTGACGACCTATGCCGTTGGATTTTGTATTTGTCTAGAAGTACTTGGGTATCTGCTCTAAAATGGTCCCCTTTGTAACACCCCTGATTTTATAAAATTAAATTTAATTAAAATTATGTTCGTATTTTTATTTTTATGATTTAACTCGTAATTCTTAAAATTATTATAAAACAAATTTATCGTTTCAGACTCCTAAAATTCTATTTGTCTCGGAAACCCTTATATTTAAACAATTTTATTTCTGTTTCGATTTACTTGATACATTTAATTTAACTCTTATCAAAAGTCTATTTCGACGATTTAAATTCCAAATTCTTTTCATTATTTATATTTAAGTTCGAATTTCTATTTTCGGCTCGAAGCTCATTTATTTTAAATTTCGTCAAAACTTATATTACTTTTTCTCGAGAAATCAATTTAATTCACTTCATCGAAAATTCATTATTTATCGGGAAATATTATTTCATCGTCTAATTATTTATGTTTATCGACTTTGTTTTCGTCTCGAGTAACTTATTTACTCATTTTATCTGTTAGTCCGATTATTTATTAATTTTTATTAACTCGTTTTTAATTCGATACGTGGGTCAGTCAACTTGTCGTTACGGAATTTGGCTCCTACCCGATTCAATTAATCAATCCGTATTTTCTTACTTTGATTGATTGATTCATTCACCCCACTTATGTTCATTGCACTTTCCTCCACCGCTTCACTAGTTTCTTTGTATTTATTGAATCCCACTTAACTTACACACTCCCCTTTTGTCTTCTTTTCTTAACTCTCCACCGCTTCACCCTCCTTATGGTATTTTTTTTCCCTTCATCCGTTTCATTTCACCTTCATCCTCCTTTTCCTGTTTCTTTCTTGTCAACCTGACAGATGATCTTCACGCACCCTTCTGCACCTCCTTTCCCTTCCTTTTTCGCCTTCATTCTTTGCATCTTCTTTGGTTTGCTTCTACTGCAGCTGCGTTTGTTTCTCCCTCTCGGTGTCTCTTGTTGCTGCTGCTACGCTCCCTCTGTTCTGCTGTAGTCTTTGTCCCTGAACTCGAGTAAGTCAGCCTTCGAAATTCGTCCTCTGTCCTTCATTTTCTGCCTTTCATTCCTCTTTTTCTTTCGGGTTTCGCTGCTGTTTTGCTGTCCTCTGTTGTGCGTCGTTTTGGGTTAAGTCTGATGCTCTTCTTTCCTTCTTCCCCTTCTGGTTTTTAGTTCATTTGAAATGCTTCTGGTCGATTCTGCTGGTAATCGTTTGGTGCTATTTTCTCTTCTTTCGTCATCCCCGTTTTTCTTCCTATTGTCAACCTTTGCTGATGTTTTTGTACCATTACTGCTCCTGTTCCATCACCTATTGTCGTGTCTAATCGGTCTCGTTACTGTTGTTTTCATATTTCTTTTGCTCGCTACAGTGATGTTTTGTTACTATTGATCACGACTGCTGCTACTTTTATCGCACCCGGTTCATCGTCCTTGCTGCTATTGTCTACGAGTTTGTCGTCGTTCCTTTTGTTCGTCAGGTCGTGCGTTTGTATGCTGCTGTTGTCGGTTTTACTGTCTTCCCATCCTTATTCTTTTCTTCTTCTTCTTCTTCTTCTTCTTCCCTGACCTGTTGATGTTGTCGCTGTTTCTGCGTTCGTCTGCTGCTACTGCTGCTGCGTTCATCTGCTGCTGTTGCTGCGTTCGTCTGCTGTTGCTGCGTTCTTCTGTTATCAGCCGGGTTCTTCGATCTAGGACCCTGTTCTGTATCGTTGCTGCTGTACGCTGCCGTTCTTCGACCTGGACTCGTCGAAAGGATTCATGAAGACCCCGACGAGGACAAGTGCTTTATCGACTCGAATAGCGACTCAAGGTAACTTTAGGACGTTACTCGATTTTATATCGTAGGTTTGAGTAGTAGTATGTAGTAAATATTTTAACTTCGTTTTTTTTATTTTAGCTATTTATTATTGCTAATAATATTAATTTTTAAATCGTATGCTTTATCAATATTTTTTTATAATTTTCGATATCATTTTATAAATCGTTAGTAATTTAATTATTTACGATCGCTATAATATTTTGTTGGTTATCGTGACACTAGTAACTAAATGATAACGATTTCATATTTTCTTCAGATTTCGTTAATTTATAATTTTGTCTCAAAATCGTATTTTTATATTATAATCAAAATTTGTATACTTGTTTAATAAATTAATTTTCGTTTTACGATTTATACTAATAAATGAGAAAATAGTCGAGTTAGTTTTAAATACATTTTAGTCGAGACTATTTTCACTAATAATTTCCTATTTGTTTCCGATTGATTATTTTTATTAAAATTTGTATTATTTATAAATCAAAGCTATTTCTTAAAAATAATTTGAAACCTTTATAAAATTCATTTCATTTATAAAACTCGTTGACTCAATTAATTTTGATATCGTTTTTCTTAAAATATCTCTTTTCTAAGATTTATTGTTTTAACTCGATTTCCTAAATTATTTATAAAATACTATATAATGACTTATTATATTTTAATTATATTTTTAGTAACGAATTTAGAAATATATTAAAGTTACGATAACGACGATAATAATAAAATGTTAATTTCGTTAGAAATGCTATTTTAATACATTTCACTCATTTTAATCACTTACGTATTTTCTATAATAATATTTCTAGTTTAAGTAAGTTTCTAAAATTAGTAAGTTTCTATTTATAGAAAGTTTCTTCTTTTAGTATAAAACGCTTATTCCTTTTATCTTCATATTATTCATAATGATTATATCTCTTGTATATATCGATAATGACTGTTTTGGAGTTATGGAATAAGGACAAGTGTGAGGTTTAGAGTAATATATTCTGGGGTTTACGGTTTTGCCATCAACTATAAGGTTGGTGTGTCTTTATGGGGCACATTGGTTGTTGAACCGAGCATATATGGTGTTCGGGAGTGTGTGTACATTTTGACCTTAAACTCGTGCCTCGCAGTGTAAGACGTCGTCGGGTTGAACTGAGTATTTATGGTGCTCGGGAGGGGTGTGCATATTATCTTAAACTAGGGCCACACATTTATAAGTCGCCGTCCTATTATGGTTGAGTAGCCTAGTTAGAGACCGAAGTTTGATTTGTTTGAACTAGGTTCTCGAAGCTAGTTTTTAGTATTCTCCTAGTGAAAGTCTAGCCTTCATCACTAATCCTATCCATAACGTCATTTTAAATATTTTTATTATTATCGATAAATTTTGATTTGCAGGTTGGCAAATATTTTAAGTTTTCTTCTGAAAACTTGTTCTGATTTTATTATTCCAATATTTTAAGTTTTCTCCGAAAGCTTATCTTTATTATATCATTTAATGTTTTCCATTTTAAGTATTTTGATATAATAATGCTATTATTTTTCCATATGGTATAATTTGGCTGGGAGAACGTCCGAATACTCTCCACTGACGTGGCTGTTATGTTTTTAACATGACAGATATTTGCTGCTGGGTTTTGGGTGTGAGCTAGCGAGTAGCGTGGATCCTACTCTTTCTTCATTCACGATTTATGGATTTGTATAACCCTATTTGGAGAATTTCTTTTTAGCCCTTTTGTAAAAAGAGGCATTTGTATTGACTTACCATTTCTTTTAATAAGATATAGTTTGTCAGTGTGTTTTTAATCCCGACTCTACAGTGTTTCCGCCACTGTATCGCGTTAGAATTTCTAGGGGATTACATTGATCACTAATGATCTCGTGTGGTATGCCGTAGCGGCAAATGATGCCGTTTTGTAGGAACTTGACTACTTGTTTAGAGGTTAGTTTTGTGTAGGATGCTGCTTCGACCCACTTGGTAAAGTGATCGACGGCTACTAGTATGAAACAATGTCCACCTGTTCCGGATGGGTGTACTTTTCCTATGATGTCGATTCCCCAGGTGCAGAATAACCAGGGTGTCGTTCTAGTGTGGAATGGGTATGGTGGTATATGTTGGATGTTAGCGAATATTTGCAATTATGACAGTGACAGAAGTGATGCCGATAATCTGCTTCAAAGGTCATCCAGTAGTAACCTAGCCTCATAATTTTACGGGCTAGTGTGTGCGCACTCTTGTGGGGTCCGCATTCCCCGCCATGTACTTCCTCCATGACTTTTTTGGATTCGGTTTTGTTTACACACCTAAGAAGCACTCCTTGCGGGGTTCGTTTGTATAATAGTCCTTGACTTAGGACGTAGTGTGTGGCGAGCATTCTCATTTTATCTTTTCCTTCCCTAGTACCACTTGGTGCAAGAAGACTTATCGTTTGTTGAGTTTTACGCCTAGGGACATGTTATCGTCTCTTTGGTTCGATCCAGAACCGGAAAGGATGTTTAGAGCGTTACGATTCTGGGGAAACAATTCGACAAAACCACCACACCCACAAAAATCCACAAAATTCTCCCAGTCTTCCAATTCAACCATCATCTCAACAAATGGCAACTCTAGGATCCCATTTTCAACCCACCCACGAAGAGACCCCTTCTCCGGTTGACTTTGGGGTGATACCGAATGATTATGCGCTCAAAGCCTTCCTTACAAATGCGATTCAACAAGATACATTCCATGCCTTTTCTTAAGAGGATGCCCAAGAGCATATAGCGTCGTTTAAGGAAAAGTTAGTCGGGGCTCGTCTAAATAGGCTATCTTCATGCCAACTCCATCGGCTCTTATTCCCCAAAACGTTGAGAGATGGAGCCCGACGATGGTTATATAGCCATCCAGACAACATCTTCACCACATGGGCTCCACTCTCCAATGCCTTCTTTGAAAATTATTTCTCGCCATCTAAGACTAATCAATATCGCATGGAGATTCAAACATTTCGACAAGAGGAAATGAGACTTTAAGTTAAGCGTAAGACTGATTCTGAGACTTACTACGGAGATGTCCTCACCACAGTATACCTTGTTGGCCTACCATCCACACGTTCTATAATTCTCTATCCATGAACGCCAAGAAAAATATCAATGCGGCGGCGGAGGAGACGTCTTTTCTCTTAAGGAGGATGAATCCCGAGTATTATTGGGAAATATGGCGAGATGTGATGCAAGTTCAAGCAAACCCAGTAGTCCTAAATTTAAAGAAGAGGTAAAGTCATCAAGTAAGGTTGGGACGAGTCTTGAAGCAAGAGTAGAAGAATTGATAAAGAGATTTGAAACATTTACTTCTAGAGATATCACCCGACTTCGAGGAAGACCCACGCCAAGGAAAATAACACCACCAAGACAATTGACTCCACCTAGACAAACGTCATCATCTTCACCACCTAGACTCTACAAACTCGAGATGCCGTGTGACCATTGTGGAGGTTATGGTCATGAATCGAACTTATGTCCTTGCAAAAACCCGAACCATGAGCAACAATGCAATGAAGCAAAGATACATCATGAAGCTAATCCAAGAGGTTGATATGAATCATCCTTGCACACTCTTCACTATTGAGTAAGATATCAACCCACATCATCATATCCAACTCAAGGACCTCATCCACTGCCACCACCTCAAGGATCATGCTCCCATCAAGGACCATTAAGTCAAGGAATTCCGAATCAAAGGAATTATTTCAACCCTCAATCCTACAATTAGCAACCTAAATCTCGAGGAGCTCATCCAAATTTTCAAGAAGGCCACCACAACCAAGGATCATATTTCCCCCAAAGGGGTCATCAATTCAACCGTGCCCCTCCTCCCCAACAATTTAAAGGAAGATACCCTCCCAATTACCCTCAAGGTAACCTAAGGCAAAATTACCCGAATTTTCACCCTCCACCATCCCATGGTCATCCACGGAACCCCAATGACAACAGTCAAGAAGGGTACCCTATGTATGATGTCCAAAGAACTCTTAAGTTCTTATTGGAGGAATATGCCGATATTTGGGGAAGAGTTAGAGTATTGGAGGCACGAAATACCTCTCAAGTCATGGATCCTCACAATCATGCTAATATCAATGCCATTATGGGTGGAGCGTAAGGTGCCAATTGAAGAGTCTCGCGACATCCCAATCTTGAATCAACCAACACGATCGATTGAAGGCTCTCCTAATTGGGACCACTCTTTCATAAGCGGTCAATCACACCACCAATATTCTTCAACATGTGGCTCAAGTGATCACTTCGTGACCGATGAGACGAAGCCACCAAGAGGAGACCCCTCCAAATACGTTACGGGCGAAAAGAGCTATGTGATAGAGCAAATCCTCGTTAAGGTATGCACCTCGATCACAAAGATTCTTGTTCCACCATTGCCCTTTCCGTTACGTGCTTATCTCCATAAGAGTAATGCCAAATTTCCCACATTTTTCGACCTACTAAAAAATTCTGAGACAACCCCCGATGCACCAAGCTCTACCGAGTTCCTCCAAGACAGTTTATTGAGGAATATCGATGTTGACAAGGAATTCTTGAATGCGTCTCCTATTGAATTTAAACACATACATATGCCTAAAATACCCACTAAGTTAGGCGATCCTGAGAGATTTTCCATTCCTTGTGCTATTGGAAATGTTATAATACACCAAGCTTTATGTGACTTGGGAGAAAGTATTAGCCTCATGCCTCTATCCATAGCGGCAACTCTCAATATTATGGATATGATTTACTCCCCATTTCAAGTCTGATTGGCGGATGGATGTACAAAGGACTATGCAAATCCCCACCGATTTCATAGTCATGAACATGCCAGTTGACGCATGTAGCCCTATTTTGCTTGGAAGACCCTTCCTAGCCACCGGAGGAACGCTCATTGATGTAAGCAAGGGACGACTATCTTTTCATGTGGGCGATGATACCGTGGAATTCATACTACCTAGCTTCCTTCCAGATGTTACAATTGACGAGGTGTTCGGTAATGAAATGTTGGAATACTCTTCTGCCAACAAATCCTCGGTAAGTTCGAAAGTTATCGATAAGTTATTGTGCAAGGTAAGACTCACCTTCCCAAATGCTACTCTACCTAGAACGAGCTTAATGGAAAATGAAGTTATCAACCCCGAAGTAGCAAGACTAATGGGTATGCCAAGCCTAGAAGGCAAAATTAAGCTTGACAATATTTGTAACAAGAGATCAATCAAAGTATCTTTGGGTTGCTTTTTAAGCAACCCGAAATAAGTACCCTTATAACTTCGATTTGGTTTGGTGGTGTCCTCAATAATCACCTTGTAAATATTTTTATTTTTGTTTTATTCTTTTGGACAGTTAGTTAGACTATGTGGAGCTTGTATGCAATTTCCCTGCATGATTTGAAGCCGTTTGAGGTCATTTTGGGTGCTTATGGAGTGGTCGAGATATTTCTTGTTCGTGTATCTTGGTACTTGGATTTTGATTGGTGACAATTGTGGAAGTTAGATCTTTTTGGGTAGCATTTTCTTAGCAAAAAATAAGGGAACTACAGGTGCAAAACCGCCGAGCGAAACTTCGCCCGGTGTTAACTTCACCCGACGGAGTGTTGCGCAAATTGAGAAATTTAAAGAAAAAAACCGTCGGGCGAAGTTTCGCCCGATGCAGGTCCAACGGGTAAAACTTCGCCCCACGTTAATTTACCCAGCCAACCCACCTCTTCTCCCCCTCACAAATCACCTTCCCCCCTCTCTCTAAACAAAAACCCCAATTTTCCCTAAAACCCCCATTAAAACACCAAAACTCAACCCTTCCAACCGTTTATACCATCAATCTCCACAATATTTCTCAAATTAAACCACAAAATTCTCATCTACTCCATATTCCTAAACATTCTTGGAATTATTTTTTCAAGAAATCTCATCCCAACACCAATTCCACATAAACCCTTATCTCCTCCACAAAACTTTTGGTCTTAAATCTCAACCATGATGAAGGGATTCAAGCAAATCGCGAGGAAGAGGCTATCATCAATTTTCAGGAGTAGACCAGGCTCATCATCGTCATCGCCATCGGAGGAAACGGCATCCGCTCAAACTCTGGATTCCAAACTCTTCCCGCATACACAACCGGCTTCGCTTGAGGTACATCCCCCTGTTATCCGCCGTCCTTTTCACCATCCCGAATTCGGTGTCAAATTTGCAAGAAAATATTCCATAGAATGATTTAAGACCCTTTGAAAATGCAAATTTGAACCCACCCGAATTTGAGTATCGAGAGTGAGGTGAGAGCCATGTGCGAAATAATTGGCCTCAAAGTTTTTTATAATTCAAATGAGGACACTTTTAAAACCATCAATTGTGAGTTTTTCGCAACTTATGGGATGAGGGAGAGTGATGGCTCTACGATAATCTTATTTCAGTTACTAGAAACTCAACATAAGATGTCGCTTGGGGATATTGGCGCACTACTCTGCTTACTCACTTGGCACGAGGGAAGACCTAGGGCGGGGCAATCTCGTCAGGACAAACCTGCCCGTGATCTCTTTTGGCACAAGATTTCCCGTCAAAAGGTTTTTCGAGGTCGAGGGGGGTAAGATGCGGTCCTTCTCGATTCGTAAGCCCATTCTCAAGTACGTGACACGTATCATTGCTAATTCCTTTCTTTCGAGCTTTGATACACATCACAATTGTAGTGCTATGGCGGTACAATTACTTGAGGATGGAGTTATGAACCGTCGTTCCTCAGTAGATTTAGCCAAGGCCTTGGATTCTCATTTCTCGCAAATTGCGAGAGGTAACCGTAAAGAAATAACTTGCGGTGGTGTTATAACTATGTTAGCCAAAGCTTTGCAACTCGATTTGGGACGTGAGGGTCTAGTTATAGTTAGCGGGAAGTACCTTGACGAGCACTATTGTCCATTCCTTGTGTGGACACCCAATGAGCTGAGTATGATAGCCTATTATTGGGTAAGATAACCGAGCTTAGGGTCGTCGCCATGCCTAACCCGGATTGGATCTTGCTTAACAATGAGCTTAACTTTGGTATGCCTAAGAGGTCCGGGAAATATGTCCGAGACCATACCTGAGGTAAATTCTACATGGTCAATTACCTTGTGGGTCCATTAGACTATGGCGACGATGAAATCTTGGTCGAGGATGTGTCAGAGGATGAGCCGGAAGTAGAAGTCTTTGGGGACGGGGCATTTGAGAGAGTAGTACACCGTAGCTTACCTTCTACCTCCCATCAATCCTGTACTTCTCAACAACCCGAACCCCAATTCACCCAAGACACCCAATTCCATACCCCCGACTTTGAAGGTTTCACCCCTCATAGACACTCCACCTATACACAAGCCACCCCTTGTTTTCAGGAAGATGTTAGCACGAGACCTCCGAGTCACTCTTCGTTCTCTGGGTCTAAGATTTTTACAACCAGTGGAGGCGGGTTCATGACTATACTAGGCAAACTTTGGAAAACTCCATTGAGACCCTTTCCTTGGCTCGTGACACTCGCCATCTAGCTAGGGATGCACGGGATACCGTGCATGATACTTAAACTTATGCTCGAGACATATTCGAGTATGCTAGGGATAGCTATGAGGTGGCTGAGGTGGTAGCTAGGGACGCTCAGACGGCGCGAGTGGCGGCGGAAGAGAACCAGGGACTATTGCAGCAACAACAACAATATTTCGATAGATTATTTGGTTCATTCCCTTTAGGTTTTAAATTCTCACCTCCACCTCCCCCGGGTCCCATGTGAGAAGTTTGTCCTAGTTAGTATGGTTTGTTGGTGGGTGTCGGTTGGCCGTTGTACAATTGTCTTTGTGTCGTTCCTTTAACGCCAGTAATTCACTACAACAAATACTTCATTTAGCTACCGAGCACGCGCGACTGATAAATTCAGTAGCTAATTTTGCGACTGAAAGTATAAGTCGCGACTGATAGTAGTCGCTGAACGAGCAGACGGGTTTTTTTTTTTTTCAAAAACTTCAGCGACCGAAATCGGTCGCTAAGTAAATGAACGCGCGACCGAAATCGGTCGCTAATTTCATTTATTAGCGACCGATTTCAGTCGCTAAATCTTAGACTTAGCGACTGATTTCAGTCGCTAATTAATGAATTTAGCGACCGAAATCGGTCGCTAAGTGTCAGATTTTTTTTAAATTGCCGCACACCCCCCCTTCCCCGGCTCATTCCTTCATTTCACTCCCTCTCTCTAAAACCTCTCCTCCTTCTCTCTAAAACGCCTCCTCCTTCATTCCTCTTCATTTCTTCCTCAATTCTTTCATTTTCCTTTAAGGTATGTTTATCTATCTATATTTAGTTTTAATTATTTGTTAATTTCTGTTTATTGGGTAGGATAATTTCTGTTTAGTTTCAATTATTTATAGATTTATATAAATTATTTGTCGGGTTGGATAATTTATTAGTTGTCGGAATATGATGTGTAGTTAGAATGTTAATCGCCCAATAGGTTCCCCAATTTGAAATAGGTAGATTGTTAGTATAAAATTAGGGTTTGCGGTTACGTAGTTGAATGAATTGGGTTGTTTTGATGTGTTAGGAAATTGGAATTGAAATACAATTATGTCGATTTAGTAAGGATGATTAGGTGCAAATAGTACTATGTTTAGGTGAAATGAGAATTTTACAAAATATGTGAGTAATGTGTATTTATTAGTGAATTACTTAAGAGAAAATAATTTGTATTTGGGTATTGTCTCAATTTTTTTAGATAAAAAAATGAAGCGACAGGAACGAAAATGGATGTATGAGGAAAGATTAGATAAGAGACGACGTCCCAGAACTGAATTTTTAGAGGGTGTTAATAGTTTCCTTGATTTCGCTAAAACCCATCCTGAATACGCGTCAGAGGGTAGATTTAGGTGTCCTTGTGTGAAATGTAAGAACCTCAAATTCTTGGATGATATTCTGATTAAGGAACATATTATCTCAAATGGGTTTAGCCCAAATTATTATTATTGGATTTGTCATGGTGAGACATCTGCTGTTGAGGAATCTGAGGTGGATCAGAATGAGGGCGGGGTGAGAGGAATGATTGTTGATGTGGTTGAGTGCAATTTGTTTAATGATGAGGGCATTTACACTAACGACGATGACCAACCAACCCCACAAGAGCCAAACCCACGAGCGAAAGCTTTTTTTGATATGTTAGAGGCTGCGGAGAAGCCATTATATGGAGGGTGTGATGTGACATTGTTAGAAGTGGCGTCTATGGTAGTGACCCTTAAATGTGAGTATAACCTACCTTTTGGGTGCGTAGACGGTATCGCTGCGTTGATTGAGAAACTCATCCCAAAAGACAACATTATGACCAAAACATTCTACAATACCAAAAAAATTGTTAAAGGTCTTGAACTTCCGCATCAAAAGATCGATGCTTGTCCCGATGGATGTATGCTTTTTTGGAAGGATGATGCCGTGCTTGAGGAATGTAAGATATGTGGGAAGGGTAGATACAAAAGTGTAGATGGGAACATTGTTTTGAGGGTTAGGAAGGGAAAGAGTGTTGCGAGGCATAAAAAACCTATACCACTTAGTCGACTTACCTATTTTCCCATCGCCCCTAGACTTCAAAAACTATATGCAACCAGAACCATTGCCGAACAAATGAGGTGGCATAAGGAAGAAACTCGTGTAGAGGGGAAGATGTGTCATCCTAGTGATGGGGAGGAGTGGAAACGGTTTGATAGGATTTACCCTGAATTTGCTGAGGAACCCCGTAACGTGAGACTTGGGTTGTGTACCGATGGGTTCGCCCCTTTCGGTCAGTTCGGTAAGTCGTACTCATGCTGGCCTGTCATGGTCACACCGTACAACTTACCCCCATGGCTTTGTCTGAAACCACCGTTCATATTCCTTTCTCTCATTGTTCCCGGCCCAAAAAATCCCAAAAACCACTTGGATGTTTACTTACAACCAGTGATAGAGGAATTGAAACACTTGTGGGAAGTAGGGGTGAAGACATATGATGTATCGTTGAAACAAAATTTCCAGCTTAGAGCATCGCTGTTGTGGACTATAAACGACTTTCCTGCGTATGGTATGTTGAGCGGTTGGTCTACGGCAGGCCAAAAAGCGTGTCCTTGTTGCATGAGTGAAAGTAAAGCATTCTACCTAAGTAATTCAAGCAAAATTAGTTGGTTTGACTGTCATAGACAGTTTCTACCCGAGGGTCACATGTATAGGAAGAATAAGAGAGCTTTCAAGAAGGGTGAGGAGGTGCTAGATGAGGCACCGATTCGTCTCCAAGGAGATGAGATTTGGGAGGTGATTTCAGAGTTCCCATCTACTGTGGACGGGACCGATCAAGAGTTCAAAGATCTTAAGAAATTAAAAAATGGTTGGTTTAAAAGAAGCATCTTCTTCGACCTTCCATATTGGAGTACTTTATTACTCCGACATAATCTGGACGTGATGCATATTGAGAAGAATTTCTTTGAGCAAGGGGGATGATACTGACCGTCGAACATTCGCCACGAAGAAGGATATGGACATTTGGGTAAGTTTAAAACATAAGACTTCGTTATTTTTTTTTTCTTCACACAACCCACCTAATCACGACTTCATTTTCTTTCAGATGTCGTATAAGCAGGCCACTAGAGCACCCGAGAATGAAGGGGTGGACCCGAGCACGATTTGGTTCAGAGTCGTGGATGGGTACCGCAAGGGAGCGGTGTACGGTACGGGGACCGCTCATTCCCTGTATTGGACACCACCCAATGTTCGGGGGGGCCATGCGACCTCGACGGAGTGTGTGCCATCCGAAATGGCTGAGATGAGGTCGGAACTGCAGGGGGAAAGGGCGCGAGGGGATGCCTTGGCCGAGAAGCTGAAGGAGCAGGATGAGAGGCTGAAGATGCAGGAGTCCGTTAACCTGCAAATTCTGGAAGAGCTACAACGCCTTAGGAGCATGCACCAGCAGAACTGTAACTCCGGCCCTATTCCCCGACACCGGGATCCTAGAGACCCCTTCAACGGGGGTGGTAGTGGTGCGTCAGCTAGTTTCCCTGTTAGGTGAGTAATTGAAAACAGTTTGTAGTTTCTGAATGCTTGTTGAAAAAACAGTTTGTAACAACATTTTTAATTTAGTGTATTCATGACGTTTGCATACTTGGTTGCCAAATTTGGAGTGTGAAACTTGCGTAACGTTTGGAACGACGTTTGGAACGACGTTTGGAATGATGTTTGGGATGTATTGTGGTTGTTGGTGTGTTTTATTTTGCAGATTTTGGCTAGAAAAATAATAATAATAACCGGCCTATTTCAGGTACAACAGCGACTGAAATCAGTAGCTAATTTTTCTATTTAGCGACCGATATCAGTCGCTGTATAAATCTGCATCTCACCACATTACACCATTTAGCGACTGATTTCAGTCGCTAATTTCTCACTTTAGCGACTGAAATCGGTCGCTAATTGACGCCATTAGCGACTGATATCAGTCGCTAAATAACGCTTTTAGCGACTGATTTCAGTCGCTAAAGTGAGAAATTAGCGACTGCTTTCAGTCGCTAAAATTAGCGACTGAAATCAGTCGCGCGTTTTTTTAGCGACTGAAATCAGTCGCTAGATGCGACTAACTGTAGCGACAATCGCTTAGCGACGGTTAACAGTCGCGCGTCTATTTCTAGCTACAGATGACGGTAGCTAAACTCAGTCGCCAAATACTTAAACTGTTGTAGTGATTGGCAAATTTTGTGATTTTGTGTTCGGTTGTTTATTTGTGATTGTTGGTACCCTCGTTGGGTTGAATAATTTTGTGGTGATTGTGCACGTTTATTTAAGCGTGTGGCCTAATTATAGATCCCGGCTTAGGTGACTTGATCGCACTTAAGTCATATTTGAAAATCCAAACTATTCTCTTCTCTTCTCCCATTTTTGTCCAATTAGTTAGGTTTAGTCGGAGCCGCATGGAATCAGGGCTAGGCGATGTGATTACACCCTACGCCTTTTTTCCACTCGTTTTCCCTTTTTCTTTTTTTCTTTTTACTCTTCTAATTTTCCTTACTTTCCATATTTTGGCTAGGGTCTAGGTGACGTGATACACCTAGACCTGACCCCTAACTCTTTTTTTTTTTTTTTTTTTTTTTTATCTTCCTTTTCTTTTGCAATTTTGTTTTTGAAAAACCCCAAAAACATTCGAAAACATTGAAAAATTCGAAAACATTTTCTTTGTTTTATCTCTGATAAGTGTAGTTTGTAGTGCCTAATTTGTTGTGTTTTGGTCCCGTTTTCCTTGTGGAATCGCTCCTTGGGAGCGGTTTATGGGCTACTTATGCTTCTTCTAGATCGTTTTAGGTTCCTGAGACCATTCATGAAGAATTGGAACGATTCCGACTCGTTTCATACACTTTTGGAGCCAACGAAGAGAAGGAGCGATCACTCGATGCCTTGGATTCGATCCCGAGACCTTGGGACCCGATCCCGAGCCCCTTAGACTCGATCCTGAGCCCCGAGAATCGATGAGAAGCCCATGAGAAGCAAGGAGGAACCTTAAAGATCATATTGGAGGCCTACAAGACCCATCCCGGTCGGGAAGGACCTCTTCCCGTCCGGGATGGGGTGCACAAAAGCAACTGGGTCTGTTTTGAACCCGTCCCGGTCGGGACCATGCCGTCCCGGTCGGGATCACTTCGTCCCGGTCGGGATCACTTCGTCCCGGTCGGGACCATTTCGTCCCGGTCGGGATGACCCTGCTGTAGCCCGTGTTTGATTCTTTTCTTCTCCTTCACTCTTGTAACCTTATAAATACTCCTCCCTTGTATTGTTTATCTATCACTACATTACCCTCGACTATCTTAAGCCTCTCTACAATGTTTAAACCCTAGATTTAGTTCTCCTCTTATTAGCTTAATCTTCCATTAAAACTTTTGTTAATCTTAGATTAGTCTAGAAATTAGTCTTGTATTAAGGAGATTCTTGAAGACTCATCCAAGCTTGACAACCTTGGAGATTATTTTGGGTTTCTTATTAATGCAAGTTCTCATATTTTTATCTCCTTGTTAGTTGGTATAATCTCTTTTCTCTTGTTCTTTGTTTATCTTTCAAGTTTAAATCTTTACATATTGTTTATTGTTCTTGTTTGTTCATTATGAATGTTTGGATGTTTATATTGATTTCTCTTGTTTATGTTAGCCTTAGTTTGATAATGAGTGAGTAGATTCTTTAAGGGGTTAGTAGGGGGATTAAGTGTGGATTATGGGTGATTAGGGCTTGATTGTGGGTAAAGGTGAATCCTTTGTTGCATGTGTTTGTTGAATTGCTTGTTTGGGTAGTAGTGGCCAATGCTTCTCATACTTGTCTTTCTCTACTCATTGTATGTTTGGTTTGTGATTGAATGCTTGTGTTTTGAGTAGCATCTAGCATGAGTGTTCGGGTCTAGTCTTAGACACGAGAGTGCGGACTTAGGCTTTGGCGCGAGAGCGCAAACCGGCCCTAGTAACTAAGAGACACCCGCATCCTTGATTACCCAATCATCCTACCACATTTATGAACCCGACCTAACCCTACTCTTTCCCATATTTGTTTTCTCTACCTCTTTAGTCGATCATCCTTTCTAGTTTAATTGCTTAGTTAGTCTTGTTTGCTTCAATTAGTTTATGACATACATAGTTCATCGCTAGTCTAGTTACACACCTCTTCACCATCATAGTTTGTCAATTATCGTCATCTTTGTGTTCGTTTGTGTGACTTAGCCTTGTTTGTGAGTCGACCTAGTCTAGACAACCTATAACCGTCTCCGTGGACACGAACCGACTTACCCTAGCTACCCGTTAGGTTTAGTTGGTTATTATTGATCGGTAGGACCCACGGCAAATCCTACCATCAATTTGGCGCCGTTGCCGGGGACGGTGCGTTGTTTAGACTTAGTTTGATTATAGCTAGACTTAGTTACTCTTCTTGTGCTCTTCATCTATCTCTTGTGCATATTTTATAGGTTTTTCTTGTTTTCGTAGCTTTCTTTTCTCTTTGTCTTTCGTTGTGTTCGTTTATTGTCTTTGCCTAGTGCCCATAAAGCACTAGGTGTTCTCACGTTTGTTCGAGTGTGTAGTGTATGCCTAGGAGGAGAGGCGATTTCTTTCTCTTCAATCCAGAGCCGGAAAGACTCTTTAGAGCCTTTCGCCAACGAACGATTGACCGGGTTAGAATCTCTCAACCAAGTGCTAGCAATACCAATCAAGAACAAGCTCAAGGATCTGACTTAGACGAAACACCGCGAGAGACCGCCGGAGGGACCTTCATCAATCCCTTCAGTACTTCTAGTCCTACTTCTCCTTCTACATCTTCTTCAAAACCGTCTACACCATCATCTCCCTTACATCCAATTATGCCGAAGTTCTCATCTTACTCCACTTTTACCGAGGATGTCTTACCGGGACCGAGTACTTTACCGGATACATATACCGGAAATTTCGTGGCAAAGACACAATTCATCCAACTTGTGGAGAGAAATCAATTTAGTGGTTTGCCCACCGAAGACCCGCACCAACACATGGAGACCTTCTCCGATTATTGCGATGCTATCTCCCAAACCGGGATTACTCAAGATCAAATCCGTTGGGTACTTTTCCCGTTCTCTCTCATTGGAAAAGTGAAGCAATGGATCAAGAGTCTCGATAGGGAAACCATGAGTATCGATACTTGGAAGAAACTTGCATTGGCGTTCTACCAAAAGTTTTACCCTCCGGAGAAGACAAATTTGCTAAGGGCCTCAATCACCGGTTTCCAACAACGGGATGAGGAGAGCTTTAATGAAGCTTGGAAACGGTTCAAATCTTTGGTTAGATCATGCCCCCACCATGGACTTTCACAATGGTTCTTAGTCCAACAGTTTTGGAACGGTCTATATGAGGACTCAAGAGCTATACTCAATATGGGCTCCAATGGTAGGTTTTCCGTGGTCGATGACGATCAAACTTGGGCAAGAATCGAGGAGATGGTGGTGCACAACTCTCAATACTCAAGGCCTAGAAAGGCGAATCGAGGAGGTAGGCACGAGGTCGATGCCATAACACAACTAAGCATTGATCTTGGAGCTCAATTAAAAACTCACATGGAGACTATTGACAAGAAGCTCCAAAGCCACCTCAATCAAGTTCAAAGCACTAGTTCCTCCAACCAACACTCGATTCATGAAGTTAATGCTTTGGGAGTTGTATCTCCTACACCTTATTATAGGATATGCGATACTTGCAGGATAGTTGGACATCCGCCTCTATATTGTCGGGGAAGTATTGAGCAAGTGAACGCCTTTCAAGCGTTCAAGCAAGGTGCCCCTTATCCTCATATGTTCCAAGCTTCCCATCAAGCTTCCCAACAACAATCTCTACAACCCCGTCCATATGTGCCACCTCCCTTAAGGGACAACAACCAAGGTTACCAAGGTTATACGGGTAACCCAAGGCCATTCAACAATTTCGAGCAACATAACCAAGGTAACTTCAACAACAATCAAGGGTTCCAACAAGGGAACTTCAATCAAGGTGGTTTTCAAGGAAATCAACACAATTAAGGATATCAAAACAACCAAGGTAACACTCAAGGCCTTAATCAAGGCAACTCTCATGGGTTCCAAGGGAACCGTCAACAATAACAAGCAACTCAAGGTACCCAACAACAAAGCAAGCAAAGGAGCTGGTCTCCTACTTATGACTATGGTATTTCTCTAGCCATCACCGATACTCCGCACAATCCACAATCTCCACCTCGGGATTTCAACATGCAAAAATCAATGATGGATGTGCAAAAGAGTAACCAAAAAATGCAAAGAAGCAAAATGGAGATGCTAAGAAACCAACAAGAATTCTTTGCTCATCTTCAAAGGGAGAACATAGCAAGAGATACTCATATGGAGATGCTCGAAACCCAAATTGCTCAAGTTGCTTCGGGTAGCTCTTCAAGGCAAAAGGGGCAACTACCTCCTCAAGGTGAAACGGAGAAATTTGAGCATGTGAATGCAATTACCACAAGGAGTGGTGCATTTTATGATTCCCCCGTGTTTCCTAGTGAGCAAGAACATGCCATGGAAGAATTTGAACCTCCATATCAAGATAAAGCAAGTTTGGGAAATCCAACGGAGGAGCAAGTTTTGTGGGAGATTGAGAAACCCCATGAAGACAAGCTTCCCCCACTTCAAGGAAAAGACAAGGGTAAAGGGAAAATGTCATGTGAGAAGTCCAACCTTAATGAGCAAGACAAAGTGCATATCAAGTTGCCTTTCCAAAAAAGGCAAATGAAGACCAAGGTGGATGCTCAATATGACAAATTCCTTAACATTGTGAAGAAATTGGATGTGAGTGTCCCATTTACCGAGCTACTTACCCAAATCCAGGCATATGGAAGATTCATGAAAGAAATCTTGGCTAGGAAGAGATCCATCGACAAGGAAGAGACCATAGCGTTCACAAGAGTGGTGAGCGAGCTTATTCAAGGTTCTACGCTTCCCAAGTTGAAGGATCCGGGTAGTTTCTCGATCCCGTGCACCATAGGCAACTTCAAAATTGAAAGAGCACTATGTGATTTGGGTGCGAGTGTAAGCATCATTCCCTATTCCATTTGTGAGCGACTTGGGATGAAGGAGCTCAAGTGTACTTCCATTACACTCCGAATGGCCGATAGTTCACTCAACCGACCATTGGGGGTGTTAGAAGATGTGCCAATAAGAATCGGGAAGTTCTTCGTTCCGGTAGACTTTCTTGTACTTGACATGCCGGAAGATGCTATTACTCCCATTATCCTTGGGCGCCCATTTCTAAATAACGCCGGTGCTATGATTGATGTGAAGAATGGTAGGATCACATTTGAGTTAGGCGACGAGAAGCTCGTGTTTGACCTCCAAGGCAACACCTCGCCTACTAATGATGAGTCTTGTAAAATGATCCACGACATGAAAGATATTGATCGAGGGGATGATTCGTGTAAAAGCTTGAAGAACGACTTCTATGAGCTTGAGGATGATGATTCCAAGCTTGGGGCGGATGAGTGCCCATATCATGAGTTTGAAGACAAGTGCCAAGACAAGAAGAAAGATGAGCCTCCCTTGGGGCCACATGAAGATATATGGACATTTGGGTATATACCGAAGGATCGAAAGTACAAGTTCAAGCCATTGAACATAGTAGATCGGGATGCCCCGGGAACGTCGAGACAAGGTTGTGAAGAACCTTGTAGTGTGGATGGTTACACCACAAGCTTGATTGAAGACTTCGCAAGGGCCTTCGATTTGTTTCTTCGTGCCCTTGATGGCGATGGAATCGGTTGCAAGGATTGTTGAAAAAGAATTGAAGAATGCACCATCCTTGGTTTGACGGAGTTCCAAAAGAACCGTCTCATTGTATATATCACTTTCTTGTAATCCTTTTTAGGTTTTGTGAATTTCTTGTAATTTGGTATTTTGATGAGCGATGTGAGGGAGGGATCTTGATGAATGTTAGAGCTTGTTTGTTAGGTGTGAAGTGAAGATGAAGTCTCGAGGAGAGTACATGATGATAGAAGCTTGGGTTTGAGAAAGGGAGTCGATTTTTGAAGCTTTGCACAAGCTTTTGGGGTTATGGAGGACAAGAAGATCCATCCCGAGCGAGAAGAGGGCTTCCCAACCGGGAAGGATGATCCATCCCGACCGGGAAGGAGCCATCCCGACCGGGATGAGGGTGCCAAAATTCTAGTTTTCTGGAGTGTCTTCCCGACCGGGACGAGAGCTTCCCGACCGGGACGAGTGTGTCATCCCGACCGGGACGAACCCTGCTCCTCTTTTGGCCTCTTCTTTGTCATGTGAGCCCACCCAACCACTTTATACCCCTTCTCAACCTCCCTACCTATCCTTGCCCATATCATATAACCCATATACCTCATTTAGATACCCTCACCTCTTTTTCTCTTCACTTTACACCGATTTTCACATCAAATCCCACCTCCTCATACCATTGCAAGCTTAATACTTCAACCATGCGGGCTTATGAAGATTGAAGAGGAATAGCAATGACGAAGACTAGCTATGTGCCGATATTGAACCATGAGACGATGGAGCGAGTGAGTTGCTAACCTATGGGTACGGCAACTATCCTTTCTTTTACGTCTTTTATCGCTTGTCTTCTTTTGTTTGTCCTCTTCCCCTTTTACACTTTTGTGTCATGGTGGCCCTCGGGGCCTTGGTAGTTATTGCTCCCGACTCTCGATGACGTGACTACGTTGAGAGTCATTTCAAAATCCAAATTTACAAGTCTTTTTACTTTATTTTTCACTTTTTCGGATTTAGTCGGATTCGGGCGGAATCCGGGCTAGGTGACTTGATTACACCTAGTCCTCCCCTCCCATTTCCTTTTATTTCTTTATTTTTATTTCTTCCCCCATCCATATCTTCTCTCGTTTCGGCCCATGGTGACTTGACTACACCCCGGCCGGACAAAATTCTACCCTTTTTTTTCTCCTTTCTTCTTTTTTATTCTTAGCTTTATTTTCGTTGTTTCTTTTCTTTTTCGTGTCTCCGCGCACTACGATCAAGCATGAGGACATCGCTCGGTTTAAGTGTGGGGGAGCGATATTCTATCGTAGTTAGTTTTATTTTCGTTTTTTTTCATTCAAAAAATCTTGAAAAATCCTAAAAATTTAAATTTTTTTCACAAAAATCAAAAATATTTTCTTTTGTGTGTTTTCCTTTTGTGTCGTTATGTCATATATTTGTTCTGTTGTACGTGTTTTGCCTCCCTTCTTCCTTATAGGTCGCCTAATCGCCATTAACTTTGGAACGCTTTCAAGACATCCGGTAACGCCTTTTATCCCTTTTTCCTCTTTATTTCTTGTGGAGTTTGGAGGAGATTTGTGATGATGTGCGCTCGGGTGGAGCTTTATGCATATTTGTGGTGATTGGTCGTTTATTTGGAAATTCGGGGTGGTGTTTGTTCTCTTTATGTGTTTGTCTTGTTTCTTTTTGTTTTGTTGCCTTTTTGTCTCTTTTTCTTTCGTTTTTGTCGCGTCTTTGTTTTGTGTGTGTAATTGTGTCTCGTGTGTAAAAGGTTTTTCGAAAACCCGGTTTTGAGGCTAGTGGCAAGTGTTGACTTTCCCTTTCTAGTAGTATGAATCGAGTCTTGGACTTTAGTCTAGTAGAATGACCCTAAATCAATAGTTTCGTTGGTCCTTTACCTTGAGTCCATCTAGTCTACTAGGGATTTACTACGGGATTTGCATTTTGACCATTATGACCACCCACGGTGTGAAAAGGCCTTGGTTGCCAAGTCCCGTCCCTTAGGTGACCGTGTTTGGGATTGTTTGATTAGTCCAAGTTATCCTCTTTTTTGTGGGGCTGAAGGGAAGGACGCTCCCCGACTCACCCGTTCACCTACCTCCTACACATATCCACAAAATAAAGTTGCAATTTGTTGAAATCTCTCTTTCTTAGTTGCAAAAAGAAATGCCTACAACTCAAATCTAGCCAAAAGGGCAAAAGAAATAAAATGAAAGAAAGAAAAGATAGAAGAAAAAGAAAAGGCACAAAAAGCCAAAAAGAAAATAGAAAACAAGAAAAAAAAAGAAATGGCATAGCAACACACAAAGCAAAAAAATGCATAAGAAAGAAAAATGCCAAAAGAAAACCGTCTCACAAAAAGAATCCCCACATCTCAAAAATAAGCCTTTTACCGACTATTACCGTGAAGAGCCTACCAAAGGACCGAGTCCCTAGGAAGGATGATAGCGGTAATGGTCGGTTTTCCCTCATTTTGCAAACTTATCCACCTTTTTACTTGGACTAGTTGAGCGGTTTTGGGCATGGGACGATCCTCTTGGCTCATCGCTAAAGGGGGCGGGGTCTCACTTACCTACAGTGTCGACTAACACCGTGGTTCATCCTTTTCCCATCCCGCCGATCGTCCCGTAGTACGTTCTTAGAAGGTTAGGAGGACCTAGGTAAGTTACCAACGTTTTTATGTCTTTGTCGTTGTCATACTATTAGGGTTTTGTTCATTTCGATTTGCATTATTAGCTTGGGAACGTTGTCACTTGCCTTGAGTCCTAAACTGGTGTTTCTTTCACCGCTTTTTAGAGGGAAGCGGTATTTGTTTTCTTTTTACTCGCCCTCGAGTAAGCGCAAACTAACTACTAAACTAGTCGAGCGGGTCTTAGCGCACCCTACGCCCTTTCAACTCATGCGAGTACACTTAGAGGAAAAGTGTACTCCTCAAGGCAAGTAAGGTCTTGCGACAAAACTATGGATGCAACCGGACACAAAAAACACATAAACAAACAAACATAAAACCAAACAAGTAATCGCTCCTTGGGAGCGGTTTATGGGCTACTTATGCTTCTTCTAGTTCGTTTTAGGTTTCCGAGACCGTTCATGAAGAATTGGAACGATTCCGACTCGTTTCATACACTTTTGGAGCCAACGAAGAGAAGGAGCGATCACTCGATGCCTTGGATTCGATCCCGAGACCTTGGGACCCGATCCCGAGCCCCTTAGACTCGATTCTGAGCCCCGAGAATCGATGAGAAGCCCATGAGAAGCAAGGAGGAAACTTAAAGATCATATTGGAGGCCTACAAGACACATCCCGGTCGGGAAGGACCTCATCCCGTCCGGGATGGGGTGCACAAAAGCAACTGGGTCTGTTTTGGGTCCGTCCCGGTCGCGACCATGCTGTCCCGGTCGGGATCACTTTGTCCCGGTCGGGACCATTTCGTCCCAGTCGGGATGACCCTGCTGTAGCCCGTGTTTGATTCTTTTCTTCTCCTTCACTTTTGTAACCTTATAAATACTCCTCCCTTGTATTGTTTATCTATCAATACATTACCCTAGACTATCTTAAGCCTCTCTACATTGTTTAAACCCTAGATTTAGTTCTCCTCTTATTAGCTTAATCTTCCATTAAAACTTTTGTTAATCTTAGATTAGTCTAGCAATTAGTCTTGTATTAAGGAGATTCTTGAAGACTCATCCAAGCTTGACAACCTTGGAGATTATTTTGGGTTTCTTATTAATGCAAGTTCTCATCTTTTTATCTCCTTGTTAGTTGGTATAATATCTTTTCTCTTGTTCTTTGTTTATCTTTCAAGTTTAAATCTTTACATATTGTTTATTGTTCTTGTTTGTTCATTATGAATGTTTGGATGTTTATATTGATTTCTCTGGTTTATGTTAGCCTTAGTTTGATAATGAGTGAGTAGATTCTTTGTGGGGTTAGTAGGGGGATTAAGTGTGGATTATGGGTGATTAGGGCTTGATTGTGGGTAAAGGTGAATCCTTTGTTGCATGTGTTTGTTGAATTGCTTGTTTGGGTAGTAGTGGCCAATGCTTCTCATACCTGTCTTTCTCTACTCATTGTATGTTTGGTTTGTGATTGAATGCTTGTGTTTTGAGTAGCATCTAGCATGAGTGTTCGGGTCTAGTCTTAGACACGAGAGTGCGGACTTAGGCTTTGGCGCGAGAGCGCAAACCGGCCCTAGTAACTAAGAGACACCCGCATCCTTGATTACCCAATCATCCTACCACATTTATGAACCCGACCAAACCCTACTCTTTCCCATATTTGTTTTCTCTACCTCTTTAGTCGATCATCCTTTCTAGTTTAATTGCTTAGTTAGTCTTGTTTGCTTCAATTAGTTTATGACATACATAGTTCATCGCTAGTCTAGTTACACACCTCTTCACCATCATAGTTTGTCAATTATCGTCATCTTTGTGTTCGTTTGTGTGACTTAGCCTTGTTTGTGAGTCGACCTAGTCTAGACAACCTATAACCGTCTCCGTGGACACGACCCGACTTACCCTAGCTACCCGTTAGGTTTAGTTGGTTATTATTGATCGGTAGGACCTACGGCAAATCCTATCATCAATCTCCTTCTTTCTTTTTCGATCTTCCTCCTACTTGTGCATTAGAGACAATGCAAAGTTTTAGTTGGGGGGGGGGGGGGGGGGGAGATCCACCATCTTTTGATTTTCTTTTTTACTTTTACCTTCTATTTTTTTTCTTCATTTCAAAATTTTTCCAAATATCCCAAAAGATTTTCTCTCTTTTTATTCTTTGTTGTAATGCCCCTTGTGTAGCCTTGTTCTCCATTTCCTCATGGTCTAGGGACAATACAAAGATTTTATTCTTTGTCGCAGGTTTGCCACCACCTTCATAACACGAGAAGGAAACATCGGAACCAAGCCCTGCTGATCACTCTATTTCCTTATGTTCTTTACTCTTATTCACTTGGAAGTTTGAGATTGTTGCTATTTGGAGGCTCGGAGTGAGCATTTTTGGAATTGGTGGTTGTGGTATTTGTGGTTGAATTGTGGAGAATTGGAGTTCTTGGTTATACATATTGTGGTTGTGTTTTTTTTATTTTGTTCATTTTAGGTGTCTTGTGTAGTGTGTCTAGGAAAAAGGTTTTCGAAATCCCGGTTGTGTGATTCGTGCACAAGTGTTACCCTTCCTTGACTATTAACCTAACTTGGTTTTGGACTTTGTATTAGTAGAATGATCCTAAACCAATGACTACATTGCTTCTTTACCTTGAATCCCTTTGTTTTCTACTAAGAGTCTACTACAAGATTAGCATTTGACCACCTCGACCACCCATGGAGTGAAAAGACCTTGGTTACCGCATCTCGTTTCTCTAGGTGATCCTTCTTGTGATGGTCACTTCTTAGTCCAAATTTCCACTTTTTGTAGGTCTAGGGTGCGCACACCCGACTTACCTATTTCTCTACCACCTACACATTCCACAAATAAGTTTGCAATTGTGAAACTTCCCAAAACTTGATTGAAACTACATTGCTTGTGATACTCATTTGATTTAGGAGCTCGCGTATTGTACTAGGCATACTCCAAGAGGAGGTTGTGCCCCGCGCCTTTCAAATCGGGGGTCTTGATGTTCATTAGCTCTTGAGTCGTATCACGTTTAATTTACAAAAAAAAGAAAAGGAAAAACCCGAGTTCAAAGAGGCAATCATCAAATAGCCAAAAAATGAGAAAATTCTAGAAAATGCAGAACCACAAAAACATCAAAAATAAGCCTTGTCGACTTGTCAACATAAAGGTCCTACCGAAGGACCGAGTCCCTGGGAAGGAGGATAGAGGAGGCTAGTCGGTCAATCTCTCTTGCAAACATTATCCCTTTTTGTTTGGACTAACTCGACCATATTGAGACTGGAGCGACCGTCTTAGCTTTTGGCTAAAGAGAGGCATATTGCACTTACCTACAACGTTTGACTAACTCCATGGTTCACCCTTAGCTTGTCATCCCGTCTTTCGTCTCGTAGTAGCTACTAGTAGAATATGAGGGTCTTGGTAGGTTATCAATGTGGGTATTGTTTTGTCGTCATCCTATTAGTATATTGCTCATGCCTTTTTTAGTCTTTAGCTCTCGAAGGGTTTTACTTGTCCCGAACCCGGAACCGGAGCTTTCCCCCGCCGTCTGATGAGGGATTCGGTGATTTATTTTCTCTTTAGATGCACTAGCTTTGTTTGTTTGCTTGTCTCTTTGTTTGTTTGATTGTTTGTGTGTTTAGTTGCATCAGCGATTTTGAACAAGACCCGGCTTGCCTTGCATGGAAGTATCTTACCTCATAGGTATTTCGATCCGAGTTGAAGGGACAGAGCAGGCCTTCTAATTGCCCCGTTTCGGATTAGCATAGTCTAGCTTAGTAGTAGTAGTAGTACTTAGTTTTTTTTGGGTTCTTGCTCGAGGACAAGCAACAATTTAGTGTGAAGGAATTGTTGTGTGCTAAATTTAGCCCACTTTTTCTTCAATTTAGACTCGTTTTCCCCCTCGCTTTTGTGAAATTTGTGTGCGATTATCGCCTCATTCGAGTCTTTCTCACCCTAGCAATCTCTCTTCTTCAATTTACGTGTGTTTGGTAGTTTTCTTATTACTTTGATAGGAACTCTATCTCCAAGAACATACTCGGTCTTACATGAGCACAAGGGAGTGGAATATCGTCCAAGACATGACACGAAACATAAGCTCAAACGACAAAGCATGGAATTTTGAGTAGAAGAGCAAGCAGCGCCCACCGAGCGAAACTTTCACCCATCGGGCGAAGTTTCGTCCAATGGCAATCTCACCACCTAGAGGGTTTTTTACAGAGGTGACCACTGATGTGTCGTGTTTATATATTTATTCCCTCGTTTCCGTTGTCTTTTCCGGTCGGAACGCGCTCTTTAGAGCCGTTTCTTCTAACATTTCGCCTTGAGTGACTATTTTTGTAGATTCTACGTAATTTCAAATTTCTATGCTCATCTACACTCATTTCCGGTTAGAAGAACGATCCCGAAACAAGACCCGTGCCATAAGACGTTGAGGCGATGATGAAATTGAGACAAGTCGATTCATTGCGCCATCCGAAGCGGCCCAATCCGTGTTTCAAAGACGATGTGCGCGTCACCCCACATAGGACAGGCCCCCTGTGGGCCGACCTGAGTGTACAATCACATGGATTTGAAGAATTTAAGCTTAATTTTAAGTTGTACCTCGGCCCCTGAATGTGACCGCCCCCCTGCCGGCCGGCCGCCACGCGCACTCAGCTTTTTCCGCCTTATATTACTAGGGGAATACTTGTTTTTGTTTTATCATCACTTCCTTCATAACTTAGGATTTTTTTAGAACAAACTACTCGTGACTCTTAGCATTCGGTACTCCGTCTCAATCTCGTACTCGATTTCGGTAAACTTGTTTATGCAATTCTTAATTTTATGTTTCAATTTTCATCGTGAATTACTTAGTTCGTCGTAATTTTCTCTATTTAAGAATTGTTGTTCCGTTTAGTTCACTAGATTATCGTTTATTTATTGTTAGATTTACTTGCCTTTTTATCATGAGTTTTATGTATGGGAATTGTTGTTTCGTAATTATTATGAGTAGCTAATTTTCTCGTTAGGGTCGAGGGGGGTCGATGGGTTAGTTATTACTCGATTTTGTTACTTCGATACTAAACTCATAATTATGCTAATGCCATTTTCGCGTGTTTTATTTGTCGATTAATTTGTTAAAGGCCACAACATTTTAATCTGTTTGGGAAATTCTAGTTCTTGTGCGAAAGCCGAATTAGGATTAGATCACGCACGATTTGGTAGGGAGTTTAATAAGTTGTGAGAGCCCGTTAGATCCTTCCTAGGTTGATACGATTCGAGAGGACGTGTTAGAGCCGACTAGCACGTTTATGTGTTTATTATCATTATCCCATAATTGTCGAACATCTATCGTGAACCCGTGACCTTAGTTTCCATCTCATTGTTAGAATCTATTATTTATTACCGCGTTTTAGTGATCTTGTATATATTTCTATCAAACAACCGTGTAGAGCATCTTAGAATCGCCATGGCTATTAGACGAATTCAACCGCTTACCTGTGGATACAATACCTTACTTGCCACTATCTAGTAGTTAGTAGCATTAGGTTTATCTTGATTTGGTGAGACGACTTAAGCCATATGAAATTTGGCGCCGTTGTCGGGGAAACAATTTTTCTTGTTTTTAGCTTGTTTTTTTTTTTGGTCTCTTTCGTCTCAAGGAATTAAAACTCCTTGAGATTGATCTCACTCTCCTATTTTAGTTTTTTCTTATGCCCAGGTCTTTTCGGTCATCAGAGCTTACTCCGTTCGATCCTGAACCCGATAAAACCTTTCGTAGGCGACGACAATTTTGGAAAGAGACTTCCGCAGCTCCCGACCTCGAGACTTTGGAAGCTATTCATACCGAATTTGTAGCTGAGAATCAGTCCTTTGAAGAGAGAGATCAACTTCAGTCCGAGATCATTTTACCACCTCCGATCATAAAAATGCCGAAGCTTTCTATTCATTCGGAGCCCGAGCAAACTGCTCTTCCTAAGTTGGTTAAATGACCAACTGCCACCCAGGGTACATTCCAGATTCGATCCGCCTTTATTATTTTGGTGGAGATGAATCAATTTGGTGGTGACCCTAAGGAGGATCCTCACAAGCATATGAGGATTTTTTCCGATTTGTTCCACAATTCCACTTCCAGCCGGGGTAACTCAAGAACAAGTCATGGAGATGCTCTTCATGTTCTCATTACGGGATTCCGCTAGGGAGTGGATAACTGATCTTGATAAAGTCACCGAGGGGATCACTGATTGGAATTCTCTTGTCCTTGCATTCTACAAGCATTATTATCCGCCACAAAAGACGAATATGCTCCGAAGTCAAATCACCAATTTTTGTCGAACTCCAAACGAAAATATTTATGAATCATGGGAGCGGTTCAAAAAGCTTATGAAGGAATGCCCGCACCATGGTTTTGAGGTTTGGTTTCTTTGCAACCAATTTTATAATGGGTTATATGATGATTGCCGGAGTACACTTGATTCGGCATGCAATGGGCGTTTCCAATGTAATGTGGATGACGATAAAGTTTGGCAAACCATTGAATAGATGACATATCACCACTCCCGATGAGGTAATCCATGTGGTAATACGAGACCTTCTCAAGGTGATCAACAACATGATACGTGTAATCCCCTAGAAATTTCTAACGCAATACAGTGGCGGAAACACTGTAGAAGTGGGATTATAACACACTGTAGCTATGTCTTGATTAAATAAAAATGATAAGTCAATACATAAGCCATAAAATAAAAATTAAAAGGGTTTTAACAGTCCATAATACAATGATCTTATTAAAACAAGCAGGATCCATAACTGCTCGCTAGCCCACCCGAAGGAAAACACATATACATGCCATGTTAAAAACATAACAGCCACAATCAGTGGGGAGCAACGTCAACATTCTCCTAGCCGTATAACAGGATTTTAAAACTATAATTACTATCTATAACCCTCTTAAATGTATGAAGTTTGGAAAATATCAAACAATTCCCCGTCATGAACAGTAAAATCCCAAACAATTATCCCTTATGAATAGTGTCACCTGCTTCTTCCTCCTCTGCTTTCTCTTCCCCTGCTCCTCCCTCTTGCGTTTCGTCTCCTCTCCTTCTCACCTGCGTTCCTTTTCTGCGTCTTTTTTTGATTTCCGGTGAGTTTGATTTCTTTGTAATCCTGGTTAGTTTAGGGTTTCTCGAGATTTGGTTGTTCCTAATTTATGGTGGGTTCGATTTTGCTCCTGCGTTCCTTACCTCTGCGTTTCTGCTTCTTCCTCTTCTACATCCTTTTCGATTTCTGGTGAGTCTAATTTCGATTTTCGATTTCTGATTAGTTTACTTTTCAATTTCTGGTGAGTGCAACCACTTTGGTGAGTCTAATTTCCATTTTTGATTAGTTTACTTTTCTCAATTTCTAGTGAGTACAGTTTACTGAGTCCGATTCTCGATTCTCGATTTCTGATTAGTTTTTCGTTCAATTTTCGGTGAGTCCGATTTCAACTTTCGATTTCTGATTAGTTTGCTTATCAATTTCTGGATTTTTGATTAGTTTACTTTTCGATTGTAGCTTTTGATTGCAGGACTGGGTCGTTCTCGATTCTTCTGCTCTTGTAGCGTTGCGTTTCGGAACGGACTTTCTCAATTTCTGTGAGTACAGTTTACTGAGTTCGATTTCGATTCTCGATTTCTGATTGGTTTTTCGTTCAATTTTCGGTGAGTCCGATTTCGATTTTCGGTTTCTAATTAGTTTGCTTATCAATTTCTGGATTCTTGATTGGTTTACTTTTCGATTGTAGCTTTTGATTGGAAGACTGGGTCGTTCCTGATTTTTTTGCTCTCGTAGCGTTGCGTTTTGGAACGGACTTTTCAGTGGTAATTTGAACTGGAGCGTAAGTACTGACATTATTATGATGCTCTGAAGTGTATTTAGGAGTTTTTAGTTGGAATCAAAAAATTCGATCTTATTGAAGGTTGAACTGAAGCGTAAGTGTAGTATGGTGACATTAATACGAGGTTCTGAAGTGAATTAGATGTTTTTTATTTAGAAATGGAAGAATTTGATCTTCTTGAAATTTTATCTGAAGCTTAAGTATAGTATAGTAACATTATTATGAGGTTTTGAAGTTAAATTAGGTGTTCTTTACTAAAGTAGCCGAGTCGGACATGTTATCTGCTTTTATCAGGTCCGGTTGCTGGTTTGTCATTCTACAATCACTTTGCTAACGCTATGAAGAAAACAAAAATGAAATCCCTTGCCAAGCCACATATGCCAAGGAGCTCGACTCTCATGAAGCGTACCGCCAGTCAGCTTGCTAAGCAGAGGCAGTGGCAGCAAATTACGGATGCTAAGTAGTTTTTTGTGCATCTCACGTGCCCTCACACATTAAGCGGATAAACGATGCCTGAATTATAGGTACTGGTTTAGAATTGCAGCAAACTATGAATTATGCAGTTTATGGCTGCAAAGTCTCAGACCGACTTGCTGCAGATTTAAAATTCAGTCTTAAAGTCTCAGAGTTCATGTGCCCTCACACATTAATTCGGTAATTTTATGAAGTTACGAATATGTAGTAGTTTTTAGTTTGGAAGTAATATATATATATATATATATATATAATCAGATAACATTCTCCTCCGAATTTGCTGTTCAATAGACCAGGTGCTTGGTGGAATGAGAGGGATGACGAGTTTGCTGTGGGAAACTTCTTTACTTGACCCGGAAGAGGTGTACCACGTTGGAATGGAAAGAACAAAGGGAAACACTCCTCAGGCTATGGTTACCGATTTCAACTCGAAGAATATACACAGTCAAGAGGATTCTAAGATGTATATTAAATTGACATGGTGTTGCCATCAATTTCAGGATACTAATACTTCTCATTTTTACGTTTGTTTGCTTTGATCAGTGGCGTCTATAATTATGAGTTAATTTGTGTTTTGTGGGGACAACAAGTCATAATTTTACATGCCATTTCATCTCATCTTATGCTTTTTACTTTGGGGTAGGTTCAAGTTTTATGGACTTATGTTGATTAAGTTTGAATTTCAGCGATACGGTTACATTATCCATGCATCGGTAAGTGTTGTTGCTGAATTGTGTGTCAAATTTCCATTTAGTGTGAATGTTGGGAATGGTTGGCTCATGTCATATGATGCATGTCAACTAAAGTCTGAACATGAGAATAAATCGAGGCAGCAAGAGCAACCTGTTAGAAGATTTGAAAGTCAAGATGAAAGAACTCGAGCTGAATTCTCTGTCTGGAAGCCAGGATTGGACTAAGAAAGCGCATATATATGAGAAATTTATCAACCTTCAGCTATCTGGAGTAAAGGTTCGTACGTCCAAAACACTTTCGACTTTGAAAAACGAAATCGTTGTTTCTTGTTTTAACATTGGAAAAGCTCTTGATCGTGGCATTTTTCAGTGTCCATCAACCTAGAAGTGTCGAAGACACGAAAAACTTATCTACTAGAACTGGACCATGTAGGTAAGATGTGGGAGCTTTTAGTATAGATTATTACTGTGAGTTTCATGGAATGTACGTGTTATATTTCTTAAAAGCGAAGCTTAAAAGTTTAGCTAGAGAAGCTCAAAACTATGATGATGTGTTGAATGAGAATCGGAAACTGAACGAGAGGCTGAGTGCTGCATGCTTGAAATAAAGAGGCAAAATATGTCCAGGAACTTACTGACCAGGTACTCATGTAAGATCTTGTTACTGATGTCTCAAGAAAATTTTGTTTTGTTTGTCTTCTTCACATTTGCAGTTGATTTTGTTTTTTTTTCAATTTAGGATGATGATTTTGGGATCTATTATGCTGAGGGTATTGCTAATCGTCGTTCGGGTGATGATCTTTCAGCTTGTTAGTTGATTTAATTTGATGGAATTGACGTTGAATTCTTCATGTTTGTGAACAGTGTTAATCGACGAGAAATTATATGGTTTCGAATGGCCAATGGTTTTTTTGGTGTCGTGGTGTCGCGTTTGGGAACGGACTTTTTCAGTGGTTCTGAATGTCGTGGGGCGATTGTAGCTTAGGTTTTCAGTCTGAATTTGCAGTTAATTTGGGGATGTCAGTTTTTGCTGACTTTATCGGTGGTTTTGAATGGCCAACGGTTTTTTTGGTGTCGTAGTGTCGCGTTTGGGAACGGACTTTTTCAGTCGTTCTGAATGTCGTGGGGCGATTGTAGCTTGGGTTTTCGGTCTGAATTTGCAGTTAATTTGGGGATTTCTGGTGAGTTTGAGGATGTTTTACACCAGTTGGTTTGAGGATGTCAGTTTTTTCTTACTTTATCGGTGGTTTTGAATGGCCAGTATCATATCTGATTTGTTTGGTTCGATTGTAGCTTTCGATTTCAAGTCTGGATCGTTTCCAATTCTTTTGGTGTCGTAGCGTCGCGTTTCGGAACAGACTTTTTCAGTGGTTTTGAAAGTCTAGGGGCGATTGCAGCTTTGGTTTTCGGCTTTTGTAGATTGGTTATAACCAAGGGTTCGTTTCCATTTGTTTTTTGGTGTCGTATCGTCGCGTTTTGGAACGGAAGTTATTAGTGGTTTTGAATGATTAAGATGTGAGTCTCTTTTGTATTGCACTGCAGGTCTCAAGAGTTGTAGAATGGTATTCGCCGTTCGTGGAAGATATTTCAGTTGAACTGATGGAAGATTGGGCTCTCATAAGAGGCAGAAAGAATAGAGATCCAGCTGCTGCTATTTGATTCGTAAAACATGCGGACCTCAAAGTTCTCGAGCCTGTGTAAGAAACCGACTGTCAGGTACACTTGATTATATCAAGTATTTAATCAAATGTGTGCCGATAACTTCGCTTATAAACGAGCATGTTTCAAAGGCTCGAATTTTTTTTAAACAGTCCACCAAGTGTCTAAACCGTGTGGATGTGTAGTCACGAATCGTATGTACTGAGAGCAATTGGATCAATTTGAATGTGATATAGACGAAGTCGTTTTTGAATGCTTGAATGTACAGAGATTAGCTGAACTGTCGTCTCCTGTCGATGATGCTTTTAGTTCACATACCATATCATCTCAAAGAATATTGGCATTCAAACACAATTGCTGATTACAGAAATCGAAAATCGGGAAAATCATTACAGAGATTGAGAGGTAGACTGTGTATTCATTCACCAATATAATGCTGAAAATAAAAAATACAATGACAAAAATTACTCATCAGTTGCAGGAGCATCATCGGCATCGTCAGGTGAATCATCCTCCTTAGCCTTATCCTTGCTTTCTTGACACTTTCCCCATGCTCATTTCAATATAATGTAGCCCCCAAGTGCATATAATTATTAAACACCGGCCGTAAGATGCTTGCACAGTTCATACCAAGATCGTCTATAACAACTGTTCTTGTCAACAAAACACGACACGAATAAAATGCGCCTTCATCACTAATTAGTACTTCCTCCGTTTTATTCATTTGTTTGCCTTTTATATTCATTGTGATGAGTATTTTAATCAAAAGCAAACAAATGAACGAGACGGGGGAGTAATTGGACTCAAAATTAACACCACCTTTACATACACAAACAAAATCCTGCCAATTTACATAATCAACATAAAAAGATGCAATTTTCCAACATTTATATACACAACATAAAACCCAAATTACATGAAACAACACAAGCTTAAGTAAAGCAATTAGACCCACAATTAACACCACATTTTCAAGCATATTATACTCTAATAACTAGTACCCATCAATAAAATCAAGCCAAATTACACAATCGACACAAAAGTTAACATATTTCCAACATAGTGTACATAAGATTTTTGGTGAATATGATTTCAGTTTTTGGATGCAGTTTGGATGAACTCATAATGTTGATTTTTTGTGAAATGAGTTCATGTTGGGTTTTGATGAATTTGGTCGCGATATCAATTTTCGAGTGCAATTTAGAGAAATGGGATTGTTAAGAAGAATGAATTTGATCATAATGTTGTGTTGGATTTATATGATTCGTGTTAGCTGAAGCTGTTGTTCTTCTTGTAGTTCATGTTGGATATTAGAGAATTTGGTAGTGGGATGTAATTTCGAGAAATGAGATTGTTCTGAAGAATGAATTCGATCATAATGTTGCCGTTCTTTTTGGGGAACGAGTTCATGTTTGATTTTTGGTGAATTTGGTTCCGATATCAGTTCTTGGAACCAGTTTAGAGAAATGGGACTGTTATGAAGAATGAATTCGATCATGATGTTGCCGTTGTTTTTAGGAAACGAGTTCATGTTGGATTTTGGCGAAACGACTGATTGTTTGTACAAAGGACCTACAAATCTTAGTTATGACTTCGTCATCTAATTTCGGAAAGACAGGTGTTATGGGCATGCTTCGACGAAGGAGGAACGCAAGAGTGAGGGGAGGAACAACAGATTAGGGTAACCCGTGATTTAATTAACATTCCTGCACAACAGTTCATTTTTCTTCGCAAGATAAGCTTTTTTCTGAATAATTTAGCATTCTTGCACAACTTTTTCATTGCAGGATCAGTTTTTCAGGAAATTTAGTATTCCTGCACAACTGTTAACTTTCATTGCAGGATCAGTTTTCAGGAAAATTTGGCATTCCTGCAACACTTATTAATTTTTCATTGCAGAATTTTCATTTCAGGAAAATTTAGCATTAATGATCGTTTTTCTGGTAGAATTTGTATATAGGAGAAGTAAGAAAAGTGATAGTAGCAGGATTAGCGCCAATGGGGTGCGCTCCTCACTATCTATGGAAGTATAAGAGTGAGAAAGAACAGTGCATCCAAGAAATTAACGACATGATAATGGAGTTCAACTTTGTGATGATAAGGTACATGGTTGAACAGTTAAACGATGCGCTCCCCGATGCTAACCTCATCATCTGCGACGTCTATCAGGGTTCTTCTTTCTTCTTCATCTTCAAGAGTATACTAAATCTAAACCATTTGATTGAATTTCATAGGTCATGTCCCAAAAAACCTCGCTTACTGCACTCACTGCAGCTACAAACATCAATTAGAAAAGGCGAACGCCAATAGTCCAATACCTAGCCCAGTCAGACCAATTCATCCTAAGCCTAAGTCGATAGACAAGCTGCATTGTGCTAAAAAACCTCGGAATCCCTTGGTGTCGAACTAAAAGCACACGATTACAGACTTATAGTTAAAAAATTGCATCTTTGAGGATTTTTTAGGGTTGATTTGATTGTTTTTGTGAGGTTAGAGATGAACATTTAGGACTGTAGCTTGATTTATCGTAGAGTTTTGAAAAAAACAATTTTTAGGGGAGTTTAGAGATGTCATCTGATGTTAAAGAGCTGGGATGTTGGGCGGCACTTCAAGTTCATACTTCATACCTTAGAACTTAGAGATTTTTTATTAGTAGGCTCTTAAATTGTCGCGATTTCTGCACATATTTCATAGTTGATGGGAGTTCAGCACTTAATATCTTTGTAGTTTATGTTTGTTCGAGCTGAAATAGGATCTGACTTTACAAACGATGGAGGACGAATGTTAAACTGCCGTAAATATTTATGCTGGTGAAATAGTGGATTTATCGCTAACTCATCCGTCGACAAATTTATTTGATAGAAATGTTTGTTGGGCAATGTGCTTTGCTAAAACTTAAAAAATCAGTGGAAACTGACCTCGGGTTATTTGAATTACAGTACAAAGCAAATGAACACGTGACTCTATGGGTTAATAAGGTTGGCCCTTAGAACAATCTACAAGAAACATACAAGTACTACAACCTTCTGTTTTGTCATCCGTCAGGGAATTCTGGCCACAGGTGAAGTGGCTTGGGCGAGGTTCTTGGTGGTAATGAACTCATTGACAACCAAATCGATATCAAGTTTGCAAGTACATAACGAGCATGAGCATGACATCTTTCTAGTAGATGGATATGTTGTTTGTTTGCTTGGTAATATTGACGGTCTACTATTTGTTTTGGCAGAAAGTGCTGAAAAAACTACCATATGTGAACTTGAACTCGATGCAATCTAAGCCAAAGTATTCAAAGATGCGATTGAAAATTCTTATTGGTTTGAGTTTTTTATCGGTATTTTGTTAATCCAACATTGTATTTTCTTTATCTTATCTATGTTAGGATCTAGGGCTAGATCTTTCAACTTTCCCATTCGCACTTATCCATTCCAAACTACCCCTTTGACTTTCCATAGTCTTCGAAAGAACACTTTAACCACGTTTTTCTCTATTTGAACTTAATGATGTTTTTTTTTATAAATTCGACTAAATATAATTGAGGTCAATATTTTGCAAATCTGATCTCTTGAAAATGGATGGTAGTTTGAAATGGATTGGAGGTTTGGAGGTAATAGCACATATGTTGTTGGGTTTGTTGATGATGACAATGCCTAATTTAACTTGTGTTCTAGTTTAATCTTAATAGGTTAATCGTCATTAGTGAAATAATTATCAAATATGCTAATTCAAGAATGATGATATCAAGACAAGCCAAAGCTACCCAAGATAAAGATCAAGAACTTCAAGAAAAGAGAATAGAATCGAGTCTAAGTCCATAGTCACTAAGAATGGCAAAGTGTGTGTTTTTCGTTACAGTAGTATGTAACAGTCGGACTGACTGTTACATCGTTCGACAACTCTTAATGATTCAAAAAGATTTTGATTTCAAAAGTTAAATCTTCAGAACAATCTTTTTACAAATTTAAATTGACTTTGAAAAAACACTGATTTCTTTAAGAAAAAGGGATGGTTTGGTTTCTTGTAAAACAATGCACCTCTTCTCCAAGGTTTTCCAAAAATGACTCTTCTCTTTTGAAAGTGAACTTGAATTGTTTCTACTTTCAAGTATTACCTTTCAAGTTAACACCTTCCCTTCAATTTTGGTAAACCTTAAGCATGCTTCCCTTTCTTTTTGAAAAAGCTTTCTTTTTTAACAAAGTCAAAGGTTTCCTTTTAATCTTTGGATTTTTCAATGAGGCACATTCTTTTACCCATTTCCACATCTACTATAAAATAAACTCATTTGCCTCATTTATTTCTCAAGGCTTTCAAACTAAAACTTCATTTATTGCATTTTGTTTTCAAAGGTTTTTATCTTAAAAGCATTTTGCAAAATATTTTCAAAAGAGAAAGTCTTCAGTAATTTCAAAGTCACAGTCGAACACACTGTCACACAGAATCACACACACTCTTGTCTAACTCGGTTTTCAATTGTAATCTTTGTAACTTTCTAAGTTATTAAGAGTCGTGACCGGAGTAGGTCATTGGTGAGTTAGACGGAGTAGTCTCGTAAACTCAAAGTCGTAGTCGGAGTAGGCCATTGGTCGTGACCGGAGTAGGTCATTGGTGAGTTAGAGACGGAGTAGTCTTGTAAACTCAAATCGCAATCGGAGTAGGTTGTTGGTCGTAACCGGAGTAGGTTATGGGTCGCTTTTCATTGTAAGGGTCTTTTGATTTCGGAGTAGATTTCTAAAGAAAAGCAATAAGAAAAGCATTGGACGTAGGCCCTTAGAGTGTTGGCTGAACCAATTCAAAAATATCGTGTTTTATCGTGTTCTTTATTTTTCCGCTGCATCTTTCGATAAAAGCATGTTATTTTTTTTTCTTTTATTTGCTCGAACTTCAAACTTAGTTTTAGTTGTGATATCACGTTTCATGGAACAGTCGCCTATGCTGTGACATTCGTCTGTAGCTTCTCATTCTGCTAAGCGAATCAAATACAGTCTGACAACAGTCGCTCAAACTGTGGCTTTGTTCTGTAGCTGTACTCCTTGCTAAGACAAAGCGTAGCAGTTTGACTGTCCGTTGTATGTTAAGTCTAGTACTTCTTCACATAATTGTTTTCTACTTCCACTCAACTTACTTTAATCAATAAAGATTAAGTTGAAAATTTTAAAAGGTACCTAATTCACTCCCTCCCCCTCTTAGGTACTTAGGGATCCGTAAACTCTTCAATTGGTATCAGAGCCTCGTACTCTTTTAAGGGCTAACTACCTAGAGTTTGATTCCTCGATATGGATTCTGCTAAACACTCCAAGATCCCGGTCTTTACCGGTGAGAATTTTGGTTGGTGGAAGCTAAAAATGGAACACTATATCAAAATTATCGATTATCAATGTTGGAACATTATTAAAGAGGGTCCAATTGAAATCAAAGTGTCTAGTGCCGATGGCAAGTCTACCGAACTTAAAGATGAGTCTAAATATGATGAAGATGACTTTAAAATTGTTGATAAAAATTCTAAGGCTATGTCAATCCTCCAAAGGTGTGTCCGTGAGAAAGAAGTGAGTCGTATAAGTGGATGTCCTACGGGTAAGGAGATTTGGGACTCCCTTGCGCTTGCTTATGAGGGCACGTCTCAAGTTAAAAAACACCGTATTGATCTTCTCATGAAACAATATGAAATGTTTCACATGTCAAAAGACGAGTCCATAGATAGTTTATCGAGTCATTTTTCTTGTATCATTAATGAGCTTAAAAGTCTAGGAAGAGATTTCGAGTCCGAAGACATCATTAGAAAAATTCTTCGTAGTCTAACCAATAAATGGCAACCAAAGGTCACCGCCATAGAGGAAGCTAAAGATTTATCCGCCTTGACTCTTCATGAACTAATGGGATCACTAATGGCTCACGAACTAAATCTCGTGAAGCGTTCTAGTGACAACCAACGGGGAAAGAGTCTTGCTCTCAAGTCCGCCTCAAGTGATGAGGATGAGGACGAAGAGGACGGATTTGCCATGTTCACTAGGAACATTGTTGGTATGGTAAATGGTCAAGGAAATCGTAAGTTTAACAACAACTTCAATAAGAAACGATTCCCTATGAAACGACCTAGCTCAACCATAGGATGCTTTAAATGTGGCGATAAAATTCATCAAATCAAAGAATGTCCTAAATGGAATGATATTCACTCTAAAGATAAACGTGATAAAGCTAAAAGGGAATATAAAAGTAAGGACATGTCCGCTATTTGGGGAATGTCCGATTCGGAAGAAGACGACGAATCCAAGGATGAGGAGTTAGATGCTAATGTGTGTGTCACCACTAAGATCAACAACTCCAAAGTTGAACATCTTAGGTGTCTCATGGCAAATCCCGATGACTCAGATTCCGACTCCGATAATGAGGTACAAAGACTTAAGGCTAAAGTTAGAACTTACTCCAAAGAAAAAGTTTGCAAGTTGCTTGATAGTCTTTTTGATAAGTGTCGTTCTCAAACTAAAAGGTCTCTTGCAATTCAAGAAGAAATTGAGGAAATTGCAATTGAGAATGTCCAACTTAAAGAAATACTTACAGCAACATACAGTGTGACTGTTACTGATGAAGTTAAAAACGAGCTGAAAAATTTGAGAAAGGTCAACAAAGAATTGTCAAAAGAGTGGCTTGATCTAAAATTTGTTACAACCCAACCTACTGTTCCCGATGAGTCTCCTAACTCCCAAACTATTGAATTGACCAAAGAGAATGAACGTCTCAAGGTCGATCTCGATGTGACTAAATTAAAGAAGAGTTGAGGAAACTCCAAAAGAAACTTGTTAGTAAAGATACTCTAGAGTCTAGATCTTCAAGTGCTGGAATTTTCTATTTAGAGGCGTGTAATCTCAACCTTAAATGCTTAATTGAACAAAGAGACAAGAGTTTGCGTCAATTTGAAGATAAGTGTATCACAACCGAACAATTGCTCAAACAAAAAAATAAGGAAAATGTGAGTCTCACTCACTCTATTCAAGACACTATTAATGAACTTGTTGAAGCTAGAAGAGTCCACAAAACTTGGGAAGGAAGTCAAACTGTGCTAAATTTTCTTACTAATCAAGACAACATGTCATGAAAAAGAGGGACTTGGGTTCAAATGGAATAGGCGTCATGATTGTAAAATTCACAACTCCAACCCCACTAAAAGAGACTTTAGGAAAAGAAAATATGTAGCACTTCCCGAGTACATAATTTGTAATCATTTTGGTAAAACCGGTCATTTTCTTAATGCTTGTGAGAAAAGGAATCAAAGTATTGATCGTGGTATTAAAGTTACTAACAAGACATGGGAACAAAAGAAATTAATTAAGGATGCTTTAACTAAGGGACTCAAATCCGTTTGGGTTCCTAAACTCTCCTCTTAATTTCGTGTAGGGCTTGGTGAGGGGACGCCGTGATTGGCATCTTGATAGTGGATGCTCTCGTCACATAACGGGTGATAGAAGCCAATTCCTCTCACTAGAAGCGTATGATGGTGGCACGGTAACTTTTGGAGACAACAAAAAAGGTGAAGTCATAGGACTTAGAAAGGTTGGTAAGTCTTCATTGGTTTGTGTCGACAATGTGCGGCTTGTCAAAGGTGATGGGAGGGATTCGTCACGTCCCAACCGATCAATAAATAAACCGGCTACTCCTAACTGGGTAGATAGGGCAAGTCGGGTCGAATCCACGGGGACGGTAATGTATAGCCTAGATTAAGGTCGCCCAAATACGAGACTAAGTCAACGAGCTAAACTAAAATGATAAGGAGGGAGAAAAGCTAGACTAAGACTAAGGCTAAGGAGAAAGCAAACAAGGAAAACGGGCTAGGATTAGATCGGGGTCAAAGGGGTAATGGAATGGTCAAGGGAGAACTAGAGTGAAGGAGGTAGTAGGGTAATCTAGGTATGGTCCGGGCTCTCGCAACTTAGACTCACCTAGAGGTTCCACCTAAAACCCAACTCGGCGATACACAACACAATCGGGGTTACTAGCACTCTATAGGCCTAGGTCGAATCCGCGCTCTCGCTACGTAGACCGACCTAGGGGTCGTCCTCACCGGGCTCTCGCAACTTAGTGAGGGAACCGAACCCACAAACAAACTAACACCCACAAGAGAAAGGCAAGAAAAACAAGTATATGCATCTACTTAGTCATTCAAGCATTTCAACAAACATGTGATGTGCACCAAACCAAGAGGAAACCTAAATCTTCCACCAACATCTCCAACAATCCCTTAATCACCCAATTAACACCCTAATCACCCTACTAACCCTAGCAAGAACACTACTCTAACATATCTAATCTAGAATTAACACTAACAAGAGGAATCATCAAAGAAACAAAACAAACATCAACAAACTAATGATAACAATGAACAATAACAAAACAATCAACTAAAGATTCAAACTTGGATGAATAAAACAAGATTAAAGAGAAGGAAAAGGGGATTATACCATACTAGAGAGGAAGAAAGGAAGAAATCTTGCATTAATGAAGAAAAACCCAAAACAAGCCACCAAGGTTGTCAATCTTGGTGGAGATCTTGAAGAATTTCCTTAATACAAGTACTAATCTACGATTAACTACTAATTATCGACTAATCTACACTAATCTAATCTAATCTAACCTAAAGTAGTCTAGGGTTTAATGTCTCATGAAGTGCATATGCTTTACATAACAAGGGAAGGGTATATATAGGGTTTAAGAATGAAAGGAGAAGAAAAGAAAGGAAGGCGTGCAGCAGCAGGCCCGTCCCGGCCGAGACGGAGTGGTCCCGGTCGGGACGAGGTCGGTCCCGGTCGGGATGGACCCTCAGTAGGCTCATCTTCGTTTCCTTCTTCATCCCGGACGGGATGAGGCCATACCCGTTCGGGATGAGCCTTGTAGGCCTCCATTATGAACTTTTTGGTCCCTCCTTGCTTCTCATGGGCTTCCCATCGATTCTCGGGACTCGGGATTGGGTCTCGGAGGCTCGGGATTGGGTCCCAAGGTTTCGGGGTCGATTCCAAGGCATCGAATCATCGTTCCTTTACTCCGTTGGCTCCAAAATGTGTATGTATCGAGTCGGAATCGCTCCAACTCTTCCAAATCGGTCTCGGGAACCTGAAACGAACTAAAGGAAGCATAAGAAGCCCCTAAACCGCTCCCAAGGAGCGATTTTACAAGGAAAATGGGACCAAAACACAACAAAATAGGCACTACAAACCACACTTATCAACTCCCCCACACTTAACCCTTAATCGCCCTCGAGTAAGCACATACTAACTACTATACTAGCCGAATGGGTATTAGCGCACCCTACGCCCTTTCAACTCACGCGAGTGCACTTAGAGGAAAAGTGCACTCCGCAAGGCAAGTCGGGTCTTGCGACAAAACTGCGGATGCAACCGGACGCAAAACACACAAACAAACGAACACACAAACAAACACTTAGACGGTTGCACCCAAAACAAAAGAAATACCGCTTCCCTCAAACAAGCGGTGAAAGAAGCACCGGTTTAGGACTCGAGGCAAGTGACAACGTTCCCAAGCTAGACATACAAACCAAGGTGAACTAAACCCTAATAGTATGACGATAAAGCAACAAAAACGTTGGTAACTTACCTAGGTCCTCCTAACTTTCTAAAAACGTACTACGGGACGATCGGCGGAGTGGAAAAGTGAAGAACCACGGTGTTAGTCGACACTGTAGGTAAGTGAGACCCCGCCCCCTTTAGCGTGAGCCAAGAGGGTCGTCCCATGTCTAAAACCGCCTAACTAGTCCAAGTAAAAAGGTGGAATTAATGCAAAATGAGGGAAGACCGACTAATGCCGCTATCATCCTTCCTCGGGACTCGGTCCTTTGGTAGGCTCTTCACGGTAAAAGTCGGAAAACGGCTTATTTTTGTGGGGATTTCTTTTTGTGAGACGGGTTTTCTTTTGGCATTTTCTCTTTTCTTTTGCATTTTTGCTTTGTTTTGCCATGCCATTCTTTTTCTTCTCTTTTATTTTCTTTTTGGCTTTTGTGCCTTCTCTTTTTCTTCATTTCTTTTCTTTCTTTCATTTTTCTTTCTTTTCTTTTCTTTGCCCTTTTTGGCAAGATTTGACTTTTTGGCATTTTCATTGTATAACAAGAAAGGTAGAAATCAACGATTTGCAATTTATTGTGTGGAAATGTGTAGGAGGTAGGGAAATGGGAGAGTCGGGGAGCGTCCTTCCCTTCAAACCCACAAAAAGTGGAGAACTTGGACTAATCAAAACAATCCTAAACACGGTCACCTAGGGGACGAGACTCGGTAACCAAGGCCTTTTCACACCGTGGGTGGTCATAATGGTCAAAATGCAAATCCCGTAGTAAATCCCTAGTAAGCTAGGTGGACTCAAAGTAAAGGACCAACAAAATCATTGATTTAGGGTCATTCTACTAGACTAAAGTCCAAGACTCGATTTACACTACTAGGAAGGGAAAGTAAGCACTCACACACTAACCTCTAAACCGGGTTTTCGAAAACGGTTTACACACAAGACACAACTACGCACACAAAATAAAGACTCAACGAAAACGAAAGAAAAAGAAGCAAAAGAAACAAAACACAAACAACACAAAACGAACACAACACAACACAAACACCACCCCGATTATCCAAACAAGCCACCAAATCAACCACAACTTTACAAAGCTCCACCCGAGCACACAACATCACAATCTTCTCCGAACTCCGCAAGAGACAAAGAAGAGAAGGGATAAAAATGTTACCGGATGTCTTGCAAGCTCTCCAAAGCTATTGGTGATTTAAGCAACCTATAAGGAAAGAGGGAGGCAAACACGCACAATACGACACAAGGACACAAAGGGAAAACACACAAAAGAAAAATCTTTTTGATTTTTATGAAAATTTTTCAAATTTTTTGGGATTTTTTCAAGATTTTTCAAATAAACTACGAAAATAAAACTAACTATGCTAGAATATCGCTCCCTGATAAGTGTGGTTTGTAGTGCCTATTTTGTTGTGTTTTGGTCCCATTTCCTTGTAGAATCACTCCTTGGGAGCGGTTTAGGGGCTTCTTATGCTTCCTTTAGTTCGTTTCAGGTTCCCGAGACCGATTTGGAAGAGTTGCAGCGATTCCGACTCGATACATACACATTTTGGAGCCAACGGAGTAGAGGAACGATGACTCGATGCCTTGGAATCGACCCCGAGACCTCGGGATCCAAACTCGAGCCTCCGAGACCCAATACCGAGTCCCGAGAATCGATGAGAAGCCCATGAGAGGCAAGGAGGGACCAAAGAGCTCTTAAGGGAGGCCTACAAAGACCCATCCCGTTCGGGATGGCCTCATCCCGTTCGGGATGAAGGGAACATGAAGCACGGCTACTGTGAGCCCATCCCGATCGGGAAGGTCCTTCCCGACCGGGAAGGATGGCCCATCCCGATCGGGACCAACTCATCCCGACCGGGATGAGCCCAGTTCAGCCCGCATTGTTTCCTTTCTTCTACTTTCCACTTGTAACCCTATATATACCCCCCCTCTTGTATTAAGACAATATATTATTTTAGGGACTTCATTAGACACTAAACCCTAGACTACTTTAGGTTAGATTAGATTAGATTAGTGTAGATTAGTCGGTGATTAGTAGTTAATCTTAGATTAGTACTTGTATTAAGGGAATTCTTCAAGATCTTCTCCAAGCTTGACAACCTTGGATGTTTGTTTTGGGTTTTCTTCATTAATGCAAGTTTTGTTCTTTCTCCTTCACTAGTTTGGTATAATCCTTTCCTTTTCCTCTTAATCTTTATTTATGTTATTCAAGTTTCAATCTTTGATTGTAGTTAATAGTTTTCACTAGTTTGTTTATGTTTGTTTTGTTTCTTATGATGATACCTCTTGTTAGTGTTAGTTGTAGTTTGATTATGTTAGAGTAGTGTTCTTGCTAGGGTTAGTAAGGTGATTAGGGTGTTAATTGAATGATTAAGGGTTTGTTAGAGATGTTGGTGGAAGATTTGGGTTTCCTCTTGTTTGATGCACATCACATGTTTGTGGAATTGCTTGAATGACTAAGTACGTACGAATGCTTGTTTTTCTTGCCTTTCTTTTGTGGGTGTTAGTTTGTTGTGGGTTCGGTCCCCTCACTAAGTTGCGAGAGCCCGGTGAGGACGACCCCTAGGCCGGTCTAAGTAGCGAGAGCCCGGATGCGACGTAGGCCACCATAGCGCGCTAGAACCCCGTTTGTGTTGTGTGTCGCCAAGATGGGTTCTAGGTGGAACCTCTAGGCGGGTCTAAGTTGCGAGAGCCCGGACCAACCTAGATTACCCTACTACCTCCTTCTCTCTAGTCCTCCCTTGACCATTCCGTTACCCCTTTGACCCCGACCTAATCCTAGCTCGTTTTCCTAGTTTGTTCTCCTTAGCCATAGTTTTAGTCTAGCTCTCTCCCATCCTTATCATTCTCTAGCTTAGGCCGTTGACTTAGTCTAGTATTTGGGCCGACCTAGTCTAGACGCCTCTTACCGTCCCCGTGGATTCGACCCGACTTACCCTATCTACCCTAGTTAGGATTAGCCGGTTATATTATTGACGGTTGGGACGTGACGAATCCCCACCATCAATTTGGCGCCGTTGCCGGGGACGGTGCTAGTTTGGATTTTGGTTTTCCTATTTGCTTGACTTTGTCTTTGTGTTTGTGTTTTCTTTTTTATTTTTGGTTACTTCGCTTCTTGTGTGTGTGGTTTATTTCTCTCTTGTCTAGTGCCCAAAAAGCACTAGACTTCTCACGTTTGTTCTTAGTCTACAGTTTGTGCTTAGAGGCAGTGATTATCTTCTTCTTGCAACTCAGAGCCGCTTAAACGGACGGTTGCTAGAATGAGTGGTTTCCAACCGGGTATGAGCTACGATTTTCGAGCAAGCATGGGGTTTGATCTAAACTCCCCACACATGGAAGCCGATATGAGCTACCCCTCTTCTTCCATGAACCAAAGCCATGACATGACGTCCCCCTACCATTGTCAAGCTTCTTGGGGTAATCAAGATGGGTATGATCTTCAAGAGTATGAAAACGGCTACCAACAAGTGGACGATTATCATTCCTACGATCATGGTGGCTATTACTCGAGCTATGATTGTGAACCCACCATGTTCAATCAAGATTCACCGTATGGAAGCCAATTTCCCCAAAACCCACCATATTACCCTACACCCCAACCACAATATGAACCCCATGACCCACAATACTACCAATCACCTCAACCTTACTACCAACAATATGATGCCCTACCCCTTGGGCATCATCAAGATTATCAAGGAGCTTTACAAGACCCCAATGATCACCAATTGCCCGACATGGAGGAGTTCAATCGCTTCTTCAATTGCAAAAGAGCAACCAAGAAATGGCCACTCAAATTCAAAACCAACAAAATGAATTATGGGTCCAAATGCGAAGGGCAAACAAGGCGAGGAATGCTCAATTAAATGCATTATCGATTCAAGTCGTAATGTCTTTATCCCGAGCATCGTATTTAGATGGAGGGTGCCCACTTGAGAAAAAGGAGCAACCGAATAACGAAGCCGCCGAGGTAATTCTCTTTGATAGAGAAGTTTGCTTTGAAGAACCTCAATCGTCTACCCAAAAAGAGACGAATGAGGATATGACTCTTGGTGAAGGCATCGTTGGTGAAGAATTGGAGGAGGATAGTGAGTGGGATGGTTTGGTGGATTTTGTAGAGTTGTTGGGTGAGATTGTTAGCCTCGAGTTGCCCTTGTGCGATAATGTGGATATGCATCAAGAGCCCCTAACTAGTGAACCGAGAGATGACTTGGAAAAGATTGAAACCGCTGGTAGAAGTTTCGATTCTCCTCTCCAAGATGATGTGGGGCCGAGTGATGAAGATAGGGAACCACAACTTGAGGCAAGTGTGGGGGTGTGCAATGAGGAGATGAGGCCAGAACCGCTTTTTGTGCCTTGTTTCTTAGAGATGAGGCTTGCTTGTGATTGGAGGCAATGCTTAGGGAAGAAGAGATCGGTTGAGCTCGTAGGATGGAGAGACCCCGGAGACTACTTTGAAGATGATGTCGGGTCTTGGGATTCCTACTTCTTGCCTCCTCCTTGGAGGCCGTGGAGGTCGGTTAAGCTCGAGCGCTTCTTGGGCCTTCACTATGATGTCGGTAGCGCGTTCGACTTGCTCCTCCATGCCCTTGAGGGCTACGGTTGAAGAAGAATCCACCATCCTAGGTTTGACGGAGTTCCTAAAGAACCGTCATGTTGTGTATTCCCCTCTCCTCTTCTTTAGAGTACTTGTGCTTGTATTTGTGATTTTTGTTTCTAGGACTCCTTTGTTTTTGTGGTATTCTTGTAATTGATTCGGTATTTTGATGAGTGATGTGAGGGAGTGAATTTGATGTGTACTTTGAGTTTATTGTTATAGGTGAAGTGAAGGTGACTCCTAGAAAGGAGTGGTTGATGATGGAGTTTGGTTTGCGAGCGAGGAAGTCGGTTTTTGAAGCTTATGATAAGTTTTTGGGCTTGGGGAAGCAAAGAAGACTCATCCCGACCGGGAAGAGGGCTTCCCGACCGGGAAGGATGAGGAATCCCGACCGGGAAGGAGCCATCCCGATCGGGATGAAGGTGCTGAAAATCGGAGTCACTGGAGTGTGTTCCCGACCGGGACGAGAGCTTCCCGATCGGGAAGGGTTTATCAACCCGATCGGGACCATCCATCCCGACTGGGATGGTCCCCTTGACTCCACCCACCCATTATGCCCCTCCCAACCTCCCTACTCCTCCTTCCTCCTATCATATGACCCATACACCTCACTTTACACCGAGATCCACATCAAAGCCCCCCCTCGCACCATTACTACCTCTACCATGCGGTTCTATCAAGCTTGAAGCGGGATAGCAATGATGAAGACAAGCAAGTGTCTATTTTGATCTATGAGACGATGGAGAGAGTGAGTTGCTAACCTATGGTACGACAACTATCCTTTCTTTTCCGTTTCTGTTGTTGCTTGTTTTCCTTTGTTTATTCCCTTCCCCTTGTACACTTATGTGTCTTGATGTCATGGTGGCCTTCGAGGCCTTGATAGTGGTTGCTCCCGACTCTCGATGACGTGACTACATAGAGAGTCATTTCAAAATCCAAAATTTTGCAAGATTTTCACTTTCTTTTTGAGGATTTAGTCGGATTTAGGCGGAATCCGGGCTAGGTGACTTGATTACACCTAGCCCTCCCCTCCCATTTCCTTTTACTTCCTTCTTTTTAATTTCTTCCCCCTTCCATATCTTTTTCTCGTCTCGGCCCATGGTGACTTGACTACACCCCGGCCGGACACCTTCTACCTTTTCTTCACTTTATTTTTTGTTTTTTAGCTTCATTTTCGTAGTTTCTTTATTTTTTGATTTTTAGCTTTATTTTCGTAGTTTCTTTTCTTTTTTCTTTTGTCTCTCCGCACACTACGATTGAGCATATGAGGACATTGCTCGGTTTAAGTGTGGGGGAGCGATATTCTATCGTAGTTAGTTTTATTTTCCCTTTTTTCTAAAAAATAAAACCTTTAAAAATACTAAAAATTTGAAAATTTTTCACAAAAATCAAAAAGATTTTTCTTTTGTGTGTTTTCCTTTTGTGTCATTGTGTCGTATATTTGTTTTGTTGTTTGTGTTTGTCTCCCTTTCTCCTCTTAGGTCGCTTAATCGCCGCTAACTTTGGATAGCTTGCAAGACTTCCGGTAACATCTCTTCACCCCTTTTCTTCTTTATTCCTTGTGGAGTTTGGAGAAGGTTTGTGATGTTGTGTGCTCGGGCGGAGCTTTGTAAAGTTTGTGGTGGATTTGGAGGCTTGTTTGGAAATTCGGAGTGGTGTTTGTTTTGTTTGTGTGTTTGTTCTATTTTGTTTTGTGTTGTTATCTTTTGTCTCTTTTTCTTTCATTTTCGTCGTGTCTTTGTTTTGTGTTGTGTTGTGTGTTTTGTGCGTAAACCGTTTTCGAAAACCCGGTCTAGAGGCTAGTGTATGAGTGTCTATTACTCTAAGTAGTATAAATCGAGTCTTGGACTTTACTCTAGTAGAATGACCCTAAATCAATGAATTCGTTGGTCCTTTACCTTGAATCCACCTAGCTTACTAGGGATTTACTACGGGATTTGCATTTTGACCATTATGACCACCCACGGTGTGAAAAGGCCTTGGTTACCGAGTCTCGTCCCCTAGGTGACCGTGTTTAGGATCGTTTGATTAGTCCAAGTTCTCCACTTTTTGTGGGTTTGAAGGGTCTTGGCCCGTCCCGACTTACCCATTCACCTACATCTCACACATATACACACAATAAATTGCAAATTGTTGATTCTCTCTTTCTTGTTATACAATGAAAATGCCAAAAAAGCCAAATCTTGCCAAAAAGGGCAAAGAAAAGAAAAGAAAGAAAAAAATGAAAGAAAGAAAAGAAATGAAGAAAAAGAAAAGGCACGAAAGCCAAAAAGAAAATGGAAAAGAAGAAAAAGAATGGCATGGCAACAAACAAAGAAAAACGTCAAAAGGAAAGAAAATGCCAAAAGAAAACCCGTCTCACAAAAAGAAATCCCCACAAAAATAAGCCTTTTTCCGACTTTTGCCGTGAAGAGCCTACCAAAGGACCGAGTCCCGAGGAAGGATGATAGCTGCATTAGTCGGTCTTCCCTCATTTTGCATATTTCCACCTTTTTACTTGGACTAGTTAGGCGGTTTTAGACACGGGACGACCCTCTTGGCTCACGCTAAAGGGGGCGCGGTCTCACTTACCTAAAGTGTCGACTAACACCGTGTTTCTTCACTTTTCCACTCCGCCGATCGTCCCGTAGTACGTTTTTAGAAAGTTAGGAGGACCTAGGTAAGTTACCAACGTTTTTATTGCTTGATCGTCATACTATTAGGGTTTAGTTCACCTTGGTTTGTATTGCTAGCTTGGGAACGTTGTCACTTACCTCGAGTCCTAAAGCGGTGTTTCATTCACCGCTTTTTTTGAGGGAAGCGGTATTTGTTTTTTTTTTGGGTGCAACCGGTTATGTGTTTGTTTGTGTGTTTTGTGTCCGGTTGCATCCACAGTTTTGTCGCAAGACCCAACTTACCTTGCGGAGTGCACCTTTCCTCTAAGTGCACTCGCGTGAGTTGAAGGGGCGTAGGGTGCGCTAATACCCACTCGGATAGTTTAGTAGTAGTATGTGCTTACTCGAGGGCGAGTAAGGGTTAAGTGTGGGGGAGTTGATAAGTGTGGTTTGTAGTGCCTATTTTGTTGTATTTTGGTCCCATTTCCTTGTAGAATCGCTCCTTGGGAGCGGTTTAGGGGCTTCTTATGCTTCCTTTAGTTCGTTTCAGGTTCCCGAGACCGATTTGGAATAGTTGGAGCGATTCCGACTCGATACATACACATTTTGGAGCCAACGGAGTAGAGGAACGATGACTCGATGCCTTGGAATCGACCCCGAGACCTCGGGATCCAAACCCGAGCTTCCGAGACCCGATCCCGAGTCCCGAGATTCGACGAGAAGCCCATGAGAGGCAAGGAGGGACCAAAGAGCTCTTAAGAGAGGCCTACAAAGACCCATCCCGTTCGGGATGAAGGGAACATGAAGCACGGCTACTGTGCGCCCATCCCGATCGGGAAGGTCCTTCCCGACCGGGAAGGATGGCCCATCCCGATCGGGACCAACTCATCCCGACCGGGATGAGCCTAGTTCAGCCCGCATTGTTTCCTTTCTTCTCCTTTCCACTTGTAACCCTATATATACCCCCCTCTTGTATTAAGACAATATATTATTTTAGGGACTTCATTAGACACTAAACCCTAGACTAGTTTAGGTTAGATTAGATTAGATTAGTGTAGATTAGTCGGTGATTAGTAGTTAATCTTAGATTAGTACTTGTATTAAGGGAATTCTTCAAGATCTTCTCCAAGCTTGACAACCTTGGATGTTTGTTTTGGGTTTTCTTCATTAATGCAAGTTTTGTTCTTTCTCCTTCACTAGTTTGGTATAATCCTTTCCTTTTCCTCTTAATCTTTATTTATGTTATTCAAGTTTCAATCTTTGATTGTAGTTAATAGTTTTCACTAGTTTGTTTACGTTTGTTTTGTTTCTTATGATGATACCTCTTGTTAGTGTTAGTTGTAGTTTGATTATGTTAGAGTAGTGTTCTTGCTAGGGTTATTAAGGTGATTAGGGTGTTAATTGAATGATAAAGGGTTTGTTAGAGATGTTGGTGGAAGATTTGGGTTTCCTCTTGTTTGATGCACATCACATGTTTGTGGAATTGCTTGAATGACTAAGTATGTACGAATGCTTGTTTTTCTTGCCTTTCTTTTGTGGGTGTTAGTTTGTTGTGGGTTCGGTCCCCTCACTAAGTTGAGAGAGGCCGGTGAGGACGACCCCTAGGCCGGTCTAAGTAGCGAGAGCCCGGATGCGACCTAGGCCACCATAGCGCGCTAGAACCCCGTTTGTGTTGTGTGTCGCCAAGATGGGTTCTAGGTGGAACCTCTAGGCGGGTCTAAGTTGCGAGAGCCCGGACCAACCTAAATTACCCTACTACCTCCTTCTCTCTAGTCCTCCCTTGACCATTCCGTTACCCCTTTGACCCCGACCTAATCCTAGCCCGTTTTCCTAGTTTGTTCTCCTTAGCCATAGTTTTAGTCTAGCTCTCTCCCCTCCTTATCATTCTCTAGCTTAGGCCGTTGACTTAGTCTAGTATTTGGGCCGACCTAGTCTAGACGCCTCTTACCGTCCCCGTGGATTCGACCCGACTTACCCTATCTACCCTAGTTAGGATTAGCCGGTTATATTATTGACGGTTGGGACGTGACGAATCCCTACCATCACTCCCCCACACTTAAACCGAGCAATGTCCTCATATGCTCAATCGTAGTGTGCGGAGAGACAAAAGAAAAAGAAAAGAAACTACAAAAATAAAGCTAAAAAATCAAAAATAAAGTGGAGAAAAGGGTAGAAGGCGTCCGGCCGGGGTGTAGTCAAGTCACCATGGGCCGAGACAAGAAAAAATATGGATGGGGGAAGAAATAAAAAGAAGGAAATAAAAGGAAATGGGAGAGGAGGGCTAGGTGTAATGAAGTCACCTAGCCCGGATTCCGCCTAAATCCGACTAAATCCTCAAAAAGAAAGAGTGAAAAACTTGTAAAATTTGGATTTTTCGATTGACTCTCGACGTAATCACATCGTCGGGAGTCGGGAGCAACCACTAATGAGGCCTCGAAGGCCACCAAGATACCATGACTCAAGGGGAAAGGGGGCAAACAAGAGAAAAACAAGCAATAAAAGACGGAAAAGTAAGGATAGTTACCAAAACCAATCGGCTAGTAACTCACTCGCTCCATCGACTCAATGATCATTAGAGGCTCGTCGCTTGTCTTCTCGGTTGCCGTCTCGCTTCACACTAAAGAAGGACTCACGGTCGGTGTAGTAATGGTGCGAGGGGATGAAAATTTATGTGGATTTCGGTGTAAGGTGAGGTGTACGGGTCATATGATAGGAGGAAGGAGGAGTAGGGGGGTTGGGAGGGGGTATAATGGATGGGTGGAGTCAAACGCCTAAGAAAAGGCTCAAAAGAGAGAAAGGGGACCATCCCGGTCGGGATGGATGGTCCCGATCGGGTTGATAAACCCTTCCCGATCGGGAAGCTTTCGTCCCGGTCGGGAATGCACTCCAGTGAGTCCGATTTTTGACACCTTCATCCCGATCGGGATGGCTCCTTCCCGGTCGGGATTACTCATCCTTCCCGGTCGGGAAGCCCTCTTCCCGGTCGGGATGAGTCTTCATGGCCTTCTCCAAACCCAAAAGCTTATCATAAGCTTCAAAAACCGACTTCCTCGCTCGCAAACCAAACTCTATCGTCAACCATTCCTTTCTAGGAATCACATGCACTTCACCTATCAACAAAGCTCCAACACACATCAAATTCGCTCCCTCACATCGCTCATCAAAAATCCAAATAACAAGAATATCACAAAACTAACAAAATCAAGAAATAAAGCACACAAATACAAGCACAAGTACTCTAAAGAAGAAAGGAGGGGAATATACAACATGACGGTTCTTTAGGAACTCCATCTAACCTAGGATGGTGGACTCTTCTTCAACCGTAGCCCTCAAGGGGATGGAGGAGCAAGTCGAACGCGCTACCGACATCATAGTGAAGGCCCAAGAAGCGCTCGAGCTTAACCGACCTCCACGGCCTCCAAGGAGGAGGCAAGAAGTAGGAATCCCAAGACCCAAAATCATCTTCCAATTTGTCTCCGGGGTCTATCCATCCTACGAGCTTCACCGACCTCTTCTTCCCTAAGCATTGCCTCCAATCACAAGCAAGCTTCATCTCCAAGAAACAAGGCACAAAGAGCGGCTTCAGCCTCATTTCCTCGTTGCACACCCCCACACTTGCCTCAAGTTGTGGTTCCCCATCTTCATCACTCGGCCCCACATCATCTTAGAGAGGAGAATCGAAACTTCTACCGGCGGTTTCAATCTCTTCCAAGTCATCTCTCGGTGTACTAGCAAGAGGCTCTTGATGCTTATCCTCATTATCGGACAAGGGCAACTTGGGCTTGTCAACTTCACCCAACAACTTCACAAACTCTACCAACCCATCCAACTCACTATCCTCCTCCAATTCTTCACCAACGATGCCTTCACCAAGGGTCATCTCCTCATTCGTCTCTTTTTGGGTAGACGATTGAGGTTCTTCAAAGCAAATCTCTCTATAAAAGGGAACTACATCGGCGGCTTCGTAATTAGGTTGCTCCTCTCTCTCAAGTGGGCACCCTCCATCTAAATATGATGCTCGGGATAAAGACATTACGGTTTGGACCGATAATGCATTTAATTGAGCATTCCTCGCCTCGTTTCCCCTTCGAATTTGGACCCATAATTCATTTTGTTGTTCTTGAATTTGAGTGGCCATTTCTTGGTTGCTCTTTTGCAATTGAAGAAGCGATTGAAACTCCTCCATGTCGGGCAATTGGTAATCATTGGGGTCTTGTAAAGCTCCTTGAAAATCTTGATGATGCCCAAAGGGTGGGGCAATTGTTGGTAGCAAGGTTGGGGTGATTGGTAGTATTGTGGGTCATGGGGTTCATATTGTGGTTGGGGTGTAGGGTAATATGGTGGGTTTTGGGGAAAATGGCTTCCATACGGTGAATCTTGATTGAACATGGTGGGTTCACAATCATAGCTCGAGTAATAGCCACCATGGTCGTAGGAGTGATAATCATTCACTTGTTGGTAGCCATATCCATATTCTTGAGGATCATACCCATCTTGATTACCCCAAGAAGCTTGACAATGGTAGGGGGACGTCATGTCATGGCTTTGGTTCATGGAAGAAGAGGGGTAGCTCATATCGGCTTCCATGTGTGGGGAGTTTAGATCAAACCCCATGCTCGCTCGAAAATCGTAGCTCATACCCGGTTGGAAACCACTCATTCTAGCAACCGTCCGTTTAAGCGGCTCTGAGTTGCAAGAAGAAGATAATCACCACCTCTAAGCACAAACTGTAGACTAAGAACAAACGTGAGAAGCCTAGTGCTTTTTGGGCACTAGACAAGAGAGAAATAAACCTCACACACACAAGAAGCAAAAGAACAAAAAAGAAAAAGAAAAACACAAACACAAAGACAAAGTCAAGCAAATAGGAAAACAAAGTCTAAACTAGCACCATCCCCGGCAACGACGCCAAATTGATGGGAGGGATTCGTCACGTCCCAACCGATCAATAAATAAACCGGCTACTCCTAACTGGGTAGATAGGTCAAGTCGGGTAGAATCCACGGGGACGATAATGTATAGCCTAGACTAAGGTCGCCCAAATACGAGACTAAGTCAACGAGCTAAACTAAAATGATAAGGAGGGAGAAAAGCTAGACTAAGACTAAGGCTAAGGAGAAAGCAAATAAGGAAAACGGGCTAGGATTAGATCGGGGTCAAAGGGGTAATGGAATGGTCAAGGGAGAACTAGAGTGAAGGAGGTAGTAGGGTAATCTAGGTATGGTCCGGGCTCTCGCAACTTAGAGTCACCTAGAGGTTCCACCTAAAACCCAACTCGGCGATACACAACACAATCGGGGTTAATAGCACGCTATAGGCCTAGGTCGAATCCGGGCTCTCGCTATGTAGACCGACCTAGGGGTCGTCCTCACCGGGCTCTCGCAACTTAGTGAGGGAACCGAACCCACAAACAAACTAACACCCACAAGAGAAAGGCAAGAAAAACAAGTATATGCATCTACTTAGTCATTCAAGCATTTCAACAAACATGTGATGTGCACCAAACCAAGAGGAAACCCAAATCTTCCACCAACATCTCCAACAATCCCTTAATCACCCAATTAACACCCTAATCACCCTACTAACCCTAGCAAGAACACTACTCTAACATATCTAATCTAGAATTAACACTAACAAGAGGAATCATCAAAGAAACAAAACAAACATCAACAAACTAATGATAACAATGAACAATAACAAAACAATCAACTAAAGATTCAAACTTGGATGAATAAAACAAGATTAAAGAGAAGGAAAAGGGGATTATACCATACTAGAGAGGAAGAAAGGAAGAAATCTTGCATTAATGAAGAAAAACCCAAAACAAGCCACCAAGGTTGTCAATCTTGGTGGAGATCTTGAAGAATTTCCTTAATACAAGTACTAATCTACGATTAACTACTAATTATCGACTAATCTACCCTAATCTAATCTAATCTAACCTAAAGTAGTCTAGGGTTTAATGTCTCATGAAGTGCATATGCTTTACATAACAAGGGAAGGGTATATATAGGGTTTAAGAATGAAAGGAGAAGAAAAGAAAGGAAGGCGTGCAGCAGCAGGCCCGTCCTGGCCGAGACGGGGTGGTCCCGGTCGGGACGAGGTCGGTCCCGGTCGGGACGCCATGGTCCCGGTCGGGATGGACCCTCAGTAGGCTCATCTTCGTTTCCTTCTTCATCCCGGACGGGATGAGGCCATACCCGTTCGGGATGAGCCTTGTAGGCCTTCATTATGAACTTTTTGGTCCCTCCTTGCTTCTCATGGGCTTCCCATCGAATATCGGGACTCGGGATCGGGTCTCGGAGGCTCGGGATTGGGTCCCAAGGTCTCGGGGTCGATTTCAAGGCATCGAATCATCGTTCCTTTACTCCGTTGGCTCCAAAATGTGTATGTATCTAGTCGGAATCGCTCCAACTCTTCCAAATCGGTCTCGGGAACCTGAAACGAACTAAAGGAAGCATAAGAAGCCCCTAAACCGCTCCCAAGGAGCGATTCTACAAGGAAAATGGGACCAAAACATAACAAAATAGGCACTACAAACCACACTTATCAAAAGGTTTGAAACATAATCTTCTAAGTATCTCTCAATTATGTGATCGTGGTAATTTGGTTGAGTTTAGTACTAGTTTGTGTCATATTTTGAATGCCACTACCCGTGAAGTTGTTCTTGAAGGTAGACGTGTCAAAGATGTCTATTTAACCGACTTGAATACTTTAAATGGTCAAACTATGTCTTGCATGAGCGTAATGAAAAATGACCCGTGGTTATGGCATAAAAGATTTGGACATGTTAGTGCTAAAACTCTTAATACACTTAGAAGATTAGATTTTGTTGATGGTTTCCCTAACATGAAATTTGAATTTGATAAAATGTGTGATCAATGTGCTAAATGCAAACATGTTAGAAGCTCCTTTAAATCTAAAAAAATAGTCAGCACGTCACGACCACTGCAACTGTTGCATATTGATTTGTGTGGTCCTATGAGAGTTCGTAGTAGAGGTGGTAGTCGCTATGTATTGGTGATTGTTGATGATTACTCTAGATTTGTATGGGCATTATTTTTAAGTTCCAAAGATGAAGCATTTGATGAATTTCTAATATGATTAAAAAGGGTTCAAAACAAACTTGATCTAAAACTTGTGTCAATTAGAACCGACCAGGGAACCGAATTTGAGAACTCATCTTTTGGTGCCTATTGTGATGATAATGGGTAGAAACCTCGACAACCTCTTTTTTTATGCTTCTAATTCTCTTTAGACTTTTCTTTAGACTACTCTCTTTAGATTTCTCTCTACCAAAAACTTTTAGATCTAGATTTATGAATTCTTTTCTACTCTTCCTTTAAACTCGGTAATCTAATTCTTTCTTTCTTCTCTCTTATTCTCTTTGTTCTTAATTCTTTCTCTCTTAATCTTATTAATTCTTTTATTCTTAATTTCTCTTTACATCTATTCTCTATGCTTAATTTATTTATCATCTTTATTATTGTTGTCGTAAATTTCTCCATGAGTAGCTAATTTTCCTTGCTAGGGTTTAGGGGATCCATGAATTGAATACGATTGCTAATTAGTTTACAGATCTTTCAATGATATTGTGTCTATGTTGTTAATTGTAGCATTTAATTGAGATTAATTGATTAAGTTGACGTAATTGATTAATTGAATTGGTGAACTCGAACCTAAGATCGGAAGCCGGGTAAGAGTTAGACCTGCTACAACACATTAGTTTTCCCTAATAAGATCAGGAGCCTTTAGACGCATGCTAGGGTGCATAGCGGACCGGAAGGACCTTTTCATTACCCCTTAGACCAATATCTGCGCTAGACCTGTGACCCAGACTGTGACCGTAGGAAATTCATGGTGAACCGAGGATCCTAGTTTTCCCTCTATATTTATTCATCCTTATTCATCTTATTATTTTAGTTATTCTTCTTTTTACCTTTCTTCCTTCACTACTTTTAAATTAGTTTGAAACAACAAAAACCCCCCGATTTGGTTACTTTAGATAAACTTCAATTACGAGTAGAATTTATTTGTCTCCTTGTGGATACGATCCTGACTTCCCTAGCTATATTTTTAGTTAGACCTAAGTTGGTTATCTTTGATAGGTATACGACTAGCTTATCAAATTTTGGCGCCGTTGCTGGGGAGACGGTTAATTTTACTTGTTGTTTTAGTTTATCTTTTGTCTCAGGGAACTTTCAGTTTCTTGGGACGATTATTATTATTATTATTATTATTATTATTATTATTATTATTATTATTATTATTATTATTATTATTATTATTATTATTATTATTATTATCATCATCATTATTTTTTTTTCTCTCTTAGTTTTATTTTCCTTAGTTTTTTATTTTTATTTTTTTATTTTATTTTATTTTTTTTCATCATCATGACTATTTTCTACTTCCCTCAATTTGAACATGAACCACTGCATACTTTTTTTGATAGACTTGACTCTTTTATTACTCAAAATGGTTATCATGTGAGTGTGTTGGAGGTGAGTCATATGATTTATGAGGGTGTCGATGACGCGACACGGGCTTATATTGAGGAAAACTGTGAAGGCATGTTTAAATACATGTCTTATGTGGAACGATGGGCGCTACTCCAATATTTAATCTGAAATAGTTTGGAGTCAGAGATAAAGAGGAAGGCTGAGATATCGGAGCTTAAGACGATGATGCAACAACTTATAGATATGGTAACTTTCAAGAAAAACGAGCATGATACTCCATGTGAGTTAGATACTAAAGTTAATTTCTCACATTCCACTGATTATGTTATGACTGAATCTGTTGCATCTATTAGACAGGACATATGCCCATTTGAGAAAGATGATGATGATGTGTATAGTGTTCGATCTCACATCGTTCCCCAAACCCCTATGATTTCTAACTTGATGCAGGATGATGACTTGCATTTCTTGGATACTTGTGAACCATCTTATTCTCCTTCGGAGCAACTTTCATACCCTTTAGTCAAATATTCTTCTCATTTTGTGAATGTTCTTGTGGCAAATAATGATTGTGAGATGGAAAGTGTAATATTTGAGGAAACTTCGTGTTTGGATGCTTTGACTAATGTTCTTTCTGAGGATAACATTGAGGATTTTGGTTCATGTGAATTTGAGAGTGTGTCATTTGATGTCAATTTTGAGGTTTTGGAAAGAGGGTTGAACATAGGAAGACCAAACGGACGAGAGTCGGGAAGAGAGTGCAATTTGGAATGATACTTTGAGTGAAGGCAGTTTTAGTATTGAGGATAGTTGGGATTGCGAATTTAATTTCTTTGAAAAACCTATTTTAGAGAAATTTGACTTTTCCCATTGTTTTGAAGAGGGATCTATTTTACCCATTGATTACCTTGATCTCGATTCCCTTACACCTTCGCTTGAGCCTATGATTATGGATGAGGATTGTGAGACTCTTTTAGAAGAGATTGTTTTGGCTCTTGGTTTCTCGTTTGATGGTTGTTTGCTTAAGAACATTGAAGATGGCGATCATAACAACTTTTTCGAAGAAGTTGAAAAATGTAAGTTTGATGGTTTGAGTAGTTTTCAGTTATTTGACTCTTCTTTTGTGCAATTTGAGTCAAATGATAAGACTTTGGATAATTTTGAGATATTTGATTTGTATGTCTTTTCTCATAAACTGCTCACTACTCTTCTTACTTTTCATGCTTATTATTGGTCATGCATGTTAATGTTGATTCCTTATAACCACTTTGCTGATGATTGGTTTAGCTTGTTTGACAAGCTAATGCGGTCCTTGACCAATTTTTTATCCGATTCATTAGGCTGTTGAGATGTGTTCTATATATTTTATTTGCTTGTCTTGTGTTTTTTTTTGTTGTTTTTTTTGTGTAGGTATCGTTTTTTTTTCAACGGAGACATCGACAATTCCGATAATGAAGAGGATGCTTTGATGATGTTTGGGGATGTCTCCTGTTTATGTATCTTGTAAGTAGTCTCATTTTTTTGCCTTTTGTGCTTTCATCGTCTTTCATATCTTTCCCCATATTTTTTATGCCTCTTATCGTTTATTGTACACAATGAGGGCATTGTGTAATTTGGTTTGGGGAGGGTATGCATCTGTTGTTTTCATCCATCTGCATATTTCTTGTATTTCCGTTAGAAAAAAATCCAAAAATATGTTTTTGTATTTAGTCGAGTCTTAGTCGAGTCGGAATGGTTATATTGCTCTTATGTCTTCATTAGCTTGTTTATGCCTTGTATCGTTAGCGTTTTTGTATATAATTACATGCATCATTCTCTTGTCATTGATTAGCTTTACTGAACGAATAAACTTGACTCATTTTTGGAAAACTACTCAGAATTGTAAGGAATTAGAGCCTTAAACTGATGACATTTATGATCAGTTTCTTTTAGGATTGAGAGTAGTACTCCTTATGAGACATGTAACATCAAATTGCATAAGCATGACCTTCGTCTCTTGATACCTGTATGCATTCGGTTTGTGGTTTTGACACGTGTGGAAGAGGCAATCATTTTCTTTTATCTAATTCCCATGAACTTCACATAGCCAAATTGACCAGTTTTGACCCGTTTATTAACTATACGCCATAAATTGCCTACCCTAGTCAAGCTAGTTGGTTAACTAGACGGAATTATTTTTTTGGGTGAGATTTGGTACTAGGTTGATTGAAGAAGGGAATTGAAAAGAAAAAATCGATGAAGCAAAAAAAGGAAAAAAAGAAAGGAAAGAAGAAGAAAAGAAAAAAAATGAAGTGAAACTAGAAGAAGAATGTGTTTTTGCTATGTGAAAAGAATTGATCTCTCTAATTTCATAGTTATTAGTGGGAAGCGATTTTGATAAGGCGCTTGTTGCTATGCCTAATTTCTTCGAATGGAGTTTGGTGAGAACTGAATGTTTACTGTTGATGGGTGTAATGAATACTAGCTTGACTTTTACCTCCTCATATCCATATCGTTTTGCCCCTTCTTACCCGATTAGCCTCACTTTATACTATATATAAGTTCTTGGCACGTGTCCTTTCCCGATAGAATGCGTATGTACGATTAGTAGAGATTAATTTCATGTTAGATTGCATGCATGTTCTTGTAAGTCGCAGTTTAGGTGAGTGTTTTGTCTTTCCATTTTTACATAAACTCACAATATCACCCGTTTTGTGTGATGAGCGATCCGTGAGAGTCCGACATAGACGAGTCTTGCAAGGTTGAAAGTTCAGTATTGTTGTCATTTGTTAAGTTTGTTGTATGTGGTTATTTACATTAATTTTCAACGTTGCGCATTGGTACGGTTCGAGTAACTTTGGAGCATATTCCGCTATAAGTTGTATACCGTTCCATTAGGATGTTTTCTTTGTCTTGTGCTTGCTTGGGACAAGCAAGGGTTCGGTTTGGGGAGGTTTGATGCGTGCAATTTATATATGATTATTCCGTCTTTTACGCACGCATTTCCATGCATATCGAGTAGCATTGTCTACTATTTTCCCCCGAATTTGATACTTTGTGGTCATGTTGCATCTTATGTAGGTTTGAACTCATGGACACATAAAGAAGGCAAAAATCGTGCTTAAAGATGAACTCTTATGCGAAATAAGAAAAGAGAATGATCGTTTCCAAACAGGTCAAATTAAAACGTGAATATCTTGAGTTCTACAACTCCAATTGAGCTGCCTTTAGTTGCGTTGGAAATCTCTTTCTCTTAACTTTCCAACGGTATATTACACACCCGATTTGAAGAAGTAACGAATAAATGGCAAGCGTTTGAAGTTGAGCGCGTAGTGCTGAGAACGGGTCAAGATAGTCGAACGACTATCCATAATAGTCGACCGACTATTCTCGAGACTGGACGAAGACCGAGCCTTTCCTAATTTGATGTTTAGTATTAATAAGACTTTTGGGCTTTTGTTTTAGCTTAGTATTTAATAAACTATTAGACTAGAATTCTAAAACCTCGACAACCTCTGCAATCTCTTTTTTTATGCTTCTAATTCTCTTTAGACTACTCTCTTTAGATTTCTCTTTACCAAAAACTTTTAGATCTAGATTTATGAATTCTTTTCTACTCTTCCTTTAAACTCGGTAATCTAATTCTTTCTTTGTTCTTTCTTATTCTCTTTGTTTTTAATTCTTTCTCTCTTAATCTTATTAATTCTTTTATTCTTAATTTCTCTTTACATCTATTCGCTATGCTTAATTTACTTATCATCTTTATTATTGTTGTCGTAAATTTCTCCATGAGTAGCTAATTTTCCTTGCTAGGGTTTAGGGGATCCATGAATTGAATACGATTGCTAATTAGTTTACAGATCTTTCAATGATATTGTGTCTATGTTGTTAATTGTAGCATTTAATTGAGATTAATTGATTAAGTCGACGTAATTGATTAATTGAATTGGTGAACTCGAACCTAAGATCGGAAGCCGGGTAAGAGTTAGACCTGCTACAACACATTAGTTTGCCCTAATAAGATCGGAAACCGTTAGAAGCATGCTAGGGTGAATAGCGGACCGGAAGGACCGGGTAAGATTATTTGATGCGCGTATTTTATATACACTTTTTATGCCTTTTATACGTGCATTCTCGTGTTTATTGAATAGTGAAAACTATTATTTTGCCCCGAATTGGCTACTTTGTGGTGTGTATTGTCCTATTGCAGAAACGGAAGACAAAGGAGCTAAAACGAACCAAAACCGGGCCAAAGCGAAGCTGGAAGGAGATGTTCGCTGAACTGGAGAATAGTCGACCGACTATTAAGATAGTCGGCCGACCATGACGATAGTCGACCGACTATTATTATAGTCGGCCGACGATTCTGGAGGTGCAGAGATCAAGTTAATGAATCAAAAGTCGACCGACAATTTCTTGGGCCGCGGACAGGTTTCCTATTCAGCAAGTTATTTCCTAATCAGTTTTAACCTATGTTTATAAATAGGCTTTTCAGCCACAAAACAACTTACTACTCTTTAGATTTCTTTTAGACTTCTTCTCTACTTTTATTCTCTCTAGTTTAATTTCTTCCCAAAAACTCGGTTATTGTAAGAACTTTTGGATTTGAATCGCCTTCATTCCTTTGGTAATACTATTAATCTTTCTTCCTTCTTCTTTGTTCTTGATTGATTCTTTTCCTTCATACTAATTTATTATTATTCGTGATGTTTAATCTATTGAATTTTTTTATTAATCTTGTTGTCATTGAAATAATCATGAGTAGCTAATTTCCCTCGCTAGGATTTAGGGGATCTGCGAATTGAATGTGGTCGCTAAATAATTTATAGATGTGTCAATAATATTGTGTCTGAGTTGTCAATTGTAGCATTTAATTGAGATTAATTGATTAAGTCGACGTAATTGATTAATTGAATTCGGTAAACTTGAACCTAAGATCGGAAGCCTGGTAAAAGTTAGACCTTCTACAACACATTAGTTTGTCTTAATAAGATCGGAAGCCTTTAGACGCATGCTAGGGTGAATAACGGACCGGAAGGACCTTTTCAATACCCCTTAGACCAATATCTGCGACAGACCTGTGATTTAGACCGTGACCATATGAGATTCGTAGTGAACCGACAATCCTAGTTTTCTCTCCATATATTTATTCATCTTAAATTCATCTTATTTTATTTTAGTTATTTCTTCCCTTTTAATTCTCTTTTCTTCACTACTTTAGTTTAGATAAACACAATTAAAAACCCCCGATTTTTTACGTAGATAGACTTTAATTACGAGTAGAATTTATTTGTCTCCTTGGGGATACGATCCTGACTTCCCTAGCTATATTTTTAGTTAGACCTAAGTTGGTTATCTTTGATAGGTATACGACTAGCTTATCAAATTTTGGCGCCGTTGCCGGGGAGACGGTTAATTTTACTTGTCTTTTTAGTTTATCTTTTGTCTCAGGGAACTTTCGTTCCTTGAGACGGTTCTCATATTTTCCTTCTTAGTTCTGTGTATGCCCAGGTCTAACAGGTCCGAGATTCATCCTTTTGATCCCGAACCCGAGAAGACTTTACGAGCTAGACGAAGTTTTTGGAGGGAAATACGTCAAGCGGAGAAATCTAATTCGCTTGATCCAGTGTCCACTAACTTAGAAGTGGAATATTCGTCTCACGAAGAGGACGACTCAAGTACCAAATCAGACGCGGAGTCAGATATCTCAATTACGATCATGCCGCTGAAGCTTTCCACTCACTCCGAGCCAACTCAGGCTAACATCTCAAAAGGATGGAAGCTACCGACTCCTACCACTGGCTCTTTCGAGATTCGTCCCGCTTATATTAATTTAGTGGAGCGAAATACCTTCTCGGGCAATAAAAACGAAGACCCCGGACAGCATATGGAAATATTCACTGATTATTGTTGTTCGATTCCAATTGCTCCCGGGGTAACACAAGAACAAGTAATGGAGGCCTTATTTCCATTTTCTCTTGCAGGTCCAGCCCGTAGATGGTATCGAGACTTGGATAAAGCAGCAGCCAACATTAATGACTGAAACTCATTGGTGCTTGCTTTTTATAAGCATTACTACTCTCCTCAGCGCACCAATCAGATACGGAGTCAGATAACCAGTTTTAAGCAAGGACCATTGGAAGATCTTAACGAAACATGGACTAGATTTAAGGGTCTAGTCCGTTCTATTCCTCACCACGGATTCGAGCCATGGTTCTTATGTAATCAATTTTATAACGGTTTAATTGATGATAATCGTGCTATTCTTGATGGTGCAGCTAACGGACGTTTCCAGAACAATGTTGATGATGACAAGGGTTGGAAATTGATCGAGGAGATGGCCACGCATCGAGCCGAATATGGAAATCCAAGGGGAAGTGTTCGGGTAGCCGCAGCGGAAACCAGTGAGATTATGGCTCAATTTGATCATCTTCATGCCCGTCTCGATAAAATTCAAAATCCACCTCATAGAAACGAGTCGAATCAGCAAACTGTCCATGCCATGATCAAACAAGAGGCAATGTGTGAGCGATGTGGTATCGAAGGCCATAGCGCGTGGGAATGAATGACCGGGATGGAACAAGTTCTAGCTTTTCAACACTTCAAGCAAGGTAATCCCTATTCTAATTACTACAATGAGAGGACTAGGGAGCATCCGAACTTCAGTTGGACGAGTCAGAATGTGTTGAACCCAGTTCCTCAGCCGAAGCAACAAGCTTATGTTCCGCCTCATCGCGGACATCAACAAGGCTTCCAAAAGCCTCTAGCTCTTCCACCGCCGACTCAACCTCTTGCTATTCTTCCTTCACCGCCCGCGACTCCGGCTCCAGTTCCTAGTGAATATCAGGAATTGAAGAGTATGATACAATCTCTCATGATCCAGATGCAGAAAAGTGACCAATCTAAAGATGCACAGATCAAGATGTTGGAGACGCAGGTGGCGCAGCTTGCCACAAATCAGTCTGCTAGGCAACCGGGCACACTACCGTCACAGCCGGAAAAATCGCACGATACGGTCAACGCGATTCAGCTTCGTAGCGGCCTTACTTATGACGAGCCCAAGATGCCTAGTTACCATAATTCTGTTATTGTGGATGATGTAATTAAGGATGTAATAGATGATGATGTATCGTTAAAAACTGTTGAAACTGCTGTGAATGACGAACTGGTCAATAATAGTCGACCGACTATTTCAGATAGTCGGCCGACTATCATTGACAGATTAACAGAAACTGCAGGTATGGAGGAAAATAGTCAACCGACTATCCCTGATAGTCGACCGACTATTACTAATAGTCGACCGACTATCTCTGATAGTCGGCCGACTATTCCAGAGGCAGGATCCAGATCCGAGACGGTTGCTGCTAATAAGCTGTCTGATGCTGAAGTGGAAACGGGTGTTCTACGAGATAAAGCAGTTGAACCGGTCAAAATTCAAGTTCCTTTTCCTAGCCGTTTGAAGAATAAGAAGGTCGAGAACCAAGTTCAGTAAGTTTATGGAGGTAGTCAAGAATCTCCAGGTAACCGTTCCCTTCACGAAATCAATTACCCAGGTACCCTCTTACGCAAAATTTATGAAAGATATTATGACCCGTAAGAGGAACTTTAATGAACATGAGACTATTGCTTTTACTACTGAGTGTAGTGCTCTAATTCAAAATAAGTCTCCACCTAAACTGAAAGACCCGGGTAGTTTTTCCATACCATGCACCATAGGCACCCATGTAATCGATAAAGCCTTATGTGATTTGGGTGCAAGTGTCAGTGTCATGTCCTATATACTTTGCGAGAAACTGAATATGGGTCAGCTTAAAGTCACAAGTGTGACTCTTCAGATGGCTGATAGGTCGGTCAAACGTCCTCTAGGAATCTTAGAGGATTTCCCCGTTAGGATAGGTAAACTCTTTATACCTGTCGATTTTATTGTCCTAGATATGGCTGAGGATACTCAAATTCCTATAATTTTGGGTAGGTCGTTTCTACATACTGCGGGGGCCCTCATAGATGTCAAGCACGGACGCTTGACTCTAAAGGTGGGGGACGATAAAGTGACCTTTAACTTGGCTAACACATTAGCTAAGCCTATGATAGAAGACACATGCTATGCTCTCGATATCATTGATGATGCTGGTTTTGATGTTTGTATCGGTTCCCTGAGTAGGGACAAACTCGAGGCTTTGATGTGTTTAGACACTTGTGCAGGTGATGAGCTTAATGATGATGTTGTGTGGGATATGCTAGGATCTACACACTATATACCGGACCATGTATTTCGAGACGATTCTAAGTCTTGTTCCGTCATCATAAGTAATAAGGTAGACAAGAAGAAGTCCACCGCGAGGAATCGTTTCAAGGTGAATGACCAACATCAACATATTAAGGACGAGAAAGGAGGCGGAGTCGAGGTTTTGCACCTCGATACAGTCACCAACTGAGCAAGGTGACTACGGTCGTGCGGGACCTTAAACCAGCGCTGACCGGGAGGCAACCCGGGTTGTAAAACAATTGTACCTGCATTTAGTTAGTTAGAGCATATTTAATTTTCTGCATTATAGATTTTGTGAGGGTTAGAACGAGGGTCTGAAAGTTTGAATTAAGTTTTGCAGAAAACAGGCTGCTGACGGAAAACTGGAACTGGACAGCAATAGTCGACCGACTATTTTCAATAGTCGGCCGACTATTATTTTAGTCGGTCGACAATTATGGAAAAGTCGCGCAACTTGGCTGACAATTTCCGTCAAATAAGTTTTTTCTCTCTTTACTCTATTTCATTTACTTTTAATTTGAAATAAAATCCTAAACCCTATTTTCTTACTCCTCCCACCTACCTCCATCCTTACCTTCATCCTCTTCATTCAAATCTTCATCTTCAACCTCTACCCATCTTCTTCTCCCCGTTACTATCTCCTTTAATCTTTTCATCCTTGCTATTTTCTTGTCTTTATTAAAAATTGTAACTACTTTCCAGCCATTCAAGTAAGTTTTCTTGTGTTGATTTTCATTTTTTTTCTCGTCTACCTGCTGCGCTGTACGTTCTCTACTGTTCGCCGGAGTCGCCGACTATCGGAATAGTGGGGCGACTATTCTAATAGTTGGACGACTATTACGATAATCAGGCGATATCGTTCTGTCGGGCGATTTTTTTTTCGCGATTGCTTGGTTTCTGTCGCGGTACTTCAGGCTGTTTGAATTTCGGATTTTGGCTTGGTTCTGTCTCAGATTTATGCTATTACTCATTTTGTTTACCCAAATTTGTTGATTTCATCCACATTATAGTGTTTTTACCCAAATTTCAGTTATGAAATTAGGGTTTTGATTTCAATTGATTTGGGGGTTTTTGTGTGAGTAGTAAAATAGTCTGATTTTTTCTATTTCAGGTCAAAATGGATGCAAAAAGACAACGCCAGGGAAGTACAAGGCGTCGGGTCGACATTAGCCGAGAGTCAGCGCCAACTCAGGACCTCGTTCCATTTCCCGAGGAGAGCATACCGGAATACCCAAACATTCAGTTTGCCTCGGCTGATCAGAGGGAGCGCTTTGTCCAGTTGGCAGCTCTTAAGGTAACCCCGACACGGTTCCTAGACCGTGAGCTCTTGGGCAGGTTAGGCATTTATCAGCCTGTTGTTGACTTACTTAATGGCATTGGTATGAGTGGGCTAATTTATATGCTTGAATTCACGTATAAGGGTCTTACTCTTGAGTTTTTTTAGTAGTTTCAATTTCTTTAGTGACATGAACTGGGACACACCATGCATATTTTTCAGACTCTTTAACACGAGTATTTCTAGGACCGTTCGCGAGTTCGGTCAACTTTTAGGTGTCACTAGCGAAGGGGATTCAATACATCCCCCTCGCCGTCTAGCCAATGATATCTGGTCTTGCATTACTGATCGTAATACGGGTCGTAAGCGGGGCAACGAAGTCCATCACCCGGCCATCCGATATTGGCTTCGTCTGATAGGGTGCATCATTTACGGACGTACTGAGCCGAACAATGTTAATGCCGATGAATTAGAGAGTCTAGCAGGCTATCTTAACATCGATAGCGAGCGGCCATATGTCATGAATGTGGCCGCCCTTGTTGCCCACCATTTCCAACATATCGGAAATGGGCTTGTAGCTGTCATTCATTGTGGGGGTCTCGTTTCCCACATCGGTAGTAGGCTTTTTCCGGACTTCCCGTACGGGGAGGAACCTATAGGACACGATCTTCCATCTGCCGCGCTACTCGAGAGTCGTCTTTTGGACTTGTCTATCCTTAGGAATCTTCATTGGCTAGGTCCTGATTTGAGTTGGCGCATAGCAAAGGACGAATCAGTTATCCTCCCTTATAATCTACCACCTCTTACCCCCTACTCCCATCTCCCCTTTGGTCCTGAAAGGGACCCTCCACCGTATCCCTCCTATTTGCTACCACTTAGGAGGGATCTTCAGACCCCAACACACTTCGCACCCGAGACGGGTGGACCATCCCGACCTCCTCGAAAATCTCGAGGGGGTGGCCGATCGACTAGCCATGCATCACATACACCATCTTTTGCGGCTGGACCTTCGGTCCCACCACGACCTCCTTATGCATATCCATATACTGAATATTCTGATGTGCCTGCATATCCTGCCCACTTTGTGCCTCCTCCGCCATAGGTTACACTTGCGGTCCTCGACCAAGCGGGTGGTCCCTGGAATGCTTAATGAGTTGTGCCACCGGATGGCAACGGTACAGCTAATCAGGCATTTGCCGACTTTCCATGTTACAACAATGGAGTGCAGATCGGCCTGATCTCTCCTACGGGTTGGCACCCGACTTACTACACCTACCCCGAGGGAGGCTATGGTAACAATGCCGGGAATGAGCAGAGAGATGACGAGGAGGGAGATGACGATGATGGAGATGAGGATAGTGGAAGTGGTGATCAAGAGGAGAGCGGTGACGAGAGCTCCGATTAGGACGGTTTGGGGAGGTCTCCGTCTGTATATATCTTGTAAGTAGTTCTTCTTTTTCTTTTTGCACTTCCATCGTTTTGCATTCCTTCCCCGTATTTATTATTGCCTCTTATTGTTTGTTGTACACAGTGAGGGCATTGTGCGATTTGGTTTGGGGAGGGTATGCATCTGTCTGTTTTCATCCATCTGCATATTTCTGCATTTCCGCATGCATTTAAAAAAAATCACAAAAAAATATGTTTTTGCATTTAGTTGAGTTGAAATGCTATGTAGCGATGATGATAATGCTTCTATGTTTTCATTTAGTTGCTTGTGCTAGTGCGCCGTTAGAGTTTTTGTATATAATTTGGTTAATGGTACTGAACAAATAAACTTGGCTTATTGTTGGCAAACTACTCAGATTTTTAAGGAATTTGAGCCTAAAACTAATGACATCCATGATCATTTTCATTTAGGTTGAGAGTAGTACTCCTTATGAGACATGTAATATCAAACTGCATAAGCATGACATTCGTCTCTTAGGTACTTGTACGTTTTTGACTCGTGGTTTTGACATGTGCGAAAAAGGCAAATCCTTTCTTTTAATTAATTCCCATGAGCCTCACATAGCCAAATTGACCTGTTTGACCCGTTTTTCAACTACATGCCATATTTTGCCTACCCTAGTCAGCTACTAGATTAGTTGAACGGAATTGTTTTTTCCGGGTTGATTGTGGTATCGTGATGATTGGAAAAAAAGGGGAATTGAAAAAAAAAGTTGAAAAGAAAAACAAATCAATGAGAAAAAAATCTTGAAAGAGAAAAAAAAAAGGAAAGCAGAAAAGAAAAAAATGAAGTGAAACTAGAAGAAGAATGTGTTTTTGCTATGAAAAAAGAATTGATCTCTCTAATTTCATAGTTATTAGTGGGAAGCGGTTTTGATAAGGCGCTTGTTATTATGCCTAATTTCTTCAACTAGAGTTTGGGGAGAACGAAATGAATTTTATGTTGATTGTAGTTGTACTAGCTTGGCTTTTACCTCCACATATCCATATCGTTTTGCCCCTTCTTACCTGATTAACCTCACTTTATACCATATGTAAGTCCTTGGCACGTGTCTTTTCCCGATAGAATGCGTATGTACGGTTATTAGAGATTGACTTCATGTCAGATTGCATTCATGTTCTTATAGGTAGCAGTTTAGGTGAGTGCTTTGTCTTTCCAATTTTACATAAACTCACAATATCACCCGATTTGTGTGATGAGCGATCCGTGAGAGTCCGACATAGACGAGTCTTGCAAGGTTGAAGGTTCGGTACTGTTGTCATTGGTCAAGCTTGTTGTATGTGGTTGTTTTTATTTATTTTAATCGTTGCGCATTGGTTAGGTAACTTTGGAGCATATTCCGCTATGAGTTATGTAAATTCCATTAGGATTGAGTTATCGTTTTGTGCTGGCTTGAGGACAAGCAAGGGTTTGGTTTGGGGAGATTTGATGCGCGTATTTTATATACACTTTTTATTCCTTTTATACGCGCATTCTCGTGTTTATTGAATAGTGAAAACTATTATTTTGCCCCGAATTGGCTACTTTGTGGTGTGTATTGTCCCTTTGCAGAAACGGAAGACAAAGGAGCTAAAACTAACCAAAACCGGACCAAAGCGAAGCTGGAAGGAGATGTTCGCTGAACTGGAGAATAGTCGACCGACTATTAAGATAGTCGGCCGACCATGACGATAGTCGACCGACTATTATTATAGTCGGCCGATGATTCTGGAGGTGCAGAGATCAAGTTAATGAATCAAAAGTCGACCGACTATTTCTTGGGCCGCGGTCAGATTTCCTATTCAGCAAGTTATTTCCTAATCAGTTTTAACCTATGTTTATAAATAGGCTTTTCAGCCACAAAACAACTTACTACTCTTTAGATTTCTTTTAGACTTCTTCTCTACTTTTATTCTCTCTAGTTTAATTTCTTCCCAAAAACTCGGTTATTGTAAGAACTTTTGGATTTGAATCGCCTTCATTCCTTTGGTAATACTATTAATCTTTCTTCCTTCTTCTTTGTTCTTGATTGATTCTTTTCCTTCATACTAATTTATTATTATTCGCGATGTTTAATCTATTGAATTCTTTTATTAATCTTGTTGTCATTGAAATAATCATGAGTAGCTAATTTCCCTCGCTAGGATTTAGGGGATCTGCGAATTGAATGTGGTCGCTAAATAATTTATAGATGTGTCAATAATATTGTGTCTGAGTTGTCAATTGTAGCATTTAATTGAGATTAATTGATTAAGTCGACGTAATTGATTAATTGAATTCGGTAAACTTGAACCTAAGATCGAAAGCCTGGTAAAAGTTAGACCTGCTACAACACATTAGTTTGCCCTAATAAGATCGGAAGCCTTTAGACGCATGCTAGGGTGAATAGCGGACCGGAAGGACCTTTTCAATACCCCTTAGACCAATATTTGCGACAGACCTGTGATTTAGACCGTGACCATATGAGATTCCTAGTGAACCGACAATCCTAGTTTTCTCTCCATATATTTATTCATCTTAAATTCATCTTATTTTAAAAACCCCCAATTTGTTACGTAGATAGACTTTAATTACGAGTAGAATTTATTTGTCTCCCTGTGAATTCGATTCCGACTTCCCTAGCTATATTTTTAGTTAGACTGTAGTTGGTTATTTTTGATAGGTATACGACTAGCTTATCACTAAACGTTTCAAAGGTCTCAAACAGGTAAAAAATTTCAAACGGAACAAGAAATTAAACGCGCCCAACGTATGAAACGTTTCGAACGGGTCAAATATTAAACGCGTCGAATGTGTCGCATGTTTCAAATATTAAAAGGCCAAATGTGTCAAACCGGTGAAGTACTAAACGTTTCAAAGGTCTCAAACGGGTAAAAAAATTCAAGCGGGTCAAGAAATTAAACGCGTCAAACATGTGAAACGTTTCAAACGGGTCAAATATTAAACGCGTCGAGTGTGTCGAACGTTCCAAACATTAAAAGGGTCAAATGTGTCAAACGGGTGAAGTATTAAACATTTCAAAGGTCTCAAACGGTTCAAAAATTTCAAACGGGTCATGAAATTAGATGCGCTTAACGTGTGAGTGTGGACATGACATAGGTCCACCCCGACGCGACCACGCGCGGGTTTGGGGAGGCGAATGAATCTCCATATGAGAATGGATCGAATTGAAATTTAAATCGAAGTGGAGTCGCCACCGAACTTTGTGGGAGTTTGGGCCCGTTCGAACCCACTCTATGTCTTAGTGGGCCGTGTACAAAATACGGCCCATTCCGATGTTAGAGTTTATTGGGTTCGTCCCTTTGCATTTGATACCGATACCGATATTATCGGATACCGTGTATTGAATGACTCTCGCGTGCTAATGGTTTCGGATATCCGGAAACCACGGTTCTGAGTAAGGGGTGAGGGTACGTGTTGGGGAGTTCACAAAGAACCCCCAACCCCTCCCGCACATTAGCGGCCTCTACTAGGATATCGTTTGATTTTGAAATACGCGTGTTAGTAATACGATGAATGATATGCAAACATTGTTTTCCCTAAACATGCGAAAAATTGAATGGGTTGCTAAGTCGATTTAATGCATCTAAAATTAACGTCAAAGTTGTATTTAGGCATGCGAGATTCGTTTTAGTCCAATAAAACAAATGAAAAGAAATCGCTACAAACATGAATAAACAAGTTAGTAACGGTTTGTAAATAATAATAAATAAATAAATAGATACGATGACATGAATGATTTGGAAAAGTTTATGACACGTGATGGATTAAACACGTGTTGACCGAGGTCAAGAAAAATATTTATCGAAACCTGAAATATGCCGAGAAAAGCCGCTGTCACTACTACAAATGAGCACTTGGGCCACGGCTGGATTCGTGGCAAAAGTGCTAAATTTTCGTGGCTAAAGTACTTTGCCACGGAAATATCATCCGTGGCGCAAGTGGCCGTGGCAAACAAATAGCCACGGGAAAAAAAGCGTGACAAGTATTGATTTTATTGCCACAGAGTCTCCCGTGGCTAGAATTAATTTTTTGCCACGGATTATCCTGTGGCCAAATATTTATTCCTGTGACAAAATATATAATAAATTAAATAAATTAATAACCGTAAGAATTCTCTACCCCTATAGTAGTCATATCTGGAACGGTTACTAGCTTTTTAGCCGAGTCATTCCAATATTATTTAATTTCACTATACGCATAGCATCAAACGGTTATTTAATTTCACTATACGCATAGCATCAAACGGTTACTAGCTCTTTAGCTTAGTCATTCCAATATTATTTAATTTCACTATACGCATAGCATCAAAGAGCCTTCCCAGGAGGTCACCCATCTTAACACTACTCTCACTCAAGCACGCTTAACTGTGGAGTTCTTATGATCAGCTACTAGAAATGAAATTGAACTTTATTGACCTAATCATTGATTTGAATTCTTATAAAGTGATTATTTTTTTCACAAACTACATTTACTTTTGAGTAATTAATTTCTTTTCCCAATGATTTACATATAATGAGTACAAAATTATTATTCCGGAAAAAAAAAATATTCGAAGATGATTTTCGGACTCATGATTTCATTAATTTATCAATATTTTTATTTTAGTTTCTATTTTCCACGTTCTTTTATTGGTAGTTCTTTCGATATGTTTTTTTTCTTTTCGTTATCGGTCGTTATTTTATTTCATCAGTTTTTTAACCTCATTGAGTTTCCTCTTGCCTACTTCAAGTTTTATCCGAATTTTATTTTTCATTAAGTAAATTTTATTTCAAATTCATTTTTTTTAAAAAATCTTCCAAATAATATTACAGAACAGTTATCGACTTAAACAGTTGACGATAAATTAATTTTTGATTTTCTCACTATTAGTTTTTAATTATTAGATTTTCTTACCTGTATTTGTTAATTATTTGATTTTCTCAATTATACCTCTCTTTTTTTGAAAAATTATTTTGACTGGTTATTGAACTTAGGCACGACTTTCTAATACATTAATCTTTCTTCCAAACCAAACAACTTGAAAGACAACAAATTTACAAAAATAATTATTGTTTTCGCAGTCAACGTTAATTCCATAACAAAATATAGACCGATTAGAATTCTTAAATACGAGTTTTATAAAGCGGTTTTTTTTCACACTGAAAATATTGTAAGAAAATCAATAATTTGGAAAAAAATTCCTGCTCAGTCACTTTCTTTTTAAGTTTTTTTGTCTTAAAAAGAAGTGTATTACATGTGAACAAATTAATTAATTAAGCGGTAAAAATGAAAGAGTCTTAAATAATATTAGACGTGTTAATGATGAATGATCAATCACATACTAATTTTACTTGATATGCTATGTACGCTGCATTTTAGCTAGCATATATTACGCTATGTAAATGTTAGTTGTCTTTCAAAAGTCGTACTTAAGATTATAAAATTTTAATAAAACATATTGTCAGATTAATAGAAATCAATTGCTTCAAAAATGATGATTAATAAAAAATCAACAAATTAGCCAACCAAAGTTTTATTGTATTTAATTTTACAAAAAATCTATTTTTTTTCTTAAAACTAAATAAAATAATACGAATTTTTTTTATAAATAAAATATTTTCAAATTTAATATTATTTTCTTCATATTATCTTTAGCTTTGAATTTTAATGAATTTTTAAGATCAATATTTGACACTTGGCTTAACTTGAAAGTAATTTGATTAAAGTTCGGAGAACCATTAGCCACATGCGTTTATTACATCTGTGGCAAAAAAATAATTTCGCCACGGAAGTTAATTATATCATGGCTAAATAATATTTGCCACTGAACAAATTCGTGGCTAAGTATATTTTTGTCACGGGTGTGGCATATTTCGTTACAAGAGTGATCATTGGCCACGACTTTAATAAAATTCGTGGCACAAGTGAATTTTTGCCACGGAAAAAATGTTCCCGTGGCATATTTTTTTTCCCAAGTAGTGAATCAAATTTTTCCCGTGGCTAGATAAAATTTAGCCACAAATAACAAATTTCTGTGGCATAATTCGTGGCGCAAGTGTCAATTTGTTGTAGTGTGTTTTGTTTAAGAAACGATGCTGGAAAAATTATAACGAAATTGTTTTTTTATGTCGCGTTTTTAAGGAGTTCGCGCGACTCGCGCGGGACAGGCGACTCGCCCGGGACGCGTGCGGCTCGCATCACGGGCTGTTCTCGAGTTCGTTTTTCAGTAAATCGATAGCTTTATTAAATCGCGTATAAATATAGCATGATTTACACTCGACTTAATTTTGCGATATTCGTTATATTCGATATTCGATTATGAAATCGATATCAAATAATCGAAACGATTTTTGGAAAAGAAAAAAAAGTTTTTGTAAATTGTTTCGGAAATCGAAAAAAAACAATGTTAATTCCCTCCGCGTTAAAATTCGTCGTATTTTGTTTTTAAAACCATGTAACGATTTTTTAGCATCAATGAGATTAATTTAGTTCTTTTTGATACGATATTCGACTATAGAGTCGATATCGTATTTTAGGAACGTTTGTTTTATATGAAAATAGTTTGTAGTATCGATATTAGAAAAATGTGACGATGATGACCCATAAATAAAAGCGGACCGACGACGCAAAAAGGAAGGAAAAAGACGAGGAAAAGAGAAGGAGAAAGGAGAGAACGGGTTTGATTTTACACCCTCAACCTACATGCTTTGTATTCTCGGAACGGAGCTCGTCGGACTGTGGCTTAGACACGGGAGCGTCGAGATAATGTCGGTGAGTTATGGTGGTATAGGACGTGTAAGGTGTCGGGTTTGAGGTGGCCGGTTTTTCTCGGGTTTAGGCGGCGTGATCTCGGGTTTGTATTATCGATTATTCGATGCTATTATTGCTAATGGATGTCGGTGTTTTTTTTTTGTAGTTATGATCGATGTGTAAAAGGTTACTTGCATGGGAAGAAACACCCGGTTTAGATGGAGTAGGATTCCGACTTTGGATAGGAAAAGGTTACTTGCATGGGAAGAAACACCCGGTTTAGATGGAGTAGGATTCCGACTTTGGATATGAAAGGATTCCTACTTTGTAGCTGATATTTGTGTAGTATTTGACTTTAAGTTAGATTTTTGAAGTGGCGTGACAGATTTTTATGTCTCGGAAATGTCTTTGACCGGGGTTTGACCCGGTTGCTAAAAGACGATTTTGCCCTTGGTGTCGGTTTTGACCCAAATTAGTCTCATTTGACAGGAAACGACCCACTGGGCTTGGATTTGAGGTCTGTTTTGTGAGATTTTTACTCCGCTAAAATCTCGTGCCAACTACTATTGATTCCGAGTCCGAAAATCGAGTTTATTAAGTCATGTTTGCGTCCGATTATCATCGGGTGTTTTTTGGAAACTGCTATAGACACCTAGCGGTCAAAATGTGGATGTCTACAGTGAGACATTTTGAGCGGGTCAAATATTAAACGCGTCGAATGTGTCGAACGTTCCAAATACTAAAAGGGTCAAATGTGTCGAATGGGTGAAGTATTAAACGTTTCAAGGGTCTCAAACGGGTCAAGAAATTAAATGCGTCAAACATGTTAAACGTTTCAAACGGGTCAAATATTAAACGCGTCGAGTGCGTCGTACGTTCTAAATATTAACAGGGTCAAATGTGTCAATCGGGTGAAATATTAAACGTTGCAAAGGTCTTAAACGGTTCAAAAATTTCAAACGGGTCATGAAACTAGATGCGTTTAACGTGTGAAACATTTCGAACGGGTCAAATATTAAACGCGTCGAATGTGTCGAACGTTCCAAATATTAAAAGGGTCAAATGTGCCAAATGGGTGAAGTATTAAACGTTTCAACGGTCTCAAACGGGTCAAGAAAATAAACGCGTCCAACGTGTGAAAAGTTTCAGACTGGTCAAATATAAAACGCGTCGAATGTGTCGAACGTTCCAAATATTAAAAGGGTCAGCTATGTAAAATGGATCAAGTATTAAACATGTCAAAGGTCTTAACTGGGTCAAAAATGTCAAACGGGTCAAGAAATTAAACGCGTCCAACGTTTGAAATGTTTCGAATGGGTCAAATATTAAACGCGTCGAATATTTCAAATATTAGAAGGTCAAATGTGTCATACGGGTGAAGTATTAAACGTTTCGAAGGTCTCAAACGGTTCAAAAATTTCAAACGGGTCATGAAATTAGATGCGTTTAACGTGTGAAACATTTCGAACGGGTCAAATATTAAACACGTCGAATGTGTCAAACGTTCCAAATATTAAAAGGGTCAAATGTGTCAAGTGGGTGAAGTATTGAACGTTTCAAACGTCTCAAACGGGTCAAGAAATTAAATGCGTCAAACATGTTAAACGTTTCAAACGGGTCAAATATTAAACGCGTTGAGTGTATCGAACGTTCTAAATATTAAAAGGGTCAAATGTGTCATACGGGTAAAATACTAAACGCTGCAAAGGTCTCAAACGGTTCAAAAGTTTCAAACAGGTCATGAAATTAGATGCGTTTAACGTTTGAAACATTTCGAACGGGTCAAATATTAAACGTGTCGAATGTGTCGCATGTTTCAAATATTAAAAGGCCAAATGTGTCAAACCGGTGATGTACTAAACGTTTCAAAGGTCTCAAACGGGTAAAAAATTTTAAGCGGGTCAAGAAATTAAACGCGTCAAACATGTGAAACGTTTCAAACGGGTCAAATATTAAACGCGTCGAGTGTGTCGAACGTTTCAAACATTAAAAGGGTCAAATGTGTCAAACGGGTGAAGTATTAAACGTTTCAAAGGTCTTAAACGGTTCAAAAATTTCAAACGGGTCATGAAACTAGATGCGTTTAACGTGTGAAACATTTCGAACGGGTCAAATATTAAACGCGTCAAATATATCAAACGTTCAAAATATTAAAAGGGTCAAATGTGCCAAATGGGTGAAGTATTAAACATTTCAACGGTCTCAAACGGGTCAAGGAATTAAACGCGTCAAACGTGTGAAACATTTCAGACGCGTCGAATGTGTCGAACGTTCCAAATATTAAAAGGGTCAGCTGTGTAAAACGGGTCAAGTATTAAACGTCTCAAAGGTCAAAACCGGGTCAAACATTTCAAACGGGCCACAAAATTAAACGCGTCGAACGTGTGAAACGTTTCAAACGGGTCAAAAATATTAAACGCGTCGAATGTGTCGAACGTTCCAAATATTAAAAGGGTCAATTGTGACAAACGGGTCAAGTATTAAACGTTTCAAAGGTCTCGAACGGGTCAAAAATTTTAAACGGGCCAAGAAATTAAACGCGTCAAACGTGGGGAACGTTTCAAACGGGTCAAGTATTAAACGTTTCAAAGAGTTGAAACGGGTCAAAAAATTCAACCGGATCAAGAAAGTAAACGCGTCCAACGTGTGCACCGTTTCAGACGGGTCAAATATTAAACGCGTCGAATGTGTCGAACGTTTCAAATATTAAAAGGTCAAATGTGTCAAACCGGTGAAGTATTAAACGTTTCAAATGTCTCAAACAGGTCAAAAATTTCAAAAGGGTCAAGAAATTAAACACGTCAAATGTGTGCAGCGTTTCAAATGTGTCGAATGTGTCGAACGTTCCAAATATTAAAAGGGTCAACTGTGTCAGACGGGTAAAGTATTGAACGTTTAGAAGGTCTCAAACGGGTCAAAAATTTCAAACGGGCCAAGAAATTAAGCACGTCAAACGTGTGAAACGTTTCAAACGGGTCAAATATTAAACGCGTCGAATGTGTCCAAAGTTCCAAATATTAGAAGGGTCAACTGTGACAAACGGGTCAAGTATTAAACGTCTCAAAGGTGTCAAACGGGTCAAAAATTTCAAACAGGCCTAGAAATTAAACGCGTCAATCGTGTGAAACGTTTTGATGGGTCAAGTATTAAACGTTTCTAACGCGTCCAATGTGTCGAAATATTAAAAGGGTCAACTGTGTAAAATGGGGCAAGTATTAAACGTTTCAAAGATCTCAACCGGGTCAAAAATGTCAAATGGGTCAATAAATTAAATGCGTCCAACGTGTGAAATATTTAGAATGGGTCAAATATTTAACGCGTCGAATGTATCGAATATTTCAAATATTAGAAGGTCGAATGTGTCAAACGGGTGAAATATTAAACATTTCAAAGGTCTCAAACGGGTCAAAAAATTTAAACGGGTCATTAAATACAACGCGTCAAACGTGTGAAACATTTCAAACGCGTTGAATGTGTCGAACGTTCCAAATATTAGAATGGTCAGCTGTGTAAAACGGGTCAAGTATTAATCGTTCCAAATATTCAAACGTTTCAAAGGTCTCAACCGGGTCAAAAATTTCAAATGGGCCAAGAAATTAAACGCGTCAAACGTTTGAAACCGTTTAAACGGGTCAAATATTAAACGCGTCGAATGTCTTGAACGTTCCAAATATTTAAAGGGTCAATTGTGACAAACGGGTCAAGTATTAAACGTTTCAAAGGTCTCAAACGGTTCAAAAATTTTAAACGGGCCAAGAAATTAAACACGTCAACCGTGTGGAACGTTTCAAACGGGTCAAGTATTAAACGTTTCTAAGAGTTGAAACGGGGCAAAAAATTCAACCGGAACAAGAAATTAAACGCGTCCAACGTGTGAAACGTTTCAGACGGGTCAAATATTAATTGCGTCTAATGTGTCGAACGTTTCAAATATTAAAAGGGTCAAATGTGTCAAACGGGTGAAGTATTAAACGTTTCAAAGGTCTCAAACGGGTCAAATATTTCAAACGGGTCAAGAAATTAAATGCGTCAAACATGTGGAACGTTTCAAACTGGTCAAATATTAAACGCGTCGAGTGTGTCGAATGTTTCAAATATTAAAAGGGTCTAATGCGTCAAACGGGTGAAGATTAAGCGTTTCAGCGGTCTCAAACGGGTCAAACATCTCAAAAACCAGTTCAGATCAACGACCCATGGACTCACGAACATAGTATAAAACACCGTCGATAGTAAGGATGACTGATCTGCACATACCTGCTGCCAAATCAACATGGTGTAACTGTAATCTGTAACCATGCCTATTCCAACAAAAGAATAAAAAATTCAAACCAGAGCAGACTAGTTTTGAAAAATTTACTAACAACTTTACATATAAACTGAAGAATGTTAGAAAAAAATGTAGTAAATGATAAACGAATTAGAAGATCCGAGGATACTGCGTCTGATCCTCTAGCTGTGTCAAAACTAGCAAAACAGTCAAGATTAAAGCCAGCTTCAAACCAACTCTACAAGAAGAGGATCGCTTGCAGACATAACCTTGATGAGCTTGATGAATTCTTGTTCAGTCGACACACTCCACGGGACACGGGTGAACAGCATGTGCTTTTGCAGAATAAACGCTCGTATTGCCAGTTGGCATTTTTTCCTTATACAACGTCGTGTTAAATACTAGGTCAAAGTTCTGAGGTGAATTCATCGACATAAATAACATCGGTGTACACTTTTGTATAGTCTCGAGAATCAACGGGCAGCACACATTAGTTTATTCTGGGCATAATTGAATACGAGCGTAAGAAGAGGAAATATTTTCACCTCAGAACTTTCACTCGTATACTGCCAAAGCATTATTTTATTCGCATATTTTCACCCGTAGTCAATATTATTGATCGTATAGGTCGGGTCATGAGTTGAGATTCTCGAGACTTGACCTTGAAAAAACAGATCATGTCAGCTCGAAATTTGACAGGTCTAAATTCGTATTTTTCATAGCAGTAATATTTATATTTTCTGCCAGTATATGTTTAGGAACTAAGCATTCTGTTTTCGTCCAACATCACGGGTCGGGTCATAACTCAAAATATGGGTAGAAACGGGTTTTAAACGGGCCATGAGTTGAAATTCTCGAGACTTGACCTTGAAAATACACGTCAGGTCGAAATTTGATAGGTCTAATATTCGTATTTTTCATAACATTAGAGGAACAAACTAAGCATTCTGTTTTCTTGCAATACTGTAGAAATCGGAGGAGAATACTTATCAAGCGAAACAGCAGGAAACCTGTTGACACTCTTCGACATAGGAGGAGTACATAATCTGCGGTATCCTAGCCGGGTTCTTCTCAGACAAACTCGACATGGAAGCTGTGTGATTACTGCGGTGACAAGATGTAAAAGGTGAGTCAGCCACCATTACTTAGGATGGGCTGATGAATGATGAATTGATGATATTTGAAAATGATACCTAGAAGCTATTCACTCCACTTTGGCCAACCACTTACGACTTACATTTCCAAAGTCTTAGCTAAAAGTCATGTTCGATCAAAGGACTTTTATTTTTTTTAGATGGAAGGTACAGGTATACAACTATACAAGTTAGAAAAAAAACAATTGAAGGATATAAATGAGAAGATCACTTAAAAACGTAAACGAATGAAAGAATAATCGGTGTAGCTCGAGTATCTAATTTACATTACTATGCCCCTTCTTGATCTCAAGTCAGTCGCTCGATAAAGGGGTGAGTGACCTAATATGCGTAATTTGAATGCTACTACATAAGCCGCACACCTACATGGTCGTAGTTACGATTTCTCTTAATTAGAGCACCTATAATAGAGAAAAAAGTTATCTCTCTTATTGAAAGTGAGACAGATCGACACAAGAGGTAAGATTAGTGTAAGGGAAGAACCCTTGCTGAAGTAGATAACAAAAGATAGTCATATGTAAGGACGAATCTTGAATGATGAAGAGTAGCATAAATAGAAACAAAGTAAGGAGAATTGAGAAGACAAAAGAGGAAGGAGAAAGTGAACGATGAAGAAAAATGATCTTATTAAACGGAAAAGGAGGAACATGAAAAGGCGGAGCGAGAAGAGGATTCAAAGATTAGATAGTTAGGAATGAGAAAAGGTTAAAAGAGTTAAAGAGACAACACACTTTCGTAAAACTAAATAACAAGAGAAAGTCATATTACTTATGAGGAGCGGGGGTGAGAGAGAGAGGGAAAGAAGAGGGGAAAGGGAAGGATAAGGGGATATGAAGGTGATAGACGAAGAGGACTGATCGTATTAGAAGACAATGGTGAACAAGAAGAGGAGGAACATTAGGGGAAAGTGAGGGGGAGAGGGAAAAGGGTTGGGGAGGACGTTGAGGGTAAAAGAATTGAAGGAATAAAATCCTCCTAAACTAAATGCCCAAAGCATGAAATATTTAAGAATAAATCTTAGATCATGAAGAGGGTGAGAAGGCACAGAGGGGAAGGAGGAAGATAAGGGCACGTAGATGAGCTCTAGAAGGAAGAAGCATGGTGGAAAAGGGATGTATATGAGGAAAACTGATAGATGAAAAGGAGGAACATAAAGAGAAACAACATTAGGGGGAGGGACAAAGGTGTAGGGTTGAATAATGAGAACAACTTTATTTGTTTCAGAGGTCTAAACTAAGATCGTGTATGGATAAAGTTCTAAATATGAGGAAAATAAAGTTCTAAAGCATTAGGAAAGAGAATAAAAGAAAGATAAGGAGGAATGCATGAGAAAATGATGAAAGTTTAATGAAAGAAACTTGCTAAAATAGATGACAAGAGTAAGCTAATATTTAATTCTGAATTTAATTAGAATTGTAAGAGGATGATGTTGGTGATTTGAGTTAATTACCGTTCATTTGATGTAGTCGGGGTTTAGTTACAAAGAAGGGTGAACTCGATTTAGCTATATGACGAGTCGGGAGTGCGGAGTGCACGCTTGTCTAAGTCTAAATTGAGCTTGCGGTTTGTATAAATGATCAAGTGAATGTAATTTTATGTTTCCGTCAATTCACGTGTCCCACGGGTCAACCCGATTGAGGTACACAATCTCGAGAATCCGAGTTGTGTAAATTCCTTTCGGACCGTTGTATAAAACGGTGGTGTGGCAGTGTTGGTTATTATTCCTATTAACTTGTTTGACGTGGAATGTAGGCAATACATAAGTTATTTGTATTGCATTGTCATTATGACATGTACCTTTGCATGGATAGGGATCCACATGAGTAAGTTATTCATGGTTTATCCACATGCAGTAAGTTACACATACTTGATTGAAAAACTTATACTTGACGTGAGAAGTGCTAAAAACATAGAAAAAACTTCAATTCTCTCTGTTTCTTCTTTGTAAAAGTAAAACTCTCAATCTTCATAAGTCCTTGCTCAAAATTCTAGTGTCGGAATAAGAGTGTATTCTTGTAGTCTTATCCCACAAGAAAATTGTGTAACCCGGGACACGTTAGGGTCGATTATTCTTGAAGGAGAGTGATTCCGTTCACGATTCTACTAAGATATCCAAGCAATTGTATTTTCGTTGTTGTAATTCATAATAGTTTTAGTACTTGTAACTATTGTAATTTTCGATATTGTTGTATCCCGGTCAATTAAACAACAATCTTCAAGAATAATCCACAATGTCGAATGTGAAAGAGATGACAACGAAAATCGGAAAATTGGACAAGTTTGAGGGTGTCGATTTCCGTCGATGGCAAAAGAAGATGCATTTTCTCTTGACTGCATTGGAGGTGGTATATGTTCTTAGCACACCGATACCGGAAGTGTTGGATGATGGTCCAATCGATCAACTTCGGAAGAGGAACAAATGGGAGAATGATGACTACATTTGTCGAGGGCACATTCTAAATGGTATGTCGGATTCTCTATTTGATATCTATCAAAATGTTGAGTCGGCCAAAGATTTATGGGATCAATTAGAATCTAAATATATGGAGGAGGATGCTCCGAGTAAAAAGTTTTTGGTTAGTAATTTTATGAATTACAAAATGGTAGATTCTAGGCCGGTAATGGAACAATATAACGAGTTATTGCGTTTATTGGGTCAATTTGCTCAACATAAGATGGAAATGGATGAGTCCATTTCGGTGTCAAGTATTATTGATAAATTACCACCATTATGGAAAGATTGCAAACGGATGCTTAAGCATAAAAAGGAAGAGTTGAGTCTTGTTCAACTCGGTAGTCACTTGCGTATAGAGGAATCTCTAAGGGCGCAAGAGGATACTAAGGCCAAGGGTAAAATGGCTACGGATCCGTCTTCCATCAATGTGGTGGAGGGTGGTGAGGGTTCTTCTAATAAGAATAAAGGTAAAAAGAGGCCACATTCAAGTGTTAGCGATGATACCAATTTAGTACCTAAGGGTGCTTGTTGGATTTGCGGTAAATATGGTCACTTCAAAGCGGATTGTACCGTGAAAAGGAACAAAAAGGCAACACCAAAAGGGCCTTCTGGGCAACGGTCTAAGGACAAAGGGCAAGGGTCTAAGGACCAAGGGCCACCTAAACATCAAGGTCAGAATTTATCTTGTGATTTTAATTCGGTTGAGAATTATGTATCATTGATTTCTGAGGTATTTTATATGCAGGATGACGATGTTGCATGGTGGATTGACTCGGGTGCTACCAAGCATGTTTGTAGAGACCGTCGATGGTTTGAAGATTACAAACCGGTGAAAGATGGGTCCATCTTATTTATGGGAAACGAGTCAATGGTTGCCATTGTCGGTGTAGGAACCGTGGTGTTGAAGTTTAGTTCCGGAAAATTTATTACCTTAAAGCATGTATTACATGTGCCTTGTATTAGAAAGAATTTGGTATCCGGTAGTTTGCTTTCGAATGATGGATTTAAATTAGTATTTGAATGTGATAAATTTGTATTAAGTAAGCATGAATTGTTTATTGGATTTGGTTATTTATGTAATGGTATGTTCATGTTGAATTTGAACCATGATGATGTTGATCGTGCTATGGTTTGTAGTGATGTTAATACATCGGTTTTGTGGCATGCTAGATTAGGTCATGTTCATTTCAAAAGAATGATGTTAATGTCTAAAAATGCGTTGATTCCATCTTTTGACATAAATAATATGAATAAGTGTAACACTTGCATGTTGACTAAAATTGTTAGGCAACCTTTTCCTAGTGTTGAAAGATCGACTTCGGGTTTGGAACTTATTCATAGTGACCTATGTGATTTGTATGCTACACCGTCTTTGGGTAATAAAAGATATGTAGTAACTTTTATAGATGATTGTACTCGTTTTTGTTATGTATTTTTGTTACACACTAAAGATGAGGCAATGGATATGTTTAATATCTATAAAAGTGAGGTTGAGCTTCAATTGTCTTCTAAGATTAAGAAGATGCGTACCGATAGAGGTGGTGAATTTTATGATCCATCCTTTTTCGAATCATGTGGTATAATACATGAGGTAACGGCACCGTATACGCCACAACAAAATGGCATTGCGGAGAGGAAAAACCGTACTCTTAAAGAGATGGTAAATTCCATGTTATCTTACTCGGGTTTGAGTGAGGGTTTTTGGGGGGAAGCAATGTTAACGGCTTGTTACTTGCTTAATAGGATTCCGAGTAAACGGAATACTATAACTTCATACGAGCTTTGGAATCAAAGAAAACCAAACTTAAATTATTTACGAGTTTGGGGTTGTAGAGCGGTAGTAAGACTACCGGCACCTAAGATTAAAACCTTAGGTGAAAGAGGCATTGATTGTATATTCATTGGATATGCTATGCATTCTAAGGCATATCAGTTCTACGTCATTGAACCGAATGATTCGGTGTCGGTTCATACCGTCATTGAGTCAAGAGACGCCATCTTTGATGAGTCTCGGTTTACATCAATGCAAAGGACAAAAGACATTACTCCTAGAAATGTTGGAGTAGAGGTGACGGATAATGTGTCATCTCAAGATGAGCCTATTGTGCTTCGGAGAAGTAAAAGGGCTAGGAAAGAAAAATATTTTGGATTCGACTTCCAAATTTATTTGGTGGAAGGAACGAGAGACGAGGTAAGATTCCAATATTCATATTGCTACAATGTGGATGAGGATCCTAGGACTTACAAGGAGGCTATGAAGTCTCAAGATGTATCATTTTGGAAAGAAGCCATCAATGATGAGATGGATTCCATTATGGGGAATAACACGTGGATCCTCACGGATCTTCCACGTGGTTGCAAACCTCTGGGTTGCAAGTGGCTCTTCAAAAGAAAGATGAGAGTCGATGGGACAATCGACAGGTTTAAAGCCCAGTTGGTCATCCAAGGGTTCAGACAAAAGGAAGGTATTGATTATTTCGATACCTATGCTCCGGTTGCTAGAATCTCCACTATTAGGTTGTTGATTGCTCTAGCGGTAATTAATGATCTAGTTATCCATCAAATGGATGTCAAGACGGCGTTCTTGAATGGAGATTTGGAAGAGGAAATTTATATGAGGCAACCGGAGGGTTTTATTATGCCGGGTAATGAGCATAAGGTTTGTAAGCTTGTTAAATCCTTGTACGGACTCAAACAAGCTCCTAAGCAATGGCATCAAAAATTTGATGAAGTTATCTTGTCAAATGGTTTTAAGCTTAACCAATGTGACAAGTGTGTATATAGCAAGTTTGATAAAACCGGTAGTGGTGTAATCATTTGCTTATATGTAGACGACATGTTGATTTTTGGTACTAACCAAAATCAAGTTGACCTCTGTAACGAGTTTCTGTCGTCTAGTTTTTCCATGAAAGACATGGGGGAGGCGGATGTGATCCTTGGGATCAAGATAATTCGGAATAGCGATGGGATTTCATTAACACAATCACATTATATTGAGAATGTGTTGAAGAAATTTCATTGTGAGAATGGTACTCCGGCGAACACTCCCATGGAACCGGGTGAGAAACTCGAGCCTAATTCGGGTGAACCGGTATCACAACTTGAGTATGCTCGGGTCATAGGTTGCTTGATGTATGCTATGACTAGTACTAGACCGGACATTGCGTTCGCGGTTGGAAAACTTAGTAGATACACGAGTAACCCAAGTAGTCATCATTGGCATGCGGTAAATCGTGTTCTAAGGTATCTTAAGTCCACTAAGGATTTTGGATTGACTTATGTGGGATATCCTTCGGTCTTAGAAGGGTACTCCGATGCAAGTTGGATAAACAATGTGGAGGATCACTCCTCTACTAGTGGTTGGGTGTTCTTGCTTGGAGGAGGTGCCATATCATGGGCCTCTAAAAAGCAAACATGTATATATGGCTCGACCATGGAGTCGGAATTTATAGCCTTGGCTGCGGCCGGAAAAGAGGCGGAATGGCTTAGGAATTTGGTATATGAAATTCCGTCATGGCCAAAACCGATGTCACCCATTTCTATCAATTGTGATAATTCAAGTACATTGGCTAAGGCATATAGTCAAGTGTATAACGGTAAGTCGCGACATATAGGCGTTAGACATAGCGCTGTACGTGAGTTGATCACTCATGGGGTGATCTCGGTGGTGTTTGTGAGATCTCAATATAATTTAGCCGATCATTTGACGAAAGGATTGGCTAGGGACTTGGTGTACAAGTCGGTTATCGGGATGGGTCTTAAACCCCTATAAGTCTTTGGTAGTAGGATACCCAATTCCCCTCTAATATGACGTTGGAGGCAGAATTCAATGTGGAAGGCCTACGATCATTGACTTGAGCACGTAAAATGTCCCGAAGGTATGTGCTATTAATCTGCATGATTAGGTTGAAGTAAAATCTTCTTAATGGATCTTTGACAAAGTGCAAATGCAGGTGCACAATTAAAGATTCACCTATGTGAGACATGAAGTTAGCCGCTTCAAAGAGGTTCGGGGTTGACTTCTCATATGTTTTCATGAAAGGATATGGACACGAGGCTGTTATTTAGTGTCGGTTTTACTTATGGAGATTTCAGCTTATGTGTATGATTATCTTCACGTATTCAATATGGGTAAAGGGGTTCAATGCTTAGACACACCCCGATACATCGAATATCTGGAATGTGTAATTATACTAAGTGGTAATTCAATCTTCGTGATATTGCCATAATGCATCAGTTGGTTGTTTTCGGTTCTACTAAACCAAGGATTACACTCAAATGGGGGAGGAATGTTGGTGATTTGAGTTAATTACCGTTCATTTGATGTAGTCGGGGTTTAGTTACAAAGAAGGGTGAACTCGATTTAGCTATATGACGAGTCGGGAGTGCGGAGTGCACGCTTGTCTAAGTCTAAATTGAGCTTTCGGTTTGTATAAATGATCAAGTGAATGTAATTTTATGTTTCCGTCAATTCACGTGTCCCACGGGTCAACCCAATTGAGGTACACAATCTCGAGAATCCGAGTTGTGTAAATTCCTTTCGGACCGTTGTATAAAACGGTGGTGTGGCAGTGTTGGTTATTATTCCTATTAACTTGTTTGACGTGGAATGTAGGCAATACATAAGTTATTTGTATTGCATTGTCATTATGACATGTACCTTTGCATGGATAGGGATCCACATGAGTAAGTTATTCATGGTTTATCCATATGCAGTAAGTTACACATACTTGATTGAAAACTTATACTTGACGTGAGAAGTGCTAAAAACATAGAAAAAACTTCAATTCTCTCTGTTTCTTCTTTGTAAAAGTAAAACTCTCAATCTTCATAAGTCCTTGCTCAAAATTCTAGTCTCGGAATAAGAGTGTATTCTTGTAGTCTTATCCCATAAGAAAATCGTGTAACCCGGGACACGTTAGGGTCGATTATTCTTGAAGGAGAGTGATTCCGTTCACGATTCTACTAAGATATCCAAGCAATTGTATTTTCGTTGTTGTAATTCATAATAGTTTTAGTACTTGTAACTATTGTAATTTTCGATATTGTTGTATCCCGGTCAATTAAACAACAGATGATAAAGGTAAGAAAGGAGGTAGAGGAAGAGGAAAAATGATCATAGTAGAAGGGGAAGGAAGGACAATAAGAGGAAGAGCTTTAGAGGGATAAGTGAGAAGGGAGGAGGGAATAGGGAGGAAGAGAGGAACGGGAAGGACAAAAAGATGTGGAGAAGGAATGGTTTAATCTTAGCAACAGAGAAGAAGGAATATGATCGGAAAAAGAGAAACATTATGGAGAGGTAATACAAGCGAGTGTCGAAGATAGGGTGAATAATGGGAAGGTTAGAAGGCATTGAAGGGACACACTCTCACTGAACTACACGACGAAAAGAAGTTGTATATAGACGAATATTAGCTGATGAGGAGAAGGGAAAGGATAATATGATGTGAAGGACGAGAAAAAACGATCTTATTGGATGAGGAATGAGGTATAATAAAGGAAGAGTTACGGAGGAGGGGTGGAGTGGGGCGATAAGGAGAACAGAGCGTGTAAGAAGAGAAGGTAAGGAATCCGATAGGTAGAAAAAAAGTTGAAATGATGGCATACTCACTCAAATAAATGACAAAAGCAATTCATACGAAATAATGAATACTAGATGTGAGGAGCAGAAGAAGAAAAGGAAGACAGAGGAAGAAGGGGAATAAGAAGATGAAAAGCTTGAAAACAAGAAAAAATGATCTTAGTAGATGGGCGTGAGCAACCAGAAAGTAAGCAACATTAAGGGAAGAAGGATATAAGGTAATGAGACATAAGGAAGTGAGGGAAAAGATGAGCGGAAGTGACAAACCTTTGCTGAACCAAATAACAAATAAAGATATTTGTATGTAAGGATGAATCTTGAATGATGAGGAGGAGGATAAAGAGACGCAAGGTAAGAAGAATGGGGAAGACGAAGAAGGAAGGAGAAAGTGAATGATGAAGAAAACTTATATTACTAAACGAGAAATGATTAGCATGAAAAGGTGCAGTGAGAAGAGGGTCGAAGGATCAAGTAGTGAAGAATGAAGAAAGGGTTGAAGAAGTTAAAGAGATGTCACTCTCGCTGAACTACAGGACAAGAGAAAGACATATTACTTGTATGAGAGTGGGGTGAGAGACGAGAGACTAAGAGGGAAAACAGAAGGAGAAGGGGATATGAAGGTGATAGACGAGGAGTACAACTGATCTTAGTAGAAGGCAATATTATGAGAAAGTAAGGGGAGAGGGAGAAGGGCCGGAATAGGATGCTAAGGTTAAAAGAATTGAAAGAACGAGAACCTCACTAAACAAAATTACAAAAGCGAGACATATTTAAAGATGAATCTTAAATCATGGGGGGGGGGGGGGCACAAAGGGGAAGGAGGAAGATAAGGGCATGGAGATTGATGCGTGCGATTTGTATATGATTATTCCGTTTTTTACGTACACATTTCCATGTATATCGAGTAGCATTGTCTACTATTTTTCCTCGAATTTGATACTTTATGGTCATTTTGCATTTTACGTAGGTGTAGACACCCACATTTTGACCGTCAGGTGTCTATAGCAGTTTCCAAAAAATATCCGATGATGATCGGACGGAAACGTGTTTCTACGCGCTCGGATGTGGGCTCGAAACCATTAGTTTCTGGCTTGGGCTTTTTACGGAGTACAAAAATCACAAAACCAACCTCAAATTCAGGCCCAGTGGGTCGTTTCCAATCAAATAAGACTAATTTGGGTCAAAACCGACACCGAAAATAAAATCGTCTTTTAGTGAACGGGTCAAAACCCGGTCAAAGCCATTTTCGAGAGCAAACCCGCGGTCCTCTTTCAGGTGGGCCACCCGATCAAGTCCATCAGGGCACTTGATCGAGTAACCCTAGACAAGGAGGGGGAGCAATTGCTTATATATACACCCTCTTACATGCAATTAAAACCCTAATCTTTGGACTAATCTTTTTACAACCCTAATCAATCCTACAACATTCAAAATACCCTAATCACTCATCTTCAACCTTAAACACTAGCAACTTACAAACCCTAAACCACCATAACTTAACTCAGATGAAGAAAGTGGACTAACAATGAACTAGATGTAATATAGGCTAAATGAAACAACTAAAGATTAACTAAGCAATGAACTAGAGAAATGATGACTAACTAGAAGGATGAATCGATAAGAAAGGGAGTAGGGTTAGGTCGGGTTCTCAAGTGTAGTAGGGTGGTTGGGTAATCAAGGGTGTAGGTGCCACTTAGATACTAAGGTCGGTTTGCGCTCTCGCGCCAAAGCCCAAGTCTGCACTCTCGTGCCTAAGACTAGACCCGAAAACTCATGCTAGATGCTATTCAAAACATAAGTATTCAATCACAAATTAGTCAAACAATGAGAAAAGGAATACAAGTATGAGAAGCATTTGCCACTACTACCCACACAAGCAATACAACAAAAACATAGTGTGCCCAATATTTGACTAGCAACAAAGGAATCACCTTTACCCAAAACCAAGCCCTAATCATCCATAATCCACACTTAATCCCCCTACAAACCCCGCAAAGAATCTACTCACCCATTATCAAACTAAGACTAACATAAACAAGAGAAATCAATATAAACATCCAAACATTGATAATGAACAAACAAGAACAATGAACAATATGTAAAGATTCAAACTTGAAAGATAAACGAAGATTAAAAGTAAAGAGGAGAAGATGATTATACCAAACTAGCAAGAATATAAAAAGATGAGAACTTGAATTAATAAGAAACCCAAATAATCTCCAAGGTTGTCAAGCTTGGATGAGTCTTCAAGAATCTCCTTAATACAAGACTAATTGCTAGATTAAACCGACATTAACTAAAGATTAATATGAACCCAAACTAGAGATGAAGAGAAGCTAATTAGGGTTTTGAATGTTCAAGAGAGGCCTAAGATAGTCTAATGTAATGTATATTCCTTAAACAATACAAGGGAGGAGTATTTATAAGGTTACAAGAATGAAGGAGGAGAAAAGAATCAAACACGAGCTGCAGCAGGGTCATCCCGTCCGGGACGATACGGTCCCGTCCAAATACGATTTCTCAAGGAAATACAAGACCAAATACGACAAATTAGGCACTACAAACTACACTTATCAACTGCCCCACACTTAACTCTTACTCGCCCTCGAGTAAGCACAAACTAACTAAAAACTAAAAGAAACTAGATTACTAACCGAGCGGGTATTAGCGCACCATACGCCCTTTCAACTCATGCGAGTACACCTAGAGGAAAAGTGCACTCCGCAAGGCAAGTAAGGTCTTGCGACAAAACTGTGGATGCAACCAGACACAAAAACACATAAACAAACAAGCATACAAACAAACAAACAAAAGGTTGCATCCAAAAAGAAATAAATACCGCTTCCCTCTAAAAAGCGGTGAAAGAAGCACCGGTTTAGGGCTCAAGGCAAGCGACAACATTCCCAAGCTAATAATACAAATCGAAATGAACTAAACCCTAATAGTATGACAAAAAAGCAATAAAAACGTTGGTAACTTACCTACGTCCTCCTAACCTTCTAAGGACGTACTACGAGACGATCAACGGGATGGAAAAAGGATGAACCACGGTGTTAGTCGACACTGTAGGTAAGTGAGAACCCGCCCCCTTTAGCGATGAGCCAAGAGGGTCGTTCCATGCCCAAAACCGCTCAACTAGTCCAAGTAAAAAGGTTGATATGATTGCAAAATGAGGGAAGACCGATCATTACCGCTATCATCCTTCCTAGGGACTTGGTCCTTTGGTAGGCTCTTCACGGTAACGATCGGAAAAAGGCTTATTTTTGAGATGTGGGGATTCTTTTTGTGAGACAGTTTTCTTTTGGCATTTTTCTTTCTTTTGCATTTTTGCTTTGTGTGTTGCTATGCCATTCTTTTTTCTTCTTTTGTAATTTCTTTTTGGCTTTTTGTGCCTTTTTTTTCTTCAATCTTTTCTTTTTTTCATTCTCTTTCTTTTTCTTTTCTTTGCCCTTTTGGCTAGATTTGAGTTGTAGGCATTTCTTTTTGCAACTAAGAAAGATGATTTCAACAATTTGCAACTTTATTTTGTGGATATGTGTAGGAGGTAGGGAATGGGAGAGTCGGGGAGCGTCCTTTCCTTCCAACCCACAAAAAGGGGGAGAACTTGGACTTATCAAACAATTCCGAACACGGTCACCTAAGGGACGGGACTCGGCAAAGAAGGCCTTTTCACACCGTGGGTGGTCATAATGGTCCAAATGCAAATTCCGTAGTAAATCCCTAGTACGCTAGGTGGACTCAAGGTAAAGGACCAAAGAAACTATTAATTTAGGGTCATTCTACTAGACTAAAGTCCAAGACTCGATTCATACTACTAGAAAGGGAAAGTAAACACTTGAACACTAGCCTCAAAACCGGGTTTTCGAAAAAACTGTTTTACACACTAGACACAACTACATATCACAAAACAAAGACGCGACAAAAACGAAAGAAAAAGAGACAAAGGCAACAAAACAAAACAAAATAAAACAAACATACAAAGAGAACAAACACCACCCCTAACTTCCAAACAAGCCACCAAATCAACCTCAAACTTCACAAAGCTCCACCCGAGCACACATCCTCACAAATCTCCTTCAAACTCCACAAGAGACAAAGAGGAAAAAGGGATAAAAATGTTACCGGATGCCTTGAAAGCCCTCCAAAGTTAAGGGTGATTAAGCGACCTACAAGGAAAAAGGGAGGCAAGACACGCACAACACAACAAATATACGACATAACGACACAAAAGGAAAACACACAAAATAAAATCTTTTTGATTTTTGTGAAATTTTTCAAATTTTTAGGGTTTTCAAAGTTTTTTTCGAAAAACTACGAAAATAAAACTAACTACGATAGGATATCGCTCCCCCACACTTAAACCAAGCAATGTCCTCATGTTCGATCGTAGTGTATGGAGACACCAAAGAAACAAAGAGAAACTACGAAAATAAAACTAAAAATCAAAAAGAAAGCGGAGAAAAGGGTAGAATGTGTCCGGCCGGGGTGTAGTCATGTCACCATGGACCGAGACGAGAAAAGATATGGATGGGGGAAGAAATAAAAAGAAGGAAATAAAAGGAAATGGGAGGGGAGGACTAGGTGTAATCAAGTCACCTAGCCCGGATTCCGCCCGAAACCGACTAAATCCTATCAAAAGAAAGTAAAATTAAAGAAAAAGTGAAAATTCTTGTCAATTTGGATTTTAAAAATGACTCTCGATGTAGTCACGTCATCGAGAGTCGGGAGCAATGACTACCAAGGCCCCGAGGGCCACCATGACACAAAAGTGTAAAAGGGGAAGGGGACAAACAAAGGAAGATAAGCGATAAAAGACGGAAAAGAAAGGATAGTTGTCGTACCTATAGGTTAGGAACTCACTCGCTCCATCGTCTCATAGTTCAATATCGGCACATAGCTAGTCTTCGTCATTGCAATTCCTCTTCATTCTCGATACGGTTCCATGGTTGAAGAGCAAAGGTATAAGGAGGTGGGATTTGATGTGAGGCTCGGTATGTAGTGAAGATAAGATGATGTGAGGGTATGTATATGGAGTGTAAGGTCATATGATAGGTGCAAGACTAGGTAGGGAGGTTGGGAGGGGGTATAATGTGGTAGGGTTGGCTCACATGACAAAGAAGAGGCCAAAAGAGGAGCAGGGCTCGTCCCTGTCGGGATGGACGGTCCCGGTCGGGATGACACACCCGTCCCGGTCGGGACGACACAACAGAAAGCTCAATATTTGGCACCCTCATCCTGATCGGGACGACATCCTTCCCGGTCGGGATGGCTCATCCTTCCCGGTCGGGATGCTCTTTTCTCGACCGGAAAGGTTCTTCTAACCTTCTATAACCCCAAAAGCTTGTCCAAAGCTTCAAAAACCGACTCCCTAACTCAAAGTCCAAGCTCTATCAATAACCACTCTTCTCTAGGATTCATCTTCACTTCACACCTAACAAACAAGCTCAAAACATTCATCAAAATCCCTCCCTCACATCGCTCATCAAAATACCAAAGTACAAGGATTTCACAAAAACTCAAAAGAATTACAAGAAAGAGATATATACAATGAGACGGTTCTTTTGGAACTCCGTCAAACCAAGGATGGTGCATTCTTCAATCATTTTTTTAACAACACTTGGCCAACTCTATCTCCATCAAGGGCACGAAGAAACAAATCGAAGGCTCTCGAGAAATCTTCGATCAAGGTTGTAGTATAACCATCCACACTCCAAGGTTCTTCACAATCTTGTCTCGACGTTCCCGGGGCATCCCGATCTACTAAGTTCAATGACTTGAACTTGTACTTTCGATCCTTCGATATATACCCAAACGTCATCTATCTTCATGTGGCCCCAAGGGAGGCTCATCTTTCTTCTTGTCTCGCAACTTTTCCTCAACATCATGATATGGGCACTCATCCGCCCCAAGCTCGGAATCATCATCTTCAATTCCATAGAAGTTGTTCTTCAAGCTTTCTCCCGACTCATCCCCTAGATCGATGCCTTCCATGGCATGGATCATTTTACAAGAGTCATCATTAGTAGGCGAGGTGTTGCCTTGGAGGTCAAATACGAGCTTCTCGTCGCCTAGCTCAAATGTGATCCTACCATTCTTCACATCGATCATGGCACCGGCGGTATGTAGAAATGGGCGCCCAAGGATAATGGGAGTGATAGCATCTTCCGGCATGTCAAGTACAAGGAAGTCGAACGGAATGAAGTACTTCCCGATTCTTATTGCCACATCCTCTAACATCCCTAATGGTCAGTTGTGTGAACTATCGGCCATTTGGAGTGTAATGGAAGTACACTTGAGCTCCTTCATCCCAAGTCGCTCACAAATGGAATAGGGAATGATGCTTACACTCGCACCCAAATCACATAGTGCTCTTTCAATCTTGAAGTTTCCTAAGGTGCACGGGATCGAGAAACTACCCGGATCCTTCAACTTGGGAAGCGTAGAACCTTGAATAAGCTCGCTCACCACTCTTGTGAACACTATGGTCTCTTCCTTGCCGATGGATCTCTTCCTAACCAATATTTCTTTAATGAATCTTCCATATGCCGGGATTTGGGTAAGTAACTCGGTAAACGGGACACTCACATCCAATTTCTTCACAATATTAAGGAACTTGTCATATTGAGCATCCACCTTGGTCTTCATTTGCCTTGTTGGGAAAGGCAACTTGATATGCACCTTGTCTTGCTCATTAAGGTTGGACCTTTCAAATAACATTTTCCCTTTACCTTTGTCTTTTCCTTGAAGTGGGGGAAGCTTGTCTTCATGGGGTTTCTCAATCTCCCACAAGACTTGTTCCTCCATTGGATTTCCCAAGCTTGAATTCTCTTGAGTCGGAGATGCAACTTCTTTCATTGCTTCTTGCTCAATCGGGTTTAAGGGGGAATCATAAGATGCACCACTCCTTGTGGTAATAGCATTCACATCCTCAAATTTCGCCGTTTCACCTTGAGGAGGTAGTTGCCCCTTTTGCCTTAAAGAGCTACCCGAAGCAACTTGAGCTATTTGGGTTTCGAGCATCTTCATATGGGCATCTCTTGCTATGTTCTCCCTTTGAAGATGAGCAAAGAACTCTTGTTGGTTTCTTAGCATCTCCATTTGGCTTCTTTGCATTTCTTTGTTACTCTTTTGCACATCCATCTTAATTTTTGCATGTCGAAATCATGAGGTGGAGATTGTGGATTGTGCGGAGTATCGGTGAGGGCTAAGGGAGTACCATAGTCATGAATCGGAGACCGGCTCCTTGGCTTGTTCTCTTGTTGAGTACCTTGAGTTGCTTGTTGTTGTTGATGGTTTCCTTGGAACCCATGAGAGTTGCCTTGATTAAGGCCTTGATTGTTGCCATGGTTGTGTTGGTTTCCTTGGAAACCACCTTGATTGAAGTTCCCTTGCTGGAACCCTTGATTGTTGTTGAAGGTACCTTGGTTATGTTGCTTGAAATTGTTGAATGGCCTTGGGTTGCCCACATAACCTTGGTAACCTTGGTTGTTGTCCCTTAAGGGAGGTGGCACATATGGACGGTGTTGTAGAGATTGTTGTTGGGAAGCTTGATGGGAATCTTGGAACATATGAGGATAAGGGGCACCTTGCTTGAACGCTTGAAAGGCGTTCACTTGCTCAATACTACCTCGACAATGTATAGGCTCATGTCCAACTATCCTGCAAATATCACACATCCCATAATAAGGTGTAGGAGACACAACTCCCAAAGCATTGACTTGATGAGTAGAATGTTGGTGGGAGGCACTTGAACTTTGACCTTGATCAAAATGGCTTTGGAGCTTCTTGTCAATAGATTCCATGTGGGTTTTTAATTGAGCTCCAAGATCAATGCTTAATTGTGTAATTAATGGCATCGATCTCGTGCCTTCCTCCTCGATTCGCCTTTCTAGGTCTTGAGTATCGGGAGTTGTGCACCGCCTCCTCGATTCTCGACCATGTTTGGTCACCATCCACCTCGGTAAACCTTCCATTCGATCCCATGTTGAGAATGGCCCTTGAGTCTTCATATAACCCGTTCCAAAACTATTGAACTAGGAACCATTGTGATAGACCATGGTGAGGACAAGAGCGGATCAAGGCTTTGAATCTTTCCCACGATTCATAGAGGCTTTCTTCATCCCGTTGTTGGAATCCCGTGATAGAGGCTCTCAATAGATTTGTCTTCTCCGGGGGATAAAATTGTTGGTAGAAAGCTAAGGCTAGCTTCTTCCAAGTATCAATACCAAGAGTCGCCTTGTCTAACCCCTTGAACCATTGCTTAGCTTTACCGATTAAAGAGAAAGAAAATAACACCCACCGAATTTGATCTTGGGTTATTCCCGTTTGTGAGATAGCATCGCAATAATTCGAAAAGGTTTCCATGTGTTGATGAGGATCTTCGGTTGGTAACCCACTAAATTGACTTCTTTCGACCAATTGGATGAATTGCGTTTTTGCCACAAAGTTGCCGGTATATGCCTCCGGTAAAATGGTTGGACCTGGCAAAACGTCTTCCGTAAAGGTTGAATGAGAAGAGAACTTAGGCATTGTTGGATATGAGGGAGATGTTGGTGTAGACGGTGTTGATGTAGATGTAGAAGGAGAACTAGGACTAGAAGTACCGAAAGGATTGATGAAATTCCCTTCGGCCGTCTCTCGAGGTATCTCGTTCAAGTCCGAACCTTGAGCTTGTTCTTGATTGGTATTGCTAGCACTTGGTTGAGAGATTCTAACCCGGTCAATCGTCCGTTGACAGAAGGCTCTAAAGAGTCTTTTCGGCTCTAGATTGAAGAGAAAGAAATCGCCTCTTCGCCTAGGCACACACTACACACTCGAACAAACGTAGGAACACCTAGTGCTTTATGGGCACTAGGCAAAGACAATAAACAAGCACAACGGGAGAGAAAGAAGAAAGGAAATGATAAAAACAAGGAAAAATTATACTAAATATGCACAAGAGATAGAAGAAGAGCACAAAGAAGGGTAACTAAGTCAAGCTATAAGTAAACTAAGTCTAAACATGCACCGTCCCCGGCAACGGCGCCAAATTGATGGTAAGGTTTCGCCGCGCCCCCCACCGTCAAGTAATTAACCAACTAATCCTAGTGGGTAGCTAGGGTAAGTCGGGTCGAGTCCACGAGGACGGTTATGTAAAGTCTAGACTAGGTCGACCTAAAACGAGACTAAGTCGCAAACAAACACAAAGAAGATGATAATTGATAAACTATGGTGGTTGGAGATGAAGAAAGTGGACTAACAATGAACTAGATGTAATATAGGCTAAATGAAACAACTAAAGATAAACTAAGCAATGAACTAGAGAAATGATGACTAACTAGAAGGATGAATCGATAAGAAAGGGAGTAGGGTTAGGTCGGGTTCTCAAGTGTAGTAGGGTGGTTGGATAATCAAGGGTGTAGGTGCCACTTAGCTACTAAGGTCGGTTTGCGCTCTCGCGCCAAAGCCCAAGTCCGCACTCTCGTGTCTAAGACTAGACCCGAAAACTCATGCTAGATGCTATTCAAAACATAAGTATTCAATCACAAATTAGTCAAACAATGAGAAGAGGAATACAAGTATGAGAAGCATTGGCCACTACTACCCACACAAGGAATACAACAAACACATAGTGTGCCCAATATGTGACTAGCAACAAAGGAATCACCTTTACCCAAAACCAAGCCCTAATCATCCATAATCCACACTTAATCCCCCTACTAACCCCACAAAGAATCTACTCACTCATTATCAAACTAAGACTAACATAAACAAGAGAAATCAATATAAACATCCAAACATTCATAATGAACAAACAAGAATAATGAACAATATGTAAAGATTCAAACTTGAAAGATAAACAAAGATTAAAAGTAAAGAGGAGAAGAGTATTATACCAAACTAGCAAGAATATAAAAAGATGAGAACTTGAATTAATAAGAAACCCAAATAATCTCCAAGGTTGTCAAGCTTGGATGAGTCTTCAAGAATCTCCTTAATACAAGACTAATTGCTAGATTAAACCGAGATTAACTAAAGATTAATATGAAACCAAACTAGAGATGAAGAGAAGCAAATTAGGGTTTTGAATGTTCAAGAGAGGCCTAAGATAGTCAAATGTAATGTATATTCCTTAAACAATACAAGGGAGGAGTATTAATAAGGTTACAAGAATGAAGGAGGAGAAAAGAATCAAACACGAGCTGCAGCAGGGTCATCCCGTCCGGGACGATACGGTCCCATCCGGGACGAAGTGGTCCCGACCGGGACGGACCCAAAACAGGCGCAGTTGTATTTGTGCACCCCTTCCCGGTCAGGAAGGCCACTATCCCGCCCAGGAAGGGCCTTGTAAGCCTCTAATATGATCTTTTTGGTCCCTCCTTGCTTCTCATGGGCTTCTCATCGATTCTCGGGGCTCGGGATCGAGTCTAAGAGGCTCGGGAATGGGTCCCAAGGTCTCGGGATCGAATCCAAGGCACCGAGTGATCGTTCGTTCTCTTCGTTGGCTCCAAAAGTGTATAAAACGAGTCAGAATCGTTCCAATTCTTCATGAATGGTCTCGGGAACCTAAAACGAGCTAGAAGAAGTATAAGTAGCCCCGAAATCGCTCCAAAGAGCGATTTCTCAAGGACATACAAGACCAAATACGACCACACTTATCAACTCCCCCGCACTTAACCCTTACTCGCCCTCGAGTAAGCACAAACTAACTAAAAACTAAAAGAAACTAGATTACTAACCGAGCGGGTATTAGCGCACCCTACGCCCTTTCAACTCACGCGAGTACACCTAGAGGAAAAGTGCACTCCACAAGGCAAGTAAGGTCTTGCGACAAAAGTGTGGATGCAACCAGACACAAAAACACATAAACAAACAAGCATACAAACAAACAAACAAAAGGTTGCATCCAAAAAGAAATAAATACCGCTTCCCTCTAAAAAGCGGTGAAAGAAGCATCGGTTTAGGACTCAAGGCAAGAGACAACGTTCCCAAGCTAATAATACAAATCGAAATGAACTAAACCCTAATAGTATGACAACAAAGCAATAAAAACGTTGGTAACTTACCTAGGTCCTCCTAACCTTCTAAGGACGTACTACAGGACGATCGGCGGGATGGAAAAAGGATGAACCACGGTGTTAGTCGACACTGTAGGTAAGTGAGAACCCGCCCCCTTTAGCGATGAGCCAAGAGGGTCGTCCCATGCCCAAAACCGCTCAACTAGTCCAAGTAAAAAGGTGGATATGATTGCAAAATGAGGGAAGACCGATCATTACCGCTATCATCCTTCCTAGGGACTTGGTCCTTTAGTAGGCTCTTCACGGTAACGATCGGAAAAAGGCTTATTTTTTAGATGTGGGGATTCTTTTTGTGAGACGGTTTTCTTTTGGCATTTTTCTTTCTTTTGCATTTTTGCTTTTGTGTTGCTATGCCATTCCTTTTTCTTCTTTTGTATTTTCTTTTTGGCTTTTTGTGCCTTTTCTTTTTCTTCAATCTTTTCTTTCTTTCATTCTCTTTCTTTTTCTTTTCTTTGCCCTTTTGGCTAGATTTGAGTTGTAGGCATTTCTTTTTGCAACTAAGAAAGATGATTTCAATAATTTGCAACTTTATTTTGTGGATATGTGTAGGAGGTAGGGGAATGGGAGAGTCGGGGAGCGTCCTTCCCTTCCAACCCACAAAAACGGGGAGAACTTGGACTTATGAAATAATTCCGAACACGGTCACCTAAGGGACGGGACTCGACAACCAAGGCCTTTTCACACCGTGGGTGGTCATAATGGTCAAAATGCAAATCCCGTAGCAAATCCCTAGTACGCTAGGTGGACTCAAGGTAAAGGACCAACGAAACTATTGATTTAGGGTCATTCTACTGGACTAAAGTCCAAGACTCGATTCATACTAATAGAAAGGGAAAGTAAACACTTGCACACTAGCCTCAAAACCAGGTTTTCGAAAAAACCGTTTTACACACTAGACACAATTACATATCACAAAACAAAGACGCGACAAAAACGAAAGAAAAAGAGACAAAGGCAACAAAATAAAACAAACATACAAAGAGAACAAACACCACCCCGAACTTCCAAACAAGCCACCAAATCAACCGCAAACTTCACAAAGCTCCACCCGAGCACACATCCTCACAAATCTCCTCCAAACTCCACAAGAGACAAAGAGGAAAAAGGGATAAAAATGTTACCGGATGCCTTGAAAGCCCTCCAAAGTTAACGGTGATTAAGCGACCTACAAGGAAAAAGGGAGGCAAGACACGCACAACACAACAAATATACGACATAACGACACAAAAAGAAAACACACAAAATAAAATCTTTCTGATTTTTGTGAAAATTTTCAAATTTTTATGGTTTTCAAAGATATTTTCGAAAAACTACGAAAATAAAACTAACTACGATAGGATATCGCTCCCCCACACTTAAATCGAGCAATGTCCTCATGCTCGATCGTAGTGTATGGTGACACCAAAGAGAGAAAGAGAAACTACGAAAATAAAACTAAAAATAAAAAAGAAAGCGGAGAAAAGGGCAGAATGTGTCCGGCCGGGGTGTAGTCAAGTCACCACAGGCCGAGACGAGAAAAGATATAGATGGGGGAAGAAATAAAAAGAAGGAAATAAAAGGAAATTGGAGAGGAGGACTAGGTGTAATCAAGTCACCTAGCCCGGATTCCGCCCGAATCCGACTAATTCCTAAAAAGAAAGTAAAATCAAAGAAAGAGTGAAAATTCTTGTAAATTTGGATTTCGAAATGACTCTCAATGTAGTCACGTCATCGATAGTCGGGAGCAATAACTACCAAGGCCCCGAGGACCACCATGACAGAAAAGTGTAATAGGGGAAGGGGACAAACAAAGGAAGATAAGCGATAAAAGACGGAAAAGAAAGGATAGTTGCCGTACCTATAGGTTAGCAACTCACTCGCTCCATCGTCTCATAGTTCAATATCGGCACATAGCTAGTCTTCGTCATTGCAATTCCTCTTCATTCTCGATATGGTTCCATGGTTGGAGAGCAAAGGTGTAAGGAGGTGGGATTTGATGTGAGGCTCGGTATGTAGTGAAGATAAGATGAGGTGAGGGTATGTATATGGAGTGTATGGTCATATGATAGGTGCAAGACTAGGTAGGGAGGTTGGGAGGGGGTATAATGTGGTAGGGTGGGCTCACATGACAAAGAAGAGGCCAAAAGAGGAGCAGGGCTCGTCCCTGTCGGGATGGATGGTCCCGGTCGGGATGACACACCCGTCCCGGTCGGGAAGTTCTCGTCCCGGTCGGGACAACACAACAGAAAGCTCAATATTTGGCACCCTCATCCCGATCGGGACGACATCCTTCCCGGTCAGAATGGCTCATCCTTCCCGGTCGGGATGCTCTTTTCTCGGCTGGGAAGGTTCTTCTAACCTTCTATAACCCCAAAAGCTTGTCCAAAGCTTCAAAAACCAACTCCCTAACTCAAAGTCCAAGCTCTATCAATAACCACTGTTCTCTAGGATTCATCTTCACTTCACACCTAACAAACAAGCTCAAAACATTCATCAAAATCCCTCCCTCACATCGCTCATAAAAATACCAAAGTACAAGGATTTCACAAAAACTCAAAAGAATTACAAGAAAGAGATATATACAATGAGACGGTTCTTTTGGAACTCCGTCAAACCAAGGATGGTGCATTCTTCAATCATTTTTTTAACAACACTTGGCCAACTCTATCTCCATCAAGGGCACGAAGAAACAAATCGAAGGCTCTCGAGAAATCTTCGATCAAGCTTGTAGTATAACCATCCACACTCCAAGGTTCTTCACAATCTTGTCTCGACGTTCCCGGGGCATCCCGATCTACTAAGTTCAATGGCTTGAACTTGTACTTTCGATCCTTCGATATATACCCAAACGTCATCTATCTTCATGTGGCCCCAAGGGAGGCTCATCTTTCTTCTTGTCTCGCAACTTTTCCTCAACATCATGCTATGGGCACTCATCCGCCCCAAGCTTGTAATCATCATCCTCAATTTCATAGAAGTTGTTCTTCAAGCTTTCTCCCGACTCATCCCCTAGATCGATGCCTTCCATGGCGTGGATCATTTTACAAGACTCATCATTAGTAGGCGAGGTTTTGCCTTGGAGGTCAAACACGAGCTTCTCGTCGCCTAGCTCAAATGTGATCCTACCATTCTTCACATCGATCATGGCACCGGCGGTATTTAGAAATGGGCGCCCAAGGATAATGGGAGTGATAGAATCTTTCGGCATGTCAAGTACAAGGAAGTCGACCGGAATGAAGTACTTCCCGATTCTTATTGGCACATCCTCTAATATCCCTAATGGTCGGTTGAGTGAACTATCGGCCATTTGGAGTGTAATGGAAGTACACTTGAGCTCCTTCATCCCAAGTCGCTCACAAATGGAATAGGGAATGATGCTTACACTCGCACCCAATTCATATAGTGCTCTCTCAATCTTGAAGTTGCCTATGGTGCACGGGATCGAGAAACTACCCAGATCCTTCAACTTGGGAAGCGTAGAACCTTGAATAAGCTCGCTCACCACTCTTGTGAACGCAATGGTCTCTTCCTTGTTGATGGATCTTCCTAGCCAATATTTCTTTCATGAATCTTCCATATGCCGGGATTTGGGTAAGTAACTCGGTAATCGGGACACTCACATACAATTTCTTCACAATATTAAGGAACTTGTCATATTGAGCATCCACCTTGGTCTTCATTTGCCTTGTTGGGAAAGGCAACTTGATATGCACCTTGTCTTGCTCATTAAGGTTGGACCTTTCAAATGACATTTTCCCTTTACCTTTGTCTTTTCCTTGAAGTGGGGGAAGCTTGTCTTCATGGGGTTTCGCAATCTCCCACAAAACTTGTTCCTCCATTGGATTTCCCAAGCTTGAATACTCTTGAGTCGGAGATGCAACTTCTTTCATTGCTTGTTGCTCAATCGGGTTTAAGGGGGAATCATAAGATGCACCACTCCTTGTGGTAATAGCATTCACATGCTCAAATTTCGCCGTTTCACCTTGAGGAGGTAGTTGCCCATTTTGCCTTGAAGAGCTACCCGAAGCAACTTGAGCTATTTGGGCTTCGAGCATCTTCATATGGGCATCTCTTGCTATGTTCTCCCTTTGAAGATGAGCAAAGAACTCTTGTTGGTTTCTTATCATCTCCATTTGGCTTCTTTGCATTTCTTGGTTACTCTTTTGCACATCCATCATAGATTTTTGCATGTCGAAATCACGAGGTGGAGATTGTGGATTGTGCGGAGTATCGGTGAGGGCTAAGGGAGTACCATAGTCATGAATCGGAGACCGGCTCCTTGGCTTGTTCTCTTGTCGAGTACCTTGAGTTGCTTGTTGTTGTTGATGGTTTCCTTGGAACCCATGAGAGTTGCCTTGATTAAGGCCTTGATTGTTGCCATGGTTGTAGTTTTGATGTCCTTGGTTGTGTTGGTTTCCTTGGAAACCCCCTTGATTGAAGTTCCCTTGTTGGAACCCTTGATTGTTGTTGAAGGTACCTTGGTTATTGTAGACACCCGCATTTTGACCGCCAGGTGTCTATGGTAGTTTCCAAAAATCACCCGATGATGATCGGACGCTAACGTGTTTCTATGCGCTCGGATACGGGCTCAAATCTATTAATCGTTGGCTAATGCCCTTACGGAGTACAAATTCCACAAAACCAACCTCAATTCCAGGCCCAGTGGATCATTCCGAGTCAAACAAGACTAATTTGGGCCAAAACCGACACCGGAAGTAAAACCGGCTTTTCACGATTGGGTCGACCCCGGTCAAAGTCGTTTCCGAGACACATAAAAACAACTCATCAATCATCAAAAGTCCAAGTCAAACACAAAACCCATCAAGGTCAAGGTCCAAACAAGACCCGCGCGACCCATCTAGGCCACTCGATCGAGTGACCCATCCACTCGATCGAGTGGGCCTGCGTTGAGCCCGGCGGCTGGTGTAACGGGCCACTCGACCGAGTTGGCTACTTACTCGGTCGAGTGCCCTAGCCCGGGTGCCCTAATCTTTTCTATATAAACACCCTCCCATGCACACCATCAACACATCTACACATCACAAAAAACCCTAGCAATCTACACCCTACACACATACATACTACGTCGTCTACAAACCCTAGAAAAACCCTAGGAAATCGACCTTAGCAAAACCCTAAACCTAGTTTTAGGAAATTCAACCCGAGCCACCACAACTTAGCCTCCATACACCTCGAAGACTCCCGTGCCACGTTTACGAGCCTTAATCCGAGACAGAAACATGTAGGTTGAGGGTGACAAACCTCCTTCTTCTTTCTTTTCGTTTCCTTTTTCCTTTTTTTCGTTATTATTATTATTATTATTATTATTATTATTATTACGGTATTATTATTATTATTATTATTATTATTACGGTATCATTATTATTATTATTATTATTATTATTATTATTATTATTATTATTATTGCGTTATTATTATTATTATTATTACGTTATTATCTTTATTATTATTATTATTAGTACGATTATTATTATTATTATTATTTACCTCGTTATCATTATTGCATCATAACATCGATAATATTGTCAGCATCAAAACATTAAAATACTTATCAATTTGTGTCGAATGAGAGGGATATCGGAATAAGGAAACCCGAATATACAAGTGTACTGCACACAGCGTTGCCGGTCGCTTATTCCGATACCCCGATTATTTGATTATTGAGATGAGTTAACTTAAACAATAATTCATTATTATTTCTCGTCGTTATCACCATCAATTTTGCATTCATCAATTTTCTAAAATCAATTTTTAATAAGGGTCGAAACCCGTTGACACGGATCCGACATCACAATCCCTAGGGATTTATTTCAATGTCGGAAAAGTCGAGGGAATCAAGTTTTTTTTATTATTCAAGTAAAGCGTCGATTTTAGATTCGGTACCAATTCCATAATTGGATATCGAATCTAACAATCAAGTCATATGAATTAACTAACGTGATTTATTCATATCACGATAATTAATTCAAAGCGACTAAAATTAACCCATCTTTTTTATTTTTCACTCTAAATATCCCATATCGATTCAATAATCGAATATGGGATAGGATGAGTATTCAATTTGAATCGGGTATAAATTCAACAATATTTATATTCGGTTCAACAAAATTCGCGATTTATAAAATCCAAGTCGAACATAAATTGTGCAATATTTATGTCCGATTCGGTAAAATTGTCGAACCATCAAAAATCAAAAGCAATTTCAAAATCAATAATTAAATTGCGAACGAACCAGGTTCGTACAGGTGCCACTCGACCGAGTGCCTTAGTCACTCGATCGAGTGACATCGTAATTTATCAATCAGAATGCTTTTTACGACCACCACTCGGTCGAGTCTCACAGTGACTCGATCGTGTGACTTCGTACTCGACCGAGTTGGTCAATAACTCGGCCGAGTAAGGTCTAGCACGCAAAACAGAATCGTCTTTTACGGGTCCACTCGATCGAGTCTATCAACCACTCGATCGAGTGACCTCATAACGACTAATACAACGAGTCGTACATTCTTCTTTTCAAACTCGGTAGTAATTTGCTATTTAGGTCAACACGTGTTTAATCAATCATGTGTATTTACTACCTTTTCAAAACATACATCATCATATTTGCATCTTTTCATCTCATTTATTATTTGCACAAACCGTTATTATTCGTTATATCATTACATCGTTACTAACGCGTTTGTTATTTCTTTTGTTAATTTAATTATTGTTCGTTTATTGTACTAAATGAACCCGCATGCTAAAATACAACTTGGACGTTAATTTTAGTTGCATTAAATTGACTTAGAAACCCTTTCAATTACATTCGCATGTTTAGGGAAAATAAATCTTTGCCTATCATTTTCCCGTTTTACTAGCACGCGTATTAGAAAGTCATTCGAGTTCTTAGTAGAGGCCGCTAATGTGCGGGCGGGGTTGGGTGTCCTTTGTGGGCTTCCCAACACGTACCCTCACCCCTTACTCAGAACCTCGGTTTCCGGATGCCCGAAACCGTTGGCGCACGAGAGTCATTCAATACACGATATCCGATAATATCGGTATCGGTATCGATATGCAAAGGGACGAGCCCAATAAACTCTGACATCGGAAATGGGCCGTATTTTGTATACGGCCCACTACGACATAGAGTGGGCTCGAACGGTTCCGAATAACCATAAAATTCGGTGGCGACTCCACATAGACCTAAATTTCAATTCGATCCTTCTCATATGGAGATTCATTCGCCTACCCAAACCCGCGCGTGGCCGCGTCGGGGTGGAGCTATGTCATGTCCACAATTTGGCGACTCCGCTAGGGATTAACTGATGTGTGACTTACCATCGGCATCCTCAGGGTGAGACTCGAATAGAAATCGTTTGGCAAATACAATACGCGTGTTAGTTCTGCGGTTCATGCATAACCCATATTTTCCCGGGCCGGTACTCGCGACCGACGTCCCACTATACCGTCGATGTACTCCAACACGGATATGTTGAAAGGTGTCCATAGTCGATTCGAGTGGGTTTCGCGGCATGTTCTAAGATCAACTCGACTTAGGAAGTCCGTCCCGATCAACGTCTAGACTATGTACACTGGTATAGACCCCTTATAGACCGACCGAGACTTAGTATAGAGCATACATGGCGTCGTTATAATGCTTGTGTGACTACGTGCTACTTGGTTTCCGAGTCGTTTTCAAAAAACCGTCAACTTTTCAAAATTGCATCCTTTTCAAACTATTCGATTTCAAAACCCGGGACACATACCGAATTTAGGACTTATGATTTTTACTCAAAATAGCCTATTTTCTAGCCGGTATGCTGCCCAAATCAAAACTCGAACTTTCAAAACCCGTGGCCCAATGACTTTTCGTCCTTTTTCGGAAATTTGGGCCATCCACCGAGTTTACTCGGTCCTTTTTTGCAAAAATCATCAATTTTCAAAACCTTCCACTTCTAGGACCTCCCGTATTTAGCAGTGTCGGGTCGCGTCTTAAGTTGTCAAGGTCTTTAGCGTCGAAACTCCGTCGATCTTACATCACGAGTTTCTTCCCTATCCCGGTACGCCTTATTAGACTAAGGCAAGGCCCACCTACGTAGGACATACTCCTACAAAGGAAGGCCCGTTTACACAATCGAGTCAACCTTCCTTCGGACAGGACTAGGCCCGCGTAGCCGAATCCTAAGGAAGGCCCATCTTGCACAAGTCACCCATCCAGGTTTTTTTTTTCCGAGTCAACCTTTTACAAGGCATAGCCCTATGACAAAAGGTTCGGGGTCCTTACGTCTAAGGGTCACTCGTCCGACACTCGAGTCTTAACAAAATTATCGATCCCACTTGGGGGCTACCCCTTAGCAGAGCGATCAATCACGATTGCTCTAAGGGTCATGTCTTACACGTGTCTCACGTACCCCACTTTCGAGTCACTTAAGATGCCACACCATCTAAGTCCTTAGTCTCACATCGGGGGCTATTCTCCGACGGAGTGACTAATCACAGTCACTCCGAGAATCGTACCCTACACATTTGTCTTAGGGGAGTCTAACCCGAGTCTAACTAGAGTCGTCTCTCCTCCTGCGCTATTTCCTATGCCTTGGTGAGTTGGAGTTCCGAAGCAACTTTTCTGATTGCGTGGTGTTCTTACAGACAGGCCACCCGAAACCAGATATCAACGCAAAATGGACGATTTGAAAAATGCTCTGGCCAAGATCGAGACTCAACTGGCCGCCATCCAGGCTAACCAAGCAACGATAGTCACCCGCCTAAGTGCCGTGGAAAAAGCGGCCCCAGTCGAAGGAGCTGAGCCCAATGGGCCCATGGCCGAATTGGTCAGTATCGTTCGTAGGCTCGAGGAACAAGTTCACCTATCAACGAACAACTCGATCCACACCGAGAATGCTCGTATTTATTCACCTCTGGATAAGGAGCTTCCTGCTAACCTCAACTTAACGGGACTTCCTATGTTTGAGGGCACCGAAGACCCGGTCCACCACATCCGGGCTTTCAAAGACTTCATGGCGGTGAAGGGGGTGAAGTCAACTATGTTCAAGCACTTGTTCCCTTCTTCCCTGGAGAAACACCCCAAAGCCTGGTACTACAGGCTCGATTCCAAGAAATACCCGACTTGGGATGACGTGGCAACGGAGTTCGCTCGGAACTACGCCGATAATATCGAGATCCAGACTACAATGCGTACCCTGGAAGTCATGGCCCAAGAGCCCAAAGAAGGGTTCACCACATATCTTCAAAGATGGAGGGCCGAGAGTGTAAAGTTGGTAAACAAGCCCAACGAGAAGACACTAGTGGAGGCCTTCATCAACAACCTCCTACCTTCTTACCGCGTCCATCTTAGGTATGCCGGCATTTCAAACTTTGCCGTACTTACCGAAATGGGCATTAGGATTGAAGACGATCTTCGACACAATGAAGATCTGGGCTATACTGGACATCAACTCGAGTCCTTAGAAGCCGACGACTAATGACAACATTATCCGAGAGTCCGGATCTGATTTGAGTCCGAGTCTGAATCCGAGTCTAGGATGTACTATTCCCTTCGAAGTCGAAGTCAAAGTCAAAGTCAGAGTCAGAGTCAATTGTATTCTGTCCTCCCTTTCAAAATCCAATAAAATCAGCTTTCCTGTTTCTCAAATATACTTTCCTTACGTGTTTCCGAGAACATGATGAACACCATCATACACTGTGAGCACACGCACGTGACTATTATAGGCACATCTATAATGACTGTAGGAAACCGAGCCCGTGTTTTCTTTTTACCTATTCCATGTCTGGTATAGAAAAAACCACACAACTACCCTTAGCAGGAGCATATCGAATCCTATGACAAATCTAGGTAATCTGCTAGTTTGGGTTCAAGACGGGAGGCAAGCCCATTTCCCACAATAAAACACCCCTCCGATAAGACTGACCAATCCCTACCTTATGTGTTAGTCTGACTGGACAAAAAAAAATCAAAAGTAAAAAAAAAAAAAAAAAAAAAAAGGGCCAAAGCAAAAAGAAGGCCATCAAAAAAAGAAAACTGGACACAAAAAAAAAAATCGAAAGTCCATGAAAAAAAAAAAAAAAGCAAAAGGCCAAAACAAAAAAAAGCAGGCCATCGTCAAAAAAATTCAGAATACCCATGACCGTGGTCAACGGTCAATTTCAGTGAAAGCCCCACGACCAGGGTACGGTCAAAATTATCAAAACCCCATGATCGCGAGGTCAATCAAAAATCAAATACCCATGACCGTGGTCAACGGTCAACTCAAGTGAAAATCCTTTGACCGTGGTACGGTCAAATTCAAAATTATCAATACCATCCAATAGGGGAGTGACAATCAAGCTGGTCAGCTAACACCACATCTAGCCTTCCCACATTACAACCCTCAAGACCTCCCCGAGACCCAGGCCAGAGACAGCCCGGAATTTTGAGGATTCAAGCACCATAGGATACCCCTAACCATTAGGGCCAGACATGGAAACCAGATCCCGCATTATCAAAACCTATCCCGATCAAAGTTCGAGCCATTTTACTCGACTTTCCCTTTACATAACAAAATTCACAATCACCATACAAAGACCCGAGAGCAAAACTCGTCAAATCCCCGAGAGCAAAACTCGTCAAAGACCCGAGAGCAAAACTCGTCAAATCCCCGAGAGCAAAACTCGTCAAATCCCCGAGAGCAAAACTCGTCAAATCCCGCGAGAGCAAAACTCGTTAAAATCCCCGAGAGCAAAACTCGTCAAAGACCCGAGAGCAAAACTCGTCAAATCCCCGAGAGCAAAACTCGTCAAATCCCCGAGAGCAAAACTCGTTAAAATCCCGTCCCAATTCTTCCCATCCAAACCAGTTACCAACCCCGAACACGGGAACTCAACTTGCAGTCGAATTAGAACATGCCCAAATAGTTCACACCACCTCTGGGGGCTACCCCGGAGAATGCTCACAGTCACAGGATTAATATCCTAACCATTCAAGCCCTTTGATCAAGACATCACTGGGAATGCACCTAGCCCACACCGTCATTATGGCTAGTTACACACAAAGTCCTATTAGACTAGGCACCATAATACATCTGTCGATCCACTGAACTACGGCTTGGTTTGATTTCACCACACGTGAATACGTAGGCACCTTTCAACAGAGGCACAACCACCCACATTGACACACATTCAAAAAGCGTCATTATTCCGGTCACGACACCATCGTGTTCTCAATAGCTAGCTTTGTTGTCCCGGGGGCTTCTCTTAGACAGAAGACCTCCATCCACTCACAAAATCCAGATGAATCCAACAAAAAATCTAGCCTCCTTTCTATAGTGTGTCCTAGTACTCGGCTCAGTCGAAGACAAAACTCTGGCAGGACTCGAGGCAATACCCACTTTGGAAATGTATCCTAAAATAGGAAATCCAGAAGGGCACCAGACTAAAACAGTCTCATTACGGACTACTGCGGTCCCCCCTATAACATATCTATCCCATTTCGATGTACGACCGTGTTGCCACTCACCTAGGCTACGGGATGACGCAGCTTAAGAATCTTGCTAGGTGGCCCACACCCCTACCGAGTCACGGTCCAACCCTTAGAGAGTCCAGTCCGTGTCAGTCAACTCGTCCTGTCCAGAGTCAGGTCTGTCGGTAGGTCCCTCTCTTCAAACTCCATTTTGAGATTTGCAAAATTTAGCCATTTGAAAAAAGATCCTTTTCGACAAGGTCAGATTTCAGTCTATTTAAACTGCGAATTTCTTTTCTACCCCTTTCCATTTTGAAAACCTGGCTCGCGATTGCTTTCAGGATTTCAAAAATTCAACTTTCAAAAATCGTTTTCCCCAGCACGAGTCATTTTACTACCTATGTGTTGCATTGCATTTTATGTAACTTATGCAGGTACGACTCAAACAAAAACATACAAACCATCAAATCTCCCCAGCAGCATCTTTTGGGACAGCACGGGATGGGCCCACACACAGGCACACCCAGGGCTTACGCGACAAGCCCAACGTCCCCACGGAACTCAGGTATGATTTCTTTCTTATGGTCGGCGAGCCCTTCACGCAAGTCTAACGGACTATAAACGACCCGACCAGAAGCCTACCAGGTCTTAACGGGCTTGGTAGCTACTCTGACTTTCGCCTTGTCCAAGCCTCAGTCAGAGTGGGGGCTCTGTAGACACCCGCATTTTGACCGCCAGGTGTCTATGGTAGTTTCCAAAAATCACCCGATGATGATCGGACGCTAACGTGTTTCTATGCGCTCGGATACGGGCTCAAATCTATTAATCGTTGGCTAATGCCCTTACGGAGTACAAATTCCACAAAACCAACCTCAATTCCAGGCCCAGTGGATCATTCCGAGTCAAACAAGACTAATTTGGGCCAAACCCGACACCGGAAGTAAAACCGGCTTTTCACGATTGGGTCGACCCCGGTCAAAGTCGTTTCCGAGACACATAAAAACAACTCATCAATCATCAAAAGTCCAAGGCAAACACAAAACCCATCAAGGTCAAGGTCCAAATAAGACCCGCGCGACCCATCTAGGCCACTCGATCGAGTGACCCATCCACTCGATCGAGTGGGCCTGCGTTGAGCCCGGCGGCTGGTGTAACGGGCCACTCGACCGAGTTGGCTACTTACTCGGTCGAGTGCCCTAGCCCGGGTGCCCTAATCTTTTCTATATAAACACCCTCCCATGCACACCATCAACACATCTACACATCACAAAAAACCCTAGCAATCTACACCCTACACACATACATACTACATCGTCTACAAACCCTAGAAAAACCCTAGGAAATCGACCTTAGCAAAACCCTAAACCTAGTTTTAGGAAATTCAACCCGAGCCACCACAACTTAGCCTCCATACACCTCGAAGACTCCCGTGCCATAACCACGTTTACGAGCCTTAATCCGAGACAGAAACATGTAGGTTGAGGGTGACAAACCTCCTTCTTTCTTTTCGTTTCCTTTTTCCTTTTTTTTCGTTATTATTATTATTATTATTATTATTATTATTATTATTATTATTATTATTACGGTATTATTATTATTATTATTATTATTATTATTACGGTATCATTATTATTATTATTATTATTATTATTATTATTATTATTATTACGTTATTATTATTATTATTATTATTACGTTATTATCTTTATTATTATTATTATTAGTACGATTATTATTATTATTATTATTTACCTCGTTATCATTATTGCATCATAACATCGATAATATTGTCAGCATCAAAACATTAAAATACTTATCAATTTGTGTAGAATGAGAGGGATATCGGAATAAGGAAACCCGAATATACAAGTGTACTGCACACAGCGTTGCCGGTCGCTTATTCCGATACCCCGATTATTTGATTATTGAGATGAGTTAACTTAAACAATAATTCATTATTATTTCTCGTCGTTATCACCATCAATTTTGCATTCATCAATTTTCTAAAATCAATTTTTAATAAGGGTCGAAACCCGTTGACACGGATCCGACATCACAATCCCTAGGGATTTATTTCGATGTCGGAAAAGTCGAGGGAATCAAGTTTTTTTTATTATTCAAGTAAAGCGTCGATTTTAGATTCGGTACCAATTCCATAATTGGATATCGAATCTAACAATCAAGTCATATGAATTAATTAACATGATTTATTCATATCACGATAATTAATTCAAAGCGACTAAAATTAACCCATCTTTTTTATTTTTCACTCTAAATATCCCATATCGATTCAATAATCGAATATGGGATAGGATGAGTATTCAATTTGAATCGGGTATAAATTCAACAATATTTATATTCGGTTCAACAAAATTCGCGATTTATAAAATCCAAGTCGAACATAAATTGTGCAATATTTATGTCCGATTCGGTAAAATTGTCGAACCATCAAAAATCAAAAGCAATTTCAAAATCAATAATTAAATTGCAAACGAACCAGGTTCGTACAGGTGCCACTCGACCGAGTGCCTTAGTCACTCGATCGAGTAACATCGTAATTTATCAATCAGAATGCTTTTTACGACCACCACTCGGTCGAGTCTCACAGTGACTCGATCGTGTGACTTCGTACTCGACCGAGTTGGTCAATAACTCGGCCGAGTACGGTCTAGCACGCAAAACAGAATCGTCTTTTACGGGTCCACTCGATCGAGTCTATCAACCACTCGATCGAGTGACCTCATAACGACTAATACAACGAGTCGTACATTCTTCTTTTCAAACTCGGTAGTAATTTGCGATTTAGGTCAACACGTGTTTAATCAATCATGTGTATTTACTACCGTTTCAAAACATACATCATCATATTTGCATCTTCTCATCTCATTTATTATTTGCACAAACCGTTATTATTCGTTATATCATTACATCGTTACTAACGCGTTTGTTATTTCTTTTGTTAATTTAATTATTGTTCGTTTATTGTACTAAATGAACCCGCATGCTAAAATACAACTTGGACGTTAATTTTAGTTGCATTAAATTGACTTAGAAACCCTTTCAATTACATTCGCATGTTTAGGGAAAATAAATCTTTGCATATCATTTTCCCGTTTTACTAGCACGCGTATTAGAAAGTCATTCGAGTTCTTAGTAGAGGCCGCTAATGTGCGGGCGGGGTTGGGTGTCCTTTGTGGGCTTCCCAACACGTACCCTCACCCCTTACTCAGAACCTCGGTTTCCGGATGCCCGAAACCGTTGGCGCACGAGAGTCATTTAATACACGATATCCGATAATGTCGGTATCGGTAACGATATGCAAAGGGACGAGCCCAATAAACTCTGACATCGGAAATGGGCCGTATTTTGTATACGGCCCACTACGACATAGAGTGGGCTCGAACGGTTCCGAATAACCATAAAATTCGGTGGCGACTCCACATAGACCTAAATTTCAATTCGATCCTTCTCATATGGAGATTCATTCGCCTACCCAAACCCGCGCGTGGCCGCGTCGGGGTGGACCTATGTCATGTCCACAGTTATGTTGCTTGAAATTGTTGAATGGCCTTGGGTTGCCCATATAACCTTGGTAACCTTGGTTGTTGTCCCTTAAGGGAGGTGGCACATATGGACGGTGTTGTAGAGATTGTTGTTGGGAAGCTTGATGGGAATCTTGGAACATATGAGGATAAGGGGCACCTTGCTTGAACGCTTGAAAGGCGTTCACTTGCTCAATACTACCTCGACAATGTATAGGCTCATGTCCAACTATCCCGCAAATATCGCACATCCCATAATAAGGTGTAGGAGACACAACTCCCAAAGCATTGACTTGATGAGTAGAATGTTGGTGGGAGGCACTTGCACTTTGACCTTGATCAAAATGGCTTTGGAGCTTCTTGTTAATAGATTCCATATGGGTTTTTAATTGAGCTCCAAGATCAATGCTTAATTGTGTAATGGCATCGATCTCGTGCCTTCCTCCTCGATTCCCCTTTCTAGGTCTTGAGTATTCGAAGTTGTGCACCGCCATCTCCTCGATTCTCGACCATGTTTGGTCACCATCCACCTCGGTAAACCTTCCATTCGATCCCATGTTGAGAATGGCCCTTGAGTCTTCATATAACCCGTTCCAAAACTGTTGAACTAGGAACCATTGTGATAGACCATGGTAAGGACAAGAGCGGATCAAGGCTTTGAATTTTTTCCCACGATTCATAGAGGCTTTCTTCATCCCGTTGTTGGAATCCCGTGATAGAGGCTCTCAATAGATTTTTCTTCTCCGGGGGGATAAAATTGTTGGTAGAAAGCTAAGGCTAGCTTCTTCCAAGTATCAATACATAGAGTCGCCTTGTCTAACCCCTTGAACCATTGCTTAGATTTACCGATTAAAGAGAAAGGAAATAACACCCACCGAATTTGATCTTGGGTTATTCCCGTTTGTGAGATAGCATCGCAATAATCCGAAAAGTTTTCCATGTGTTGATGAGGATCTTCGGTTGGTAACCCACTAAATTGACTTCTTTCGACCAATTGGATGAATTGCGTTTTTGCCACAAAGTTGCCGGTATATGCCTCCGTTAAAACGGTTGGACCGGGCAAAACGTCTTCCGTAAAGGTTGAATGAGAAGAGAACTTAGGCATTGTTGGATATGAGGGAGATGTTGGTGTAGACGGTGTTGATGTAGATGTAGAAGGAGAACTAGGACTAGAAGTACCGAAAGGATTGATGAAATTCCCTTCGGCAGTCTCTCGAGGTATCTCGTTCAAGTCAGAACCTTGAGCTTGTTCTTGATTGGTATTGCTAGCACTTGGTTGAGAGATTCTAACCCGATCAATCGTTCGTTGGCGAAAGGCTCTAAAGAGTCTTTCCCGCTCTGGATTGAAGAGAAAGAAATTGCCTCTCCTCTTAGGCATACACTACACACTCGAACAAATGTAAGAACACCTAGTGCTTTATGGGCACTAGGCAAAGACAATAAACAAGCACCACGGGAGACAAAGAAGAAAGAAAATTGATAAAAACAAAGGAAAAAGAGTACTAAATATGCACAAGAGATAGAAGAAGAGCACAAAGAAGGGTAACTAAGTCAAGCTATAAGTAAACTAAGTCTAAACATGCACCGTCACCGGCAACGGCACCAAATTGATGGTAAGGTTTCGCCGCGTCCCCCACCGTCAAGTAATTAACCAACTAATCCTAGTGGGTAGCTAGGGTAAGTCGGGTCGTGTCCACGGGGACGGTTATGAAAAGTCTAGACTAGGTCGACCTAAAACGAGACTAAGTCACAAACAAACACAAAGAAGATGATAATTGATAAACTATGGTGGTTGGAGATAAAGAAAGTGGACTAACAATGAACTAGATGTAATATAGGCTAAATGAAACAACTAAAGATTAAATAAGCAATGAACTAGAGAAATGATGACTAACTAGAAGGATGAATCGATAAGAAAGGGAGTAGGGTTAGGTCGGGTTCTCAAGTGTAGTAGGGTGGTTGGGTAATCAAGGGTGTAGGTGCCACTTAGATACTAAGGTCGGTTTGCGCTCTCGCGCCAAAGCCCAAGTCCGCACTCTCGTGTCTAAGACTAGACCCGAAAACTCATGCTAGATGCTATTCAAAACATAAGTATTCAATCACAAATTAGTCAAACAATGAGAAGAGGAATACAAGTATGAGAAGCATTGGCCACTACTACCCACACAAGCAATACAACAAACACATAGTGTGCCCAATATGTGACTAGCAACAAAGGAATCACCTTTACCCAAAACCAAGCCCTAATCATCCATAATCCACACTTAATCCCCCTACTAACCCCACAAAGAATCTACTCACTCATTATCAAACTAAGACTAACTTAAACAAGAGAAATCAATATAAACATCCAAACATTCGTAATGAACAAACAAGAACAATGAACAATATGTAAAGACTCAAACTTTAAAGATAAACAAAGATTAAAAGTAAAGAGTAGAAGAGTAGAAGAGGATTATACCAAACTAGCAAGAATATAAAAAGATGAGAACTTGAATTAATAAGAAACCCAAATAATCTCCAAGGTTGTCAAGCTTGGATGAGTCTTCAAGAATCTTCTTAATACAAGACTAATTGCTAGATTAAACCGAGATTAACTAAAGATTAATATGAAACCAAACTAGAGATGAAGATAACCTAATTAGGGTTTTGAATGTTCAAGAGAGGCCTAAGATAGTCTAATGTAATGTATATTCCTTAAACAATACAAGGGAGGAGTATTTATAAGGTTACAAGAATGAAGGAGGAGAAAAGAATCAAACACGAGCTGCAGCGGGGGTCATCCCGTCCGGTACGATACGGTCCCGTCCGGGACGGAATGGTCCCGACCGGGACGGACCCAAAACAGGCGCAGTTGTATTTGTGCACCCCTTCCCGGTCGGGAAGGCCACTATCCCGCCCGGAAAGGGCCTTGTAAGCCTCCAATATGATCTTTTTGGTCCCTCCTTGCTTCTCATGGGCTTCTCATCGATTCTCGGGCTTCGGGATCGAGTCTAAGGGGCTCGGGAATGGGTCCCAAGGTCTCGGGATCGAATCCAAGGCACCGAGTGATCGTTCCTTCTCTTCGTTGGCTCCAAAAGTGTATGAAACGAGTCGGAATCGTTCCAATTCTTCATGAATGGTCTTGGGAACCTAAAACGAGCTAGAAGAAGTATAACTGTATAAGTAGCCCCGAAATTGCTTCAAAGAGCGATTTCTCAAGGAAATACAAGACCAAATACGACAAATTAGACACTACAAACTACACTTATCAATTCTCCCGTGCTAAAGCCACAACTAACGAGATCTATCCGAGACTAAGAAACATGTAGGTTGAGGGTGCAGAATCCCGTTCTTCTCTCTTCTCCTCCTCTCTTCTTCTCGCGTCGTCATCGTCCTTTTTTCTCGTTTTTTTATTCCGTTGTCATGTCTATAATATCAATAATAATTATTAGTATAATACATTAAAATACTTGCGGATTCGTGTCGAGTGCGAATGATGACGGGATAAGAAAATCCGAATATACAAGGATGTTTCATCCGATGTTGCCGGTCGCTTATCCCGACACCCCTAGCGCTTGATTGTTGAAGCAAGTCAACATCAGCAATAGTTTTTTTTTTATTTTGTTCGCATCGTCGTTAATCGCATATTTCATCGATTTTAAAACTTTCTTCGAATAAAACATCTTTTTTTAGTTAAGGTCGAAACCCGTTGACGCGGATCCGACATCACACAATCCGTAAGGATTTATTACGATGTCGGGAAGCCGAGGGAATCAAATCGAGTCCGTTTTAATTAAAGTAATCGCGAAGCGTCAATCTATTTAGGTTCGACACCAACTCAATAGTTGGACGTTGAATCTAAACAGTTTGGTCAATTAATTTAACTAATACGAAGTCGTTGATGCCGAAAATAGTGATCCTAATTCGTAAGAATTAATTCCGACACTATAAAACGCGGAGACAATTTATTTCGTTTTAGTTGATTTAAAACGACTTACAAATATATTTTCTATTTAAAACGACAATTATCTACCCATTTCTTCATTCTTTTCTGAAATGTGTTAATAATATGGAGTTCAGGAATATGAACTTCCAAAACCAAGGCTTCCAATGATAAAGTAATTGCAATCTCGACCTACAAACTCCCAATTACGAATTTAGGTGAAATCTGGAATATAACGACAAAATACTTTAAACCCCGACATTATAAGCATGGAAAACCAATAAAATTGACATATTAAGTAGTCACTAGTTGACCCTATCATTTGCCAAACAAAAATCCATACGGGAACCTTCTGAGGATGAGTACACGTTCAGCTGTACACAAATCATCTCAGATTCTAGCACATAAACAAGATACGTATTGATCATCGTAGTAGCAACCGAAAACACTCATAAGATTACAGTCCACAGAGGGATGCGGTCTGGACTTGGAATAAGATCAGTAAAACGCGAGATAAAATAGTTGATGGGTATCATCAACAGAGATAAGGTATGCAAGGGAACAAGTATATGGTGGCCATATATAGGCTCTGAATTGATGAGAAATAAGGGCCGAGACTTAACTGGACAGGATGAACCTGGTCCACATGGTCCGTGCCTAAACACAACTTCGTGGTGTGCCTACACAGAAATCATTATGAACTCAGTTAGATTGGATAATGACGCTTAGTTACACATTAATCAAATCATTTGTAGCTAAGAAACAAACATGTCACTGTCATCAATAACTCAGTCAATATATTGCAACCTGCAACTTCTCTCGCCTATATATATATATATATATATATATATATATATATATATACATATATATATATATATATATATATATATATATATAGGCGAGAGAAGTTGCAGGTTGCACCAAATCGAGCATCCCCTAACATTTATATATATATATAAAGTCTTCAAGCTTGCACCAAATCGAGCATCCCCTAACATTTAACATAGAAATTAAAGATCGATCATGGAATCCACCACGGGATATGTTGCTTGAGTAATTCAATCACGAGTTGCTGGAAACTGCAGGAAAGAATGTGGTCTGCTTCACTATTATTAGCTTTATCAATCTTTCTTCCCTTTTCTCACTCTCTTCCCTTCATCGTCATCCATGGTATCTTCTTCTTCTTCTTCTTCTTCTTCTTCTTCTTGTAAATTTGATACAATGTTTATGTTTATTGCAGTTTATTAATGGAGTAACAGTTATTGTTTGATGGGTTTTCAGTTTTCCATTTGTTTTAGTGAGTTTTCTTGTTTGACTTTCGAAATTATGCTAAAAAAATCGTATTTCTGTTTAAAAACTAATGAAATTCATCAGAAAACCCAAAAATGCGACAAACCCTATAAATCCGATCAACTCCAATTGACTACAACAACAACAATAACCAATCATCTGTTTAGCAAACGGTAGATTACAAAACACCAATCTTTCAAATCAAACAAACACAAACAGAAAATCAAACCAAAATAAAAATATTCCGATTTATGAATCAAGAAACGCACCATCAGTGACGACACGACTGGTCCGCGAATGACGTGCTCGCACCACTAGGCGAACTGAGTTTTTCGTATTCAAAAAAAAAATTGAGGAACGACGACATGGACAGTATCGTCGGAGATGGGGCCATTGATGCAGATGATGTGTTCCTTGAGTAAAATCGAAAATTCGCCGACAATGGAGGTTTTAAGTGATAAAGAAGATCTTTTAAGTCGGCAATGCGTTCCTTGGTAGATTTTTTAAGTGAATGTGATTTCCAGTAATAAAGAAGATAGGTTTCAAGTGGGTTTATTAGAATATTAGGGTTGTAAGGAGATAACCCGTCGATTTGTCAAGTTTATTAGCGTTGATTGATATTTGTTACTATAAGGGGTCATTAATAAGGAATATAATTATATTAGTTATGTCGATTCTCCAATCGCCATGATATAATCGCCGCAAAAAATCTGTTTTGTTGTAGTGTTCGCTCTAAATATTCGATATCGATTTAATAATCGAATATCGGATACGAGTATCCAAATCCGAATCGAGCATAAATCATACAATATTTCTGCCCGATTCAATAAAAATCATCATTCCAAGGATGTGATACCCACTCCGTAGTCGAATATCAAATCTAACGGAATTAATCAAAAAAGCCAAAACAGCCCTCCATGCGAGTCGCGCGGGTGCCATGCGAGTCGCGCGGATCTCATGCGAGTCGCACGCCTGTGCAAGTCGCGCGATTGCCTGGAAATTGCGACACAAAAGGATTTTGTTTAGTTCAATTTAAAAACGACTTATAACATCTTTTCTAAACTCGCTCCTAATATTTGATATTGATTCCATAATCAAATATCGAATATGACGAGCATCGAAATTTTAAAGTCGAGTATAAATCATTCCATATTTTTACACGACTTAGCAAAATTATCGATTTTCCAAAATCATGCATCATGTTTAAACTATTCTATATCGTTATATATTGTTATTACCGTTATACCGTTACTAACATGTTTGTTTCCATCTTTGTCGATTTTACTTTCATTGTTTATTTTATTGTACTAAAATGAACCCCGCATGCTAAATATAACTTTGATGTTAGTATTAAATGCATTAAATCGACATAGCAACCCATTCAATTATTCGCATGTTTAGTTAAAACAATGTTTGCATATCATTCATCGTATTACTAACGCGCGTATTAAAACGTCATTCGATATCTTAGTAGAGGCCGCTAATGTGCGGGCGGGGTTGGGTGTTCTTTGTGAACTTCCCAACACGTACCCTCACCCCTTACTTTGTTCAGAACCATGGTTTCCGGACATCCGAATCCATTGGCACACGAGAGTCATTCAATACACGGTATCCGATAATGTCGGTATCGGTATCAAATGCAAAGGGACGAACCCGATAAACTCTGACATCCGAATGGGCCATACTTTGTGCATGACCCACTAAGATATAGAGTGGGTTCGAACGGGCCCGAACTCCCACAAAGTTCGGTGACGACTCCACTTCGATTTAAATTTCAATTAGATCTCATCTCATATGGAGATTCATTCGCCTCCCCAAACCCGCGCGTGGCTGCGTCGGGGTGGACCTATGTCATGTCCACAATTTCGTGACTCTGCTGGGGATTAACTGATGCGTGACTTACCATCGGCATCCTCAGGGTGAGGCGCGAATAGAAATCGTTTGACTAGTACAATACACGTTTTAGGTTTACGGTTCATGCAAAACCCCATATTTTCCCGGGCCGGTACTGGCGACCGACGTCCCACTATACCGTGATGTACTCCAACATGGATATGTCAAAGGTGTCAATAGTCGATTCGTAAGGGTTTCGCGGCATGTTCTAAGCTCAACTCGACTTAGGAAGTCCGTCCCGATTCTCGGATAGGCTATGTGCACTGGTATAGACCCTATATAGACCGACCGAGACTTAGTCTAAAGCATACATGTTGTCGTTATAATGCTTCTGTGACTATGTGCTACTTGGTTTCCGTGTCGTTTTCAAAAAAATGGCATTCCAAAAATGCATCTTTTCAAAATTATTCAATTTTCAAAAACTCGGAAAGCTGCCGAAATTTAGACTTAAGATTTGACTCAAAACAAGCCTATTTTCTAGCCGACATGCTGGCCGTTTCAAAATTCGAATTCTCGATCCACCATTCAATTTTCGAATTTTCAAAATTCAATTCCGATTTTCAAATCTTCGTGATGCCATTCGCGATTTTCGAATTCTCGAGATGCATGTCGAAATCATGAGGTGGAGATTGTGGATTGTGCGGAGTATCGGTGAGGGCTAAGGGAGTACCATAGTCATGAATCGGAGACCGGCTCCTTGGCTTGTTCTCTTGTTGAGTACCTTGAGTTGCTTGTTGTTGTTGATGGTTTCCTTGGAACCCATGAGAGTTGCCTTGATTAAGGCCTTGATTGTTGCCATGGTTGTGTTGGTTTCCTTGGAAACCACCTTGATTGAAGTTCCCTTGCTGGAACCCTTGATTGTTGTTGAAGGTACCTTGGTTATGTTGCTTGAAATTGTTGAATGGCCTTGGGTTGCCCACATAACCTTGGTAACCTTGGTTGTTGTCCCTTAAGGGAGGTGGCACATATGGACGGTGTTGTAGAGATTGTTGTTGGGAAGCTTGATGGGAATCTTGGAACATATGAGGATAAGGGGCACCTTGCTTGAACGCTTGAAAGGCGTTCACTTGCTCAATACTACCTCGACAATGTATAGGCTCATGTCCAACTATCCCGCAAATATCGCAGATCCCATAATAAGGTGTAGGAGACACAACTCCCAAAGCATTGACTTGATGAGTAGAATGTTGGTGGGAGGCACTTGCACTTTGACCTTGATCAAAATGGCTTTGGAGCTTCTTGTTAATAGATTCCATATGGGTTTTTAATTGAGCTCCAAGATCAATGCTTAATTGTGTAATGGCATCGATCTCGTGCCTTCCTCCTTGATTCCCCTTTCTAGGTCTTGAGTATTCGAAGTTGTGCACCGCCATCTCCTCGATTCTCGACCGTGTTTGGTCACCATCCACCTCGGTAAACCTTCCATTCGATCCCATGTTGAGAATGGCCCTTGAGTCTTCATATAACCCGTTCCAAAACTGTTGAACTAGGAACCATTGTGATAGACCATGGTAAGGACAAGAGCGGATCAAGGCTTTGAATTTTTTCCCACGATTCATAGAGGCTTTCTTCATCCCGTTGTTGGAATCCCGTGATAGAGGCTCTCAATAGATTTGTCTTCTCCGGGGGGATAAAATTGTTGGTAGAAAGCTAAGGCTAGCTTCTTCCAAGTATCAATACATAGAGTCGCCTTGTCTAACCCCTTGAACCATTGCTTAGCTTTACCGATTAAAGAGAAAGGAAATAACACCCACCGAATTTGATCTTGGGTTATTCCCGTTTGTGAGATAGCATCGCAATAATCCGAAAAGTTTTCCATGTGTTGATGAGGATCTTCGGTTGGTAACCCACTAAATTGACTTCTTTCGACCAATTGGATGAATTGCGTTTTTGCCACAAAGTTGCCGGTATATGCCTCCGTTAAAACGGTTGGACCGGGCAAAACGTCTTCCGTAAAGGTTGAATGAGAAGAGAACTTAGGCATTGTTGGATATGAGGGAGATGTTGGTGTAGACGGTGTTGATGTAGATGTAGAAGGAGAACTAGGACTAGAAGTACCGAAAGGATTGATGAAATTCCCTTCGGCAGTCTCTCGAGGTATCTCGTTCAAGTCAGAACCTTGAGCTTGTTCTTGATTGGTATTGCTAGCACTTGGTTGAGAGATTCTAACCCGATCAATCGTTCGTTGGCGAAAGGCTCTAAAGAGTCTTTCCCGCTCTGGATTGAAGAGAAAGAAATTGCCTCTCCTCTTAGGCATACACTACACACTCGAACAAATGTAAGAACACCTAGTGCTTTATGGGCACTAGGCAAAGACAATAAACAAGCACCACGGGAGACAAAGAAGAAAGAAAATTGATAAAAACAAAGGAAAAAGAGTACTAAATATGCACAAGAGATAGAAGAAGAGCACAAAGAAGGGTAACTAAGTCAAGCTATAAGTAAACTAAGTCTAAACATGCACCGTCACCGGCAACGGCGCCAAATTGATGGTAAGGTTTCGCCGCGTCCCCCACCGTCAAGTAATTAACCAACTAATCCTAGTGGGTAGCTAGGGTAAGTCGGGTCGTGTCCACGGGGACGGTTATGAAAAGTCTAGACTAGGTCGACCTAAAACGAGACTAAGTCACAAACAAACACAAAGAAGATGATAATTGATAAACTATGGTGGTTGGAGATAAAGAAAGTGGACTAACAATGAACTAGATGTAATATAGGCTAAATGAAACAACTAAAGATTAAATAAGCAATGAACTAGAGAAATGATGACTAACTAGAAGGATGAATCGATAAGAAAGGGAGTAGGGTTAGGTCGGGTTCTCAAGTGTAGTAGGGTGGTTGGGTAATCAAGGGTGTAGGTGCCACTTAGATACTAAGGTCGGTTTGCGCTCTCGCGCCAAAGCCCAAGTCCGCACTCTCGTGTCTAAGACTAGACCCGAAAACTCATGCTAGATGCTATTCAAAACATAAGTATTCAATCACAAATTAGTCAAACAATGAGAAGAGGAATACAAGTATGAGAAGCATTGGCCACTACTACCCACACAAGCAATACAACAAACACATAGTGTGCCCAATATGTGACTAGCAACAAAGGAATCACCTTTACCCAAAACCAAGCCCTAATCATCCATAATCCACACTTAATCCCCCTACTAACCCCACAAAGAATCTACTCACTCATTATCAAACTAAGACTAACTTAAACAAGAGAAATCAATATAAACATCCAAACATTCGTAATGAACAAACAAGAACAATGAACAATATGTAAAGACTCAAACTTTAAAGATAAACAAAGATTAAAAGTAAAGAGTAGAAGAGTAGAAGAGGATTATACCAAACTAGCAAGAATATAAAAAGATGAGAACTTGAATTAATAAGAAACCCAAATAATCTCCAAGGTTGTCAAGCTTGGATGAGTCTTCAAGAATCTTCTTAATACAAGACTAATTGCTAGATTAAACCGAGATTAACTAAAGATTAATATGAAACCAAACTAGAGATGAAGAGAACCTAATTAGGGTTTTGAATGTTCAAGAGAGGCCTAAGATAGTCTAATGTAATGTATATTCCTTAAACAATACAAGGGAGGAGTATTTATAAGGTTACAAGAATGAAGGAGGAGAAAAGAATCAAACACGAGCTGCAACGGGGGTCATCCCGTCCGGTACGATACGGTCCCGTCCGGGACGGAATGGTCCCGACCGGGACGGACCCAAAACAGGCGCAGTTGTATTTGTGCACCCCTTCCCGGTCGGGAAGGCCACTATCCCGCCCGGAAAGGGCCTTGTAAGCCTCCAATATGATCTTTTTGGTCCCTCCTTGCTTCTCATGGGCTTCTCATCGATTCTCGGGCTTCGGGATCGAGTCTAAGGGGCTCGGGAATGGGTCCCAAGGTCTCGGGATCGAATCCAAGGCACCGAGTGATCGTTCCTTCTCTTCGTTGGCTCCAAAAGTGTATGAAACGAGTCGGAATCGTTCCAATTCTTCATGAATGGTCTTGGGAACCTAAAACGAGCTAGAAGAAGTATAACTGTATAAGTAGCCCCGAAATTGCTTCAAAGAGCGATTTCTCAAGGAAATACAAGACCAAATACGACAAATTAGACACTACAAACTACACTTATCAATTCTCCCGTGCTAAAGCCACAACTAACGAGATCTATCCGAGACTAAGAAACATGTAGGTTGAGGGTGCAGAATCCCGTTCTTCTCTCTTCTCCTCCTCTCTTCTTCTCGCGTCGTCATCGTCCTTTTTTCTCGTTTTTTTATTCCGTTGTCATGTCTATAATATCAATAATAATTATTAGTATAATACATTAAAATACTTGCGGATTCGTGTCGAGTGCGAATGATGACGGGATAAGAAAATCCGAATATACAAGGATGTTTCATCCGATGTTGCCGGTCGCTTATCCCGACACCCCTAGCGCTTGATTGTTGAAGCAAGTCAACATCAGCAATAGTTTTTTTTTTATTTTGTTCGCATCGTCGTTAATCGCATATTTCATCGATTTTAAAACTTTCTTCGAATAAAACATCTTTTTTTAGTTAAGGTCGAAACCCGTTGACGCGGATCCGACATCACACAATCCGTAAGGATTTATTACGATGTCGGGAAGCCGAGGGAATCAAATCGAGTCCGTTTTAATTAAAGTAATCGCGAAGCGTCAATCTATTTAGGTTCGACACCAACTCAATAGTTGGACGTTGAATCTAAACAGTTTGGTCAATTAATTTAACTAATACGAAGTCGTTGATGCCGAAAATAGTGATCCTAATTCGTAAGAATTAATTCCGACACTATAAAACGCGGAAACAATTTATTTCGTTTTAGTTGATTTAAAACGACTTACAAATATATTTTCTATTTAAAACGACAATTATCTACCCATTTCTTCATTCTTTTCTGAAATGTGTTAATAATATGGAGTTCAGGAATATGAACTTCCAAAACCAAGGCTTCCAATGATAAAGTAATTGCAATCTCGACCTACAAACTCCCAATTACGAATTTAGGTGAAATCTGGAATATAACGACAAAATACTTTAAACCCCGACATTATAAGCATGGAAAACCAATAAAATTGACATATTAAGTAGTCACTAGTTGACCCTATCATTTGCCAAACAAAAATCCATACGGGAACCTTCTGAGGATGAGTACACGTTCAGCTGTACACAAATCATCTCAGATTCTAGCACATAAACAAGATACGTATTGATCATCGTAGTAGCAACCGAAAACACTCATAAGATTACAGTCCACAGAGGGATGCGGTCTGGACTTGGAATAAGATCAGTAAAACGCGAGATAAAATAGTTGATGGGTATCATCAACAGAGATAAGGTATGCAAGGGAACAAGTATATGGTGGCCATATATAGGCTCTGAATTGATGAGAAATAAGGGCCGAGACTTAACTGGACAGGATGAACCTGGTCCACATGGTCCGTGCCTAAACACAACTTCGTGGTGTGCCTACACAGAAATCATTATGAACTCAGTTAGATTGGATAATGACGCTTAGTTACACATTAATCAAATCATTTGTAGCTAAGAAACAAACATGTCACTGTCATCAATAACTCAGTCAATATATTGCAACCTGCAACTTCTCTCGCCTATATATATATATATATATATATATATATATATATATATATATATATATATATATATATAGGCGAGAGAAGTTGCAGGTTGCACCAAATCGAGCATCCCCTAACATTTATATATATATATATAAAGTCTTCAAGCTTGCACCAAATCGAGCATCCCCTAACATTTAACATAGAAATTAAAGATCGATCATGGAATCCACCACGGGATATGTTGCTTGAGTAATTCAATCAGGAGTTGCTGGAAACTGCAGGAAAGAATGTGGTCTGCTTCACTATTATTAGCTTTATCAATCTTTCTTCCCTTTTCTCACTCTCTTCCCTTCATCGTCATCCATGGTATCTTCTTCTTCTTCTTCTTCTTCTTCTTCTTGTAAATTTGATACAATGTTTATGTTTATTGCAGTTTATTAATGGAGTAACAGTTATTGTTTGATGGGTTTTCAGTTTTCCATTTGTTTTAGTGAGTTTTCTTGTTTGACTTTCGAAATTATGCTAAAAAAATCGTATTTCTGTTTAAAAACTAATGAAATTCATCAGAAAACCCAAAAATGCGACAAACCCTATAAATCCGATCAACTCCAATTGACTACAACAACAACAATAACCAATCATCTGTTTAGCAAACGGTAGATTACAAAACACCAATCTTTCAAATCAAACAAACACAAACAGAAAATCAAACCAAAATAAAAATATTCCGATTTATGAATCAAGAAACGCACCATCAGTGACGACACGACTGGTCCGCGAATGACGTGCTCGCACCACTAGGCGAATTGAGTTTTTCGTATTCAAAAAAAAAATTGAGGAACGACGACATGGACAGTATCGTCGGAGATGGGGCCATTGATGCAGATGATGTGTTCCTTGAGTAAAATCGAAAATTCGCCGACAATGGAGGTTTTAAGTGATAAAGAAGATCTTTTAAGTCGGCAATGCGTTCCTTGGTAGATTTTTTAAGTGAATGTGATTTCCAGTAATAAAGAAGATAGGTTTCAAGTGGGTTTATTAGAATATTAGGGTTGTAAGGAGATAACCCGTCGATTTGTCAAGTTTATTAGCGTTGATTGATATTTGTTACTATAAGGGGTCATTAATAAGGAATATAATTATATTAGTTATGTCGATTCTCCAATCGCCATGATATAATCGCCGCAAAAAATCTGTTTTGTTGTAGTGTTCGCTCTAAATATTCGATATCGATTTAATAATCGAATATCGGATACGAGTATCCAAATCCGAATCGAGCATAAATCATACAATATTTCTGCCCGATTCAATAAAAATCATCATTCCAAGGATGTGATACCCACTCCGTAGTCGAATATCAAATCTAACGGAATTAATCAAAAAAGCCAAAACAGCCCTCCATGCGAGTCGCGCGGGTGCCATGCGAGTCGCGCGGATCTCATGCGAGTCGCACGCCTGTGCAAGTCGCGCGATTGCCTGGAAATTGCGACACAAAAGGATTTTGTTTAGTTCAATTTAAAAACGACTTATAACATCTTTTCTAAACTCGCTCCTAATATTTGATATTGATTCCATAATCAAATATCGAATATGACGAGCATCGAAATTTTAAAGTCGAGTATAAATCATTCCATATTTTTACACGACTTAGCAAAATTATCGATTTTCCAAAATCATGCATCATGTTTAAACTATTCTATATCGTTATATATTGTTATTACCGTTATACCGTTACTAACATGTTTGTTTCCATCTTTGTCGATTTTACTTTCATTGTTTATTTTATTGTACTAAAATGAACCCCGCATGCTAAATATAACTTTGATGTTAGTATTAAATGCATTAAATCGACATAGCAACCCATTCAATTATTCGCATGTTTAGTTAAAACAATGTTTGCATATCATTCATCGTATTACTAACGCGCGTATTAAAACGTCATTCGATATCTTAGTAGAGGCCGCTAATGTGCGGGCGGGGTTGGGTGTTCTTTGTGAACTTCCCAACACGTACCCTCACCCCTTACTTTGTTCAGAACCATGGTTTCCGGACATCCGAATCCATTGGCACACGAGAGTCATTCAATACACGGTATCCGATAATGTCGGTATCGGTATCAAATGCAAAGGGACGAACCCGATAAACTCTGACATCCGAATGGGCCATACTTTGTGCATGACCCACTAAGATATAGAGTGGGTTCGAACGGGCCCGAACTCCCACAAAGTTCGGTGACGACTCCACTTCGATTTAAATTTCAATTAGATCTCATCTCATATGGAGATTCATTCGCCTCCCCAAACCCGCGCGTGGCTGCGTCGGGGTGGACCTATGTCATGTCCACAATTTCGTGACTCTGCTGGGGATTAACTGATGCGTGACTTACCATCGGCATCCTCAGGGTGAGGCGCGAATAGAAATCGTTTGACTAGTACAATACACGTTTTAGGTTTACGGTTCATGCAAAACCCCATATTTTCCCGGGCCGGTACTGGCGACCGACGTCCCACTATACCGTGATGTACTCCAACATGGATATGTCAAAGGTGTCAATAGTCGATTCGTAAGGGTTTCGCGGCATGTTCTAAGCTCAACTCGACTTAGGAAGTCCGTCCCGATTCTCGGATAGGCTATGTGCACTGGTATAGACCCTATATAGACCGACCGAGACTTAGTCTAAAGCATACATGTTGTCGTTATAATGCTTCTGTGACTATGTGCTACTTGGTTTCCGTGTCGTTTTCAAAAAAATGGCATTCCAAAAATGCATCTTTTCAAAATTATTCAATTTTCAAAAACTCGGAAAGCTGCCGAAATTTAGACTTAAGATTTGACTCAAAACAAGCCTATTTTCTAGCCGACATGCTGGCCGTTTCAAAATTCGAATTCTCGATCCACCATTCAATTTTCGAATTTTCAAAATTCAATTCCGATTTTCAAATCTTCGTGATGCCATTCGCGATTTTCGAATTCTCGAGATGCCTTTTTTCGATTTTCAATATTTCCGAGATGCCATTTTCAATTGTCAAATTTTCGAGATGCCGTTTTCGATTTTCAAATCTTCGGGATCTCATCTTCAATTTTCAAATTGTCGGAAATTCTTTTTTTCAATATTCAAATTTTCAAAATTCCAAGTTTTCAACTTTTCAAAAACCCGGAAAGCTACTGAATTTAGGACTTATGATTTTACTCAAAACAGCCTATTTTTAGCCGGTATGTTGCCCATTTCAAAATTCAAATTTTTTTTTCAAACTTCAAAATTGTGGCCCGATATGTTTTCCGGTTTTCGTTCAAAAAATCGGGCCCCTCCACCGTTTTCTTTTGGGCTTTCTAAAAAAAAGTCCTTTTCAAAACTTTCCTCTTCTTAGGACTTCCCGTATTTAGCAGTGTCGGGTCGTGTCATGAGTCGTCGAAGGTCTTTAGCGTCGAAACTCCGTCGATCTTACGTCACGGGTTTACCCCCTATCCCAGTCCGCCTTATTTGACTAAGGCATGACCCACCTACGTAGGACATACTCCTACAAAGGAAGGCCCGTTTACACATTCAAGTCCAAAGTCTGAGAAATATCTCACATGGACATTCCTTCGAACAGGACTCGGCCCACATAGCCGAATCCTAAGAGAGGCTCACCTTTCACAAGTCACCCGTCTAGGAGTCTTTTTCGAGTCAACCTTTTACAAGGCATAGCCCTATAACAAAAGGTCCGTGGTCCTTACGTCTAAGGGTCACTTGTCCGACACTCGAGGCTTAACAAAATTATCGATCCTACTTGGGGGCTACCCTTCAGCAGAGTGATCAATCACGGTTGCTCTAAGGGTCATGTCTTACATGTGTCTCACATACCCCACTTTTGAGTCACTTTGATGTCACACCATCTGAGTCCTATATGAGTCCTTAGTCTCGCTTGGGGGCTATTCTCCGACGGAGCGATTAATCACGGTCACTCCGAGAATCGTACCCTACACATTCGTCTTAGGAGAGTCTAACCCGAGTCAGTCTGGAGTCGTCTCTCCTCCCGCGCTATTTCCTATGCCTTGGTATATTTGAGTTCCGAAGTAACTTTCCTGATTACACGTTATTCTTACAGACAGGCCACCGGTAAACAGACATAGGCAAAATGCAAGAAGCTTTGGACAGTTTGACCGCCTCACTGGCTAAGATGGAGGCCCAATTGACGACCATCAGGACCGACCAAACCGCCATGGCCTCCCGTTTGAGTGCCGTGGAGCAAGGGACTCCTAAGGTCGGGAATGAAACCACTGGGCCCATAGCTGAACTGGTCAGCGCCGTTCGCAAACTTGAAGAACAGGTCCATTTGTCAACGAATAACTCGATCCATACGGAAAATGCTCGCTTCTATTCGCCCCTGAATGACGAACTACCCGCCAACCTCAACCTTACGGGCATACCGATGTTTGAGGGTACTGAAGACCCGGTCCATCACATTTGGGCTTTCAAGGAATTCATGGTTATCAAGGGAGTGAAGTCCAACATGTTCAAACACTTATTCGCTTCCTCCCTCGAAAAGCACCCCAAAGCCTGGTACTACAGGCTCGATTCCAAGAAATACCCGGCTTGGGATGACGTGGCAACAAAGTTCGCTCGGAATTACGCTGATAATACCGAGATCTAGACTACGATGCGTACTCTGGAGGTTATGGCCCAAGAGCCCAAAGAAGGTTTCACCAAGTACCTTCAAAGGTGGAGGGCCGAAAGTGTGAAGTTGGTAGACAAGCCCAACGAGAAGACACTAGTGGAGGCGTTCATCAACAACCTCCTACCTTCCTACCGCGTCCATCTTAGGTATGCCGGCATTTCAAACTTTGCGGTGCTTACCGAAATGGGCATAGAATTGAAGACGATCTTCGACATAATGAAGATCTGGGTGAAGCTTCTACTGAAGGCTATACTGGACATCAACTCGAGTCCTTAGAAGCCGACGACTAATGACAACATCATCCGAGAGTCCGGATTTGATTTAAGTCCGAGTCTGAGTCTAAGTCTAGGATATACTATTTATTTCAATTTCAAAGTCAGAGTCAGAGTCAATTGTATCCTCTTTTACAAAATTCAATAAAATCAGTTTTTCTATTTCTCATATATACTTTCCTTAAGTGTTTCCGAGAACATGATGAACACCATCAAACACTGTGAGCACATGCACGTGACTATTACAGGCACATCTATAACGACCGCAGGAAATGAGACTCGTGTTTTCCTTTACCTATTCCATGCCTGACATAGAAAGCCACAAAACTACACTTAGCAGTAGCGGTATCGAATCCTTTGACGAATCTAGGTAGTCTCCTAGTTTGGGTTCAAGACGGGAGGCAAGCCCATTTCCCACAATAAACACCTCTCCATTAAGATTGACCAATCCCCACCTCAGGTGTTAGTTTGACCAACAAAAAAAAAACGGACGAAAAAAAAAATCAAAAGTCCAAGAAAAAAGATGGAAAAAAAAGTCCAAAGAGAAAAAAAAACAAACGGCCCAAAACAAAAGAGCTGGCCATGATCAAAAAGAACTTCCAAAAACCCATGACCATGATCAACGGTCAATTCAAGTGAAAGTTCTATGACCAAGGTACGGTCAAAATTCATACCATCAAATAAGGGAAGATAATCAAGCTGGTCAGCTAACACCACATCTAGCCTTCCCACATTGCAACCCTCAAGACCTTCTCGAGACCTAGGCTAGAGGCAGCCCGGAATTTCGAGAATTCAAGCTCCATAGGATACCCCTAACCATTAGAGCAGACATGGAAACCATATCCCGCATCATCAAACCTACCCCGATCAAAGTTCGAGCCATTTTTACTCGACTTCCCCCTTGCACAACAACTACAACACAACACAACACGACATAACAAAATTCAGAATCACCATACAAAGACCCGAGATCAAAACTCGTCAAAGACCCGAGATCAAAACTCGTCAAAGACTCAAGATCAAAACTCGTCAAAGACCCGAGATCAAAACTGGTCAAAGACCCGAGATCAAAACTCGTCAAAGATCCGAGAGCAAAACTCGTCAAATCCCATCCCAATTCTTCTCATCTAAACCAGCTACTAACCCCAAACACGAGAACTCAACTTGCGATCGGCATAGAACATGCCAAATAGTTCACATCACCTCTAGGGGCTATCCCGGAGAACGCTCACAGTCACAGGATCAATATCCTAACCATTCTAGCCACCCTTTGATCAAGACATCATTGGGAATGCACCTAGCATGCACCATTGTTATGGCTAGTTACACACAGAGTCCTATTAGATTAGGCACCATAATATATCTTCCAATCCACTGAACTACGGCTTGGTTCGATTTCACTACACGTGAATACGTAGGCAGCCTTTCAACAGAGGCACAACCACCCACATTGACACACATTCAAAAAGCGCCGTCATTCCGGTCACGACACCATCATGTTCTCAACAGCCAGCTTTGTCGTCATGGGGGCTTCTCTTAGGCAGAAAACCTCCATCCACTCACAAAATCCAGATAAATTCAAAAAATCTAGCCTCCTTTCTATAGTGTGTCCTAGTACTTGGCTCAGTCGAAGACAAGAATCTGTTAGGGACTCGAGGTGACACCCACCTTGGGAATATACCCCAAAACCAAAAAATCCAAAAGAACACTAGAATACGGCATTGTTGCGGTCGTGCAGAAATAGTCTCATTACAGACTATTGCAATCCTCCCATAGCACATCCTTCCCATTCCGATGTACGACCGTGTTGCCACTCGCCTAGGCTACGGAATAGCGCAACTTAAGAGTCTTGCTAGGTGGCCCATCCCCTACCGAGTCACGGTCCAACCCCTCGAGAGTCCAGTCGTGTCTGTCAACTCATGCGGTCACATCCAGAGTCGAGTCTGTCGGTAGGCCTCTCTCTTCAAAGTTTCATTTTAAAATTTGCAAAATTTAGCCATTTGAAAAAAAAAAATCCTTTTGGACAAGGTCAAATTTCAGTCTATTTAAACTGCAAAATTCTTTTTTTACCCCTTTCCATTTTGAAAACCTAGCACGTGAGTTGTTTTCGGGATTTCGATTTCAAAATGAAGCAAAAATCATTTTCCCTAGCGCAAGTCAGTCTATGGCCCTGTTTGGTAAACAACGGAATGATATTAGCAGAAGCAAATTTAAAAAGCAGATTTGACTAGCAGAATCAATTGACAGGTTTGACTGTCAGATTTAATTAGCAGAATTTTTTAAATAGTGTTTGGTAATTAGTTGTTTTAGATTAGCAGATTGTTTAACTACTTTGTAAAATGAGAAAAAAAGACATAAACATTTTTTTGATTAAATATACGTCAGTAATCAATATACATCACACCAACAATTTTAATGATTAATATCGCCAATTTCTTCTACTAGCCATTAAAGATGAACAAATATTATCACGGAGAGTTGATATTTCTTGAGTTTCTGAATTCTTGATCGGAGCATATCGGAGAATATCAAATAATTGCATATCACATTCGTTCGTAAAAAAATCAAAGAGAGGAAGACGTACTTAGAATGTGAATTCTATGAAAGAGTTTAAAATAACGAAAGTAGGAACAACGAAAGTATGATTTAAATCGCGAAAGGGTAGAGAGGTAAAAAAATAAAATAAAATAAAATATGAAATCCGCCAACTCAATATGCTGCTCCTAGCAGCATATTGCAAAACAACATATTCGCCCCCAATATGCTATCACGACCCGCCATTTACCAAACACTACAATTGGCATATTTGTTAGTCAAACCCGCTCTATTTGCTTTGAATATGCCAATTTTTGGCGGATCCGCCATTTACCAAACACCCCCTATAGATGGTAACTGCATTTCCTGTATGCTATCTTGCTATCTTCTATATTTGCTATTTCTGCCTGTATATCTAACATTTCAGGTACCAGCTTGGCTTCCCAAAGGAACATTGAGTCTTTTTATTCCCCAGCGCGAGTCATGTTTTTACCTACGTGTTGCATGCAAAATTTTATGAAACTTATACAGGTACGACTCAAGACCGCATAGCTCACGTATCTCCCCAGCGGAAGGCCCAAGGCGTCATTTTTCACGGGATAGGCCCACATATAGGCGCACCCGGGACTTACACGACAAATCCAAATTCCCCACGGAGTTATCGTCATCAGCTCAGGTATGACTTCTATCTTATGGCTGGCGAGCCCTTCACGCAAGTCCAATGAACTATAAGCGACCCGACCGGAAGTCTGCCAGGTCTTAATCTTTGATTGGCCTGGTAGCTACTCTGAATTTCGCCCTATCCAAGCCTCAGTCAGAGTGGAGGCTCTGTAGACACCCACATTTTGATCGCCAGGTGTCTATAGCAGTTTCCAAAAAACACCCGATGATGATCGGACGCAAACGTGTTTCTACGCGCTCAGATGTGGGCTCGAAACCACTAGTTTTTGGCTTCGGCTTTTTACGGAGTACAAATCTCACAAAACTGACCTCAAATTCAGGTCCAGTGGGTCGTTTCCAATCAAATAAGATAAATTTGGGTCAAAACCGACACCGGAAATAAAATCGTCTTTTAGCGAACGGGTCAAAACCCGGTCAAAGCCATTTCCGAGAGCAAACCCGCGGTCCTCTTTCAGGTGGGCCACCCGATCAAGTCCATCAGGGCACTTGGTCGAGTAACCTTAGACAAGGAGGGGGAGCAATTGCTTATATATACACCCTCTTACATGCAATTAAAACCCTAATCTTTGGACTCATCTTTTTACAACCCTAATCAATCCTACAACATTCAAAAAACCCTAATCACTCATCTTCAACCTTAAACACTAGCAACTTACAAACCCTAAACTACCATAACTTAACTCACATCAACCTCGATTCTCCCGTGCTAAAGCCACAACTAACGAGATCTATCCGAGACTAAGAAACATGTAGGTTGAGGGTGCAAAATCCCGTTCTTCTCTCTTCTCCTCCTCTCTTCTTCTCGCGTCGTCATCGTCCTTTTTTTTCGTTTTATTTATTCCGTTGTCGTGTCTATAATATCAATAATTATTATTAGTATAATACATTAAAATACTTGCGGATTCGTGTCGAGTGCGAATGATGACGGGATAAGAAAATCTGAATATACAAGGATGTTTCATCTGATGTTGCCGGTCGCTTATCCCGACACCCCTAGCGCTTGATTGTTGAAGCAAGTCAACATCAGCAATAGTTTTTTTTATTTTGTTCGCATCGTCGTTAATCGCATATTTCATCGATTTTAAAACTATTTTCGAATAAAACATCTTTTTTTAGTTAAGGTCGAAACCCGTTGACGCGGATCCGACATCACACAATCCGTAAGGATTTATTACGATGTCGGGAAGCCGAGGGAATCAAATCGAGTCCGTTTTAATTAAAGTAATCGCGAAGCGTCAATCTATTTAGGTTCGACACCAACTCAATAGTTGGACGTTGAATCTAAACGATTTGGTCAATTAATTTAACTAATACGAAGTCGTTGATGCCGAAAATAGTGATCCTAATTCGTAAGAATTAATTCCGACACTATAAAACGCGGAGACAATGTATTTCGTTTTAGTTGATTTAAAATGACTTACAAATATATTTTCTAGATTTCGCTCTAAATATTGGATATCGATTCAATAATCGAATATCGGATACGACGAGTATCCAAATTCGAATCGAGCATAAATCATACAATATTTCTGCCCGATTCAATAAAAATCATCATTCCAAGGTGTGGACATGACATAGGTCCACCCCGACGCGGCCACGCGCGGGTTTGGGTAGGCGAATGAATCTCCATATGAGAATAGATCGAATTGAAATTTAGGTCTATGTGGAGTCGCCACCGAATTTTGTGGTTATTCGGAACCATTCGAGCCCACTCTATGTCGTAGTGGGCCGTATACAAAATACGGCCCATTTCCGATGTCAGAGTTTATTGGGCTCGTCCCTTTGCATTGCGATACCGATACCGACATTATCGAATATCGTGTATGGAATGACTCTCGTGCGCCAACTGTTTCGGGCATCCGGAAACCGAGGTTCTGAGTAAGGGGTGAGGGTACGTGTTGGGAAGCCCACAAAGGACACCCAACCCCGCCCGCACATTAGCGGCCTCTACTAAGAACTCGAGTGACTTTCTAATACGCGTGCTAGTAAAACGGGAAAAATGCTTATGCAAACATTGTTTTTCCTAGGCATGTGAAGGAAATTGAAAAATGGGTTTCTATGTCAATTTAATGCAATTAATTCTACGTCAAAGTGGAATTTTAGCATGTGTGTTCATTTAATACAATAAACGAACAATAATTAGATTGACAAAAGAAATAACAAACGCGTTAGTAACGATGTAATAATATAACGACTAATAACGGTTTGTGTAAATATGCGATGAGATGAAAAGATGAAAATATGGGATGCATGGTTTGAAAAGATAGTATACATGTGATTAATTAAGCACACGTTGACCTAAGTCGTAAAATACTATCAAGTTTGAAAGTAGAAGAATGTACGACTCATTGTTTTAGTCGTTATAAGGTCACTCGATCGAGTGGTCGATGGACTCGATCAAGTGGATCTGTAAAAAACGATTCTGTTTTGCGTTGCAGACCATACTCGCCCGAGTTATTGACCAACTCGGTCGAGTACAGGGTCACTCGATCGAGTCACTGTGAGACTCGATCGAGTGGGGGTCGTAATAGGCATTCTGATCCGGTTTTGAGGTGCCACTCGACCGAGTGGGCTAGGCACTCGGTCGAGTGCCCTCTGTACGAATTATGATTCGTTTGTGAAAATTGCATTGATTTTAAAATCGTTTTAAATTGATTGTTGTGATGTGATTAAATTTTCTCCGCGTTTAATAATGTCATAATTCTAACAAATTGTTTTGACAATTATTCTAGCATCAACGAAAATTGTGCCTCAAATTGATTTAATGTGATTGAGAAAAAGTCGGTGCTTTAATTAAATAAATAATAAAAAAAACTTGATTCCCTCGACTTCTCCGACATCGAAATAAATCCCTAGGGATTGTAATGTCGGATCCGTGTCAACGGGTTTCGACCCTTATCGAAAATTGATGTTAGAAATTGATGAATGCAAGACGAATGATGAAGACGAGAATAATAACGAATTATTGTTTAAGTTAACTTATCTCAATAATCAAATAGTCGGGGTATCGGAATAAGCGACCGACAACACTATGTGTAGTACACTTGTATATTCGGGTTTCCTTATTCCGATATCCTTCTTATTCGACACAAATCGATAAGTATTTTAATGTATTGATACTAGTAGTATTATCGATATTATGATGCAACGAATGAAATAATAATAAAAAAAATAAAAAAAAGACGGAGTAAAGGGAGATGGACGACGAGAAGAGAAAGGAAAGAGTAAAGGGTTTTGACACCCTCAACCTACATGTTCTTGTCTCGGAATAAGGCTCGTAACCGTGGCTTTAACACAAGAGTCTTCGAGGTGAATGAAGGTTAAGTTATGGTGGCTCGGGTGTTTGATCCCTAAATCTAAGTTTATGGTTGCTAGTGTCGTGCTAGGGTAGAATTAGGGTTTGCAAGAGACGTTGTATGTGTGTAGGGTTGCTCTAGGGTTTCGAAAAAAATGTCCCTAAAAGTTGTTGCATGAGGGTTGCTTATATAGGCAAGGCTAGGGCACCCGGCTTAGGGTTACTCGACCGAGTAGGTGGCCAACTCGGTCGAGTGGCCCGTTCAACCTGCAGCCGGGCTCGAAACAGGGCCACTCGATTGAGTGGGTAGGTCACTCGATCGAGTGGCCTAGTTGGGTCGCGCAAGTCAGTCTTTTGGACCTTGACTTTGGATGCTTTGATGGGTTTTGTGTTTGACTTGGACTTTTGATGGTTGTATGGCTTTTTTGTGTGTCTCGGAAGCGACTTTGACCGGGGTTGACCCAATCGCAAAAAGTCGGTTTTAATTCCGGTGTCGATTTTGGCCCAAATTAGTCTTGTTTGACTCGGAATGATCCACTGGGCTTGGATTTCAGGTTGATTTTGTGAGATTTGTACTCCGCAAGTGTGTTAGCCAGCGATTAATGGATATGAGCCCGTATCCGAGCGCATAGAAGCATGTTAGCGTCCGATCATCATCGGGTGTTTTTTGGAAACTGTCATAGACACCTGGCAGTCAAAATGCGGGTAAGACCGTTAAGACCTGGTAGACTTCCGTTCGGGTCGTTTATAGTCCATTAGACTCGCGTGAAGGGCTCGCCAGCCATAAGATAGGAATCATACATGTGCTGATGATAATACTCCGTGGGGCATTTGGACTTGTCGCGTAAGTCCTGGGTGCGCCTGTGTGTAGGCCCATCCAGTGAAAATGTTGGGGAGATTTAGAGGTTTGCATGTCCCTGTTTGAGTCGTACCTGTATAAGTTAGATAAAAAAATGCATGCAACACGTAGGTAGTAAAATGACTCGTGCTGGGGAAAATGATTTTGAATTTTTTGAAAATTTGAATTTTGAAATTTTGAAATTTTGAAAGAATTGACTCCTAAAGAAATTTGGAAAGTTCGGGATGAATATTTCCGTGCTAGTATCGGGACTAGGCTCGCGGCTTAATTCCGTTTTGGAATTAGGAAACTTTCCTAAAAGTGATATGGTAAGAGGGGTACAAGGCTAATGCTATATATAGCCCTCTTTGCCCTTGATTTCTTCATAATTCCCATCACAAGAAAGTCTTTTACTTCCCTAAAGGCAAAAAGAAAGTCTCTTTATCCTCTTAAGAAATCCATCATGGGAATCGACAGGTTGAGTGCTATGTTGCAGGCATGGTCCCGACAATTTATGGATGCCGATAGGGTGGTCTTGAACCAGACGGGTATAACTCAGCTGTACCCGTTCCGTCAGATGGTGGTTGACCGCATATATCATGTCTTTGCTTTCCCTCGGGGCGAAGTTTGTCCTTTACCTGAGGAGATTGCAGCTATAGGAGGTTGGAACCCAATGCTCCGCCCTGCCGTCCCGTATTCAGTTTATGACTTGAGGAGGAAGCTTCGAGAGTTCTTGGGCCTTTCCCATAATGAGGTGTCTCGCATGACCCAGGATGACAACACGGTCTCCTTGATTGATCTAGCCGAGAAGTTTAAGAACCCGCACGACGTCCGGGTAAGATCAGTCCATAGCCGTAGGGCTTTTTCTTTTTGAATGCTCCATGTATATGCCTTTGAGGGTCACATGGACTTATCATCATGTATGGGTCATATCTGTCTTTTAACCGTGGTTGATTTAATGGAGACGGAGCATAGCCCGGCTTGGCTGATCACGGGTGAAATAATCCAAGGCTTGGACAACCGCAATCAGATTTTTATTTTTCTTGATTTTTCACTTTTTTGAATTTTCGATAATTTGGCTACTGCAGTGGGCACTCGATCGAGTCACCCTGGCACTCGATCGAGTGCCTTCGTAAAAAGCCTTATGTTCGCTTCCAGTGACGCCACTCGATCGAGTCACTCTGGCACTCGATCGAGTGTTGTCTGCTTCGTCTCGGAATTTAATGCTTTTGTTTCCTTTTTCAGATATGGCTTTACGAGAGGCTATCAGTGATAGATCCTCCACTTGATGCTAGTAATTACCGCCATAACCTATTTATGACGAGGAGGCGGGCCATCGATTTCTCTCGCCTGATTAGCCAGAAATATTGGGACGAGGTACTATCAATCCACGGTGGGCGGTTGATTCGATGGGTTGTTCCATGGTGGCCCATCTATGTTTGGACTGGCTTGGACCCGAGGGACAAAGCCCGCTACCAAGTGATCTTGTCTTTTAGGCAGACGATTCATCTCTACCCGGATCGCATACTAAGGCAGTATGGACGGGCTTAACGGATACCCGAAGTTGAAGCAGTTGTGAGTGACTCTACCCAACTGACTGATGTGATGTGCGATACTTGGGCTCAAAGGTGGTACACCCGGCATACTTGGCCCGTTTCAAAGTCTCGCCACTCGATCTAGGTTTCAGATTCATATACCAAGTGGACTAAAGCAGGTGATGCTAAGGCCCGAGCTGCTTTGAAAGTTGACGAAGCCTTTGACCTGCTGAGGAGGGAGCAAGTTAAAGACAACAGAGGGTTCTTTGATGAGGGAGACACTCCCGCTACCCTAGTTCGTCTAATGTCAGGACAAAAGAAGAAGACTAAGATTCAAGCTGGAGGGTCTAGTGCTAAAGGTGCTTGGGGGAAAGTGAGCCCCCAGACGGACTTGGAGAGGAGACTGGGCCCCAAACTAGTCGTGCAGGACGGGCTTGGCCCACAAGACAGATTGCCTGAGCATGTGCGAGCCCGACTTGGGCCGAAGACTGTGATTGAAGACCCGTCATCCAAGAAGCGGATTCTACTAAGGAGGTTCCCCTTGTGATTAGGGAACGCACATCCCCACCTCGGCGACCTCGGGCTCCACGCGACCCGAAAGACAAGGGAAAGGGGACGATGCCCGGATATTAGTCTCCTTATTTTATTGTTTGAATATTACTATTTATTTTTCTGTGTGATTTTTTTTCTTGTTTTTTTTTCTTTTGTAATTCCCGAGTTTATCGAGATATTAATAAAAGACATATTATTGAATACCATTCCCGTCTTTTCATTATTGCAGTGGTTGTACCCTTTTGAAAGGTTGCCTACGTATCCACAATTAGCGGAATCAAACCAAACGTAGTTCAAAAATTTGATTTGATTGATTTTTGCAATTTTCGAAATACATCAAGATTATTAATTCAAGATGTGCAACGGTAGAATAATTAATTCTAACTTATTGACTTGTCTAAAATTTTGAAAATTTATAAAAAGACTAAGTTTTATAAATTTTTGCAAATGACATTGAGATTGGGTTTATGGGTAGTAGCGCTTCAGCTGGTCCAAGTTGGTCGGGTTGACGAACTCGTTACCGTCCAGGTCCGTTAGCATCACCGCTCCTCCCGATAGGATTTTCTTGACTAAGTATGGCCCAACCCAATTAGGTTTGAATTTTCCCCTTGGGTCAACCGGCAGTAAGGCACGAACCGATTTTAGGACCAAATCTCCTTCTTTGATGTTTCTGGGCCTAACCCTTTTGTTGAAGGCCCGTCGGATTCTTTTTTGATATACTTGAATATTGTTGAGGGCCCGGGATCGCCGTTCGTCTAGTAAGACTAGCGAATCGTATCGGGCTTGGACCCAATCCGCTTCGGGTACCTGGCTTTCAAGCAATATTCTTAGGGATGGTACTTCCAGCTCGACTGGTTGGACTGCTTCCATTCCATATGTCAGGTAATATGGAGTTGCTCCAGTTGCGGTGCGAATAGAAGTTCGGTATCCCCATAGGGCGAAGGGTATTTTGTCGGGCCAGTCCCGATAATTCTCAGCCATCTTCTTAAGTATGGTGACAATTGTTTTGTTGGCCGCTTCTACCGCTCCGTTTGTTTGAGGTCGGTAGGGTGAAGATGTATGCCTCTGAATTTTGTATTTTGTCAGTAATGCAGTGGTTTCAGCTTGGAAGTGGGTCTCGTGATCACTGATAAATTCGAGAGAGATCCCATATCGGCATATGATCTTATTTTGGATAAATTTGGCCACGTGCTTGGCGTTCAAGACACGGTATGACTCGGCTTCGACCCATTTGGTGAAGTAGTCGATGGCCACCAAGATGAAGCAATGTCCTCCCGTCCCGGAAGGGTGCACTTTCCCAAATATGTCAATACCCCATGTCGAAAATGGCCATGGTGATGTCGTGGTATATAATAGGGAAGATGGCATATGCTGTACATTACCGAAGATCTGACAGTTATGGTAGTGCTTGACATATAACTGGCAGTCTGTTTCCATGGTGTTCCAGTAGTACCCGAGCCTCATGATTTTGTGGATAACATATGGGCGTTCATATGCGGACCGTTTTCACCGTCGTGGACCTCGGCCATGACCTTTTCGGCTTGTATTTTGTTGATGCATAGGAGGAGAGCCCCCTGTGCCGTCTTTTTGTACAATTGTCCGTCATCAGTACGAACAAATTGGGTCGCCAATCTTCGTAGGGCATTTTTGGCCTGATTTTCAGCTTCCGGGGGATATTCTCCCGTTGTCAGGTAGGTTAGGATGGCTTGATACCAAGGTTCTGGGTCAGTTATCTCGATATCCTGAATGGCATGGATGTATGCCGGCTCGGACCGTCTTTCTACACAGATCGGCATGCTGGTCAGGTGTTCCGAGATGTTCAGTAAAGATGGTAATTTGGAAAGCGCATCTGCAAACTGATTTTCCTCTCGAGGAAGGTAGATATACTCTACCTTTTGGAATTGTTTCTCTAGAACCCGTACTCGCGCTTGGTAAGCCACGAGATTGGCGTTCCGATTTTTCCATTTTTGGAGCGCTTGATTGATGACCAATGATGAATCACCGTGGACCCGAAGGTTTGTTACCCCTAGATCAGCGGCGGCTTGAAACCCGTGAATGCATGCTTCGTATTCGGCTGCGTTTTTGGTCACGTCGAAGTCCAACTTGATGGATAAGGGAGTGTGTTCCCCTCGGGGTGAGATTAGCATTAAAGTCCACCTTGACATCCTACCGTTGAGGATGGGCTTCTCGAATAAGTACGTGATAGGATCCATTTTGGATAGCACATGTACCTCGTGACTGAGCATGTAGTGTCTGAGCTTTTTAGTGGCCCAAACCAAAGCTAGGCACGTTTTCTCGAGCATGGTGTACTTGCATTCATACTCGAGGAACTTTTTACTGATGTAGTAAATAGCCCGTTCTTCCGATTCGACTGTCTGGGCCAGCATAGCCCCCGTGGCTGTCTCGGTCGTCGTTAGGTATAACGACAAAGGCAAACCGTGTTGAGGTGGCATTTGTACCGGCGGAGAAGACAGGATCTCCTTGATTTTATCGAAAGCTGCTTGACATTTATCGTCCCATAGCACCCGTTCCCCGATCTTCAGCTTCTTGAAAATGGGTTCACATACCATGGTTAGCTTTGAAATGAACCGGCTGATGTATTGGACCTTCCCGAGAAACCCCCTTATTTCCTTTTCGGTCTTGGGTGGTTGCATCTCGGTGATAACTTTGATTTTAGCTGGGTCGACCTTGATGCCGTGTTGGCTAACGATATGGCCCAGTAATTTGCCCGATGTTACCCCAAAACTGCATTTTTGTGGATTCAGTCTCATATTGTATTTACGTAGCCGGATGAAGAACTTTCTTAGGGCCGAGATGTGCCCGCTTCAGTCCTTGGATTTGACGATCATGTCGCCCACATAGACCTCCACTTCCTTATGCATCATGTCGTGTAGCAAAGTAGTGGCGGTCCGTTGATAAGTGGCTCCAGCGTTGATAAGCCCAAATGGCATGACGGTGTAACAGTAAGTCCCCCATGGTGTAATGAAGATGGTCTTACCCATGTCCTCTTCTGCCATTTTAATTTGATTGTATCCGGCATACCCGTCCATGAATGATAGAAGGGCATTATCCACCAATATGTCGATATGTGGTAACAGAAAATTGTCTTTTGGGCTGGCCTTATTTAATTCCCGGAAGTCCACGCATACTCGCACCTTGCCGTCCTTCTTGGGTATCGGCACGATGTTTGCAACCCAGTCTGGATATAAAACCCAGACACTTGTATAAAACCCGCTTTGAATTGTTTATCGACCTCTTCCTTGACTTTAAGAGACCATTCGGGCTTCATTCTTCTGAGCTTCTGCTTTACCGGTTTGCACCCATCTTTGATGGGTATCCGATGTTCTACTATTTCTCGATCTATTCCCGGCATGTCCTTGTAGGACCATGCAAAGACGTCTTTAAATTCTTGGAGGAGGTCTGTGAATTTTTTTGTCTCCTCTGGATCTAAAGATAGGCCCAACTTAAGCATCTGGGGCTCTAAAGTGGTTCCCACATTGATGGACTCGGTTTCTTTGATTACCGGATCTCGGGATTCCCTTTGCTCGAGCTGCTCGACCAGATGTGATGATACCGTCTTTAAGGGGCATCTTGACTTTTCGGTGGAGGGTAGATGTCACGGCCTTGACTGTGTGGATCCAAGGCCTTCCTAGCAAGAGGTTGAATGATGAGGTGACATCTATCACCTGGAATTCCAGCTCCTTTTCGATTGGGCCCGTTATGATCTTCAATTTAACGGCCCCGGCGATAGGTTTTGGGCTTCCATCGAAAGCCTGAATAGTTTGCGCTGTCGGGAGTTAGTCGGCATCAGTGATGCCGAGGGCCCTAGCGGTCCTTAGGGGTAGGACATTCACGGCCGATCCATCGTCGATAAGGGTCATCGGGAGGTACTTACCCTTGCAGATGACCGTGATATATAGGGCCAGATTATGATTGGGCCCAAATGATGGCAGATCAGATTCGGCGAAGGTTATGAGTGGGCCTTCGTTCTTGGACTTGCCCTTGAGGTAGGGCATGATAGTAGCTACCATTTCAGCGGGGGTAGCTTCTGAATCGACCTTGATTTCATCGAGAGCCTTAGTCAGTGCTTCTCGATGAGCTTGTGAGCTAACCAGTAGTTGCCATATGGTTAAGTCAGCTCGAACCCTCTTCATTTGTTGGGCCAAGGCCGCGTCATTGCTTGGCTCCTCGGGGGTCGGTTCCGTCCTGGCAGGTTCAGTTACGGATGTTGGAGTGGCGCGCCCAGCAGTGGCGAGGTGGTTGGTGGCCAAGGCCTTGGACTTGGCTTTTCGGACTTCTTCTCTGGTGACGGGGAAAGCTTCCCCTTTAGCCAGGTACACGTCGTCCTCATCATCAAACCATATCCCGTTGATTTGTGGGATAAACGGGGAAATGAGGTGAGCACAGTCAATTACCTCCCCTGTAAATATGGCATGGGCGCTGAACGGGTTTTCTTTGTTGCTCGGCTTGTCTCCGGATAACGGGATTTTCCCGCTCTTGATAAGATCTTGGATCAGATGCTTTAGTTTCCAACATTTTTCAGTATCATGTCCGTTACCTCGGTGATACTGACAGTAGGCTTGAGCGTTATAGTGTTTGGGCCTCTTCTCTACTGGAGGCTCTGCGGTTGGGCCTATCGGTTGGAGTAGGCCCTTTGAAGATAGCCTTTGCAAGGCATAAGTATAGGTAGTCCCTATATCTGTGAATACCCGATTTGATATATTCTTTTTGGATGAGGTGTCGAGCAAGTTTACCTCGTCAAAGATGCTGCGAGTTGCAGCTGCAGGTACAGGCTTGTTTGTGGATGAACTAGCCCCTTGATAGCCCTTGGTAGAGGCCTTAGTCAGGCTCTCTAGTCTCAAGTCATCCTCGATTCTAGTGCCCATTTCACTGAGGGCGGCAAAATTAGGGATGATAGCATACAGGAGATGGACCCGGTAGGATGGGAGGAGGTTCTTGACAAAGGCCTCCACCAGCACTTTTTCGCTGGGCTTATCGACCATCTTCACACTCTCGGCCCGCCATCTTTGCAGATACTTGGTGAACCCTTCTTTGGGCTCTTGGGCCATTACTTCCAGAGTACGCATCGTAGTCTGGATTTCAGTATTGTCGGTGTAGTTTCGAGCAAACTCGGTAGCCACATCGTCCCAAGTTTTGTATTTCTTGGAATAGAGATTGTAGAACCAGGCCTTAGGATGTTTCTCCAAGGAAGAAAGGAACAAGTGCTTGAACATAGTTGACTTCACCCCCTTGACCGCCATGAAGTCTTTGAAAGCCCGGATGTGGTGGACCGGGTCTTCGGTACCCTCAAACATAGGAATTCCCGTTAAGTTGAGGTTGGCAGGTACCTCGTCATTCAAAGGTGAATAAGTACGAGCATTTTGGTGTGGATCGAGTTGTTCGTCGATAAATGGACTTGCTCTTCGAGCCTACGAACAATACTAACCAGCTCGGCCATGGGCCCGGCGGGCTCACCTTCTTCGGTAGGGACCGTCTTCTCTACGGTGCTCAGGCGGGTGGATAAAGTCGCATGATTGGCCTGGATGGCGGCCAGTTGAGTTTCGATCTTGGTCAAAGCATTTTTCAACTCGTCCATTTTCCGTTGATGTCTTGTTTCGGGTGGCCTGTCTGTAAGAACACCATGTAATCAGAAACTAGCCCAAAATCCCGAAATAGAAAGTACATCCCGAACAAGACTAAGAGGGAAGATGACTCGGAAAAGACACCTGGACGGGTGACTTGTGAAATGTGGGCCTTCTTTAGGATTCGGCTATGTGGGCCGACTCCTGTCCGAAGGAAGGTCCACGTGAGACATCCCCAGACTTTTAGATTCGAGTGTGTAGACGGGCCTTCCTTTGTAGGAGTATGTCCTACGTAGGTGGGCCTTGCCTTAGTCTAATAAGGCGGACTGGGATAGGGAAGAAACTCGTGATGTAAGATCGACGGAGTTCCGACGCTAAAGACCTTGACAACTTAAGACACGACCCGACACTGCTAAATATGGGAAGTCCTAAGGAGAAGGAAGTTTTGAAAATTGATCGTTTTTTTTTAAAGGGGTCCGAGAAAACTCGGTTGAGGGCCCAATTTTTCGGAAAAAACGAAAGTGGTATTGGGCCGCGGGTTTTGAAAGTTCGAAATGATTTTCGAGTTTTGAGTTGGGCAGCATACCGTCTAGAAAATAGGCTATTTTGAGTAAAATCATAAGTCCTAAATTCGGTATGTTCCCGGGTTTTGAAATTGAATAGTTTGAAAAAGATGCAATTTTGAAAAATTGACGGTTTTTGAAAACGACTCGGAAACCAAGTAGCACGTAGTCACACAAGCATTATAACGACGCCATGTATGCTCTATACTAAGTCTCGGTCGGTCTATAGAGGGTCTATACCAGTGTACATAGTCTAGACGTTGATCGGGACAGACTTCCTAAGTCGAGTTGATCTTAGAACATGCCGCGAAACCCACTCGAATCGACTATGGACACCTTTTCACATATCCATATTGGAGTACATCAACGGTATAGTGGGACGTCGGTCGCGAGTACCGGCCCGGGAATATATGGGTTATGCATGAACCGTAAAACTAAAACGCGTATTGTATTTGTCAAACGATTTCTATTCGAGTCTCACCCTGAGGATGCCGATGGTAAGTCACGCATCAGTTAATCCCCAGTGGAGTCGCCAAATTGTGGACATGACATAGGTCCACCCCGACGGGGCCACGCGCGGGTTTGGGTAGGCGAATGAATCTCCATATGAGAATGGATCGAATTGAAATTTAGGTCTATGTGGAGTCGCCACCGAATTTTGTGGTTATTCGGAACCATTCAAGCCCACTCTATGTCGTAGTGGGCCGTATACAAAATACGGCCCATTTCCGATGTCAGAGTTTATTGGGCTCGTCTCTTTGCATTGCGATACCGATACCGACATTATCGGATATCGTGTATGGAGTGACTCTCGTGCGCCAACGGTTTCGGGCATCCGGAAACCGAGGTTCTGAGTAAGGGGTGAGGGTACGTGTTGGGAAGCCCACAAAGGACACCCAACCCCGCCCGCACATTGGCGGCCTCTACTAAAAACTCGAGTGACTTTCTAATACGCGTGCTAGTAAAACGGGAAAAATGCTTATGCAAACATTGTTTTTCCTAGGCATGTGAAGGAAATTGAAAAATGGGTTTCTATGTCAATTTAATGCAATTAATTCTACGTCAAAGTGGAATTTTAGCATGTGGGCTCATTTTGTACAATAAACGAACAATAATTAGATTGACAAAAGAAATAACAAACGCGTTAGTAACGATGTAATAATATAACGACTAATAACGGTTTGTGCAAATATGAGATGAGATGAAAAGATGCAAATATGGGATGCATGGTTTGAAAAGATAGTATACATGTGATTAATTAAGCACACGTTCACCTAAGTCGTAAAATACTATCGAGTTTGAAAGTAGAAGAATGTACGACTCATTGTTTTAGTCGTTATAAGGTCACTCGATCGAGTGGTCGATGGACTCGATCGAGTGGATCTGTAAAAAACGATTCCGTTTTGCGTTGCAGACCATACTCGGCCGAGTTATTGACCAACTCGGTCGAGTACAGGGCCACTCGATCGAGTCACTGTGAGACTCGATCGAGTGGGGGTCGTAATAGGCATTCTGATCCGGTTTTGAGGTGCCACTCGACCGAGTGGGCTAGGCACTCGGTCGAGTGCCCTCTGTACGAATTATGATTCGTTTGTGAAAATTGCATTGATTTTAAAATCGTTTTAAATTGATTGTTGTGATGTGATTAAATTTTCTCCGCGTTTAATAATGTCATAATTCTAACGAATTGTTTTGACAATTATTCTAGCATCAACGAAAATTGTGCCTCAAATTGATTTAATGTGATTGAGAAAAAGTCGGTGCTTTAATTAAATAAATAATAAAAAAAACTTGATTCCCTCGACTTCTCCGACATCGAAATAAATCCCTAGGGATTGTGATGTCGGATCCGTGTCAACGGGTTTCGACCCTTATCGAAAATTGATGTTAGAAATTGATGAATGCAAGACTAATGATGAAGACGAGAATAATAACGAATTATTGTTTAAGTTAAATTATCTCAATAATCAAATAGTTGGGGTATCGGAATATGCGACCGGCAACGTTGTTGCAGTACACTTGTATATTCGGGTTTCCTTATTCCGATATCCTTCTTATTCGACACAAATCGATAAGTATTTTAATGTATTGATACTAGTAGTATTATCGATATTATGATGCAACAAAAGAAATAATAATAAAAAAAAACAAAAAAAAGATGGAGTAAAGGGAGACGGACGACGAGAAGAGAAAGGAAAGAATAAAGGGTTTTGACACCCTCAACCTACATGTTCTTGTCTCGGAATAAGGCTCGTAACCGTGGCTTTAACACAAGAGTCTTCGAGGTGAATGAAGGTTAAGTTATGGTGGCTCGGGTGTTTGATCCCTAAATCTAAGTTTAGGGTTGCTAGTGTCGTGCTAGGGTAGAATTAGGGTTTGCAAGAGACGTTGTATGTGTGTAGGATTGCTCTAGGGTTTCGAAAAAAAAGGTCCCTAAAAGTTGTTGCATGAGGGTTGCTTATATAGGCAAGGCTAGGGCACCCGGCTTAGGGTTACTCGACCGAGTAGGTGGCCAACTCGGTCGAGTGGCCCGTTCAACCTGCAGCCAGGCTCGAAACAGGCCCACTCGATCGAGTGGGTAGGTCACTCGATCGAGTGGCCTAGTTGGGTCGCGCAAGTCAGTCTTTTGGACCTTGACTTTGGATGCTTTGATGGGTTTTGTGTTTGACTTGGACTTTTGATGGTTGTATGGCTGTTTTTGTGTGTCTGGGAAACGACTTTGACCGGGGTTGACCCAATCGCAAAAAGTCGGTTTTAATTCCGGTGTCGATTTTGGCCCAAATTAGTCTTGTTTGACTCGGAATGATCCACTGGGCCTGGATTTGAGGTTGATTTTGTGAGATTTGTACTCCGCAAGTGTGTTAGCCAGCGATTAATGGATTTGAGCCCGTATCCGAGCGCATAGAAGCATGTTAGCGTCCGATCATCATCGGGTGTTTTTTGGAAACTGTCATAGACACCTGGCAGTCAAAATGCGGGTGTCTACACGAGGATGCGATACCCACTCCTTAGTCGAACATCAAATCTAACGGAATTAATCAAAAAAGCCAAAACAGCCCTCCATGCGAGTCGCGCGGGTGCCATGCGAGTCGCGCGCCTGTGCAAGTCGCGCGATTGCCTGGAAATTGCGACACAAAAGGATTTTGTTTAGTTCAATTTTAAAACGACTTATAACATCTTTTCTAAACTCGCTCCTAATATTTGATATTAATTCCATAATCAAATATCGAATATGACGAGCATCGAAATTTTAAAGTCGAGTATAAATCATTCCTTATTTTTACACGACTTAGCAAAATTATCAATTTTCCAAAATCATGCATCATGTTTACACTATTCTATATCGTTATATATTGTTATTACCGTTATACCGTTACTAACATGTTTGTTTCCATCTTTGTCGATTTTACTTTCATTATTTATTTTATTGTACTAAAATGAACCCCGCATGCTAAATATAACTTTGATGTTAGTATTAAATGCATTAAATCGACATAGCAACCCATTCAATTATTCGCATGTTTAGTTAAAACAATGTTTGCATATCATTCATCGTATTACTAACGCGCGTATTAAAACGTCATTCGATATCTTAGTAGAGGCAGCTAATGTGCGGGCGGGGTTGGGTGTTCTTTGTGAACTTGCCAACACGTACCCTCACCCCTTACTCAGAACCATGGTTTCCGGACATCCGAATCCATTGGCACACGAGAGTCATTCAATACACGGTATCTGATAATGTCGGTATCGGTATCAAATGCAAAGGGACGAACCCGATAAACTCTGACATCCGAATGGGCCATACTTTTTGCATAACCCACTAAGATATAGAGTGGGTTAGAACGGGCCCGAACTCCCACAAAGTTCGGTGGCGACTCCACTTCAATTTAAATTTCAATTCGATCCCATCTCATATGGAGATTCATTCGCCTCCCCAAACCTGCGCGTGGCCACGTCGGGGTGGACCTATGTCATGTCCACAGTAGGGTATGCACTCTTGGATGCATAACCAAGGCAAAAAATCGAGCTTAAAGATGAAATCTTATGCGAAATAAGAAAGGAGAATGATCGTTTTCAAATGGGTCAAATAAAAACATTAATATCTTGAGTTCTACAACTCCGATCGAGCCGATTCAAGTCGTGTTCGAAATCTCTTTTTCTTAGTTTTTCAATGGTATATCACATGTTCGATCTGAATAAATAACGATTAATTGGAAATCGTTTGAAGTTGAGCGCGCATTGCTGAGACATAATAATCAGTCGACCGACCATTAAAAATAGTCGACTGACTATTCTTGAGACTGGACGAGGACATACATTTTCCTAATTGGATGTTTAGTGTAATAAGACTTTTGGGCTTTTAATTTTAAACTAAAGAAGGATTATAGAATGGTGAGAAAGGTAAAAAGGAGGTGGAGGAAAAGAAAAAAAAATCGTAGATGAAGGAGGAACATTAAGAGGGAGGAACCTTAAAGGGTGATGAAGAACGTGAGGAGGGAAGGTTGAGTGAAAGGGACGAATCGTTGCTAAACTAGATAACAGAAGACGAAAAATCGGACAAGAAGGATGAATGATCTTGGTAACTGGGCAAGAAAGAAATTAGCATTAGGGGAAGAAGAACACAAAAGAATGAAACAAAAGGACGTGAAAGGCCTGAATGGTAAGATGAGTGAAAGAGACGAACCGTTGCTAAACTAGATAACAAAAGATAGTCATATATAAAGATGAATCCTGAATGATGAGGAGGCGCATAAAAATACACAAAGAAAGGAGAATGGGGGAGACAAAATGGGAAGAAGAAAGTGAGTGATTAAGAAAATTGATCTTCATAAATGGTAATTGAGGAACATGAAAAGGCGGAGCAAGAAGAGGGTTCAAGGATGAGGTAGTGAAGAATGGGAGGGATTGAAGGAGTTAAAGATATGACACTCCTACATGAAAGTCATATCACTTATTGGAGGGGCGGAGGTGAGAAAGTTGGGACAAATAAGGAATATGATAAGGATAAGGAGATATGAAGATTGTAGATGAAGAAGACGAGTGATCTTATTAGAAGACAATGAACAACAAGTTTAGAGGTTATTTGGATGAACTAGACCCTTTTTTTTAAATGGCGGGACATGGAAAATCCAAGAGACGAACCCAACGTGTGAGTCTGACCAGTGAAGACATTACATACCTAACAAAATATCCTAAACATGCCCTGGTACCATTATCTATGAAAATTACAGGAGCTGGTCAAGCGGATAACTTTCAAAAGTGCCACTACAGACCCATTAGAGATGTGTTGGTGCAATTACGTCCAGAATTCTACGAGGATTAGGAAGCTGCTATGACGTCCCATAGAACGGCCACTACTCCGCGATCTCTAGCTTATTTGTTGTATGTATTTTGTTTGTCGCATCAAAGTTTTTTTTTTGTGAATGGTGTGTCTTATGTAGAATGTCAGCTCAAACATTTATTTAGAATATGCACGCAAACTTTCATACAACAACGAACTATCTATGTTGTCCTGTTTTGAAGTCAACTTCTTTTGACGTTTTCAACTTTGATGACGTTGAGAATACGAGATTGATCGGTTACCCACAAATCGTGTATGTCGAATGCCAAAATGCACAAATATATGGTAATATTTCTATTCTTTCCACACCTATCAACGATTATGTTAATTAATGATCACGCTTAATGTTTTAACTCTAATACACACTGCTTCCTTAGAACACCGCGCGCATCAAGTACCACACACAAATCGAAACAACAACTGCTAACCACACTGAATTACCAACGACAAGTACTATTCCTGCAGCTCTTGAAAACAAAGATGCAACCACTCCTGCACCATCATTCCAAACTCGAACTAGCAATAAGATATTAAGGAGACGATCACTACTACATCCACATCTGTACCGTAGATGGTGAAAAGACAGTATAAGAAAGAGCACACGCATACACTGAGTGCGTACTATTGGTGATTTACATGCTCACATTTTGTGTACTAAATATTAGGCTTGAACAGATGCCACCTAAATTCCTAATTTTATTTTGTAATAACTATCAAACACTTATCTATGTACGAATCCTGAGCTGCTCTGGAAGCAGAACACGCCGACTATTAATTGTGCGCTTAATGTCTGCACGAAACAAATTGCATCCACCTTAGAGCTCCGCGCGCATCGCGCGCGGCAAAACTCTCAATCTTATTTGTGTAATAAATATCGAACAAGTATTTAAATACGACTTTCAAGCTGTTGTTAATAAGGCATAACGCAACGACTACTGCTACTGCGCTCGACATCTGCTAAAACCTACTTCTTTCATCTTGGAGCTCCGCGCGCATTGCGCGCGGAGAAACAACTAGTTATAGAAAATTAGTAAAAACGATAAATAGTAAAACATTATAGTAAAAATAAACTTTCAGTGAAAAAATTCACGTAACGAAACAATATAATAAAATGAGTTTTCCGGAGAAAACATAAAACATTTGCCAACCTGCAAACCAAATTATATCGATAATAATAAAAATAGTCAAAATGGCGTTATGGATAGGATTAGTGTAGACAGCTAGAATTTCACTAGGAGAATACTAAAACTACCTTCGAGAACTTAGTTCAAACAAATCAAACCTCGGTCTCTAACTAGGCTACTCAACCATAATAGGGCGGCGACTTATAAATGCGTGGCCCTAGTTTAAGATAGAGGTGATCATATGCGGGTTCGGGCCGGACACGGGCCGGGCTAATTGTGAAATTTTGGCCCACGGACAAGCGGGTTCAGGACGGGTTAGCGGGTTTGGGACGGGTTTGCGGGCCGGGCCTTTGTATATTTTTAAAAATGTTGTGTCCAAGCCCGCTAAAAATTCGGGCCGAACGGGACGGGCCAATCGGGCAGTACGTCCCATGATCAGCTATAGTTTAAGATAATGCACACCCCTCTTGGGATTACCTGTCACCCAGTTTAACATATGACGGTGACTTAATGTGAGGCCTAAGCATAAGGTTAAAATGTACACAACTCCCGGGATACCTGTCACCCGGTTCAACAACCAGTGTACCGATTCCTGATACACTAGCCTTATAGTTGATGGCAAAAACGTAGACCCTAGAATATTACTTTAACCTCACACTTGTACTTATTCCATAACTCCAAAACAAAGCATTATCGATATTCAAAATATATAATCATTATAAACAATAAGAGAACAAAAGGAAAAAAGATCATTTCCAAAAGAGAAAACTTTCTATTTTAGGAAACTTCTATTTTTAGAAACTTTACTAAAAATAGCATCATATCAAAATAGCGAAAATATTAGTTCATACTAATACAACATTATTAGTAAACGATATAGATTTATAAAACTAATACTTTCGGCCTTAACGATATTAATTGGTAAAGTGGGAACATTTAGGTTTATGAAATTATTGAAATATCATACGAATGTTTATAAAATGATTAAAATGTCTTAAATATTTTAATACTACTAATCAGGGTGTTTTCAAAATTTATAAAATTAAAATTTTCTAATTATTAATAGTTTCGACAATACGAACATAAATAGAATTTTACGGGAAATGTCAAAATAAATCATTTAACGTCTTTTATTTATTAGACCATTAAACAAATTTAGAATATGATAAGGGATGATTTAACTCTTAAAGTTTCAGATTTAAATATTTTCATAATTGCTGGAAAAACAATACATTTAGGTGAAACGGAGCATTTTAACGATAAATCGTAATTTTGTCCAAAAATCATTACTATTAATTAAAGACTTTGATAAATAGTAAAAAAAATCATATAAAATAGTTAAAACCCATTTATGGACATTCTGTCCAGAAAAGGAAATTTTCCAGAATCCTTAAACTAGGTTTTTAAAGGGTATTCTCGTTAATCGTCTAATCTCGACAATAACGATTAATAAAAATAGTAATTACAAAAATGATTTAAGTATTAATATCCAAAAATTATTATTAAACTTAAAATCATAATTTTCCAGAAACTACTAATTTTTCCAGATTTCCAAAATTCCAGATTTAGCAAATTCCGTTAAAACGGTCTTTTAAAACCCGTTCCACAATTAACGATTCCATTAATAAAACTTATCGTTCCTAACATTTTATTAAAGTAATAAAAATAATAAAATTACATTTTATCATGAAATCATCAGAAACACATTTTTTTCCAGATTTAAAAACAAAGACCAAAAATTCGGAAATTAAAAAGACAAACACGATTTTAATGATAAACGATGATTTAAAGTGATTAATTAATTCACCCACTTAACAATTTCCAAGAATTATGAAAAAACTCATAAAATTATTTCTCATCAGAAAGATTATCCACGTCTAATTTCAGATTAAAATAAAATGTTTAAGTGCTAGAACTAAAAATCGGCTTTTAATAATTTTTGTCCGTAAACGGTAATAATTCAAAAATCGATATCTAAAATATCAGAAAAATACCAAATTATCAAAAACATCATTTTTACACAATATATTCATATATTACAAGTTTAGGCCGAATATTACGATTTTAAAAATTAATATGACGATTTAATCGTTAATCTCGTAACATTGATAAAAATACCGAAACATGCAAATTTTCAACTTTTAAAAATTTTCCAGATTACTTGACATACATATACTGTCAAAAATGAAATTATAATAATATACATGCAATTACACAAATAAAATCATGCAATACCGAGTAACATCGATGTTACCTCTAATCCAAATCCGAGTCGATTATAAATTCGTCAGCTTCGGGATCATTCAAAAATCCTTTAAAACACGAAAAGGATGGTACAAAAATATCATGAGAAAACTAAGAAAATCAAGGCAAATAACGATCGAAACAACATCGATTATTACCTTAACAAAGGAATCAGAATGACGATTAATTTAGAAGGCGAAAATAGGACGATCAAAGCTTGATTATGGATGAAAATAGCTGCTGAAAATTGGCAGGAACACCAGCCAAAAAGAGGTAGAAAGAAGAGGTTTTGTTAAAATAAAATGGATGAATGAGTAAAGAGAAAAATGTGAAGAAATATGGAATGAATGGTGACTTAAAAGTTGATGAAAATTAGGTACATTCACCTCCAAAATTTCAGCCAATAGTGAATGTGAGAGGAGTGTAAAGAGTTTGTATTAATCCACCAAAATGAATGAAGAAAGAAAAAATATCTAATGTTTAACATAATAAAATGAAGTGTATACAAAAAATGTAGTAGGGGTAAGCCAAGGGGGGTCACGGTCCAAAATGTGGGAAAAGGTCCCAAAATAATTTGTAAGTTGATAAAAAGAAAATCGTAAAATTATTAAAAGCATTTCAAAGCAATTCGAGTAAACCTCGCGTTGGAAAATAATTATTTACGAAACTTCGTAATAAAATCATTAAAGGCTAAATTTTCGTAAATAAAAATATTTCTTAGTTGAAAATATTGTATAAATATGTTTAGACATTTGTAGGAAAAGAAATAACTTAAATCCGAGCTTAAAACGTTAATTCGTAGAGAAATAGAATTCCTCACGGAAAAAAATAAATAGTTTATGATGAAAATCAAATAAATAGAGTTAAAAGAATGAAAATCTTTTAAAATAAAAATAAATATTATTTGACTCGAAAATAAAAATAAAGCTTAAAAAAATTGATGAAACATAAGGCCGAAACGGGATAGAGTTATGACCAAGTCATAGTGGAAAAGATCAAAGCGCTAGGAAAATAGCGGGTGTTACAATATGCCAATGCGATCACTCTTCGTAGTGGCACACACTATGAGGGTCCATCGATACCTAAGGATGATGAACCGGCCGAGAAGGAGGAGGTTTAGTGGAAGATGTCGATGAGAGTGTTATTGTGGAAACTCCAAGTGATGATCAAATTCCACCACCTACTACTCCCGTTCCTACTCCGACTAGTCCATCAATCCAAGTACCATTCTCGAGTCGTTTGAAGAATCGAAAGGAGACTACACAATTTGGGAAATTCATGGAGGTTGTGAAGAATTTGCAGGTTACGGTCACATTTACCGAGCTCATTATGCAGGTCTCGTCTTACACCAAGTTTATGAAGGACATCTTGACTCGCAAGAGAAGTATTGGTGAGGTAGAGAACGTCGCTCTTACTGCAGAGTGAAGTGCATTTTTACAGAACAAAGCCCCACCAAAGATAAAAGATCACGGTAGTTTCTCGATTCCTTGCACTATTGGCACCTTATCGATCGATAAGGCTTTATGTGATTTAGGTGCTAGTGTAAGTGTTATGCCTTATTCCGTTTGTGAAAAACTTGATATGGGTCCTCTTAAGTGTACTAGTGTCACTTTGCAGATGGCGGATCGTTCCATAAAACGCCCTTTGGGAGTTTTAGAAGACGTGCCCGTTAGAGTCGGAATTTTTTTTATCCCGGTTGATTTTATCGTCCTTGACATGGCCGAGGAAACCCCAATTCCTATAATTTTGGGTAGACCATTTTTTCACACCGCGGTGATTGATGTCAAGAATGGTAAATTAAATGTTTGGAGGCGTCCCTTATACGGGACCCCCTAGAGGCTTTGATATGTTTGGAAGCGTGTGCAGGTGATGCTTCCGTTAACTCTGGTGTCATTGATGCTTTAGAAGGAAGGATGCTCACGGTAGAGCAAGGTGTCGATGTAACCAACATCGTACACACCTCATTTGCCATAGACATAACCGTTCTGGAGCGTAAGCCACTTCCGTCTCACCTAAAATATGCCTTTTTAGACGACACTGAGAGGTACCCCGTGATTGTAAGTGCTGATTTGACTGAGCAATAACTTACAGATTTGTTAGTTGTTTTAAAGAAAAATAAGAAAGCTTTGGGGTATAGTCTTGATGACTTGAGGGGAATTAGTCCCGATTTCTGTATGCATAGAATTAGTCTCGAGGAAGGTCATCGTCCTTGTGTCCAGGGTCAACGTAAGTTGAACCCAAATATGCAAGAGGTTGTTAAAAAGGAAGTTATGAAATTGTTGGATGCGGGAATCATTTATGCGGTTCCCGTTTCAAAGTGGGTGAGTCCGGTACAAGTTGTACCTAAGAAGGGAGGGACTACTGTGGTCTCGAATGAGAAGAATGAGTTAATCTCTACACGAATTGTAACGGGATGGTGAATGTGCATAGACTATAGAAAGCTGAGCACTGCTACCCTAAAGGACCATTTCCCATTACCCTTTATCGACCAAATGCTTGAGAGGTTAGCCTCTCACAAGTATTTTTGCTATTTACTTGGCTACTCGGGATTCTTCCAAATCCCGATACACCCGCTGACCAAGAAAAGACCACGTTTACTTGTCTCTATGGCATTTTCGCATATTGCAGGATGTCATTCGGGTTATGTAACGCACCCCCACTTTCCAAAGATGCATGATGAGCATCTTTTTCGAATACATCGAGTCCATCAGCTTTTTTAGCTGACTTGGATACCATTTTTAAATCGATGTGTCGAGGTCAGTTTGGTCTTGAACTGGGAAAAGTGCCATTTTATGGTCACTGAGGGTGTAGTTTTGGGTCATGTGGTCTCCGAAAAGGGCATCCAAGTTGATAAAGCAAAGGTGCATGTGATTACCTTTACCCGTTAATGTGAAAGGGGTGAGGCGTTTCCTTGGTCATGCGGGATTTTATCGCCACTTTATCAAGGACTTTTCGAAAAATGCTAAGCTACTTACACAATTGCTCCTAAAGGATGCCCCTTTCGATTTTACTGATGAGTGTGTGGAAGCTTTTAACAGGATTAAGCAGGCCCTTATTTCGGCTCCGATTATTCAGTCACCAAATTGGAATTTGCCATTCGAGATAATGTTTGACGCAAGCGATTATGCTGTGGGAGCGGTTTTGGGTCAAAGGAAGGACAAGATATTTCATGCTATATACTACGCTAGTAAAACACTTGATAATGCTCAAGTAAATTATGCAACCACCGAGAAGGAATTGCTAGCTATAGTATATGCTTTGGAAAAGTTTAGAACCTACTTGGTTGGATTGGAAGTCATCGTATTTACCGATCATGCGGCTCTTAAGTACCTCCTTGCTAAGAAAGAAGCGAAGCCCCGACTACTTCGATGGATCCTCCTCCTCCAAGAGTTTGATTTATCGATTCGAGATAAGAAAGGAGCGGAAAATGCCATTGCGGACCATCTATCGAGGCTAAGGGTGGAGGAGGAAGGAGTTGTCATCCCCATAGATGACTCTTTTCCCGATGATTCTCTTATGGCCTTAACCACCGGTGAAAGCGATGGTCCTTGGTGTGCAGATTATGCAAATTACTTGGTCGGTAAGGTACTACCCTCTGATCTTTCTTATCAACAAAGAAAAAAATTTCTACATGATGTATGACAATTTTTCTGGGATGCTCATTTATTTAAGGAGTGTGCTGATGGTATTTTCTGGCGATGTGTCCCTCAATGGGAAGTTCGAGGAAATTTAGAGAGTTGTCATTCATCACCGTATGTTGGTCATCATGGACCTAGACAAACCATGGCCAAGGTTCTCCAATCGGTTATTTATTGGCCCACCTTATTTCAGGACGCCCAAGCCTTTATTATGTCCTGCGACGCATGTCAAAGGACCGGTAATATTTCTAGGTGGCATGAAATGCCTCAAAATGGGATCCTTGAGGTAGAAATTTTTGACGTCTGGGGTATAGATTATCAGGGTCCATTTCCGGCGTCCAAGGGCAACCGATATATTTTGGTTGCGGTAGATTATGTGTCCAAGTGGGTGGAGGCCGTAGCATCTCCTGCTAATGATGCTAGGACGGTAATTTCTCTATTTAAAAAGACTATTTGTCCCTGCTTTGGTGTTCCAAGGGCTATAATCAGTGATGGTGGAAGCCATTTTCATGAAAAGCGACTTGATGCTTTGCTTGCTAAGTACGGTGTCTCTCACCGTACCGGCCTTGCCTACCACCCTCAAACGAGTGGGTAAGTCGAGGTGTCAAATAGGGAAATTAAATCTATTCTCCAGAAGGTTGTGTCAAAAGCTCGAAAAGATTGGAGCTCTAAGCTAGATGATACGTTGTGGGCCTAACGTACCACCTTTAAAACGCCTATTGGTACTTCACCTTACCGATTGGTATATGGCAAAGCACGTCATTTACCCGTCGAGCTCGAGTACAAGGCTTGGTGGGCGATCAAGGAGCTTAACTTGGACCCGCAGTTAAGTGGAGAGAAAAGACTCATGCAACTGAATGAGTTAGAGGAATTCCGTCTTGGTGCCTATGATAGTGCTCGGGTTTACAAGGAGCGCACCAAGCGGTGGTAAGACAAACATATCCTTTCTCGTGAATTCAACATAGAGGATAAAGTACTATTGTTCAATTCTAGACTCCGGTTGTTTCCCGGAAAACTGAAATCTCGTTGGTCCGGACCTTTCTCCGTCACCCATGTTGGTAAATTTGGCTCGATTGAAATCAAGAGTGATTCGGGTGAACGGTTCAAGGTGAATGGTCAATGATTGAAATTATATCATGAAAGTGATCACGTTGGAGAGATTGAAGTTATACAACTTCATCCCGTTTCCTCATCTCACTAAAGATCCGAAGCTCACCAAGTCGTGCGGGACTTTAAATCAGCGCTACCGGGAGGCAGCCCGGGTATGTACATAATTTCCCTTATGCTTATTTTCTTTCTTTTTTGTTGACTTAGTGAGGAAGAGAGGAGGGACTAATGTTTTTGGAGATGCGCAGAATCATCGGAAATGACTTGAAATGAAGATATTAGAAAAAGAGGAATTTTTTTTACCGTGCTTGTGATAATATAGCAGGTCACCTCAGCCTATGCCTAGAGGAGCTATTGATTATAGGGGCCGAGGTACGAGATAAATTCGAGTTCTACGAGAGTGATTTGAGCGCCTCAGCCTGCCCCCAGAGCCCCTATTGACTTCAGGGGCCGAGGTTCAAAGAAAAAGAGCGAAAATTTGAGAAAAAATCACGAAATTTGGTTGAATGGACAGTCAGGCCGGCCAGCCGGGGGCCGGTGCCCTTTCGGGTGTCTGTGAGAGGGTTATTATTATTAAAAAATGAAAAAATAAGCGAAGGGTGCGTCAGGCTGGCCGGCCGGGGGCCGGTCTCTACCGGCTTGAGCGCACAAACCCCCCAAAACCCAATTTTTCTCGCCCAACAATCATTCATTTCGCCCCCACCTTCTCTCTCTCATCCCTCTTTCAATTTTCAGCTTCTCCTTTCCCTTTCTTCACTCTCTCTCCTCAAATTTCCCCAAAAAGTTACAGCTACTTTCAGATTTGCGATGGTTTCTCGGAACAAGCGCACCCGCACGGACCATGCTCAACCCGACATTCCTTCCGACCCAGTTTTTCCAGGTGTAATTTTTTCCACTATTGAACAAAAGGTACGATTTCAGAATTTAAGAAAGCGGTCTATTGTTCCTACACATTTTATCGATCGCGATGCTATGAGAACTTTCGGCTTCGATTCTGCTTTAGAACTTTTGTTTAAAGGTGTTGGTATGAGTACGTTATTTACGATGCGTCGTAATACGTATAATCAGCTTACGTTGGAATTTCTGAGTTCATTTGAAATGAGTAAGAATAGACGGCCTGGGGTAATTTCTGTTGGTTTCCGTTTTCTGAATACTAGTTTTGAATTGAGTTTAAAGTAGTGTGGGAAGTATTTTGACTTAAGTGACTATGAGGATCATACACCACCTGAGCATGTTAATTTTAGGGTGAGTGATTTTTGGGAGTGTATTGCTGATTCCCCGTACGCTAACTCGGGGCATACGAGTTCAAACCACATTCATAATCCGGTTATTAAGGTTTGGCAAAGGTTTATGGTTTGGACGATTTTTGCTAGAAAGGAGCTACATAATGTACGCACTGAGGAGGTGTTTATTTTAGGCTCGTATTTGCGGCGTAAGCCGAAGGTGTGGCATTTTAATATTGCCTATCACCTTGTCCACCAGTTTAGGAGAATTGCTATGGTCGTTGCCGATGTTCCAATTTATATAGGCGGGTTGGTCACTCACTTAGCTCTTCAGATGACCGCTTTTCGCGAAGCGGATCACAACCGAGTCCCAGGCGAGACTACGCTGAGCCTTTGGTTTTTGGTATTTAGCTTCTCTTAATTGGATTTCTTCTAGGAATCAGAATCATTTTGGAAGCCGGGTCGGTTTTGTCACTTGAGGCTGATCAACCTAATTATTTATTGCCCGTTGCTACCCCTAGCTCTCCTCCCTCTTCGCCTGCTATTACCAACACCCATCGTCCTACGACTGAGCCTAGCACCTCCCAGCCTACCACTGAGCCTGGTACATCTCAACCCATCTTTGAGCCCACCACTAGCTATGTGCAACCCCCTCCTCCACCCCAATATGCTCCCCTCCATCCCGATCTTATTGCATGGATGGAGCGCATGGAGCTGGGTGCCGGTTCTTCCTGTTCTAACTTGGAAACCCTTCGCACGTAGACTCGTGCTGACACCGCGGCCACTCATGCTCGTCTAGACCGTTTGTATGCGGATCAGTATCTCAGGATGTATCGAGTCTATGATGATTATGCTCGGCGTGATGTTGTGCCACCTTAGGGCCCTTATCCTTCGTATTTTTCTTGGCCCGTGGGTGGTTATTCTGACCCTTCTATTCATGGCGGCTTCCATCTTCACACTGATTATTTCAGTGCCCCGACGGGCCCTGCTTTTGGAGCCACTAGTGAGTATCAGGGGGTGGTTAGTATACGGGTGGTGCGTCTGGCTCTAGGGCTGCTGCAGATGATGATGATGATTTTGGTGTTGATGACGATCAGTAGCGGATTGCTGACTTCGCTACCTCTCCTTGTACATAATTGGTGTGTCTTCTCTCTATCCTCGGTTTTTATTTGCGTCCCTCCCCCCCCCCCCCCACGAATTTTGAGTCTGTATGATATGGACATTGAGGCAATGTCGAGTCTAGCGTGGGGGAGTTAAGTATTTCTTTAGTTTTATTTTCTTGAGTCTTATTGTTTGTTTATGATGCCGATCATGCAACAATGATAATATTTTGCACTCTTTAGGCTACCTACTCGTTCCTAATTGGCATTCATTTGACCTTTGTTATGTGAAATGATATTTAATCGATAAGTATTCAGCCAACTAAGCTATAATTTATGGTTCCCATTTAGATCGACCTTGCATCTAGGCTTTAGCTACAAAATTGGTGAGATTTAGAGCCTCCTGTAGCCAGTACATTCATGCCTGGCTACCACTTAGGTTGTGTGTGTAGGTCTCCTCGTGAAATATGCTATGTCAGTACGCATAAGTATGGTGTTTTCCCCTTTATTTTGACTAACTTTCCTAGTGATCATTTTTGGTACATTTTCATTTTCATCCATTTCTATCCATTTTCTTTTCTCTCCTCGACCATAATTTAAAGAATTTACAAAATGAACTACAAAATCAAATTTGCCTACCTAGCCAAGTTTGATGAAGTAGGTCACCTAGTGCGTTCTATGCTCGTTATTGTGTGATTATGGAGATTTTTGATGGATGTTTGGATGTAGTTGATTCTGTTTCAAGGGATCGAAGTGTTTGTAGATCTTGTCCGGGTCAATTTGGGTCATTGTATATTTGCTTCTAATTTCATCAAGCTTTGAAAAAAAAACAAAAGGAAAAAAAAAGAGAAAAATATCTCTACAAAAAACAGAAAAAAAAAAATATTCGAAAGTCAAAGGAAAAAAAGAAGGGAAAAAATAATCAAAAACAACAAAAATATGTTATTCTCAATACTTTTATTTTCCGTTTACTTGATGAAATTTGAGCACCCTCTTTTCACTCCGGACTCTTTCTCATTGATTGGTGACTTGTATGATTTGTTTATGGAAGTGGAAGAAATTTTGAGTTGAGCATTATCGCACTAGTTAGTTCACTAGCTTGGCCTTAACCTCACATTAACATATTGATTTCCACCTTATTCCTTTACTACCGTCTTTGCCTCCCTATGTGATCTTGGCATCTTTAGAGGTCGATACCATACTAGATTGCGGGCATATTTTCATGAGCTGGAGTAGTTGAGCGTATTCACATATATTTTACATATATACACACCCTTCCTAATTGAGCGATGAGTGGCTCCGTGAGTAGCCTATGCATCATTTTGGTTGAAAATGTGGTTTCTATATATTATGCTTGGTGAAGTCGTGTACTTGTTGATGATTTATTTTTTCTTATTTCTCGTCTTGGAATTCGTTTCTTATACTTGGTTAGATGTTTGCCAAGATGGATTTGAGTATTTTGGTAGTCTACTATTTTCTTTGAGCTGTTTCGGTATTATATTAGTTGTTCTCTTACGGTCTTGCTTGAGGACAAGCAAGGGTTCGGTTTGAGGGAGTAGAGTAGGACATGCCACGAAACATAAGCTCAAGCGACAAAGAATGGAATTTTGAGTAGAAGAGCAAGCAGCGCCCACCGAGCGAAACTTTCACCCATCGGGCGAAGTTTCGCCGGATGACAATCTTACCACCTAGAGGGTCCTTTACAGAGGTGACCACCGGGTGAAATGATCGGGTAAAACTTTCACCCATCGACAAAGTTTTGCCCGACGGTGTTGTTGTCCCAAATTCCTAAATTGCAGAAGAGAAGTTCACTGGGTGAAACCATCGAGCGAAGTTTCGCCCGACGTTAAATTGGTCGAAACCACAGAAATCCGAAAGGCAAAGTTCGCCCTTTTAAAGATCCATAGGGCAAAGTTTCAGCTTAGGTGATAAAGATTAGATTTGGGCTTTGTATAAATAGAAAACCCTAGCTTATGAGTTAAGGAGATGCTTCATTTTAAATCTATTAATACATTGTCTTAAGCTTACTTTTCTTTATCATCTTACAAACTAATTCGGAGATTATTTAGTCTAGCTTTGTGGTTGAATTATATTCTTCGAAGAGTTTTCAAGGGATTAGTTACAAATCCTTGATTTTCTTCTTCAAGATTATTGTTATTTATTTGCAATCTTCATCGTCCACCTTAAGTTTTCCTCCATTAATGATACTTTTTTTTTTCTCTCCCTTATTCTCCAGATAGATTTTCCTCTATTTATTTTTCTCTATAGTTCATCATTTCCTTTGATTGCTCTTGTTTTGTTCTTGTCTCAGTTAGTAGATTTAATCCTTAGTAGTAATTCTCTCAATATTGTGTTAGTTTTAATTTCATCATTTTACTGTTATGGATTGTTTAGATGAAATTCTTAACTCTCTTGTTTTTACTATAATCATTATGACTAGTGAGTAGATCCTTTGTTAGGGGGTTATTGGAAGATGACTCAGGTAGCATATTGAAATCGTACTTGTGATTGGTCCTCTTCGGCGTTTTGTCTTTCGTGAAGTTTTTGTGTAATTGTTGACCCGTCCTGCCGGTGGCGTTGACTTTTTAATCACCTATACCAATATGGGGAAAATCGGGGTTTAGGTTACTTCCGTTAGAGACCTTCCTTAGCGCCACGAAATTAAAGTGGGTTATGGTTTGGTTAGCAAGAAAACCAAAAGGTGGCTCGAGCTCGTTTCATCGTTTGTGCCAATTGTTCATTTCTCGATTAATTGGTTCCTTTGTTTGATTCCCCAATTCCCCTTAACATCCTTCCTTATTAGAATTTCTTTTCCTTGCTTTACTATTAATCCTAGTCTAGTGTTGACCATATAAACTCCCCCTTCAAGTAAATGCCTAACGTATTTCGACTTTGGCTCGACCGACTAGATTGACCGTCCTTGATGATCGATCTCGACTTATCACTGCTACATTTGTTTGTATTGTGTTTGTTGAGTCTTAAAAATATTGTTTGCATGCGGGCTCGCGACGGCTCGCATCACACAGGCATCATATGCTTGCTCTGCTCACGGGACTCCAATGACGATACTGCTAGGGGAAGGATTAAACGTCATTCCAACAACTCGGCCAAAACATTCTATTAAGAAAAAAACAAATTACAAGAATCTAACACAATAACAAATGCTAGGGTACGAATCAACATTGACTTATGCTCCTTCCTTTCCTTCTCCTTCCTTGGTCTTTCTTTATTGTGTATGTGATGTTCTGAGCGAGCATGTGTAGTTTAAGTAGGGGTGAGCAAAATCAGATATCCTATCCTATCTGGCTATGTAAACCGTATCGGATATTCGGTTTTAATTTTTTTTTTCAAATCCTGCTTTTTCCATATATCCAAAAACTGAATATCCAGTTTTTCAAATATCTGATTTTACATTTTCTTGTATTTTTTTCGTAGAGATGAATTTCTATTCTTAATAAAAAGTAGTTAATTGACTTTTAAGCAACGTTAATTTATTTTACACCCAGAGTTAATTTATTTTCTATTATGTGGAGTTGTCATGAAGGACTGGGCCAACTGCTATGCCTTAACTGCGTTTCATTGAGTAGTATGAGCTATTGATGACAAATGCAAGCTACTCCATAGGTGGTTTACTTAGGAATTTTTCTTCCTCTTATAAAAATAGCTATGCAGCATGTTGCAATTACACAAAAAAAAAATAAAAATACAAGGCATGTACGTACAAACATATCCTCTCATAGGTACAATAATGGGAAAGGTGTTTCTCTATATTTCGAGGTCGTTCTAAGGGTTACGAATATTATTTTATTTCCCGATGTGGATACACTAGAGACTTCATATTTTTTGAGTTAAATCAATATTACACATAACATATGTGTTCCGTTACTCAATATTTACAAGTTTTAAGTGTATCAGGTCTCTCTAGAAACATATATTTGTCTTCCGATGCTACATATGATGTACCTACGATCCTCTCATTTTACACAAAACTAACTCCTAAGAACAGGAGTAAACCTGAAATACGGTGCCAATATGATATGAAAAAAATGCATATAAAACACACAAATCAATAACTTATTTCAATTTTTTACGTTTCTTTTTGGTAAGTCAAAATTCTATTAGTAAAATTACAACATCCAAGTTATTGAGCCTACAAGCTCAACATATCTTACTCAGTTTCAAAACAAATCTAAGCGTACAAGCATTAAACATCAAGTTAACTTTTGGAGCCACTTCCTATCTTTCTCTGACATTTTGCCTCTAGCTTGTTGATGTATCCTTGTGCAAATGTCATGCAGGATTGATTTAGTACAATACAAGTATCAAGGTGTTGCAGCTTATGCTCATGTTTGTTAGAACTTAGAAATAAAGCAAAGTGGAATTATTGACCATTGATGCATAGTAAGAGCCTCTCTCTTTAGTAGCATATTAAACGCAATTTATTAGCATAGTTATGAATGCCATTATCTTTAGAATAATGATTATTCATTTTCCATCATAAAGTAGCTTTAAATACCTTTTGAGGTTAGTTTCATATGACGCATATATAAAGTAAGAGTTATTTTTTTTTTGGTCAAGATATAAAGTAAGAGTTATGAGAATGATAAGACATATGAGAATATACATCAAATACTTCATCATCTAAATCTCTTTGATAAATTCGGAGTATACCCTCGTGTTCCAACTCCTAATAATGGTTGAGTACACAACCTTTTAAGAGTGTTGTGTAACCTTGGGGGATGACCTGCATTCCGATTTGTACCATAGTCTGGGCGATTTCGTTTCTCATTCAGTGGCCTTCATACCACTACACAACAACGTATATTCTCTAATTATATATCGCCCCTATAGTAACCCTATATTTCCAACAATTTAGAAACGAAATGTTATCACTATTGGTGTTGTTGTTGTGTTCATCATTCTTGTCATTGGAATGATTTCTTTTGGCAAAGATATGTGTTTTTGCGTGTAAGATTTAGCCCGTTGAGCGTGGGGGAAACAACAGTTCGGTATTATGACAATAACTCGGTCTCCAGACCTCCGATTAGGACGTGAAATACGACGTTGGAAAGCTAAGAAAAAGGGCTACAACTTCTAGTTGAAGTTGTGAGTTGATTCTATCATTTACCTTTCACAAAATGGGCCGCAATGGCGTGTTTGTGTGTTGAAATTTTTTGAAGATTTATAAATGAATGATATTATTTTATTGGATTTTTCTACGTGGTAACCCCGTGTTTTTTTAAATTCTACATGGTAACCCTTCTTTTAAAAAAATACATGCACTAACCCTATACTCTCCTATTATTTAGAGAAGTGACCCTTAAAATTTAATTTCGTCAAATTGGTTTGTAAAGGGGTAAATGAGCATTTAAAAAGTGCTTTTATACATCATTTCTTCACTCGATTTGCATCCAAAATTTTAAAAGAACATTTAAAATGGTTAATTGAGGAATTAAGTATTAATTTTGCATTAAAAAAAATAAGAATTATCGTGTAGGAAACTAGGAATACACGAATACAAGTAACCCTCGTTGAAAATTCATAGTGTACTCCTAGCGAAAGTCGATTCACTACCTAATCATCGTTTAATCAACTATTTAACGGAAAATTTTAACATAATTAAACTTAAGAGTTAGATAGTAGTGTATTAAGAAAGTAGAGAGTTACCGCGTGTGTTTTTAAGAAAATAGAAGGTTACCGCATGTATTTTTTTAAAAAGGAGGGTTACCTTGTAGAATTTCCAAAAACATGAGGTTACCACGTAGAAAAACCCTCTTTTATTTTATTATCAATCTTCATCCTTGAGAATATGGTATGGTCTCTATGAGTTCAATTCTTTTCTTCTTGAGATTCATGATGACAAAATAATTACGTTTGATAGATGAGTTTTATTTATCGTCATTGATAAAAAGATGATAAATTATCTGATAAGAGTAGGATGTTATGTTGTTATGAACATATGTTGAATGTATTAGTCTCAATATTTCATGATGAATGATGAATTTGCAAACATGTTTGTATTAGTATACAACTAAAAAGGTGAATGTTTTTACTAAACTTAGAGTGAGACCCCATATTACATCTAAAAAGAAATTTAAACTCATGTTTATGGAAAATGGTATGCCTATGATTAGGGCCGTATATCGGTCCAGACCCGGCCCGACCCGGACCAGACCCTGTTGCACCTTGAACCGGAATGGTAAATTTCCCTGACCCTAAATCGATAAACATTGGACCTGAACCGACCCTGAAAAATCCGGGTCCTGACCCGGTCCGGACCAGTTGTGCCCTTTTGACATAAACTACTTGTATCGTACTGTACACAACTACTAAAGGAAGCATACTGCTACATATTTCATTGCTTATGTAGTTCAATAATTGATAAGTGTAGTTTGTAGTGCCTAATTTGTTGTGTTTTGGTCCCGTTTTCCTTGTGGAATCGCTCCTTGGGAGCGGTTTCAGTTACTTATGCTTCCTTTAGTTCGTTTTAGGTTCCCGGGACCATTCATGAAGAATTGGAACGATTCCAACTCGTTTCATACACTTTTGGAGCCAACGAAGAGAAGGAACGATCACTCGATGCCTTGGATTCTATCCCGAGACCTTGGCACCCATTCCCGAGCACCTTAGGCTTGATCCCGAGTCCCGAGAATCGATGAGAAACCCATGAGAGGCAAGGAGGGACCTTAAAGATCATATTGGAGGCCTACAAGACTCATCCCCGACGGGAAGGACCTCATCCCGTCCGGGATGAGGTGCACAAATGCGATAGCTTCTGTCCTGGGTCCATCCTGACCGGGATGAGTTCATCCCGACCGGGACCACCTCATCCCAACCGGGACAACCTCATCCCGACCAGGAAGAGCAATAACACGGCATGGTGTTATTGATAACACAGCCCGGTGTTATGCTTGATCCCGACCGGGAAGGATGGCCCATCCCGACAGGGACCATTCCTTCCCGACCGGGAAGAAGTGTTGTAGCCCGCAATTGCTTCTTTCCTTCTCCTTATTCATTGTAACCCTATATATATACCCCCCCCCCCCCCCCCGCTTGTAATCTAATAGGTTGTTCTTGATTACCCACTAAACCGTAGACTACTTTAGCATAGATTAGCTTAGATTAGAGTAGATTAGTCGTTAATTAGTCCTTAATCTAGTTAGCTAATCTTGTATTAAGGGATCTCTTGAAGAATCCATCCAATCTTGACAACATTGGTGGATGTTTTGGGTGTTCTCTATATACAAGTTCTCATCTTTTCATTCTCTTGTTAGTTGGTATAATCCTCTCATCCTCCTACTCTTAATCTTTGTTTATGTTATTCAAGTTTTCATCTTTATATCTAGTTTGTTGTTCTTGCTTGTTCTTTATATGAATGTTTTGATTCTTATGTTGGTTTCTCTTGTTAGTGTTAGTTTTAGATTAGATATGTTTGAGTAGACTCTTGCTAGGGTTATTAGGGGGATTGGTTGTGATTGTGCATGATTAGGGTGAGATGGGTGGTACTAGATGTTGTTTTTGTTGTTTCCCATTTACCTTGCACTCCATATGTTTGATGAAATGCTTGTGAGACTAGAGACGATCAATTCTTGTTTTTCTTGCATATTCTCTTGTATGTATGTGTTTGGTTGGTTGGTTTGGTTCCCTCATTACGTTGAGAGAGCCCGGTGAGGACGACCCCTAGGCCGAATACGTAGCGAGAGCCCGATCGGCGGTACCTAGGCTACGAAAGCATGCTAGTAACCCCGTTTTTCCCCTTTTTGTCTCCTTTGCATCCATGAACCCGACCTAGCCCTAGTTTTCCTTCTTATTGTTATCCTCGCTTCCCTTAGTCTTTAGTTACTTGTTTGTCTTCCTTTTCCATGTTTTAGACCTTAGCCTCCCCCTAGATTAGCTTGTCTCGAACCTAGTCTTAGACCGTAGCACCCATTAGTCTAAACTCATTTCCGTCCCTGTGGATCGACCCGACTTGCCCTAGCTACCCAGTTAGGTTACTCGGTATTATTTGGTGGCGGGATCGACGGCAATCTCTCCCATCAAATTGGCGCCATTGCCGGGGACGGCGTAGTTTAGACTTTTGTTTGCTTAGTTGTGGACTTTGTTCTTGATTTTTGTGTTTTCCTCTCCTTGTGTATCTCCGTTCTATTTCTTGTGTGCTATTCTCTCCTCCTAGTGCCTCAAAAGCACTAAGCTACTAACGTTTGCTCAAGTGCTTCTAGTTCATCCTAGGTATCAAAGCAACGTTATGGAAATGACACGTCCTATGTTCCATCAATCATCACGGAGCAACTATGGGGCAAATTGCCAAGTCCCAAAATTTCACCAACCATATCAACCTCATCAAAAATCTTACGAACGCCCTCCATATGGTTACCATGAAGTTGTCAAGGATCATTCCAACATCCTAACAACTACCAAATACCCCCACATGACCCACAACCAAAAATCCCCAATTTTGAAACTTGTCAAATGATGATTCAATTGCTAAAGGGTCAACAAGAGGCGATAACTCTAATGCAAAAGAGTCAACAAGAGATGATGATTCAATTACATGGGGTTAGAGAGGAGTTTAGGGCCCAAAAAGCGGTGCAAGATGCTCGAATCGATGCACTCATGGCTCATATCACGACGTTGGCCACTCGAGCTCCACAAATTGTTGGGGAAGGTTCATTTGGGCAAGAAGGTCGGTTGACTCCACATGGAAGTCAACCCGATCATGAAGCTACGAATGAAGAAGAGAGGGAGAATCAAGAGATCATTGTTGAGTGTTGCTTGGATGGTGAAGATATGGGAACAATAGAGGAAGTTGAAGCTTCAAGGGTCGACAATGAGGAGGGGTGTGAACATGATTCTCAAGGTAACTCTTGGGTAGCCAATGTATTGTTGGAGCAAGTGTCCTCCACAATAGTGCATTGATATATTAAATCTCATGGACGGAATATACTTGGGATAATTAGTACATGGATAATCCACGTCAGTTGATTAACGTAAATCAGTAACGCTCAGCTGACTAGAGTTAGACGTTATTGTCGTATGACGGCGGTGATCAACTGATCCCTTTCGGTCACACCTATAGGATGAGACCCAAATAGAAAACTAATTTCTTGTATTTGATACAGTTAATTAGTTCCTTGCGTATATATTTGATATATGCTTGGTAATGAGAGTTATTTATTGGAGATAGAGTTTAGAACTCAGTCCGATTAAGTTTATTAGTCTATTATACGATAATTGACTGAATAAATTTTACGTCTTATTTTAATACGATTAAATAAGACCTAATTTAGTATTTAATAGTTAATTACTAAATTAGTTGAGGTTTTGTATGCTTTTATGGGTAATGGTAATTAGCCATTAATATTTACAAGGACTTGTAAATTTAGCTAAGTAATTATTATTATGGGACCTATTATATATAGATATAATAGTAATGTACTACTTAAAGAGTTAAGAGTATATTATTTATTTGATGTGATCAATTATATGAGATAATTGATCATGTCACACATAAGCATTTGTATGACAAATGACAAAAATAAAATGGACCCATTTTATGTACATGTGTATGGCACACATAGGAAATTGAGACTTGGTAGCTATTTTCTATGTGCATGCAACTTGCAACAAACATAATGATTACATTACCTTACCCATGTTACATGCAATTAATGATGTATGCAAGTTGTCTTCCTTTTGATAGGGTAGCCGGCCAAAGGGGCTATTTAGGGGACATTTTGGTTCTCTTATTTTATGAAGTGAACCTCTTGTTTTGCATGACTTGCATCATCTCTCTAAAACTCTCTTAAATACTAATATTCATACTTATTACTAGAGTAGTAATATTCATAATATTAGTGTTGGTTCATCACTACTATTATCTAGTTAATAATAATAGTGATTATTTGGGTTGAATCTTGGTGCAACTAGAAGAAGATCTTCTACATTGGAGATTCAAGATTTTGGAGGATCATCCATACTTATATTAGCTCAAGAACAATAAGAAAAGGAGTTTTCTTATTGTGCCCATAATTTCCTCATTGTTTATGTAAGGAAATCTCTTCTTGTATCTAGTTTTGTCATTTTATGTCATGCATGTAACTAGATCTTCATATACTAAATTAACAAGTAATTTAGTAACTAATTAGAGGAGTCTAATTAGAGGGTTATGAACCCTTCAAGTGGTATCAGAGCTTTGTTGTTGCATGCATGTCGATTTTTTGACATTTTTCGAGTTATATGATAACTTTGTAAAAACCGGAAATTTTGTGTAAAATGTGTTTCACACGAAATTTTTGGGTACATGCATACCTAATGACCTCAAAATGGTTGTGGTCGAGTTTGGTAATTTTTGGAATTAATTTGCTAATTTATAATCGTTTATGCCTTAAAAACCGAGTATTTATGCCTATTTGATGTTAAAAGTTAACTAAAAATAGTTGCATGTTGTTTTTGGGCATGGTTTTTTGGTGTACATATCTTCATATGTTGAAGGACATATTTGTAAATTTTTGAAATTTATTTAGTCCTTTTGGGATGTTTATTGTTTTTTTTATTAGATGAAAATCGATAAACATGCATTTATTTGTTCCAAATTTATTCGAAATTTTTTGTGGACAATTTTTTGTTTTTTGAGTTCCTGGAAATGTTCCCGAATGTAAAAAAAATTTCATTTTTTATTTTTGGTGTTTTATGATTTAATTTGAATTTATTTCATAAAATTGACCGTTTACCGATTAAATTAGCAAATTAAATCAATTCAAACTAATTTGTACTTTTCAAATTATTGGAGACTAATTCTTGAAATTCCAAATTGGTTTGGAAAAATTAATTTGAGCTTAATTGAGAATTAAGTGTTGATTAATGATTTTTAATGGTTAAAAATCGATAAATTCCATAAAAACCGAGCTAGGATGAACTTGATAAATTGTAGGGCGATTTTGGCATGATTTTTACAGCATTTTATTTATTTTAATGTTGTTGAATGAATGAATGTCATTTATTGTTTATTTTGCAAGATTGTACCTAGTATGACCTAGTCTTTTAATCGGTATTACCCGTAATGTAAGGGAATATCGATTTGGTTGTAATTAATTGCGATCTCGTATCACCCGTTTGTAATAATTAATAGTTTTATTTATACAAATGTATAATAGGAAATGCTATGTATCATTTGTATCATTTGTAATTAATTATTATGAAGACGGAGATTACACAAGACGGTGGACAAAAGACGGTGCCTTTTGGTGGTGTTCCATTGAAGAGGCCAGGGACCAAGGAGTTGGTTTCCGATTTTGTAATAGTCTAGTTAATTAGATTAGCTAGATGGCCATACTAGGATTTATTTTGTTTGATGCTTGCTTTATATTCGCTCATGCCAAAATCGCCAATCATGCATTTTATTCATCGATTGTCAATTCACTAATTTACGTAATCACCAACTTAGTTCACTTATAAGTGATTAGTAACTTAATATTGACAAGACCTCTCACATGCATCGTAAGAATTGAGATTTAGACTTACCAATTAAAGCACCTATGAACCCCTTGTTCATTAGGGCAACCACAACGTGGACCCTTTTTACCTAGGGTAAGTAGGGTGATAAGATCACATGCCAAGATTGGGTTGGACTCAACGAGATAAAAGTTATTTCGGGGCTAGGAGATGGATTTGGTTGAAATCCGTCGACCGAGAATTCTAGGGTAGAATTGGTCGAGTAATGACTTACCGTTTTTACATAAGGATTGCATGCGATGTTGATTCTTATCTAAACATGGGTCTCGGAATCACTTATATAATTTCGTGAGGGGTCATTATATGAGTGACTTGTTAAAATTGTTTTACAAGTAAATTATATAACAATGAATGTTAATATTTCCTAAACTTTGTTGTAGTGTTTATAATTCGCTATGGCTACCAATGCAACCATTCAACTCGGAAAGGATTCTTGGCTTAGGTCCGTTATGGACAAATGTATCTTGAAAGACGATGGAAGTAATTTCATCGAGTGGGAGTCTACCATAAAAGGTGCGGCGTTGTCCGACAACGTCCTTCGTTACTTGAACGAGCCACCACCCAACGAACCCGGTCCTAGGGCCACCGCGGCACAAAGGACCGCCTATGAGGAGTTTTTGAAGATATCTAACGATATCAAGAATGCCTTGATATGGTCAATGTCTCCAAAACTCAAGCTTCAATACATTACCCTTAATGCATATGAGATATTCTCAAGGGTTACGACGGCTTTTTCCCAATCACCCGATATCCGTCAATATGAGGCTATGATGAAATTCTTCGAGGGTAAGCTAGAAAAGGGCCAAAAAGTTGGTCCCCATGTGCTCAAGATGATTGAGCATATTGAGACTCTAGAGCGTCTACGGTGTAGCATTCCCAAGAAGCTTGCGATAGGTCGCATTCTTCACTCACTCCCCTCCAAGTTCTCCCAAATTAGGGTGAACTACAATATGCATGGCATGGACAAGAGTTTCCAAGAGCTTCATGCACTCCTCAACCAAGCGGAGAGGGACATGGAGGCTAGTGGGAGTGAGAAGAGAGACATGCTCTCCATGAAAATGAAGAATCTCAATCTTTGGGTTCAAAAGGGTAAAAACAAGGGTAAGACCAAATTCAAGAGACAAGGAAAAGACAAGAACAAAGGGAAAGCTATTGAGAATAGCAAACCTAAGGCTAAGGTTAACAAACATGCCGATGCCGATTGCTATTATTGTAATGGCAAGGGACATTGGAAGCGCAATTGTCCCAAATATTTGAAAGATTTGAAGAACAAGAAAGACGAGAGTGAGACTCCGTCAGGTATTGTCCTCACTTCCCTCTATATGATTGACATTAACTATACTTGCACTTCCACTTGGGTATTAGATACCGGATGTGGTTCTCATCTTTGTAATCATTTACAGGGGTTGAGGGACATGCGAGCACTAGCCAAGGGTGATGTGGACCTACGCATGGCAAATGGAACTAGAGTAGCCGCTACATCCGTAGGCACTTATGTACTCACTCTAGCTAGTGGTTTGGAGTTGTATTTAAATAATTGTTATTTCGTACCAACTTTAACTAAGAACATTATCTCCATTTCCGTACTTGATATGGAAGGTTTTTCCTTTATGATTAAGGACAATTGTTGTACTTTTTCATTTAAAGACATGGTTTATGGTAAAGCTACGTCTATCGGAGGTATTTATGTTCTAGATAATGTTAATGATGTATATCATGTAGAAAACAAGAAGCTCAAAATGGGTGAACTTAATCAATCCTACCTTTGGCATTGTCGTTTAGGACATAAACGAACGACGCATAAAGAGACTTGTTTCAATGAAACTTCTCAAACCGTTTGATTACGAATCTTATGGGGTATGCGAGTCTTGCCTATTAGGCAAGATGACTCGTGCTCCTTTCTCAAGTAAAGGAACACGAGCAAGAGAGGTATTGGGCCTTATACATACCGATGTGTGTGGCCCAATGACTATCACCACTAGGGGTGGTTACAACTACTTCATCACTTTTACCGACGACTTAAGTAGATATGGGTATGTCTACTTAATGAGGCACAAGAGCGATGCTTTTGAAAAGTTCAAAGAATTTCAAAGTCAAGTAGAGAACCAATTGGATAAAAAGATTAAAGTACTACGATCCGATCGTTGTGGTGAATACCTAAATAATGAATTTGATTCACACCTAAAAGATTGTGGCATAGTATCACAATGGACTCCTCCTGGCACACCACAATTGAATGGTGTGGCCGAAAGGAGAAACCGAACTTTATTAGATATGGTTCAGTCCATGATGAGTCTCACTGAGCTTCCTGATTCTTTTTGGGGTTTTCCCATTTTGTCCGCAATATTTTCACTAAATCGAAGCCCGACTAAAGCAGCCAATAAGACACCATATGAGATATGGAAGGGAAGGGTCCCTTATTTGTCGTCTATGAGAATATGGGGTTGTGAGGCATATATTCAGAACAAGTCTGACAACAAACTCGCATCAAGATCCGACAAATGTCTGTTTGTAGGGTATCCAAAGGAAACACAAGGTTATTACTTCTACAATCGTCACGAAAACAAAGTGTTTATGGCACGTGACGCTGTCTTTCTAGAAAATGACTTCATTTCTAGAAGACAGAGTGGGAGAAAATTTGAACTTGATGAAGTCCAAGAGCTATAAACCGAAAATGAAGTGGAGGAAAGCGTTCCCTCCTCCTCGGACACAGTTGTTGTTCCCTTTGAACCTAGGAAATCCATAATGATTAGTCATCCTCTTTATCGATACCTTGGTATTGTCGAGGAAGATGCGTTAGATATGTTACTTTGCGAAAGTGACGAACCTACAACCTACAAGGCGGCCATATCTAGTCGTGATTCCACGCAATGGCTTGGAGCCATGCGATCCGAAATGGACTCTATGCACGAAAACCAAGTGTGGGATTTGGTTGATTTACATGAAAAGGTGAGACCTCTTCAATGTAAGTGGATCTTTAAGATCAAGAATGGCATAGATGGACATAAAGATGTCTACAAAGCCAGATTGGTGGCAAAGGGTTTTACTCAAGTTCATGGTCTTCACTATGACGAAACCTTTGTTCCAGTCGCAATGTTTCGCTCCATAAGGATCATCCTAGCGATTGCCGCATTTCATGATTATGAGATTTGGCAAATGGATGTCAAAACCGCCTTCTTGAATGGGATTCTAGAAGAGGAAGTGTATATGACACAACCAGAAGGTTTTGTAGATACATCTAATCCTAGGAAAGTATGCAAGCTTAAGAAATCCATTTATGGTCTTAAGCAAGCGTCCAGAAGTTGGAATCATCGCTTTGATCATGTTATCAAATAGTATGGTTTTGTTCGAAGTGTCGAGGAACCTTGTTTGTACATGAAGTTTAGTGGGAGTAAAGTAACCTTTCTTGTCTTGTATGTGGATGACATACTTCTTATCGGGAATGACGTTCCGATGCTTGCTTCCGTAAAGGAGTGGCTAGGAAAACACTTCCAAATGAAAGATTTGGGAAATGCACAATGCATTTTGGGTATTCGGATCCATAGAGATAGGTCCAAAAGGACGTTGGTATTAAGTCAAGAAGCTTATATAGATAAGATTCATGATAGATTCAAAATGAAAGACTCTAAGAGAGGCTTTCTTCCCATGAGTCAAGGTACCATTTTGTGCAAGTCACAGTGTCCTACCACACCCGAAGAGATTGAACGCATGAAGTTGATCCCATATGCTTCCACTGTTGGATCAATCATGTATGCCATGACGTGCACTCGTCCCGATGTTTCGTATGCTTTGAGCATGACGAGTCGTTATCAAGCCAATCCAGGTGAAAGTCACTGGACAGCCGTGAAGAACATCCTTAAGTACTTGCGAAGGACCAAGGATTCGTTCTTAGTGTTTGGAGGGGATACCGAATTACGTGTAAGAGGTTACACGGATGCCAGTTTCCAATCCGATCGGGATGATTTGAAATCCCAATCTGGCTATGTTTATATTTTGAATGGAGGAGCCATTAGTTGGAAGAGCTCCAATCAAAGTGTCACCGCGGATTCTACAACAGAAGCTGAGTACATCGCGGCTTCGGAAGCTGCAAAGGAAGCTGTTTGGATTCGTTAGTTTTTGGAAGGACTAGGAGTAGTCCACTCCGTCGAAGATCCTATCACCATATATTGTGATAACAGCGGGGCCATTTTTCAAGCAAAAGAGCCCAAGTCTAGCAATAAGTCTAGACATGTACTTAGGAAATACCACGTGATAAGAGATCTCGAGGAAAGGAAGGAAATCGATACATGTAAGGTTGGGACAGACGAGAACATCGCTGATCCTTTAACCAAGCCTCTTTCAAAGGCTAAACATGATGGTTATGTTATCGCAATGGGATTGAGAAAAGTCCCAGATTTTCTTTAAACCTTACGTTTGGGTTTGTGCACAGATGGTTTCTCACCCTACGGGCAGTTCGGCAAGTCGTACTCATGTTGGCCGGTTATTTTGACACCGTACAACCTACCGCCGTGGTTATGCAATAAGAGACAATTTATGCTCCTGTCACTTATTGTTCCTGGCCCTAAGAACCCGAAAGCCAATATGGACGTGTATCTCCAACCACTTGTTGAGGAGTTAAAAAGTTTGTGGGATAATGGGATTTACACGTACGATGTGTCGAGGAAAACTAGTTTCAATTTACGAGCTGCACTAATGTGGACCATCAACGACTTCCCAGCTTACGGGATGTTGTCTGGTTGAAGTACAACGGGTTACCGTGCTTGTCCTTACTGTCAAGCGAAGGATCAAAAATCCTTTTGGCTTAAAAATAGCGGAAAGGTATCTTGGTTTGACTGTAACAGACAATTTCTACCTTCCGACCATCCATTTAGGCATAACTGTAAGAGTTTCCTGAAGAAACAACCCGATGAAACTAGGATCGCATGTAAACGGTTAACAGGCGATGAGATATAGGCAGATGTGCAGAAGTACCCTACAATAGTACACGCTACCCACCAACAGTTGAAAAAATTGAAGGACAAGAAGGAAGGTTGGTGGAAGCAGAGCATATTCTGGGAACTTCCGTACTGGCACACTCTGCTTATCAGACACAACCTTGATGTTATGCATATCGAGAAGAATTTCTTTGAGCAGATTATCAACACCGTGATGGATGTACCGAACAAGACAACCTTCGGACCAAAAGGCAAAGCAGATTTCAAGGAACTGTGTCTTGGGCGACCCAAATCGTCGTCCTTTGTTATGGACAAAAATGATAGGAAGGCTTTGTGCGATTGGGTGAGTGGTTTGAAGTTTCCGGATGGTTACGCATCCGACTTATCCCGGTGTGTGGACCAGTCCAAGTTAATTTTGCATGGCATGAAAAGCCACGACTGTCACGTGTTTATGTCGCGCTTGATGCCAGTAGCTTTGAAGCAGCTGCTGCCAATGAACACGTGGAATACATTGACAGAGATCAGTCAGTTCTTCCGAGATTTGTGTTCCACTATGGTGTCAGTCGACTCCACGAATCGACTTGAGAACAGTATTCCCGAGATCCTTTGCAAGTTGGAGAAAATATTCCCTCCGTCATTCTTCAACTCGATGGAGCATCTCCCACTTCATTTGCCGTATGAGGCAAGGGTTGGCGGTCCTGTTCAGTACAGGTGGATGTACCCATTCGAAAGGTAACATCCTCAAATCTCCTTCGTGTGACTTCCCGTGCATTGATTACCAATTAAGTCTTACATGAGAGCTAATATTTTAATTTGCAGGTTCTTAAACCATCTGAAAAAAAAATTGGTAACAAAGCATGTGTTGAGGGTTCAATATGCAACGCGTATTTGTTAGAGGAGACATCAAACTTCTGCTCCTTCTACTTCGAAGAGCACGTTGACACAAAAGCCTAAGACCTAGACGTGGGTGCGCATCAGACTGAAGACCACCAAATAGAGGTGGAACCCTTTCAGTCTGATGTTGGAAGTACCACTGGAAAATCTAAGGAGAGGTGGTTGACCGATGTTGAGTACAAGCAGGCACACTCCTACGTTCTGAGAAATTGTGGCCCTGTAATCAGACCGTACGAGGAGTAAGTAACTCACGTACAACATACCCTCCTCATAATTGGTAGTATGTATGATTAAGTACAACTGCTGACAATTTCAGGAAATTCGAGGCTTTCATTATGGCAGAACATGCGGGAGTGAAAACATCTGAAGATGTTTGGGTGGCATATGAGTCACTGTTTCCCTCATGGCTACGTACTCAAGTATGTTGAAATGCTATTTGCTTGATCATTATAAATTGTGTATGTATTTGGTACAAAATTTAATTGCATTGTTTTTCGACGAATTTTATGTTGACAATAGCCTGAAGCGCTGGAGGATCCCATTGTAAGACCTCTAGTCACTGGGTCGTCTTCACGAGTCAGAACTTGGAGGCGATATACAATTAACGGGTACAAGTTCCGTGCGTTTGCCGAGGGTGTTGATGTTCCAAAACTGACCAAAAGTAACGGCGTATGTGTGTTGTCCACCGAAGGGTCAGATTACTATGGAACACTAATCGAGGTGATCGAGCTAGACTACTACGACAGCCACAAAAACTGCAAGGCCATACTGTTCAAATGTGATTGGATCGATAACTCCCCGCACGGAGTCACTGTTCATGAGAACTACAATCTTGTGGATGTCGACCTCACGAGAAAACTGCGAGGGCACAACCCTTTTGTGTTGGCGTATCAAGTCGATCAAGTCTGCTATGCACCTTACCCAAAGGGAAAAAAGAGTACGAATTGGTCTGCGGTTTTCAAAATCAAGGCAAGATCACAAGTTGATAATCCTATCTTCGACGATGACGTCTACCAAGAGAGTGTGGTTGGTAATAATCAGCCGATGTCATCAACTCTGATCGAAGACACTGACGTCAATGAAGAAGAATATGTAGTTGAAGTTGCTGGTGCTGTAGGAGAGGACGACGAGTTTGCCGACTGGATTGTTCCTGAGGGAGAGGGTGATGAGGACGACGACTTGGTCATCGACGATGAAGATGACGGTGATGAGGTGAATACTGACTGGGACGGTGATGATGAAGACGGAAACGAGGGGTTCATTGAACCACACACCGACGCGGACAGTGACAGTGACAGTGACGATAATTAGCAATTATGTAGTTGTTTGTATCTTATTCGCATAAGTTGTAATTTATTTATTTGTAATTGAAGACTATTTTGGTACTTAATGAAATTCCTGCTTTACCCTAAACGAACTGACTCTACAGTTTAACTTTGCGCAAACATATTTTGTAGACGTGATTATGGCAGGTAGCAGTGAGATGCTGACGGGAGGCAGCAGCCATGGTGACCACATGGAGGAGGACGTACCTAGGACTCCTGTCATCCTAGGTGTGGACGCTGTCCAGGAAGTCGGGGCGACGGTCTACGTTGCCACGCCTGGGAAATCTTACCTTTCACGGCAGAAAGTGAGGGAAGCTAGTTGGTGAGTTTTAGTTGTTGTAACCAGTTCTTTTCTAAATTTTCACTCATTTATTTGCTTCACATTATCATAATTGACTTGTGTAGGTGGGACGACAAGAAGTACTCAGATTATTTGCGGGATTCCGTAGTCATGACGTATGCGTCCACGCCTGGCGCCTACCGTAGCTGGACGGAGGCGCCACCGGAAGCTCGGGATGCGATGTATATGCACTTCGTGGTAATTACCTCGTCTGTGTTTCTAAGGTTTTCGTTGCACGATTTATACATTCAATTGTCGCTAACGAATCTTTTTTTGACAAACAGAGGAGAGTGCGTATAGACCTGGGGTACGACCTCAGGTCGGATTTTGAGACTCGGATTAAGAAGAAGATAATCGACCTCTTCCAGCGAGCTGTCCCGAGGGTCGACAAGGCGGACTGGATTCCGCAAGAGAAGTGGGAGATATTGAAGAAGAACGCTGCCGACCCAGCTTTCAAGAAGAAATCGGCGATTAAGTCGTCGAACAGGAGAGGTGGGCAGGTGGACGGGGTGGCGAAACCCACCAGCTGCCTCGGAAGTAGGAGTGCAGCAACAGCCTTCGCGGCGTTGGTAAGTGCTTATAAAACAAGTAAAAAGTTTAAGTATAATTCAATATATACTATTGGTAAATAAATGCTGAAAGTTTTAACACTGTTATATGAAGGGCCCAACTGCAACCCCGGTCGAGCTCTTGGAGAAGACGAAGAAGGGGAAAGACGGCAAGTGGATAGACCCTAGAGGACCGGAGATCGTGGTGAGTAGTAGTAATGTTTTTAAAAAATATACTAGGCATGAAAATTACGACGTGATAGTATGTGTTCTAAAAGTTATAACACTGTTTCATGTTGCTGTTTCAGGAGAACTAACAGAAAGCGGTGGAGGAGGCACGCGCCTCTGATCAGGCACCCAACACGCTGAAGATCTTCCACGATGTGACGGGTGGCTATAACCAGAAGGGACGGTTCTGGGGGATAGGGAATGCGGCGAAACAGCTCTTTCGCCCATGCTTGAACCGAGGTAAGGAGGTATCTGCGGACACGTACCTCCCTACCGCCACCTCGCAGGAACGCACACTCAACGAGCGTATGGAAGATAAATTCCAAAGACAAGAAGAGCGCCTGAAGACGTTGGAGCAGAGGTGTGAAGAGCAGCAGCAGTTTATTCAGTTCACGAGGGAACGGTTCAACATGGGGAACGAGGGATGCGGTGGAGGACCACGCATGACTAGGCGCGACGATGACGACAACAACGATGGTCATCCCTTTGGATCGGAGCACATCGAGTCCCTTTCTTAGGTAGTTCAGCTCCCTTGTGTTACTTGTTTACACTTTGGTTACATTGTGTGTATATATATTCTACCAACTCCTAGCGCTGGTTGTCTTGTTTACACTCTGGTTGAATTCTGAACCTAGAAACGGTTGTCTTTGTAATATTTTCATTTTCTATAACATTACATTAGTTTATGTTTGTGTCGTTTTGTGGAGTTTTGTGAAGAAGAGAGCTTTGATTGGAGTTATTGATGGATTTTGGTTTAGGATGTGCTGCTGTGGTTTGTTGTAGGAGTGGGTTGTTTATTTGCAGGTTGTTTTATTTCGCGCATATGGAGAGCTGAAAACAAAGAAACGATTTTTTTTGTTAATAGGCTTTGCGTGGGATTAGCCGACGCAAAGTCAACAAAAACTATGACTTTGCGTCGGATAATCCCACGCAACGCCCCTCAGTCAAATGGCTTTGCGTGGGATTAGCCGACGCAAAGTCAACAAAAACTATGACTTTGCGTCGGCTAATCCCACGCAAAGTCATTTGACTGAGGGGCTTTGCATGGGATTAGCCGACGCAAAGTCAACATAATGTTTGACTTTGCGTCGGCTAATCCCACGCAAAGTCCCTCAGTCAGATCTCAGTCAATGGCTTTGCGTGGGATTAGCCGACGCAAAGTCAAACATTCTATTGACTTTGCGTCGGCTAATCCCACGCAAAGCCCGTTGACAGGGCGTTGACCTCCATGTGTTCGTATCGGAGCAGCGGACGCAAGCCGACGCAAATCATATGCGTCGGATTAGCCGATGCAAAAAAAAATTTGCGTCAAAATATTACGGCGGTCGTTTGCATCGGCTAATCCAACGCAATTTGCATTTTGCGTCGGATTTGTCCGACGCAATTCGGGCTCGATTTTTGTAGTGATACTCATTATACATCTCATATGCAAACTGTTTTACCTTCCCCGCCAACAATTCACCCATTTCCTCCCCATACATACCACATAGAGCAATACTCACCCCAAGATATTTGAAACTCGGATCCAAGATGACAGCAAAATAAACCAACATATTCATTTTTTACACATCACCCCAATATTTTTCATACTTCGCTTTCATTTGGATGCCCATTGCTTTAAACTCAGAATCATCATTTTCCAACCATTCATTAAGCAAATCATGGGTGTGGCCAATTTGAAAGAAGAGAGTGTTACTTGTTACTTACAATGAACCCGAAATACGACGTGTTAAAATAAAACTCCTTTAAAAACACAACAAGTCTCTCAATTTTATCCCAATCATCATCATAATCATCATCAATAGGACCCAAGTACTCTGGTTCCAAAACAACGGGAAGCTCTATTTGACCAAATACATTTTTATACTTTGAAGCCCTATCAAGCATTAAGTAGGTCGAATTCCACCTCGTAGAAACATCAAGTGACAATGACAATTGACAATCAATTTTACACCTATCTCCACTTGTTCATAAAACAAGGCAATTCTAGCGGGGGAGTTACTAACATATTTAACTGCAGCCCGTACCTTATGTATATATATTTCCCATGATCCTTTAGGCCATCCCAAACAATAAGATCAACTATGTGGGCTATACATCTTATATGCAAATACTTCCCATCACTAATGCCACCATTTTGTCTTAACAAACCTTTTCAAATAAGCACATGCAACATCATTTGAGCTTGCATTATCAACTGTAATAGTAAATAATTTACTACCCAAATCACATGCATTCAAACAGTCCTCAACAACTTTGTCAATAGCTTCCCCTTTATGACTTGAAATTGGACAAAAGTTTAAGATTCTTTTTTTGTAACCTCCATTTGTCATCAATAAAATGAGCTGTGAGACACATTTAATTTATCCTTTGATTTGAAGTCCAAGTATCAGTAGCTACACATACCCTTTGACAAGAATTTTTAAGAAAAGTCTTCAAAGCAACTCTCTCATCAAGGTAATGTTGATAACAATCTCGTGCTATAGTAGTACGAGAAGGTATGCGAAACAGATACATAACAACAGACATAAAATATCTAAATCCAGGCCTCTCCACAAATCGATATGGCAACTCATCAAGTATGATCATTCAAATCAATGCTTTTCTAACATCTTCTAGAGTAACTTCTTTATGCTTAAATCAAACCTCTTGTTCCTCTTTACGAAGTAGATCAAAAATCAAGTGAGATTGTTTACCTTTTGTGGACATGACATAGGTCCACCCCGACGCGGCCACGCGCGGGTTTGGGTAGGCGAATGAATCTCCATATGAGAATGGATCGAATTGAAATTTAGGTCTATGTGGAGTCGCCACCGAATTTTGTGGTTATTCGGAACCATTCGAACCCACTCTATGTCGTAGTGGTCCGTATACAAAATACGGCCCATTTACGATGTCAGAGTTTATTGGGCTCCTCCCTTTGCATTTGATACCAATACCGACGTTATCGGATATTGTGTATTGAATGACTCTCGTTCGCCAACGATTTCGGGCATCCGGAAACCGAGGTTCTGAGTAAGGGGTGAGGGTACGTGTTGGGAAGCCCACAAAGGACACCCAACCCCGCCCGCACATTAGCGGCCTCTACTAAGAATTCGAATGACTTACAATACGCGCGTTAGTAAAACGGGAAAATGCTATGCAAAGATTATTTTCCCTAAACATGTGAATGAAATTGAAACGGGTTTCTAAGTCAATTTAATGCAATTAATTCTACGTCAAAGTGGAATTTTAGCATGTGGGTTCATTTAGTATAATAAACGAACAATAATTAAAATGACAAGAGAAATAACAAACGCGTTAGTAACGATGTAATAAAATAACGAATAATAACGGTTTACGCGAATATTGAATGAGGTGAAGGATGCAAATATGAGATGTATGGTTTGAAAAGATAGTATACATGTGATTAATTAAGCACATGTTGACCTAAGCCGCAAAATACTATCGAGTTTGGAAAATAGGAGAATGTACGACTCGTTGTTTTAGTAGTTATGCGGTCACTCGATCGAGTGGTCAATAGACTCGATCGAGTAGACCTTTAAAAAAGATTTCTGTTTTGCGTTTATGACCGTACTCGGCCGAGTTGTTGACCAACTCGGTCGAGTACATGGTCACTCGACCAAGTCACTGTGAGACTCGATCGAGTGGTGGTCATAATTAGCATTCTGACTCGATTTTAGGATGTCACTCGATCGTGTGACTAAGGCACTCGGTCGAGTGGCACCTGTACGAACTTGGTTCGTTTGCAATTTAATTATTGATTTTGAAATTGCTTTTGATTTTTTGGTAATCCGACGGTTTTACCGAATCGGACATAAATATTGCACAATTTATGTTCGACTTGTTTTTTTTTTTATAAATCGCGAATTTTGTCGAATCGAATATAAATATTGTTGAATTTATACCCGATTCTAAAGTTGAATACTCATCATATCCCATATTCGATTATTGAATCGATATGGGATATTTAGAGTGAAAAATAAAAAAGATGGATTAATTTTAGTCGCTTTTAATTAATTATCGTGATATGAATAAATCACGTTAATTAATTCATATGACTTGATTGTTAGATTCGATATCCAATTATGGAATTGGTATCGAATCTAAAATCGACGCTTTACTTGAATAATAAAAAAAAGAACTTGATTCCCTCGACTTCTCCGACATCAAAATAAATCCCTAGGGATTGTGATGTCGGATCCGTGTCAACGGGTTTCGACCCTTATTATGATTGATTTTAGAAAATTGATGAATGTAAAATTGATGATGATGATAACGAGAAATAATAGCGAATTGTTGTTTAAGTTGATTTATCTCAATAATCGAATAGTCGGGGTACCGAGATAAGCGACCGACGACGCGTGTGCAGTACACTTGTATATGCGGTTTTCCTTATCCCGGTATCCTTCTTATTCGACACAAATCGATAAATATTTTAATGGTTTGATATTAGTAGTATTATCGATATTATGATGCAATGAATAAAATAACAAAAAACGAAAAAAACGAAAAAAAAGAAGATGAATATGACGTGAGAAAGGGAGAAAGGAGAGAGAGGGTTTTGACACCCTCAACCTACATTTTCTTGTCTCGGTGCGGACTCGTAACCGTGGCTTCAACACAAGAGTCTTCGAGGTTTTATGTAGATTAAGTTATGGTGGCTCGGGATTGATTTCCTAAAACTAGGTTTAGGGTTTTTGCTAGTGTAGGATTACTAGGTCTTGACTAGGGTTTGTAAGGGCGTAGTATGTATATGATTGCTTTAGGGTTTTCTAGGGTTGTAAAAAGATGTGTAAAAAGTGTAGAAGATGGGTGCATGGGGGTAGCTTATATAGGAAAAACTAGGGCACCCGGTTTAGGGTTACTCGACCGAGTAGGAGGCCAACTCGGTCGAGTGGCCCGTTATGCCAGCCGTCGGGCTCGAAATAGGCCCACTCGATCGAGTGGGTGGGTCACTCGATCGAGTGGCCCAGCTGGGTTGCACGGGTCCTTTGTTTTGGACCTTGACTTTGGGTATTTGACGGGTTTTGTGTTTGACTTGGACTTTTGATGGTTGTATGGCTATTTTTGTGTGTCTCGGAATCGACTTTGACCGGGGTTGACCCAATCGTGAAAAGTCGGTTTTAAATCCGGTGTCGGTTTTGGCCCAAATTAGTCTTGTTTGACTCAGAATGATCCACTGGGCCTGGGTTTGAGGATAATTTTGTGATATTTGTACTCTATAAGTGTGTTAGCCAGCGATTAATGGATTTGAGCCCGTATCCGAGCACGTAGAGACACGTTAGCGTCCGATCATCATCGGGTGTTTTTTGGAAACTGCCATAGACATCTTGCAGTCAAAATGCGGGTGTCTACAGAGCCCCCACTCTGACTGAGGCTTGGACAGGGCGAAAGTCAGAGTAGCTACCAAGCCCGTTAAGACCTGGTAGACTTCCGTTCGGGTCGTTTATAGTCCATTGGACTCGCGTGAATGGCTCGCCAGCCGTAAGGCAGAGATCATACCTGCGCTCCGTGGGGACTTTGGGCTTGTCACGTAAGCCCTGGGTGTGCCTGTGTGTTGGTCCATCCCGTGCTATCCCGGAAAATGCTGCTGGGGAGATTTGATGACTTGCATGTCCATGTTTGAGTCGTACCTGTATAAGTCACATAGAATGCATGCAACACGTAGGTAATAAAATGACTCGTGCTGGGGAAAATGACTCTTGAATTTTTGAAATTTTGAAATTTGAAAATTTTGAATTTTTGAAATTGACTCCTAAAGAAATTAGGAAAGTTCGGGATTATTATTTTCAAACTAGTATCGGGACTAGGCTTGTAGCTCGGTTTCGTTTGTAATTAGGAAACTTTTCCTAGAAGTGATATGGAAAGAGATTTGCAAGGCTAATGCTATATATAGCCCTCTATGCTCTTGATTTTCTTCATAATTCCCATCACAAGAAAGTCTTCTACTTCCCTTAAGGCAAAAAGAGAGTCTCCTTATCCTTTCAAGAAAGTTTATCATGGGAATCGACAGGTTGAGTGCTATGTTTCAGGCGTGGTCCCGACAGTTTAGGGACGCTGATAGGGTGATTTTGAACCAGACGGGTATAACTCAGCTGTACCCGTTCCGTCAGATGGTGGTCGATCGTTACTTCTTGGATGCATGCTTGGCTTATTGGGATGACATATATCATGTCTTTGCTTTCCCTCGGGGCGAAATCTGCCCTTTACCTGAGGAGATCGCAGCTATAGGAGGATGGAACCCGATGCTTCGGCCCGCCGTCCCGTATTCAGTCTATGACCCGAAGAGGAAGCTGAGGGAATTTCTGGGGCTATCCCATAACGAAGTGTCCCGTATGATGGAAGGTGGCAATATTTCTCTGATCGACTTGGCCGAGAAATTCATGAACCCGCAGGATGTCCGGGTGAGGTCAGCCCATAGCCGTAGGGCCTTTTCTTTTTGCATGCTCCATATTTACGCTTTTGAAGGTCACATGGATTTGCTATCTTGCATGGGTAGTGCCCGTCTTATAACGGTGGTGGACTTGATGGAGACTGAACATAGTCCGGCTTGGTTAATCACGGGCGAAATCATCCAAGGATTAGATAATCGAAAAAGGGACTCGTCCGTTCGTCTCACCGGAAGCACCCGTTTGCTGCAAGTAAGTCGGATTTTATTTTTTTCTTGATTTCTCAATTTTTTTGAATTTTTCGAGAATCTGGCTACTGCAGTGGGCACTCGATCGAGTACCTTCGTGAAAAGGCTTCTGTTTACTTCCAGTGACGCCACTCGATCGAGTCGTCCGGGCACTCGATCGAGTGTCGTCTGCTTCGCCTTGGAATCTAATGTTTTTGTTTTCTTTTTCCAGATTTAGCTTTATGAGAGGCTATCGGTGATAGATCCCCCACTTGATGCTAGTAATTACCGCCATAATCAATTAATGACGAGGAGGCGGGCCATCGATTTCTCTCGCTTGATTAGCCAGAAATATTGGGATGAGGTGCTATCGATCCACGGTGGGCGGCTGATTCGATGGGTCGTGCCATGGTGGCCCATCTATGTTTGGTCAGGTTTGGACCCGAGGGAGAGGGCCCGTTACCAAGTCATCTTGTCTTTCACCCAAACGGTTCATCTTTACCCGGATCGCATACTAAGGCAGTATGGACGAACTCAACGGATACCAGAAATAGAGGCAATTGTGAGTGACCCTACCCAATTGACTGATGTAATGTGTGATACTTGGGCGCAAAGATGGTATACCCGGCACACTTGGCCCGTTTCCAAGTCTCGCCATTCGATCTGGGTTTCAGATTCATATACCAAGTGGACTAAAGCAGGTGATGCTAAAGCCCGGGCTGCTTTGAAGGTTGATGAAGCCTTTGACCTGCTGAGGAGAGAACAGGCTAAAGACAACAAGGGGTTCTTTGATGAGGGAGATACTCCAGCTACCCTAGTCCGTCTGATGTCAGGACACAAGAAGAAGGCTAAGACTCAAGCTGAAGGGTCCGGTGCTAAAGGTGCTCGGGGGAAAGTGAGCCCCCAGACGGATTTGGAAAGGAGACTGGGCCCTAGACTAGCCGTGTAGGACCGACTTGACCCACGGGATAGGCTACCCGAGCATGTGCGGGCCCGACTTGGGCCGAAGACTGTGATTGAAGACCCGTCGTCAAAGAAGCGGGCTCGTGCTAAGGAGGTTCCCCTGGTGATTAGGGAACGCTCGTCCCCACCTCGACGACCTCGGGCTCCACGCGACCCGAAGGACAAGGGAAAGGGGAAAATGCCCGGATATTAGTCTCCGTATTTTATTATTTGAATATTACTATTAATTTTTTGGTGTGATTTTTTTGTGTATGCCGTGTTTGGCGTTTTTTTTTTTCCGAGTTTATCGAAATATTAATAAAAGACATATTATCGAATACCGTTCTCGTCTTTTCGTTTATTGCAGTGGTTGTACCCTTTTGAGGGGTTGCCTACGTATCCACAATTAGCGGAATCAAACCAAACGTAGTTCAAAATTTGATTTGATTGATTATTGCAATTTTCGAAATACATCAAGATTATTAATTCGAGATGTGCGACGGTAGAATAATTAATTCTAACTTATTGACTTGTCTAGAATTTTGAAAATTTATAAAAAGACTGAATTTTATAAATTTTTGCAAATGACATTGAGATTGGGCTTATGGGTAGTAACGCTTCAGCTGGTCCAAGTTGGTCGGGTTGACGAACTCGTTACCGTCCCGGTCCGTTAGCATCACCGCTCCTCCCGATAGGATTTTCTTGACTAAGTATGGCCCAGCCCAATTGGGTTTGAACTTTCCCCTTGGGTCAACCGGTAGTAAGGCACGAACCGATTTTAGGACCAAATCACCTTCTTTGATTTTCCTGGGCCTAACCTTTTTGTTGAAAGCCCGTTGAATTCTCTTTTGATACACTTGAATATTATTGAGGGCCCGGGACCGCCGTTCATCCAAAAGGACTAGCGAATCGTATCTGGCTTGGACCCAATCTGCTTCGGGTACTTGGCTTTCAAGCAAAATCCTTAGGGATGGTACTTCTAGCTCGACCGGTTGGACTGCTTACATTCCATACGTCAGATAATACGGAGTTGCTCCGGTTGCTGTGCGAATTGAAGTTCGGTATCCCCATAAGGCGAAAGGTATCTTGTCGGGCCAGTCCCGATAATTCTCAGCCATCTTTTTTAGTATGGTGACAATTGTTTTGTTGGCCGCTTCTACCGCTCCATTTGTTTGTGGTCGGTAAGGTGAAGATGTATGCCTCTGAATTTTGTATTTTGCCAGTAATGCAGTGGTTTCAGCTTGGAAATGGGTCCCGTGATCACTGATGAATTCGTGAGGGATCCCGTATCAGCATATGATCTTATTGATGGGAGGGATTTGTTGCGAATCCCAACCGTCAAATAAAACCGGCAAAACCTAACTAGGGTAGCTAGGGTAAGTCGGGTCGAATCCACAGGGACGGGAGGTCGGACTAGGGTATGCTACGGTCTAGGACTAGGTTCGAGACAAGCTATTCTAAGGAGGGGGAGACTAGGACTAAGCTAGGTCTAAAGCAAGAAAACAATCAAAGGAAACAGGCTAGGATTAGGTCGGGGTCAAAGGGGTAATGGAATGGTCAAGGGAGAGCTAGAGTGAAGGAGGTAGTAGGGTAATCTAGGTAATGCCCGGGCTCTCGCAACTTAGGCCTACCTAGAGGTTCATCCTAAAACCCACCTCGGCGACACACATGACAAACGGGGTTCTAGCGCGATATAGTGGCCTAGGTCGCATCCGGGCTCTCGCTACTTAGACCGACCTAGGGGTCGTCCTCACCGGGCTCTCGCAACTTAATGAGGGAACCGAACCCATAAAAAAACTATCACCCACAAGAGAAAAGCAAGAAAAACAAGCATATGCACATACTAGTCATTCAAGCATTTCAACAAACATGTGATATGCATCAACCAAGAGGAAACCAAAATCTTCCACCAACATCTCCAACAATCCCTTAATCATCCAATTAACACCCTAATCACCTTACTAACCCTAGCAAAGATCTACTCTAACATATCTAAACTAAAACTAACACTAACAAGAGAAATCAAAGCAAACAACAAAACTAACATAATGAAACTAGACACACAATGAACAATGAACAATAACAAGAACAAAGAATCAAACTTTAATGATAAAACAAAGATTAAGAGAAGAGAAAAGAAGATTATACCACTAGAGATGAAAGGAAGAATGAAACTTGCATAAATGGAAGAACCCAAAACAAATATCCAAGGTTGTCAATTTTGGTGAAGATCTTGAAGAATTCCCAAATTACAAGCATTAATCTAAGATTAACGATAATCTAAAGACTAATCTACACTAATCTATGCTAATCTATGCTAAAACTATCTAGGGTTTAGTCTAATATGAAGTACCTAACCTAAGATGGTGTCTTAATACAAGAGGGGGGTATATATAGGGTTACAAGTGGAAGGGAGAAGAAAGAAAACAAGGCGGAGCTGCAGCAGGCCCGTCCCGGCCGAGGCGGGGTGGTCCCGGTCGGGACGTGGTCGGTCCCGGTCGCGACGCCATGGTACCGGTCGGGATGGACCCTCAGTAGCCTCATCTTCGTTTCCTCCTTCATCCCGGACGGGATGAGGCCATACCCGTTCGGGATGAGCCTTGTAGGCCTCCAATATGAACTTTTTGGTCCCTCCTTGCTTCTCATGGGCTTCCCATCGATTCTCGGGACTCAGGATCGGGTCTCGGAGGCTCGGGATTGGGTCCCAAGGTCTCGGGGTCGACTCCAAGGCATCGAGTGATCGTTCCTTAGCTTCGTTGGCTCCAAAAAGCGTATGTATCGAGTCGGGATCGCTCCAACTCTTCATGAACGGTCTCGGGAACCTGAAACGAGCTAAAGGAAGCATAAGTAGCCCATAAAACGCTCCCAAGGAGCGATTCCACAAGGAAAATGGGACCAAAACACTACGAAATAGGCACTATAAATGGCACTTATCAACTCCCCCACACTTAACTCTTACTTGCCCTTGAGTAAGCACATACTAACTGCTAAACTATCCGAGTGGGTATTAGCGCACCCTACGCCCTTTCAACTCACGCGAGTGCACTTAGAGGAAAAGTGCACTCCGCAAGGCAAGTCGGGTCTTGCGACAAAACTGTGGATGCAACCGGACACAAACACATAAACAAACACACAAACAAACAACCAAACAAACACATAATCGGTTGCACCCAAAAGAAAACAAGTACCGCTTCCCTCTAAAAGCGGTGAATGAAACACCGGTTTAGGACTCAAGGTAAGTGACAACGTTCCAAAGCTAGCAATACAAACCAAGGTGAACTAAACCCTAATAGTATGACGATAAAGCAACAAAAACGTTGGTAACTTAACTAGGTCCTCCTAACTTTCTAAAAACGTACTACGGGACGATCGGCGGAGTGGAAAGTGAAGAACCACGGTGTTAGTCGACACTGTAGGTAAGTGAGACCCCGCCCCCTTCAGCGTAAGCCAAGAGGGTCGTCCCATGTCTAAAACCGCCTAACTAGTCCAAGTAAAAAGATGGAAATATGCAAAATGAGGGAAGACCGACCATTACCGCTATCATCCTTCTTAGGGACTCGGTCCTTTGGGAGGCTCTTCACGGTAATAGTCGGTAAAAGGCTTATTTTGAGATGTTGGGATTATTTTTGTGAGACGGGTTTTCTTTAGGCATTTTCTCTATTCTTTGCATTTTTGCTTTGCTTTGCCATGCAATTCTTTTCTTCTTTTCTATTTTCTTTTTGGCTTTTGTGCCTTTTCTTTTTCTTCATTCTTTACTTTCTTTCATTTTCTTTATTTTTCTTTTCTTTGCCCTTTTGGCTTGATTTGGCTTTTTGGCACTTCTTTGTATGACAAGAAAGGGAGAATTCAACAAATTGCAACTTATTGTGTGGATATTTGTGGGAGGTAGGTAAATGGGTAAGTCGGGGGTCGCAATCCCTCTTCAAACACACAAAAAGTGGAGAACTTGGACTAATCAAACAATCCTAGACACGGTCACCTAAGGGACGAGACTCGGTAACCAAGGCCTTTTCACACCGTGGGTGGTCATAATGGTCAAAATGCAAATCCCGTAGTAAATCCCTAGTAAGCTAGGTGGACTCAAGGTAAAGGACCAACGAAATCATTGATTTAGGGTCATTCTACTAGACTAAAGTCCAAGACTCGATTTATACAACTAGGAAGGAAAAGTAAACACTCGCACACTAGCCTCTAAACCGGGTTTTCAAAAACGGTTCACACACGCGACACACAACAAAACACAAAACAAAGACACAACAAAAATGAAAGAAAAAGAGACAAAACAAAACAAAACAAAACAAAACAAGGAGAAACAACACATAAACAAAACAAACACCACCCCGATCTTCAAACAAGTCTCCAAATCCACCACAATCTTTACAAAGCTCCTCCCGAGCACACATCATCACAAATCTCCTCCAAACTCACAAGAAGCAAAGACGGAAAAAGGGATAAAGAGATGTTACCGGAAGTCTTGAAAGCTCACCAAAGCTAACGGCGATTAGGCAACCAATAAGGAAAAAAGGGGGGCAAAACACGCACAACAAAACAAAAATACGACATAACGACACAAAAAGGAAAAGACACAAAAGAAAATCTTTTTGATTTTTGTGAAATTTTTCAAATTTTTAGGGTTTTTTGAAGAATTTTTTGAAAAACTAAGAAAATAAAACTAACTACGATAGAATATCGCTCCCCCACACTTAAACCGAGCAATGTCCTCATATGCTCAATCGTAGTGTGCGGAGAGACAAAAGAAAAGGAAAAGAAACTACGAAAATAAGGCTAAAAATCAAAGAATAAAGTGAAGAAAACGGTAGAAGGTGTCCGGCCGGGGTGTAGTCAAGTCACCATGAGCCGAGACAAGAAAAGATATGGAAGGGGGAAGAAAAATAAAAAGAAGGAAATAAAAGGAAATGGGAGGGGAGGGCTAGGTGTAATCAAGTCACCTAGCCCGGATTCCGCCTAAATCCGACTAAATCCAACAAAAGGGGTGAAAAACTTGTAAATTTTGGATTTTGAAATGACTCTCGATGTAGTCATCGAGAGTCGGGAGCAACATATACCAAGGCCCCGAAGGCCACCATGACACAAATATAAGGGGAAGGGAAGTAAACAAAGGAAAACAAGCAATAAAAGACGGAAAAGAAAGGATAGTTGCCGTACCAATAGGATAGCAACTCACTCGCTCCATCGTCTCCAATGATCAATAAAGGCACTTTGCTTGTCTTCATCATTGTCATTCCACTTCATACTTGAGAAAACCGCATGGTAAAGGTAGTAATGGTGTGGGGGGGTGGAAATTGATGTGAAAGTCGGTGCCAAGTGGATAGAAGATGAAGTGAGGGTATGAAAATGAAGTATATGGGTGGTATGATAAGAGAAAGGATAGGTACGGAGGTTGGGTGGGGGTATACAATGGTTGGGTGGGCTTAAATGTCGAAGAAGATGCCAAAAGAGGAGAAAGGGGACCATCCCGGTCGGGATGGATGGTCCCGGTCGGGAAGACACACTCGTCCCGGTCGGGAAGCCACCTTTCCGGTCGGAACGGCACTCCAGCAAGCTCCAATTTTTGCACCTCCATCCCGATCGGGACGGCTCCTTCCCGGTCGGGATGGCATATCCTTCCCGGTCGGGAAGCTCCCTTCCCGCCCGGGATGGGTCTTCTTGACCTCCAAAATCCCCAAAAGCTTCACCGAAGCTTCAAAAACCGACTTCCATACTCACGATCCAAGCTCTATCATTAACCATTTCTCTCTAGGAATCATCTTCACTTAACACCTATGACAATAAGCTCAAATACAACATCAAATTTCCTCCCTCACATCGCTCATCAACAATCCAAATGAACAAGAGTTCCACAAAGGCTAACAAATCCTAGAAACCAAACTATACAAACAAACATAAACACAAATACAAGCACAAAAGAAAGGGAAAAGATATTTACACTAAAATACTCTCTCCAACTACACCTCCATAGCCATCAAGAGCTCGAAGGAGTAAGTCAAATGCTCTAGCAACATCTTCAATTAAGCTCACATGGCCGAGCCTAGCCACATCCAAGAGTTTCCAAGTCGGAGGGAAGAAGCGATCATCTTCATTGAGCTCGGGGTTCTCGTGATCTTCCGGGTCTTCGGAACCATGATAGTGACGACTCTTATGACCATCCGGTAGGTATAGTGGTCTAGAGTCATGCTCGACATTATGATGCGGGAGATCACACCCTAGGGATGTCGCTTCTTCTACGGGGTCGAGAGTGGAACTCTTTTCCACCGCCCGACAAAGATCCTCTTCACCAACCGTCTCACAAGACAAGGGACTAGACATCGAGTGCGGTAGAGGAGGAGAAAGCATCAAGTTTTCTTCATTGGAGGCTTTAGGATCCTCTAATTTCCCATACAAAGCAAGTTCCAAGGCATCTACTTCTTTCTCCCAAGTATTGCGCTCCTTTTCACTCACCTTGTCTAGTTGGCCTAGAGGAGGTATGTCTTCATTTGGCTTTGGATTTTCTAGATCCGGATCATCACGAAGAAAATCGAACAAATCCAATTTGATAGCCAATACATCGGCTCCCCAAGAATTATCTCGAGAATCATGTTCACTCCCCTCCTCATTGTGGGCCCTTGAAGCCTCAACTTCCTCTATTCTTCCCTCATCTTCACCGCCCAAGCAACACTCAACAATGGTCTCTTGATCGACCCCCTCTTCTTCATTTGTAGCTTCACAATCGGGTTGACTTTCTTGTGGAGAAACCCGACCTTCTTGCCCAAATGAACCTTCCTCAACATGTTGTGGAGCTCGAGTGGCCGACATCGTGATATGAGCCATGAGTGCATTGATGCGAGCATCTTGCACCCCTATTTGGGCCTTGAGCTTCTTTTTAACCCCTTGTATGTAAGTCATCATCATTTGTTGACTCTTTTGCATTAAATTCATCATCTCATGTTGACCCTTATGCAATATCATTATCGCCTCTTGTTGACTTTTTTGCATTTGGACCAACATTTGACAATTCTCAAAGTCGGGGATTTTTGGTTGTGGGTTATGTGAGGGTGTTTTGTAGTTGTTAGGATGTTGGAATGATCCTTGACAACCTTCTTGTTAACCATATGGAGGGCGTTCGTGAGATTGTTGATGAGGTTGATATGGTTGGTAAGATTTCGGGACTTGGCCATTTGCCCCAAAGTTGCCCCGTGATGATTGATGGTAGCTTGGACGCGCCATGTCCATAACGCTGCTTTGGTACCTAGGATGAGCTAGAAGCACTTGAGCAAACGTTAGTATCCTAGTGCTTTTGAGGCACTAGGAAGGGAGAGTAGCACACAAGAAGAAAAACGGAGATACACAAGGAGAAGAGAACACAAAAGTCAAGAACAAAGTCCACAACTAAGCAAACAAAAGCCTAAACTATGCCGTCCCCGGCAACGGCGCCAATTTGATGGGAGGGATTTGTCGTGAATCCCAACCGTGAAATAAAACCGGCAAAACCTAACTAGGGTAGCTAGGGTAAGTCGGGTCGAATCCACAGGGACGGGAGGTCGGACTAGGGTATGCTACGGTCTAGGACTAGGTTCGAGACAAGCTATTCTAAGGAGGGGGAGACTAGGACTAATCTAGGTCTAAAGCAAGAAAACAATCAAAGGAAACGGGCTAGGATTAGGTCGGGGTCAAAGGAGTAATGGAATGGTCAAGGGAGAGCTAGAGTGAAGGAGGTAGTAGGGTAATCTAGGTAATGCCCGGGCTCTCGCAACTTAGGCCTACCTAGAGGTTCATCCTAAAACCCACCTCGGCGACACACATGACAAACGGGGTTCTAGCGCGATATAGTGGCCTAGGTCGCATCCGGGCTCTCGCTACTTAGACCGACCTAGGGGTCGTCCTCACCGGGCTCTCGCAACTTAATGAGGGAACCGAACCCACAAACAAACTATCACCCACAAGAGAAAAGCAAGAAAAACAAGCATATGCACATACTAGTCATTCAAGCATTTCAACAAACATGTGATATGCATCAACCAAGAGGAAACCCAAATCTTCCACCAACATCTCCAACAATCCCTTAATCATCCAATTAACACCCTAATCACCTTACTAACCCTAGCAAAGATCTACTCTAACATATCTAAACTAAAACTAACACTAACAAGAGAAATCAAAGAAAACAACAAAACTAACATAATGAAACTAGTCACACAATGAACAATGAACAATAACAAGAACAAAGAATCAAACTTTAATGATAAAACAAAGATTAAGAGAAGAGAAAAGAAGATTATACCACTAGAGATGAAAGGAAGAATGAAACTTGCATAAATGGAAGAACCCAAAACAAACATCCAAGGTTGTCAATCTTGGTGAAGATCTTGAAGAATTCCCAAATTACAAGCATTAATCTAAGATTAACGATAATCTAAAGACTAATCTACACTAATCTATGCTAATCTATGCTAAAACTATCTAGGGTTTAGTCTAATATGAAGTACCTAACCTAAGATGGTGTCTTAATACAAGAGGGGGGTATATATAGGGTTACAAGTGGAAGGGAGAAGAAAGAAAACAAGGCGGAGCTGCAGCAGGCCCGTCCCGGCCGAGACGGGGTTGTCCCGGTCGGGACGTGGTTGGTCCCGGTCGGGACGCCATGGTCCCGGTCGGGATGGACCCTCAGTAGCCTCATCTTCGTTTCCTCCTTCATCCCAGACGGGATGAGGCCATACCCGTTCGGGATGAGCCTTGTAGGCCTCCAATATGAACTTTTTGGTCCCTCCTTGCTTCTCATGGGCTTCCCATTGATTCTCGGGACTCGGGATCGGGTCTCGGAGGCTCGGGATTGGGTCCCAAGGTCTCGGGGTCGACTCCAAGGCATCGAGTGATCGTTCCTTAGCTTCGTTGGCTCCAAAAAGTGTATGTATCGAGTCGGAATCGCTCCAACTCTTCATGAACGGTCTCGAGAACCTGAAACGAGCTAAAGGAAGCATAAGTAGCCCATAAACCGCTCCCAAGGAGCGATTCCACAAGGAAAATGGGACCAAAACACTACGAAATAGGCACTACAAATGGCACTTATCACTTATTTTGGATAAATTTGGCCACGTGCTTGGCGTTCAAGACACGGTATGACTCGACTTCTACCCATTTGGTGAAGTAGTCGATGGCCACCAAGATAAAGCAATGCCCTCCCGTCCCGGAAGGATGCACCTTTCCAATTATGTCTATACCCCATGTCGAAAATGGCCATGGTGATGTCATGGTATATAATAGGGAAGAAGGCATATGTTGTACATTACCAAAAATCTGACAGTTATGGCAGTGCTTGACGTATAACTGGCACTCTGTCTCCATTGCGTTCCAGTAATACCCGAGCCTCATGATTTTACGGGATAGCATATGGGCGTTCATATGCGGACCGTTTTCACCGTTGTGGACCTCGGCCATGACCTTCTCGGCTTGAATTTTGTCGATACATAGGAGGAGGGCCCCCTGTGCCGTTTTTTTATACAGTTGCCCGTCATCAGTACGAACAAATTGGGTTGCTAATCTTCATAGGGCCTTTTTGGCCCGATTTTCAGCTTCCGGAGGATATTCTCCCGTTGTCAGGTACGTTAAGACGGCTTGATACCAAGGTTCTGGGTCAGTTACCTCGATATCTTGAATGGCATGGATGTATGCTGGTTCGGATCGCCTTTCGACACAGATTGGCATGCTGGTCAGGTGATCCGGGATGTTCAGTAAAGATGCTAATTTGGAAAGTGCATCTGCGAACTGATTCTCTTCCCGAGGCAGGTAGTTATATTCCACCTTCTGGAATTGTTTCTCTAGAATCCGTACCCGTGCTTGGTAAGCCACGAGATTGGCGTTCCGAGTTTTCCATTTTTGGAGTGCTTGATTGATGACTAGTAATGAATCACCGTGGACCCGGAGGTTCGTTACCCCTAAATCAGCGGCGGCTTGCAACCCATGAATGCATGCTTCGTATTCGGCTGCGTTGTTGGTCACGTCGAAGTCCAACTTGATGGATAAGGGAGTGTGTTCCCCTCGGGGTGAGATTAACAGAATTCCAACCCCAAATCCTCGGAAGTTGGATGCCCCTTCAAAATACAAATCCCATGTCTCGGTATCGGTATGAAATATGTCTTCATCAGGGAAGGCCCAAGTATCAGTGTGGCCTTCTTCGGATATTGGGCTGTCAGCGAGGAACTCGGCGACTACCCGGCCTTTGATGGCTTTTAATGGTACAAACTTGAGGTCGAACTCAGACAACATTAAAGTCCATCTTGACATCCTGCCGTTGAGGATGGGCTTCTCGAATAAGTACTTGATAGGATCCATTTTGGATAAAACATGTACCTCGTGACTAAGCATGTAGTGTCTGAGCTTTTTAGTGGCCCAAACCAAAGCTAGGCATGTTTTCTCGAGCATGGTGTACTTGCATTCATACTCGAGGAACTTTTTATTGATGTAGTAAATAGCCCGTTCTTCTGAATCAACTGTCTGGGCCAGCATAGCCCCCATGGCTGTCTCGGTTGTTGTTAGATATAACGACAAAGGCATACCGTGTTGAGGTGGCATTAGTACCGGCGGAGCCGACAGGATCTCCTTGATTTTGTCGAAAGTCGCTTGACATTTGTCGTCCCATAGCACCCGTTCCCCAATCTTCAGTTTCTTGAAAATGGGCTCACATACCATGGTTAGTTTTGAAATGAAACGGCTGATGTACTGGAATTTCCCGAGAAATCCCCTTATTTCCTTTTCGGTCTTAAGTGGTTGCATCTCGGTGATGGCCTTGATTTGGCTGGGTCGACCTCGATGCCGCGTTGGCTAACGATATGGCCCAGTAATTTGCCTGACGTTACCCCAAAACTGCATTTCTGTGGGTTCAGTCTCATGTTGTATTTACGTAGTCGGGCGAAGAACTTTCTTAGGGCCGGAATGTGCCCGCTTCGGTCCTTGGATTTGACGATCATATCGTCCACATAGACTTCCACCTCCTTATGCATCATATCGTGCAATAAGGTGGTGGCGGTCCGCTGATAAGTGGCTCCAGCGTTGATAAGCCCAAATGGCATGACGGTGTAACAGTAAGTACCCCACGGTGTGATGAAGGTGGTCTTACTCATGTCTTCTTCCCCAATTTTAATTTGATTGTATCCGGTATACCCGTCCATGAATGATAGAAGGGCATGATCGGCCGTATTATCCACCAATATGTCGATGTGTGGTAACGGAAAATCGTCTTTTGGGCTGGCCTTGTTTAGGTCCCGAAAGTCCACGCATACTCGCACCTTGCCGTCCTTCTTGGGTACTGGCACGATGTTTGCAACCCAGTCTGGATATTCAGACACTTGTATAAAGCCTGCTTTGAATTGTTTATCGACCTCTTCTTTGACTTTAAGAGACCATTCGGGCTTCATTCTTCTGAGCTTCTGCTTTACCGGTCTGCACCCATCTTTGATGGGTATTCGGTGTTCGGCTATTTCTCGATCTATTCCCGGCATGTCCTTGTAGGACCACGCAAAGACGTCTTTAAATTCTAGGAGGAGGTCCGTGAACTGTTGTCTCTCCTCTGGATCTAAAGATTGGCCCAACTTAAGCATCTGGGGCTCTAAAGTGGTTCCCACGTTGATGGACTCGGTTTCTTCGATTACCGGATCTCGGGATTCCCTTTACTCGAGCTGCTCGACCAGATGTTGTGGTAGAGGTACCTGTTCGTCGGGTTTCTCAATGTCATTGCATATAAAATCTTTGAATTTGAGAAAATTTTGGAAATAAGACATGTCGTAAGCAGAACGGTGTTCGTTATTATTATTAATAGTAAATTTGGAAAATAGCTCGAATAGAGATGCCATCTGATCATTGGTTAGTGGCGGGATAGGGAGAGGTCTTGGGACAGACCCCGAGACCTCAGTGGTTAAAGGAAGAGGGGTTACAGACTCGACTCCAGCACCAGACCCTCTAATCCTGGACTCAGACTCAGACTCAGACTCTGACTCAGACTCAGACTCGGACTCGGTATCCGGCATGTCTCCTTCGCCGGTGGTCAGCTTGTAGACCCGTCCTTGATTGTCGTTCCATTTTATAGTCTTCCTCCGAGCCCTCGTCTCGGTGTTGGCACCGTAGTCGGTGATTAGCTTGGTTGGGTCGAACCGATGGCTGCGGAGGATCAAGTTGACCAAGTCGTCCTTTGGAGCGGGAACGGTCTTGCCTTCTCCAAATAAGAGCCCCAGCACGGGCTCGGAGTCGCTTTCCCTTTTCTCGGACTCATCCTGGATAACGGTGAATATGTCATCGGGGATATAGTTGCATTCCCGAGCCGTTTTGGTCTCGGGATATGTGATGGTGGGTTGGTAGAGGCCCACTTGGATGGCTCCGAAGACTGGAGTGACAATTTTGATTGTACTGGTCCGGCCCACATTATCCGGGCCTATAGTATATCCCAGTCCGAGTCGGGACTCTGCGTTGTCTAGGACCTCGATGATCTTTCCTGCCGGAAGATATGGTCTTGAAGTAGCTCCGGGTAGGTAACCCAGATTTTGTAGCATCGTGTCGATGCTAGGAGCAAAGTAGGGCTTGAAAAGATATTCTTCTTCGATCATACCCACGAAATCGAAACCTCGTGGTTCGGCCCGGCTCGTGGCATTGCAGCTAGCCACGATCATCGGTGTTGCCTCCAGTGTTATGATACCGTCTTGAAGTGGCATTTTGACTTTGCGTTGGAGGGTAGACGATACGGCCTTGACTGCGTGGATCCAAGGCCTTCCTAGTAAGAGGTTGAATGATGAGGTGACATCTATCACCTGGAATTCCAACTTCTTTTCGATTGGGCCCGTTATGATCTTTAATTTAACGGCCCCGGCGACTGGTTTTGGGCTTCCATCGAAAGCCTGAATAGTTTGCGCTGTCGGGAGATAGTCGGCATCAGTGATGCCGAGGGCCCTAGCGGTCCTTAAGGGTAGGACGTTCACGGCTGATCCATCGTCGATAAGGGTCATCGGAAGGTACTTACCCTTGCAGATAACCGTGATATATAGGGCCAGATTATGATTGGGCCCAAATGATGGCAGATCAGATTCGGCGAAGGTTATGAGTGGGCCCTCGTTCTTGGACTTGCCCTTGAGGTAGGGCATGATAGTAGCTACCATTTCAGCGGGGGTAGCTTCTGAATCAACCCTGATTTCATCGAGAGCCTTAGTCAGTGCTTCTCGATGAGCCTGTGAGCTAACCAGTAGTTGCCATATGGTTAAGTCAGCTCGAATCCTCTTCATTTGTTGGACCAAGGCCGCGTCATTGCTTGGTTCTTCGAGGGTGGATTCCGTCCTGGCAGGTTCAGTGACGGGTGTAGGAGTGGCGCGCCCAGCAGTGGCGAGGTGGTTGGTGGCTAAAGCCTTGGATTTGGCTTTTCGGACCTCTTCAAGGGTGATGGGGACAGCTTCCCCCTTGGCTAAGTACACATCGTCCTCGTCATCGAACCATATCCCATTGATTTGTGGGATAAAAGGAGAAATGAGGTGAGAACAATCGATTACCTCCCCCATGAATATGGCATGGGCGCTGAACGGGTTTTCCTTGTTGCTCGGCTTGTCCCCGGGCAACGGGATTTTCCCGCTCTCGATAAGATCTTGGATTAGATGCTTTAGCCTCCAACATTTTTCAGTATCATGTTCGTTGCCGTGGTGATACTGACAGTAGGCTTGGGCGTTATAAGATTTGGGCCTCTTTTCTACTGGAGGCTCCGCAGTTGGACCTATCGGTTGGATCAGGCCCTTTGAAGATAGCCTTTGTAAGGCATAAGTATAGGTAGTCCCTATATTTGTGAATACCCAATTTGATGTATTTTTTTGGGTTGAGGTGTCGAGCAGATTTACCTCGTCGAAGATGCTGCGGGTTGCAGCTGTAGGTACGGGCTTGTTTATGGATGAACTAGCCCCTTGATAGCCTTTGGTAGAGGCCTTAGTCAGGCTCTCTAACCTTAGATCATCCTCGATCCTTGTGCCCATTTCAGTAAGGACAGCAAAGTTTGGGATAATAGCATACCGGAGATGGACCCGGTAGGATGGGAGTAGATTTTTGACGAAGGCTTCCACTAGAGCCTTCTCGCCGGGCTTGTCGACCAGCTTCACACTCTCGGCCCTCCACCTTTGCAGATATTTTGTGAACCCTTCTTTGGGCTCTTGGGCCATTACCTCCAGAGTACGCATTGTAGTCTGGATTTCAGTGTTATCGGCGTAGTTCCGAGCAAATTCGGTCGCCACATCATCCCAAGTCTTGTATTTCTTGGGGTCAAGCCTGTAGAACCAGGCCTTAGGGTGTTTCTCCAAGGAAGAAAGGAACAAGTGCTTGAACATAGTTGACTTCACCCCCTTTACCGCCATGAAGTCTTTAAAAGCCCGGATGTGGTGGACCGGGTCTTTGGTACCCTCAAACATAGGAAGTCCCGTTAAGTTGAGGTTAGCAGGTAGCTCGTTATCTAAAGGTAAATAAATACGAGCATTCTCGGTGTGGATCGAGTTATTCGTCGATAGGGAGACTTGTTCCTCGAGCCTACGAACAATACTGACCAGCTCGGCCATGGGCCCATTGGACTCGGATCCTTCAAAAGGGACCGTCTTCTCTACGGCGCTCAGTCGGGTGGCTAACGTTGTTTGGTTAGCCTGGATGAAAGTTAGTTGGGTCTCGAGCTTGGCGAGAGCATCTTTCAATTCGTCCATCTTGCGTTGGTGTCTGGTTACGGGTGGCCTGTCTGTAAGAATACCGCGTAATCAGAAAGGTTGCTTCGGAACTCCAACTCACCAAGGCACAGGAAATAGCGCAGGAGGAGAGATGACTCCAGTTTGACTCGGGTTAGACTCCCCTAAGACAAATATGTAGGGTACAATTCTCGGAGTGACTGTGATTAATCACTCCGTCGGAGAATAGCCCCCAAGTGAGACTAAGGACTCAAATGGTGTGACATCTAAGTGACTCGAAAGTGGGTTATGTGAGACACGTGTAAGACATGACCCTTAGAGCAACCGTGATTGATTGCCCTGCTAAGGTGGAAGCCCCCGAGTGGGATTGAAGATTTTGTTAAGACTCGAGTGTGGGACGAGTGACCCTTAGACGTAAGGACCGTGAACCTTTTGTTATAGGGCTATGCCTTGTAAAATGTTGACTCGGAAAAGACACCTAGACGGGTGACTTGTGAAAGGTGGGCCTTCCTTAGGATCCGGCGGGTGGGCCGAGTCCTGTTCGAAGGAAGGTTCACGTGAGACATCCCCAGACTTTTGACTCGATTGTGTTGACGGGCCCTCCTTTGTAGGAGTATGTCCTACGTAGGTGGGCCTTGCCTTAGTCTAATAAGGCGGACTGGGATAGGGGGAAACTCGTGATGTAAGATCGACAGAGTTTCGACGCTACGGACCTTGACAACTTAAGACACGACACTGCTAAATATGGGAAGTCCTAGAAGTGGAAGGTTTTGAAAATTGATGATTTTTGAAAAAGGACCGAGTGGACTCGGTGAATGGCCCAAATTTCTGAAAAAGAGGACGAAAAGTCATTGGGCCACGGGTTTTGGAAGTTCGAGTTTTGATTTGGGCAGCATACCGGCTAGAAAATAGGCTATTTTGAGTAAAATCATAAGTCCTAAATTCGGTATGTGTCCCGGATTTTGAAATCGAATAGTTTGAAAAGGATGCAATTTTGAAAAGTTGATGGTTTTCTGAAAACGACTCGGAAACCAAGTAGCACGTAGTCACACAAGCATTATAACGACGCCATGTATGCTCTATACTAAGTCTCGGTCGGTCTATAAGGGGTCTATACCAGTGTACATAGTCTAGACGTTGATCGGGACGGACTTCCTAAGTCGAGTTGATCTTAGAACATGCCGCGAATCCCACTCGAATCGACTATGGACACCTTTTGACATATCCATATTGGAGTACATCAACGGTATAGTGGGACGTCGGTCGCGAGTACCGGCCCGGGAAAATATGGGTTATGCATGAACCGTAGAACTAAAACGCGTATTGTATTCGTCAAACGATTTCTATTCGAGTCTCACCATGAGGATGCCGATGGTAAGTCACGCATCAGTTAATCCCCAGCGGAGTCGCCAAATTGTGGACATGACATAGGTCCACCCCGACGCGGCCACGCGCGTGTTTGGGTAGGCGAATGAATCTCCATATGAGAATGGATCGAATTGAAATTTAGGTCTATGTGGAGTCGCCACCGAATTTTGTGGTTATTCGGAACCATTCGAACCCGCTCTATGTCGTAGTGGTCCGTATACGAAATACGGCCCATTTCCGATGTCAGAGTTTATTGGGCTCGTCCCTTTGCATTTGATACCAATACCGACGTTATCGGATATTGTGTATTGAATGACTCTCGTTCGCCAACGGTTTCGGGCATCCGGAAACCGAGGTTCTGAGTAAGGGGTGAGGGTACGTGTTGGGAAGCCCACAAAGGACACCCAACCCCGCCCGCACATTAGCGGCCTCTACTAAGAATTCGAATGACTTACAATACGCGCGTTAGTAAAACGGGAAAATGCTATGCAAAGATTATTTTCCCTAAACATGTGAATGAAATTGAAACGGGTTTCTAAGTCAATTTAATGCAATTAATTCTATGTCAAAGTGGAATTTTAGCATGTGGGTTCATTTAGCATAATAAACGAACAATAATTAAAATGACAAGAGAAATAACAAACGCGTTAGTAACGATGTAATAAAATAACGAATAATAACGGTTTGCGCGAATATTGAATGAGGTGAATGATGCAAATATGAGATGTATGGTTTGAAAAGATAGTATACACGTGATTAATTAAGCACATGTTGACCTAAGCCGCAAAATACTATCGAGTTTGGAAAATAGGAGAATGTACGACTCGTTGTTTTAGTCGTTATGCGGTCACTCGATCGAGTGGTCAATAGACTCGATCGAGTAGACCTTTAAAAAAGATTTCTGTTTTGCATTTATGACCGTACTCGGCCGAGTTGTTGACCAACTCGGTCGAGTACATGGTCACTCGACCAAGTCACTGTGAGACTCGATCGAGTGGTGGTCATAATTAGCATTCTGACTCGATTTTAGGGTGTCACTCGATCGAGTGACTAAGGCACTCGGTCGAGTGGCACCTGTACGAACTTGGTTCGTTTGCAATTTAATTATTGATTTTGAAATTGCTTTTGATTTTTTGGTAATCCGACGGTTTTACCGAATCGGACATAAATATTGCACAATTTATGTTCGACTTGTTTTTTTTTTATAAATCGCGAATTTTGTCGAATCGAATATAAATATTGTTGAATTTATACCCGATTCTAAAGTTGAATACTCATCATATCCCATATTCGATTATTGAATCAATATGGGATATTTAGAGTGAAAAATAAAAAAGATGGATTAATTTTAGTCGCTTTGAATTAATTATCGTGATATGAATAAATCACGTTAATTAATTCATATGACTTGATTGTTAGATTCGATATCATGGAATTGGTATCGAATCTAAAATCGACGCTTTACTTGAATAATAAAAAAAAAACTTGATTCCCTCGATTTCTCCGACATCGAAATAAATCCCTAGGGATTGTGATGTCGGATCCGTGTCAACGGGTTTCGACCCTTATTAAAACTGATTTTAGAAAATTGATGAATGCAAAATTGATGATGATGATAACGAGAAATAATAGCGAATTGTTGTTTAAGTTGATTTATCTCAACAATCGAATAGTCGGGGTACCGGGATAAGCGACCGACGACGCGTGTGCAGTACACTTGTATATGCGGTTTTCCTTATCCCGGTATCCTTCTTATTCGACAAAAATCGATAATATTTTAATGTTTTGATATTAGTAGTATTATCGATATTATGATGCAATGAATAAAATAACAAAAAACAAAAAAAAAACAAAAAAAGAAGAAGATGAAGATGACGTGAGAAAGGGAGAAAGGAGAGAGAGGGTTTTGACACCCTCAACCTACATGTTCTTGTCTCGGTGCGGACTCGTAACCGTGGCTTCAACACAAGAGTCTTCGAGGTTTTATGTAGATTAAGTTATGGTGGCTCGGGATTGATTTCCTAAAACTAGGTTTAGGGTTTTTTCTAGTGTAGGATTACTAGGTCTTGACTAGGGTTTGTAAGGTCGTAGTATGTATATGATTGCTTTAGGGTTTGCTAGGGTTGTAAAAAGATGTGTAAAAAGTGTAGAAGATGGGTGCATTGGGGTTGCTTATATAGGAAAAGCTAGGGCACCCGATTTAGGGTTACTCGACCGAGTAGGAGGCCAACTCGGTCAAGTGGCCCGTTATGCCAGCCGTCGGGCTCGAAATAGGCCCACTCGATCGAGTGGGTGGGTCACTCGATCGAGTGGCCCAGCTGGGTTGCACGGGTCCTTCGTTTTGGACCTTGACTTTGGGTGTTTGATGGGTTTTGTGTTTGACTTGGACTTTTGATGGTTGTATGGCTATTTTTGTGTGTCTCGGAATCGACATTGACCGGGGTTGACCCAATCGTGAAAAGTCGGTTTTAAATCCGGTGTCGGTTTTGGCCCAAATTAGTCTTGTTTGACTCGGAATGATCCATTGGGCCTGGGTTTGAGGATAATTTTGTGAGATTTGTACTCTGTAAGTGCGTTAGCCAGCGATTAATGGATTTGAGCCCGTATCCGAGCGCGTAGAGACACGTTAGCGTCCGATCATCATCGGGTGTTTTTTGGAAACTGCCATAGACATCTGGCGGTCAAAATGCGGGTGTCTACACCTTTGCTCTTGTTGATCGGATTCATTGAGCAAGCAAACCAATGTCGACGAATATTTTTTGACCCATTACGGTGGAATCAGCTGCAAAAGTTGCATCTTCATAGAAGTTACACTCAGCCCATAGATAGTTAGAAACATCTTAGTACTCGCTGAAGTCTGCCCAATAAGTTGCCCGTCTCTTACTCTTGTGTATGATATAACGACTCCCATTCTTTGGTAGTTTTTTTAGGTAAGATGTGATTATATATATATATATATATATATATATATATATATATATATATATATATATATATATATATATATAGAGAGAGAGAGAGAGAGAGAGAAAGGATCAAATAAGTTCACCATATGTAATTAAGTCTATATTAAAGTTACAGATGACATACGTTAAAGTTGCATTTTTTCAGAATTGATATATAAATATAACATTCAGTTCTTTTATCACTTCAAGTGATAAAGTGCAACTTTAACACTCATTTCGTGTAACTTTAAGCACCTTTTGTGTAACTTTAACACTTGGACTTATGAACTTATAAGAGTTGTTGGCCTTATGTGAACCTATATACATATACATATATATATATATATATATATATATATATATATATATATATATGATAAGTGTAGTTTGTAGTGCCTAATTTGCTGTGTTTTGGTCCCGTTTTCCTTGTGGAATCGCTCCTTGGGAGCGGTTTATGGGTTACGTATGCTTCCTTTAGTTTGTTTTAGGTTCCCGAGACCATTTGTGAAGAATTGGAGCAAATCCGACTCAATACATACACTTTTCGGAGCCAACGAAGTGAAGGAACGATCACTCGATGCCTTGGATTCTACCCCAAGACCTTGGGACCCAATCCCGAGCCTCTTAGACCCGATCCCGAGTCCCGAGAATCGGTGAGAAACCCATGTGAAGCAAGGAGGGACCAAAAATGTAACACCCCGTGTTTTCATAATTCGATAAACATATATAAACTCTTTTAAATCCATCCCCATTATCCATTAATCCATCCATCCCTTGTTTGCTTGGAATTAATATTTCAAGTTCCCACCCTTCACACTTTTGTTTATACTCTTAAATTCTTATGTTCGGATGGACTAATAAACTAAGGAAATATGTTTGCTCATTCTACGTCATGTTAGAGACGTATTTGGATCTTGATCAAAACATAAAAGTTTTAGATATTCCTCTTAGCTTTCGAACGCCACCTTAATCGTCTTAATCGGAGTTCTGTAGAGAAAGTTAGGCTCAAAATACGACAGGCTGTCACCGTAACCCGCGGACCAAATCTATTCCGTCCTTATCTCTATTTCACACACACTTCACTTATTTTGTTTTTGTTTTTGTCACATGCTTGCAGCTTGCCAACTTGCCAACTTGCACTTCCTTTGAGCCCAAGGCCTATGAGCATAGATTTATAGTCCATGCATGGCTATGGCTAATCACCTACCTAAACTACCTAGCCTTAGCCATCTCATCATCTTGTCCATAAATTCATGTGCTTCACTCTTTACTCTCCATTCTTCCTCCATGTTGTCGTAAACATCATCTCAATTACTCACAACTTTCCTCTTCACCTTTTCAACTCACATCATCCCCATTTCTCACCATTTTCTTTTCCATATCCTCTTCTCACATCATTCCTAATTACTAGTAAGTATAGATTATTTATCCATTAGTTTTATTTATTTCTAGTTAGATTGTGTATTGTCTTCTTGATAAATTTTATTAATTTAAACTAGGTGGAGAAGAGACCTTGGTGGAAGGAAACCACTTGGGTTAATATCATTCATATCCTACCTATTAGTAATACTAATTTCTCTCAAGGTAACTAGGTTACTCCTTTTCTTGATTTATGAAATTTTATCATTTTTATGAATTTATAATAAGATTGAGGATATATATGAAATTTAAAAAAATTATGATAATATATGAACTCCATGGTATAAGTTATGTATATATTTTTGTGATGAATATATGATTGATTTTATTGCTCATTATTTAATCATGCTTGTAATTTATTTATCATGCAATAAATATATAAATTATATGAATGATTAAAATAATATGTTCTTAATTATATTCCTATTTTTTTTTTGTGTTGATGATGTTGCATGTAGATTTTTAAGTTTTAGATTTGATTTTCGGATCATTATTTGATTTTTCCATGTTATCACATTTTTTTTATGAATATTCATTCATGCATGGATAAATATCCACAATATGTAAATAATTATGAAAAAAATATATTTTTTGTTATAATATGACATTTTAGTATGTAATAAAATTTTGCATGGTGATTTCATAATATATATAATTATATTTTTTTTGGATTGAAATGGATAATTATGTAATAAAACCCTCAAGTTATAATAAATATGAGATAAATTCATATAGTATTTTACATAAATATATTCTGATTTTTTTTGGTTAAAATTAATTTATAAGTATCATAAAATATTTTTATTTATTTAATTAATTAATTATTCATGAAATTTCCTATTAAAAATGCTATTATAAATTGTAAGTATAAAGACTTGTTAAATAATTAATATGACATTATTTTAATTGAATTTAAAACTTAATTTTATATTAATAAATTTTCATTGACCGTATGTATTCAAATTTAATCATTTATAATGTGTAGTTAAGCATATCCATGATTTTATAATAATTAAAAATGTAAGTTTTCGTCACCCTAAATAACACTGTTTGTTTACAATGAAGTAAAATTTAATTCTGGAAAGGAATAGAATAGAAGTTGTGCTGTAGTGGTTAGATGTACTGCCCATTTACTTGACAACCAAGGTTCAAACCTCACTGCCATCATCTTTTTGTACTTTCTTATATTATACTATTTAATGACTTATTACACTTTTTGTACTTCTTTATATTTCCTCTTGCATCTTGTTTAAAAATCTAATTTTAGAATTACCGTTTCTTGCATCTTCTTTTAAAATTTAATTTTATAATTACTATTTAATGATTTATTACACTATGTGAATAAATTTCATGTTATGATGTAAAACATAGACATGCTTATTTTAAGAACTAGATCTATTATTTTTACAAATATCAATTATTTAATGCTTTTCAACTTTTATTATGTATCATAAATAATAATTTGATCATTTATTTAATAAATGAATTTATATTCATGTGTAAGAGAAATATAAAATCTTGTAATTAATTTGTTGTACATGTCATATGATCTAATACTATTTTCTCAAGCATATGGTTAACATGAAATTTATTTAGTCTTTATGATCGAATAATATACCTTTGATAAATGGTTGTTTTAAGCGACATTGATTTTTATGGTGGAAATTTATCTTATACTCTAGCAAATTTTATTATACTTTATTTTTATTGATACTATTAAAATTGATTGCTCGGTTATGAGCGTTTGGCATGTTAACATGGGGTTATCCATGGTGCCCAAATATTATCTTTTGGACCTTGTTCCATTTTATATATGGTATGGCTAGAGTGTAAGATATCGAGTAGATTTTAGGTTATTGGTCTACTCGAGAAGAGCAATAACAAACTGGGTAGGTTTCAGGTTATTGGCCTACCTAGTACCCTGGCATGGTTTCAGGTTATTGGCCTGCTAAGGGTTGACCGTTTCTTATGGAATACTCTTATGAGTCTATGGATATGTCGTTTGGGGGTCAAGGGTCCGCACTTTTACGCCTTGACTAGTTAAGAGTCCGCACATTTACGCCTTAACTAGACATTTTTGTCCCTCGAAAGTCTGGCCAGTCTTAGACACGGGTTCACGGTTATGTGTCCCACCATAGGGTTATTTTGGTGTCAGGTTATTGGCATCGAAGTTTAGGGTTTCAGGTTATTGGCCCTGGACGGTGCTCGTTCTTAGCTCGTGTTATTCTATATATTTTTGGTTCAAGTTCTGGAAGGGTGCATCAGCTTTGCATTATATTTATTTTTATTTTTATTTATTTATTTATCTATCTATGACTGGGTATTATTGACGTTATCATATATTCCTTGCTACTAATATATGTAATTTTTTATCACCTTTGATGAACTTCATATGTTATCATGTTTTTAAATGTAGTATATGTTATCTCTTATTATATTCTCGTAATTATGATTAGATTTTCATCAGTCACGACTGGGAGGACTCCTAGTTACTCCCCACTGACGGTGGACTTTTATTTTTTTCAGGTTAATGTGCTTCTTGGTCGTGAATGGGGTTGACTTGAGAGAGAATGAATATTGAATAATATGTTTAATAATTGAACCTTGTAGTTTTATTTTGATCGAGTTTCAATTCCGAGAGTAGTTGTATGCGTTAAGACATATTAATTATCTATGTTGGTAACACTCGGATTTAGTTAACCATGGTGTTTCCGCCACCATGGTATATTATTAATATAAGACGCTCTAATTATCTATCTTATCTCTTTTGTTTAAATCCGGGTTGTTACAAAAAAGTTCTTATTGGAGGCCTACAAGACCCATCCCGGTCGGGAAGGCCTCATCCCGTCCGGGATGGGGTGCACAAAAAGAGAAGGTTCTGACCCGGATCCGTCCCGTTCGGGACCAGCCCGTCCCTGTCGGGACTAGCCCGTCCCGATCGGGACCGATCCGTCCCGGTCGGGACCGTGGTGCTGCTGCGCGAGACTTATTCTTTTCTCCTCCTTCATTCTTGTAACCTTATAAATACTTCCCTCTTGTATTGTTTACATATGATATATTACATTAGACTCTCTTAGGCCTCTCTACAACATTCAAACCCTAGATTTAGTGTTCCTCACATTAGCTTAATCTTCCTTTAATCTTTAGTTAATCGTTGCTTAATCTTAGTTATTTACTCTTGTATTAAGAAGACACTTGAAGATTCATCCAAGTTTGACAACCTTGGAGTTGATTTGGGTTTCTTATTTATGCAAGTTCTTATCTTTTTCATCCTTATTAGTTTGGTATAATCTTCTTCTCCTTTTTACTCTTGTTCATTGTTTATTTATTCAAGTTTGAATCTTTACTTATTGTTTATTGTTATTGTTTGATTATTATGGATGTTTGGATGTTTAGATTGATTTCTTTTGTTTATGTTAGTTTGATCTTGATAATGAGTGAGTAGTTCTCTTGTGGGGTTAGTAGGGATTAAGGGTAGATTATGGGTAATTAGGGCTTGATTAGGGGTAAAGGTGACTCTTTTGTTGTTAGTCAAATATTGGACACTCTATGTGTTTGTTGAATTGCTTGTGTGAGTAGTAGTGTCCAATGCTTCCCATACTTGTGCTCATCTTCTCATTGTTTGTCTAGTATGTGATTGTGTTGAGAATAGTCGTAGGCACGAGAGTGCGGACTAGGGTTTAGACGCGAGAGCGCGAACCTACCTCAACATTGGTCTACGTAGCGAGAGCCCGGACCGACTCTAGCAACTAGGAGACATCTACACCCTTGATCACCCAATTACCCTACTACGCTTAAGAACCCGACCTACCCCACTCCCTTCCATATTTGATTTCTATACCTAGTTAGTCATCATTTTCTCTAGTTTGCTAGTTTGTTTAATCTTTAGTCATTTAATTTAGCCTTGTTTTATCTAGTTCATTGTTAGTCTAGTTCTTACCTCTTCTCCATCATAGTTTACCAATTATCATCTTCTTTGTGATGTTTTGGTAGCCTAGTTTTGTTCTTAGGTCGACTTAGTCTAGACTTTGCAATACCGTCTTCGTGGACACGACCCGACTTATCCTAGCTACCCACTAGGTATAGCCGGTTGTTTAATTGGTGTTGGGATTGACGACAATTCCCTCCATCAATTTAGGACCGTTGCCGGGGACGGTGCATTGTTTAGACTTAGTTTACTTCTAGCTTGACTTAGTTACCCTTCTTTGTGCTCTTCTATCATCTCTTGTGCATATTTTGTATATTTTTCTTGTTTTCTTAGCTTCCTTTTCTCTTTGTCTTTCGTTTGTGTTCGTTTATTGTCTTTGCCTAGTGCCCATAAAGCACTAGGTGGTCTTACGTTTGCTCAAATGTGTAGTGTATGCCTAGGAGGAGAGGCGATTTCTTTCTCTTCAATCCAGAGCCGGAGAGACTCTTTAGAGCCTTTCGCCAACGGACGATTGATCGGGTTAGACACTCTCAACCAGGTACTAGCAATACCATTGAAGAGCAAGCTCAAGGAGATTCACAAGATTCATATCAAGTCATTTGAGAAGTCCACTCTTATTGAGAAAAACAAGATTCATATCAAGTTGCCTTTCCCAACAAGGCAAATGAAGACTAAGGTGGATGTCCAATTTGACAAATTCCTAGACATTGTGAAGAAATTGGATGTGAGTGTCCCGTTTACCGAGTTACTTACCCAAATCCCGGCATATGGAAGATTTATGAGAGAAGTCTTGGCTAGGAAGAGATCCGTCGACAAGGAAGAGACCATTGCGTTCACAAGAGTGGTGAGCGAGCTTATTCAAGGTTCTACGCTTCCCAAGTTGAAGGATCCGGGTAATTTCTCGATCTCATGCACCATAGGCAACTACAAGATTGAGGGAACACTATTTGATTTGGGTGCGAGTGTAAGCATCATTCCCTATTCCATTTGTTGCCAACTTGGGATGAAGGAGCTTAAAAATACTTCTGTTACACTCCAAATGGCCGATAGTTCACTCAACAGACCATTGGGGATGTTAGAGGATGTGCCGATAAGAATCGGAAAGTTCTTCATTCCAGTTGACTTCTTAGTGCTCGGCATGCCGGAAAATGCTATCACTCCCATTATCCTTGGACGCCCGTTTCTACATACCGCCGGTGCCATGATCGATGTCAAGAAGGGTAGGATTACTTTTCAGTTAGGCGAAGAAGAGTTAGTGTTTGACCTCCATGGCAACACCTCGCCTACGAACGAGTCATGTAATATAATCCATGCCACGAAAGACTTTGATCTAGGGGATGAGTCGGGGAAAAGCTTGAAGAATGACTTCTATGAGATTGAAGATGATGAATCCGAGCTTGGGGCGGATGAGTTCCCACATCATGAGTGTGAAGACAAGTGAAATGACAAGAAGAAAGATGAGCCTCCCTTGGGGCCACATGAGGATCGATGGACATTTGGGTATATCCCGAAGGATCGCAAGTACAAGTTCAAGCCATTGAACTTAGTAGATCGGGATGCCACGGGAATGTCGAGACAAGGTCATGAAGAACCTTGGGATGTGGATGGTTATATCACAAGCTTGATTGAAGACTTTGCTAGAGCCTTCGATTTGTTTCTTCGTGCCCTTGACGGAGATGGAATTGGTTTCAAGGTTGTTGAAAAAGAATTGAAGAATTCACCATCCATGGTTTGACGGAGTTCCAAAAGAACCGTCCCTTTGTATATATATCTCTTTCTCTTGTAATTCCTTTTAGTTTGTGAAATTCTTGATTATTTGGATTGTTGATGAGCGGTGTGAGGGAGGGAATTTGATGTTGTATTTGAGCTTAATGTCATAGGTGTGAAGTGAAGGTGAATCCTAGAGAGAAAGGTCTATTGATAGAGCATGGATTGAGAGTAAGGGAATCGGTTTTTGAAGCTTTGGAGGAGCTTTTGAGGTTGTGGAGGTGATGAAGACTCTTCCCGGGCGAGAAGAAGGCTTCCCGACTGGGAAGGATGAGCCATCCCGATCGGGAAGGAGCCATCCCGATGGAATGAGGGTGCCAAATTTCGAGTTTCCTGGAGTGCCATCCCGACCGGGAAGGGAGCTTCCCGACCGGGACGGGTGAGGCATACCGACCGGGACCATCCATCCCGACCGGGATGGTCCCCTTCTCCTCTTTTGGCCTCTTCTTCATCATTTGAGCCCACCCAACCATTGTATACCCCCCTCCCAACCTCCCTAACCTTCCTTGCTCATATCATATGACCCATGTACCTCATTTACATACCCTCACCTCATATTCTATTCACTTTACACCAAATTTCACATCAAATCCCACCCCATCGTACCATTCCTACCTCAACCATGCGTTATTATCGGGATTGAAGCGGGATAGCAATGAAGAAACCAAGTTTTGTGCCAATATTGATCATTGAGACGATGGAGCGAGTGAGTTGCTAACCAATGGGTACGGCAACTATCCTTTCTTTTCCGTCTTTTGTCGCTTTTTTTCCCTTGTTTGTCCCCATCCCCGTTTACACTTTTGTGTCATGGTGGCCTTCGAGGCCTTGGTAGTTGTTGTTCCCGACTCTCGATAACGTGACTACATCGAGAGTCCTTTCAAAATCAAAATTTACAAGTTTTTCACCCTTTTTTTTTAGGATTTAGTCGGATTTGGGCGGAATCCGGGCTAGGTGACTTGATTACACCTAGTCCTCCCCTCCCATTTCCTTTTATTTCCTTCTTTTTATTTCCTCCCTTTCCATATCTTTTCTTGTCTTGGCCCATGGTGACTTGATTACACCCCGGCCGGACGCATTCTACCCTTTTCTCCGCTTTCTTTTTGATTTTTAGCTTTATTTTCGTAGTTTCTTTTATTTTCTTTTGTGTCTCCACACACTACGATCGAGCATGAGGACATTGCTCGGTTTAAGTGTGGGGGAGCGATATTCTATCATAGTTAGTTTTATTTTCGTAGTTTTTCGAAAAATATTGAAAAATCCCTAAAAATTTGAAGAAATTTCAAAAAAAATCAAAAAGATTTTCTTAGAGAGTTAGGAGGACCTAGGTAAGTTACCAACGTTTTTGTTGCTTTATAGTCATACTATTAGGGTTTAGTTCATCTTGGTTTGTATTGCTAGCTTGGGAACGTTGTCACTTTCCTTGAGTCCGAAACCGGTGTTTCATTTCACTGCTTTTTAGAGGGAAGCGGTATTTTTTTTCTTTGGGTGCAACCTTGTGTTTGTTTGTTTGTATGCTTGTTTGTCTATGTGTTTTGTGTCCGGTTGCATCCACGGTTTTGTCGCAAGACCTTACTTGCCTTGCGGAGTACACTTTTCCTCTAAGTGTACTCGCGTGAGTTGAAAGAGCGTAGGGTGCGCTAATACCCGCTCGGCTAGTTTAGTAGTTAGTATGTGCTTACTCGAGGGCGAGTAAGGGTTAAGTGTGGGGGAGTTGATAAGTGTAGTTTGTAGTGCCTAATTTGCTGTGTTTTGGTCCCGTTTTCCTTGTGGAATCGCTCCTTGGGAGCGGTTTATGGGTTACTTATGCTTCCTTTAATTCGTTTTAGGTTCCCGAGGCCATTTGTGAAGAATTGGAGCAAATCCGACTCAATACATACACTTTTCGGAGCCAACGAAGTGAAGGAACGATCACTCGATGCATTGGATTCGACCCCGAGACCTTGGGATCCAATCCCGAGCCTCTTAGACCCGATCCCGAGTCCCGAGAATCGGTGAGAAACCCATGTGAAGCTAGGAGGGACCAAAAAGTTCTTATTGGAGGCCTACAAGACCCATCCCGGTCGGGAAGGCCTCATCCCGTCCGGGATGGGGTGCACAAAAAGAGAAGGTTCTGACCTGGGTCCGTCCCGGTCGGGACGGATCCGTCCCGGTTAGGACCGTGGTGCTGCTGCGCGAGACTTATTCTTTTCTCCTCCTTCATTCTTGTAACCTTATAAATACTTCCCTCTTGTATTGTTTACATATGATACATTGCATTAGACTCTCTTAGGCCTCTCTACAACATTCAAACCCTAGATTTAGTGTTCCTCACATTAGCTTATTCTTCCTTTAATCTTTAGTTAATCGTTGCTTAATCTTAGTTATTTACTCTTGTATTAAGAAGACACTTGAAGATTCATCCAAGCTTGACAACCTTGGAGTTGATTTGGGTTTCTTATTTATGCAAGTTCTTATCTTTTTCATCCTTATTAGTTTGGTATAATCATCTTCTCCATTTTACTCTTGTTCATTGTTTATTTATTCAAGTTTGAATCTTTACTTATTGTTTATTGTTTTTTTTTTGGTGAAATGTGAGAGATTTTCATTCATCCAAAAATAAGAATTTACAAATCATATACTCTACCAATACATTAGAGACGACTATAATAACCTAGAAATTTAGGCATAAATCAACAGTTATATCCTAAATTTCTAAGGAACTTAATATCGGTATCAGAAAAGGAAGCATTAGAGTTAATTCTAATGCATCTTCTTAATATCGGTATCAGAAAAGGAGGCATTAGAGTTACTTATTGTTTATTGTTATTGTTTGATTATTATGGCTGTTTGGATGTTTAGTTTGATTTCTTTTGTTTATGTTAGTTATATCTTGATAATGAGTGAGTAGTTCTCTTGTGGGGTTAGTAGGGATTAAGGATAGATTATGGGTGATTAGGGCTTGATTAGGGGTAAAGGTGACTCTTTTGTTGTTAGTCACGTATTGGACAATCTATGTGTTTATTGAATTGCTTGTGTGAGTAGTAGTGGTCAATGCTTCCCATACTTGTGCTCATCTTCTCATTGTTTGTCTAGTATGTGATTGTGTTGAGAATAGTCGTAGGCACGAGAATGCGGACTAGGATTTAGACGCGAGAGCGCGAACCTACCTCGACATTGGTCTACGTAGCGAGAGCCCGGACCGACTCTAGCAACTAGCAACTAGGAGACACCTACTTAAGAACCCGACCTACCCCACTCCCTTCCATATTTGATTTCTATACCTAGTTAGTCATCATTTTCTCTAGTTTGCTAGTTTGCTTAATCTTTAGTCATTTAATTTAGCCTTGTTTTAGCTAGTTCATTGTTAGTCTAGTTCTTACCTCTTCTCTATCATAGTTTACCAATAATTATCATCTTCTTTGTGTTGTTTTGGTTGCCTAGTCTCGTTCTTAGGTCGACTTAGTCTAGACTTTGCAATACCGTCTCCGTGAACACGACCCGACTTACCCTAGCTACCCACTAGGTATAGCCGGTTGTTTAATTGGTGTTGGGATTGACGACAATTCCCTCCATCAATATATATATATATATATATATATATATATATATATATATATATATATCAAGGACCAACAAACGGGATTTACAAAGGAGGGCAGGCGAAGCCTGCAGGAGTGAAAAGCACCCCTACAAGACAAGCCAAATCACGAGAACAGTACATTAACACACAAAACTAGACGCAGCAAGCACCTCATAACCAGTTACAGCTATTCGGAGGCATAGGCATTTGGCATTAACTCTTCATCTCGATCCTGATCAGGTCAGCCAAATTCTCAGGGCGAGTCACAAATTCTTCTATTCTAGCTCTATCCCTCAGGCTCCATAAGTGGTAATAGCAGGTAGCCCCAATCATTGCATCTAACTTCCATTTTGGGTTGTTATTCTGGGTTCCAATCAGTTCTTTTACCCCAGGTATCTGTCCATACCAGGCCTCTATCTTGTCTATCAACCTGCTGCTGTACGGACATTCAAAGAAAAGATGCTCATTTGATTCAGGTAATTGCCCACACAAGCAGCAAGTGTCGTCTTGAATGTAACCAATTTTTAAGAGCTTAGTTTTTACATTCAAGCCCCCCATCAATGCCAACCAAAGGCACATCACCAGTAAACGGACGTTGTTGGATGTTGGTTTTACATTCTTTGGTAGTTTGGTTGGATATTGTTTATAATCACCAGTAAACGGACGTTGTCGACTATTACTTGTCTGTTGCTCTTCCATATCTTCATCTAAAATGTCCACAATTTCATTCTCGGTTGCTTCGTAGGATGACAAATTGGGATTGTGAACTTTGGATTGGAAGCTCGACATCTAACAAATTAAAAAAAATGTATTAAAACCAACAAAACAATGATACAATAGTTGTAACTGAAAATACAAAATACTTATGTAGAAGAATAAAACAATTGATTTGTAATAATAAAGCTTACATTGCAAGAATTCTTTGTCGGCGCTGTGGCTCCTTCATACATTTAATTTAAGAAACTAAATTAGAAAATGATACTAACATAAGAATAACTCCAAGGCTAGATATGATCTTACTTATTTGTATCTAGATTAATGTTAATTTCATATGCTGAAATCTGACAAACATTAATCTAACAATAGACTGTTTGAAATAGTATACGAAAACATAAACTGAAATATGACAAACATATTATTTGAAATAGTATACGAAAAAAAAAATCCTCAAATCATACATTTGTAAACGAAAGAATCCTCAAAAAGAAAAATAATTCGGAACCCAAATCATACAAACGATATAAAAAACTGATATAAAGGAATTAAACGAAAATTGATATAAAAAACAGAAGAAAAAAAATTATAAAAAAATTAAAGATTAATCGAATTAAACGAATTAAAGATTAAAGGAATAATTATAAAAAAAATGATAAAAAACACGAAAATTGATATAAACAGACAGAAAAAATTGATATAAATGAAAATTAATCATACAAACATAAAAAAAAAAAAATTACAAATGAATAATTATAAACACATTCAACAAAATAATCACAAAAATAATAATAAAAAAAAAAAATTAAATTAAATTTAAAAAATTAAAACCTGAATCGGATGAAAATCGGAGGAAATGAATCGTGAAAGGTTTGTCGGAGGGAGGAGGGACTCAAGGAGGAAATTGGTGAGGAGGGAGCAGGGACTCGGGGGGGATGATTTATAGGGTGTAGGCTAAGGATTGTCTGATTGAGTGATGAATTAGGGATGAATCAGCAGTCCAGCAGGCAGCAGTACACTAACACAAGCCCAAAGCCCACGAAAACAGGGCCAACCGGTTTGGACCAGTTAATTCCGGGTCTAACTCGGTCCAGACCGGAACCCTGAAACCCATAATTTGTTGGACTAGGACCTGGACCGATTTTTATTTCTCCGGTTCCGGTCTTCATTATTCCGGTCCGAGCCGGTCTATTTTTCCGGTCCGACCCGGTTTTTGCATAGTCCTACCTATGATTAAAATAATTAATGTGATTATTAGTGGATTTGTGCAAATTGTGTTGTCTTGGAAGATGACCATGTGGAGAATATTTGCTCTTATGAGTAGTGAGAGCAATATTTGGATTTATTATATAGCTCTTATAAATTTATTTTATGCACTTAATATATATATATATATATTATCTTAAATATTACAATATTCATTAATCAATTTAAGGAGCTTTTTCCTAACATTATGTATGTTTTGGTTGAGAAAATTGAATATGTATCATATATGTTGGGATTATATATTAACGCAGTTTTTCGTATCCATATTAATGTTTTGAAAAGACATGTGTGTTCTTATCTTGTAAATTATTTTGGATACGTTTGGGAGGAGAATTTAACTTCACACTAGAGACGTATCAATGCTCACTTGAGTAAAAATAAGCTATATGTGGAGGTTAAATATTTTGTTTTTAATGACATGCATAATCTTGATTGTGTATGTATTAAATAATTGAATGAATAATTATTTGGTAAATTACTTTAAGAATAAGATTATGGAATAAATAAATTGTCATGTAAAATTACTTGATATCTAAAAGATGAGATGATTAATGAATTTGAATAATTTGTATATTTTGTTTGAACGATTATGTTTGTCACTATTTCGTGGCGTGGCAACATGTGGGATAAGTCGTTCGACTTATTTGATAAAATTATTCTTGCATCAATTTTAGAGATGATATCTTATAATTTGTGAAGACTATGTATATCTCTAGTTGTGGGAAAAGTGTGTTAGAATTACGAAAGAATGAGAATGATTATTGTGAATTGCATAATTAATATTGATGTACAAGGGTCCTATTTATAGGATTACATGGTAACACAGTTTGTGTAGTATACAAAAACAAGAAGATTCTAAAAGATACAATTTACCTAAAATAAATTATATCACAATCAATAATATGAGAAAATAATATCCTTAACATATATAATGAGAAAATAATATCCTTAACATATATACTATATCTCTAATATGTTCCCGCAAAATGTACGGGCGGAGCGAAAGTACAATCTTGAAAATCAAGAGGAACGAATATCGGGTGAATATGATCAGATGCGTAAACTCGCCAGTCTCGGGGAGCTGGTCTGTAACTCGCCAGTCTAGGGTGTCGGAACATATCATCAGGGTGCGTAAACTCGCCAGTCTCGGGTTAGGGTGCGAAACTCGCCAGTCTAGGGTGTCGGAACGTATTATTAGGGTGCGTAACTCGTCAGTCTCGGGTGAGGGTGCGTAACTGGCCAGTCTAAGGTGTCGGAACATATTATCAGGGTGCGTAACTCGTCAGTCTCGGGTGAGGGTGCGTAACTCGCCAGTCTTGGGTGTCGGAACATATCATCAGGGTGTGTAAACTCGCCAGTCTCGGGTGAGGGTGCGTAACTCACCAGTCTAGGGTGTCGGAACATATTATCAGGGTGCGTAACTCGTCAATCTCGGGTGAGGGTGCGTAACTCGCCAGTCTAGGGTGTCGGAACATATCATCAGGGTGCGTAACTCACCATTCTAGGGTGTCGGAACATATTATCATGGTTGAGGATGGGTAACTCGCCAGTCTAGGGTGTCGGAACATATTATCAGGGTGCGTAATTCGCCAGTCTTTGGTGCAGGTGAGTAAACTCGCCAGTCTAGGGTGTCGGGACATTATTGTCCGAAAATACTCAGCAAAAGATTTGAGCGAATATAAATTTTAAGTTTGCTTATAAGCACGATGTTATTAGATTGAAGATGTGAAGGTAGGGGAAATTTGAGAGAGGGTAGAAAATTTAATCACAAATTTGATTAAAGTGGAGAGATTAAACCACAATGGGTGGGGAGAGAAGTAGGAAATATTTTGATGCAATTCGACGGGAGGGGAAACGGAAGACGAGTAGGTTCAGGCCGATTATGTAGATCTATGCTCTGATACCATGTTAGAATTACGAATGAATGAGAATGATTATTGTGAATTGCATAATTAATATTGATGTACAAGGGTCCTATTTATAGGATTACATGGTAACACAGTCTGGGTAGTATACAAAAACTAGAAGATTCTAAAAGATACAATTTAACTAAACTAAATTATATCACAATCAATAATATGAGAAAACAATAACCTTAACATATATAATGAGAAAATAATATCCTTAACATATATACTATATCTCAAATAAAGTGATGATCGATAGCATGTTTAACACGTGAATAATTGAACCAAATGTAGAAGTTTTAATTTATTGGCTATGTCAATAAAATGATTGCATAAGGTTCAATTATTTATGTTGTACATTCGGTTTACGCCACACGATATGAGATTATGATGATTGGTTTTATGTGAGTAAGGAATATATATTTTAATTTGTGGATTTACAAAAAAAGGTTATGTAACATGAATAATCCCACCTTTGGGTGGTATTCCATAAATAAAATCAACTTTAATTAATCTGGGAATAAACACATGTATGAGACACATTAAACACGGAATTGCCTTACCTGCTACCGACTATGCCTGTTCACTATTCCACTAATTACTGGATGACATGAAATTAACCCGCACATTTTAACTTAAGTAATTTCACATTTCAACTTTCAACTTTTAACTTCATCCTTCACTTCATCTTCTTCTTCACTTCTTCCTCCATTGCTCTTCGTCGAAGGTATTTTTTTCGAAGCTTTTGTTTGTGTATCAAGTGTAAGCTTCATCCATCCTTAGCATTAATATTGACGAAAATCCATTTTGAAGGGTTATTGCTAAAGAGAAGTTCATTCCTCAATTCTTCTACGTCAGCAATGGCACTGGTGAGTATTGTTTTCATTTCTCCAAATCAATTTTTTTGGGTTTCCCTTTAGTATTTTCGGGTTTTAGTATTTCTGGGTTTAATTTAAGGATTACCCATGAATTTCGAGAATTGTTGCACAAAATTAGGGTTTAGGGGAGAGAATTTGGGTTTAAGGGAAGAAACGACATTGATGTGGGAATGAAGATGGATTTGTGTTAATTAATAACTATGGGCCCCACATAAACCTATTGCATTCGGTCATTAATGAGGCAATTCCATTCCTGTTAAATGTGTCTCATACATAGGTTTATTCCCAGATTAATTAAAGTTGGTTTTATTTATGGATTACCACCCAAAGTTGGGATTATTTATGTTAAATAACCCCCAAAAAATATAAGTGAAACAATCATCAAGATTCATTGTTATCTAATATAAGAATGGTGATGTATATATAGAGACTTCAATAAGATAATGCGGAGTATGATATGGGTGCAAAAACACAAACACTTCGTCTAACGTGCATAAATCTAGCTTATGTAGGTAGTATATTTGTGTAGACACCTGCATTTTGACCGCCAGGTGTCTATGGCAGTTTCCAAAAAACACCCGATGATGATCGGACGCTAACGTGTCTCTACGCGCTCGGATACGGGCTCAAATCCATTAATCGCTGGCTAACACACTTACAGAGTAGAAATCTCACAAAATTATCCTCAAAACCCAGGCCCAGTGGATCATTCCGAGTCAAACAAGACTAATTTGGGCCAAAACCGACACCGGATTTAAAACCGACTTTTCACGATTGGGTCAACCCCGGTCAAAGTCGATTCCGAGACACACAAAAATAGCCATACAACCATCAAAAGTCCAAGTCAAACACAAAACCCATCAAACACCCAAAGTCAAGGTCCAAAACGAAGGACCCGTGCAATCCAGCTGGGCCACTCGATCGATCTCGAGTGACCCACCCACTCGATCGAGTGGGCCTATTTCGAGCCCGACGGCTGGCAAAACGGGCCACTCGACCGAGTTGGCCTCCTACTCGGTCGAGTAACCCTAAACCGGGTGCCCTAGCTTTTCCTATATAAGCAACCCCCATGCACCCATCTTCTACACTTTTTACACATCTTTTTACAATCCTAGCAAACCCTAAAGCAATCATATACATACTACGCCCGTACAAACCCTAGTCAAGACCTAGTAATCCTACACTAGCAAAAACCCTAAACCTAGTTTTAGGAAATCAATCCCGAGCCACCATAACTTAATCTACATAAAACATCGAAGACTCTTGTGTTGAAGCCACGGTTACGAGTTCGCACCGAGACAAGAACATGTAGGTTGAGGGTGTCAAAACCCTTTCTCTCCTTCCTCCCTTTCCCACGTCATCTCCATCTTCCATTTCGTTTTTTTTCGTTTTTTTTATTTTATTTATTGCACCGTAATATCGATAATACTACTAATGTTAAAATACTAAAATATTTATCGATTTGTGTCGAATAAGAAGGATACCGGGATAAGGAAAACTGCATATACAAGTGTACTGCACACGCGTCGTCGGTCGCTTATCCCGGTACCCCGATTATTTGACTATTGAGATAAATCAACTTAAACAACAATTCGTTATTATTTCTCGTCATCATCATAATTTTGCATCCATCAATTTTCAAATCAATTTTAATAAGGGTCGAAACCCGTTGACACGGATCCAACATCACAATCCCTAGGGATTTATTTCGATGTCGGAAAAGTCGAGGGAATCAAGTCTTTTATTTATTTATTCAAGTAAAGCGTCGATCTTAGATTCGATACCAATTCCATAATTGGATATCGAATCTAACGATCAAGTCTCATAAATTAATTAACGTGATTCGTTCATGTCACGATAATTAATTTAAAAACGACTAAAATCAATTTATCTCTTTTATATTTCACTCTAATATCCCATATCGATTCAATAATCGAATATGGGATACAATGAGTATTCAAATCTAGAATAGGGTATAAATTCAACAATATTTATATTCGGTTCAACAAAATTCGCGATTTATAAAAAACCAAGTCGAACATAAATTATGCAATATTCATGTCCAACGTCGAATCATCAAAAATCAAAAGCAATTTCAAAATCAACAATTAAATTGCAAACGAACCAAGTTCGTACAGGTGCCACTCGACCGAGTGCCTTAGTCACTCGATCGAGTGACACCCCAAAATCAAGTCAGAATGCTAATTATGACCACCACTCGATCGAGTCTCACAGTGACTCGGTCGAGTGGCCATGTACTCGACCGAGTTGGTCAATAACTCGGCCGAGTACGGTCATAAACGCAAAACAGAAATCTTTTTTGAAGGTCTACTCGATCGAGTCTATTGACCACTCGATCGAGTGACCTCATAACGACTAAAACGCGAGTCGTATATTCTTCTATTTTTCAAACTTGATAGTATTTACGATTTAGGTCAACACGTGCGTAATTAATCACGTGTATACTATCTTTTCAAAAACATACATCTCATATTTGCATCTTTTCATCTTATTCAATATTCGCACAAACCGTTATTATTCGTTATATCATTGCATCGTTACTAACGCGTTTGTTATTTCTTTTGTCAATTTAATTATTGTTCGTTTATTATACTAAATGAACCCACATGCTAAAATTCCACTTTGACGTAGAATTAATTGCATTAAATTGACTTAGAAACCCGTTTCAATTCCATTCACATGTTTAGGGAAAATAAATCTTTGCATATCATTTTTCCCGTTTTACTAACGCGCGTATTGTAAGTCATTCGAATTCTTAGTAGAGGCCGCTAATGTGCGGGCTGGGTTGGGTGTCCTTTGTGGGCTTCCCAACACGTACCCTCACCCCTTACTCAGAACCTCGGTTTCCGGATGCCCGAAACCGTTGGCGCACGAGAGTCATTCAATACACGATATCCGATAATGTCGGTATCGGTATCAAATGCAAAGGGACGAGCCCAATAAACTCTGACATCGGAAATGGGCCGTATTTTGTATACGGACCACTACGACATAGAGTGGGCTCGAACGGTTCCGAATAACCATAAAATTCGGTGGCGACTCCACATAGACCTAAATTTCAATTCGATCCTTCTCATATGGAGATTCATTCGCCTACCCAAACCCGCGCGTGGCCGCGTCGGGGTGGACCTATGTCATGTCCACAATTTGGCGACTCCGCTGGGGATTAGCTGATGCGTGACTTACCATCGGCATCCTCAGGGTGAGACTCGAATAGAAATCGTTTGACAAATACAATACGCGTTTTAGTTCTACGGTTCATGCATAACCCATATTTTCCCGGGCCGGTACTCGCGACCGACGTCCCACTATACCGTCGATGTACTCCAATATGGATATGTCGAAAGGTGTCCATAGTCGATTCGAGTGGGTTTCGCGGCATGTTCTAAGATCAACTCGACTTAGGAAGTCCGTCCCGATCAACGTCTAGACTATGTACACTGGTATAGACCCTCTATAGACCGACCGAGACTTAGTGTAGAGCATACATGGCGTCGTTATAATGCTTGTGTGACTACGTGCTACTTGTTTTCCGAGTCGTTTTCAAAAACCGTCAATTTCTTCAAAATTGCATCCTTTTCAAACTATTCAATTTCAAAACCCGGGACACTTACCGAATTTAGGACTTATGATTTTTACTCAAAATAGCCTATTTTCTAGACGGTATGCTGCCCAATTCAAAACTCAAAACTACTTTCGAGCCTTCAAAACCCGCGGCCCAATACTCTTTTTGTTTTTCTCGAAAATTGGGCCCTCAACCGAGTTTTCTCGGACCTTTTCAAAAAAAACCATCAATTTTCAAAACCTTCCTCTTCTAGGACTTCCCATATTTAGCAGTGTCGGGTCACGTCTTAAGTTGTCAAGGTCCGTAGCGTCGAAACTCTGTCAATCTTACATCACGAGTTTCTTCTCTTTCCCAGTCCGCCTTATTAGACTAAGGCAAGGCCCACCTACGTAGGACAAACCCCTACAAAGGAGGGCCCGTCAACACAATCGTGTCTAAAGTTTGGGGATGTCTCACGTGAACCTTCTTTCGAACAGGACTAGGCCCACCCGCCGAATCCTAAGGAAGGCCCACATTTTACAAGTCACCCGTCTAGGTGTCTTTTCTGGGTCATTTTCCTCTTTTAGTCTTGTTCGGGATGTAATTTCCACTTCGGGATTTTGGGCTACTTTCTGATTACGTGGTGTTCTTACAGATAGGCCACCCGTGACTAGACATCAACGCAGGATGGACGAATTGAAAGATGCTCTCGCCAAGCTCGAGACCCAACTAACTTCCATCCAGGCTAACCAAACAACGTTAGCCACCCGACTGAGCGCCGTGGAGAAGATGGCCCCTTTTGAAGGATCCGAGCCCAATGGGCCCATGGCCGAGCTGGTCAGTATTGTTCGTAGGCTCGAGGAACAAGTCTCCCTATCGACGAACAACTCGATCCACACCGAGAATGCTCGTATTTATTCACCCTTAGATAACGAGCTACCTGCTAACCTCAACTTAACAGGACTTCCTATGTTTGAGGGTACCGAAGACCCGGTCCATCACATCCGGGCTTTCAAAGACTTCATGGCGGTAAAGGGGGTGAAGTCAACTATGTTCAAGCACTTGTTCCCCTCTTCCTTGGAGAAACACCCCAAGGCCTGGTTCTACAGGCTCGACCCCAAGAAATACAAGACTTGGGATGATATGGCGACCGAATTTGCTCGGAACTACTTCGATAACACTGAAATCCAGACTACAATGCGTACTCTGGAGGTAATGGCCCAAGAGCCCAAAGAAGGGTTCACAAAATATCTGCAAAGGTGGAGGGCCGAGAGTGTGAAGCTGGTCGACAAGCCCGGCGAGAAGGCTCTAGTGGAAGCCTTCGTCAAAAATCTACTCCCATCCTACCGGGTCCATCTCCGGTATGCTATTATCCCAAACTTTGTTGTCCTTACTGAAATGGGCACAAGGATCGAGGATGATCTAAGGTTAGAGAGCCTGACTAAGGCCTCTACCAAAGGCTATCAAGGGGCTAGTTCATCCACAAACAAGCCCGTACCTGCAGCTGCAACCCGCAGCATCTTCGACGAGGTAAATCTGCTCGACACCTCAACCAAAAAGAATACACCAAATCGGGTATTCACAGATATAGGGACTACCTATACTTATGCCTTACAAAGGCTATCTTCAAAGGGCCTGATCCAACCGATAGGCCCAACTGCGGAGCCTCCAGTAGAAAAGAGGCTTAAATCTTGTAACGCCCAAGCCTACTGTCAGTATCACCGCGGCAACGGACATGATACTGAAAAATGTTGGAGGCTAAAGCATCTAATCCAAGATCTTATCGAGAGCGGGAAAATCCCGTTGCCCGGGGACAAGCCGAGCAACAAAGAAAACCCGTTCAGCGCCCATGCCATATTCACGGGGGAGGTAATCGATTGTTCACACCTCATTTCTCCTTTTATCCCACAAATCAATGGGATATGGTTCGATGACGAGGACGATGTGTACTTAGCCAAGGGGGAAGTTGTCCCCATCACCCTTGAAGAGGTCCGAAAAGCCAAATCCAAGGCTTTAGCCACCAACCACCTCGCCACTGCTGGGCACGCCACTCCAACACCCGTCACTGAACCTGCCAGGACGGAACCAACCCTCAAAGAACCAAGCAATGACACAGCCTTGGTCCAACAAATGAAGAGGGTTCGAGCTGAGCTAACTATATGGCAACTATTGGTTAGCTCACAGGCTCATCGAGAAGCCCTGACTAAGGCTCTCGATGAAATCAAGGTCGATTCAGAAGCTACCCCTGCTGAAATGGTAGCCACTATCATGCCCTACCTCAAGGGCAAGTCCAAGAACGAAGGCCCACTCATAACCTTCGCCGAATCGGATCTGCCATCATTTGGGCCCAATCATAATCTGGCCCTATATATCACGGTTATCTGCAAGGGTAAGTACCTCCCGATGACCCTTATCGATGATGGATCAGCCGTGAACGTCCTACCCTTAAGGACCGCTAGGGCCCTCGGCATCACTGATGCCGACTATCTCCCGACAGCGCAAACTATTCAGGCTTTCGATGGAAGCCCAAAACCTGTCGCCAGGGCCGTTAAATTAAAGATCGTAACGGGCCCAATCGAAAAGGAGTTGGAATTCCAGGTGATAGATGTCACCTCATCATTCAACCTCTTACTAGGAAGGCCTTGGATCCACGCAGTCAAGGCCGTGTCGTCTACCCTCCATCGCAAAGTCAAGATGCCACTTCAAGACGGTATCATCACACTGCAGGCAACACCGATGACCGTGGCTAGCTGTAATGCCACAAACCGGGCCGAACCACGAGGATTCGACTTCGTGGGTATGATTGAGGAGGAATATCTCTTCAAACCCTACTTCGCCCCTAGCATCTACACGATGCTACAAAATCTGGGTTACCTACCCGGAGCCACCTCAAGACCATATCTTCCGGCAGGAAAGATCATCGAGGTCCTAGACAACGCAGAGTCCCGACTCGGACTGGGATATACTATAGGCCCGGATAATGTGGGCCGGACCAGTACAATCAAATTTGTCACTCCAGTCTTCGGAGCCATCCAAGTGGGCCTCTACCAACCCACCATCACATATCCCGAGACCAAAACGGCTCGGGAATGCAACTATATCCCCGATGACATATTCACCGTTATCCAGGATGAGTCCGAGAAAAAGGAAAGCGACTTCGAGCCCGTGCTGGGGCTCTTATTTGGAGAAGGCAAGACCGTTCCCGCTCCAAAGGACGACTTGGTCAACTTGATCCTCCGCAGCGATCGGTTCGACCCAACCAAGCTAATCACCGAGGTCGGTACCAACACCGAGACGAGGGCTTAGAGGAAGACTATAAAATGGACCGATAGTCAAGGACGGGTCTACAAGCTGATCACCGGCGAAGGAGACATGTCGGATACCGAGTCCGAGTCTGAGTCTGAGTCTGAGTCCAGGATTAGAGGGTCTGGTGCTGGAGTCGAGTCTGTAACCCCTCTTCCTTTAACCACTAAGGTCTCGGGGTCTGTCCCAAGACCTCTCCCTATCCCGCCACTGACCAATGATCAGATGGCAGCTCTATTCGAGCTATTTTCCAAATTTACTATTAATAATAATAACGAACACCGTTCTGCTTACGACTTGTCTTATATCCAAAATTTTCTCAAATTCAAAGATTTTATATGCAATGACATTGAGAAACCCGACGAACAGGTACCTCTACCACAACATCTGGTCGAGCAGCTCGAGCAAAGGGAATCCCGAGATCCGGTAATCGAAGAAACCGAGTCCATCAACGTGGGAACCACTTTAGAGCCCCAGATGCTTAAGTTGGGCCAATCTTTAGATCCAGAGGAGAGACAACAGTTCACGGACCTCCTCCTAGAATTTAAAGACGTCTTTGCGTGGTCCTACAAGGACATGCCGGGAATAGATCGAGAAATAGCCGAACACCGAATACCCATCAAAGATGGGTGCAGACCGGTAAAGCAGAAGCTCAGAAGAATGAAGCCCGAATGGTCTCTTAAAGTCAAAGAAGAGGTCGATCAACAATTCAAAGCAGGCTTTATACAAGTGTCTGAATATCCAGACTGGGTTGCAAACATCGTGCCAGTACCCAAGAAGGATGGCAAGGTGCGAGTATGCGTGGACTTCCGGGACCTAAACAAGGCCAGCCCAAAAGACAATTTTCCATTACCACACATCGACATATTGGTGGATAATACGGCCGATCATGCCCTTCTATCATTCATGGACGGGTATGCCGGATACAATCAAATTAAAATGGCGGAAGAAGACATGAGTAAGACCACCTTCATCACACCGTGGGGTACTTACTGTTACACCGTCATGCCATTTGGGCTTATCAACGCTGGAGCCACTTATCAACGGACCGCCACCACCTTATTGCACGACATGATGCATAAGGAGGTGGAAGTCTATGTGGACGATATGATCGTCAAATCCAAGGACCGAAGCGGGCACATTCCGGCCCTAAGAAAGTTCTTCGCCCGACTACGTAAATACAACATGAGACAGAACCCACAGAAATGCAGTTTTGGGGTAACGTCAGGCAAATTACTGGGCCATATCGTTAGCCAATGCGGCATCGAGGTCGACCCAGCCAAAATCAAGGCCATCACCGAGATGCAACCACCCAAGACCGAAAAGGAAATAAGGGGGTTTCTCGGGAATGTCCAGTACATCAGCCGTTTCATTTCAAAACTAACCATGGTATGTGAGCCCATTTTCAAGAAACTGAAGATTGGGTAACGGGTGCTATGGGACGACAAATGTCAAGCGGCTTTCGACAAAATCAAGGAGATCCTGTCGGCTCCGCCGGTACTAATGCCCCCTCAACACGGTTTACCTCTGTCGTTATACCTAACAACGACCGAGTCAGCCATGGGGGCTATGCTGGCCCAGACAGTTGATTCAGAAGAACGGGCCATTTACTACATCAGTAAAAAGTTCCTCGAGTATGAATGCAAGTACACCATGCTCGAGAAAACGTGCCTAGCTTTGGTTTGGGCCACTAAAAAGCTTAGACACTACATGCTTAGTCACGAGGTACATGTTTTATCCAAAATGGATCCAATCAAGTACTTATTCGAGAAGCCCATCCTCAACGGCAGGATGTCAAGATGGACTTTAATGTTATCCGAGTTCGACCTCAAGTTTGTACCATTAAAAGCCATCAAAGGCCGGGTAGTTGCCGAGTTCCTCGCTGACAGCCCAATATCCGAAGAAGGCCACACTGATACTTGGGCCTTCCCTGATGAAGACATATTCCATACCGATAGCGAGACATGGGATTTGTATTTTGACGGGGCATCCAACTTCCGAGGATTTGGGGTTGGAATTCTGTTAATCTCACCCCGAGGGGAACACACTCCCTTATCCATCAAGTTGGACTTCGACGTGACCAACAACGCAGCCGAATACGAAGCATGCATTCACGGGTTGCAAGCCGCCGCTGATTTAGGGGTAACGAACCTCCGGGTCCACGGTGATTCATCACTGGTCATCAATCAAGCACTCCAAAAATGGAAAACTCGGAACGCCAATCTCGTGGCTTACCAAGCACGGGTACGGATTCTAGAGAAACAATTCCAGAAGGTGGAATATATCTACCTGCCTCGGGAAGAGAATCAGTTCGCAGATGCGCTTTCCAAATTAGCATCTTTACCTAACATCCCGAATCACCTGACCAGCATGCCAATCTGTGTCGCAAGGCGGTCCGAACCAGCATACATCCATGCCATTCAAGATATCGAGGTAACTGACCCAGAACCTTGGTATCAAGCCGTCTTAACGTACCTGATAACGGGAGAATATCCTCCGGAAGCTGAAAATCGGGCCAAAAAGGCCCTACGAAGATTAGCAACCCAATTTGTTCGTACTGATGACGGGCTATTGTATAAAAAGACGGCACAGGGGGCTCTCCTCCTATGTATCGACAAAATTCAAGCCGAGAAGGTCATGGCCGAGGTCCACGACGGTGAAAATGGTCCGCATATGAACGCCCATAGGCTATCCCGTAAAATCATGAGGCTCGGGTATTACTGGAACACCATGGAGACAGACTGCCAGTTATACGTCAAGCACTGCCATAACTGTCAGATCTTTGGTAATGTACAACATATGCCTTCTTCCCTATTATATACCATGACATCACCATGGCCATTTTCGACATGGGGTATAGACATAATTGGGAAAGTACATCCTTCCGGGACGGGAGGACATTGCTTCATTTTGGTGGCCATCGACTACTTCACCAAATGGGTCGAAGCTGAGTCATACCGTCTCTTGAACGCCAAGCACGTGGCCAAATTTATCCAAAATAAGATCATATGCCGATACGGGATCCCTCACGAATTCATCAGTGATCACGGGACCCATTTCCAAGCTGAAACCACTGCATTACTGGCAAAATACAAAATTTAGAGGCATACATCTTCACCTTACCGACCACAAACAAATGGAGCGGTAGAAGCGGCCAACAAAACAATGGTCACCATACTAAAAAAGATGGCTGAGAATTATCGGGACTGGCCCGAGAAGATACCTTTTGCCTTATGGGGATACCGAACTTCAATTCGCACAGCAACCGGAGCAACTCCATATTATCTGACGTATGGAATGGAAGCAGTCCAACCGGTCGAGCTAGAAGTACCATCCCTAAGGATTTTGCTTGAAAGCCAAGTACCCGAAGCAGATTGGGTCCAAGCCCGATACGATTCGCTAGTCCTTTTGGATGAACGGCGGTCCCGGGCCCTCAATAATATTCAAGTGTATCAAAAGAGAATTCAACGGGCTTTCAACAAAAGGGTTAGGCCCAGGAAAATCAAAGAAGGTGATTTGGTCCTAAAATCGGTTCGTGCCTTACTACCTGTTGACCCAAGGGGAAAGTTCAAACCCAATTGGGCTGGGCCATACTTAGTCAAGAAAATCCTATCGGGAGGAGCGGTGATGCTAACGGACCTGGACGGTAACGAGTTCGTCAACCCGACCAACTTGGACCAGCTGAAGCGTTACTACCCATAAGCCCAATCTCAATGTCATTTGCAAAAATTTATAAAATTCAGTCTTTTTATAAATTTTCAAAATTCTAGACAAGTCAATAAGTTAGAATTAATTATTCTACCGTCGCACATCTCGAATTAATAATCTTGATGTATTTCGAAAATTGCAAAAATCAATCAAATCAAATTTTGAACTACGTTTGGTTTGATTCCGCTAATTGTGGATACGTAGGCAACCCCTCAAAAGGGAACGGTATTCGATAATACGTCTTTTATTAATATTTCGATAAACTCGGAATTACAAAAAAAATAAAAAAATAAAAAATAAAAAAAAACGCCAAACACGGCATACACAAAAAAATCACACCAAAAAATTAATAGTAATATTCAAATAATAAAATACGGAGACTAATATCCGGGCATTTTCCCCTTTCCCTTGTCCTTCGGGTCGCGTGGAGCCCGAGGTCGTCGAGGTGGGGACGAGCGTTCCCTAATCACCAGGGGAACCTCCTTAGCACGAGCCCGCTTCTTTGACGACGGGTCTTCAATCACAGTCTTCGGCCCAAGTCGGGCCCGCACATGCTCGGGTAGCCTATCCCGTGGGTCAAGTCGGTCCTACACGGCTAGTCTAGGGCCCAGTCTCCTTTCCAAATCCGTCTGGGGGCTCACTTTCCCCCGAGCACCTTTAGCACCGGACCCTTCAGCTTGAGTCTTAGCCTTCTTCTTGTGTCCTGACATCAGACGGACTAGGGTAGCTGGAGTATCTCCCTCATCAAAGAACCCCTTGTTGTCTTTAGCCTGTTCTCTCCTCAGCAGGTCAAAGGCTTCATCAACCTTCAAAGCAGCCCGGGCTTTAGCATCACCTGCTTTAGTCCACTTGGTATATGAATCTGAAACCCAGATCGAATGGCGAGACTTGGAAACGGGCCAAGTGTGCCGGGTATACCATCTTTGCGCCCAAGTATCGCACATTACATCGGTCAATTGGGTAGGGTCACTCACAATTGCCTCTATTTCTGGTATCCGCTGAGTTCGTCCATACTGCCTTAGTATGCGATCCGGGTAAAGATGAACCGTTTGGGTGAAAGACAAGATGACTTGGCAACGGGCCCTCTCCCTCGGGTCCAAACCTGACCAAACATAGATGGGCCACCATGGCACAACCCATCGAATCAGCCGCCCACCGTGGATCGATAGCACCTCATCCCAATATTTCTGGCTAATCAAGCGAGAGAAATCGATGGCCCGCCTCCTCGTCATTAATTAATTATGGCGGTAATTACTAGCATCAAGTGGGGGATCTATCACCGATAGCCACTCATAAAGCTAAATCTGGAAAAAGAAAACAAAAACATTAGATTCCAAGGCGAAGCAGACGACACTCGATCGAGTGCTCGGACGACTCGATCGAGTGGCGTCACTGGAAGTAAACAGAAGCCTTTTCACGAAGGTACTCGATCGAGTGCCAGGGTGACTCGATCGAGTGCCCACTGCAGTAGCCAGATTCTCGAAAAATTCGAAAAAATTGAGAAATCAAGAAAAAAAATAAAATCCGACTTGCAGCAAACGGGTGCTTCCGGTGAGACGAACGGACGAGTCCCTTTTTCGATTATCTAATCCTTGGATGATTTCGCCCGTGATTAACCAAGCCGGACTATGTTCAGTCTCCATCAAGTCCACCACAGTTATAAGACGGGCACTACCCATGCAAGATAGCAAATCCATGTGACCTTCAAAAGCGTAAATATGGAGCATGCAAAAAGAAAAGGCCCTACGGCTATGGGCTGACCTCACCCGGACATCCTGCGGGTTCATGAATTTCTCGGCCAAGTCGATCAGAGAAATATTGTAACCTTCCATCATACGGGACACTTCGTTATGGGATAGCCCCAGAAATTCCCTCAGCTTCCTCTTCGGGTCATAGACTGAATACGGGACGGCGGGCCGAAGCATCGGGTTCCATCCTCCTATAGCTGCGATCTCCTCAGGTAAAGGGCAGATTTCGCCCCGAGGGAAAGCAAAGACATGATATATGTCATCCCAATAAGCCAAGCATGCATCCAAGAAGTAACGATCGACCACCATCTGACGGAACGGGTACAGCTGAGTTATACCCGTCTGGTTCAAAACCACCCTATCAGCGTCCCTAAACTATCGGGACCACGCCTGCAACATAGCACTCAACCTGTCGATTCCCATGATAAATTTTCTTGAAAGGATAAGGAGACTCTCTTTTTGCCTTAAGGGAAGTAGAAGACTTTCTTGTGATGGGAATTATGAAGAAAATCAAGAGCATAGAGGGCTATATATAGCATTAGCCTTGCAAATCTCTTTCCATATCACTTCTAGGAAAAGTTTCCTAATTACAAACGGAACCGAGCTACAAGCCTAGTCCCGATACTAGCTTGAAAATAATCATCCCGAACTTTCCTAATTTCTTTAGGAGTCAATTTCAAAAATTTCAAAAATTCAAAATTTTCAAATTTCAAAATTTCAAAAATTCAAGAGTCATTTTCCCCAGCACGAGTCATTTTATTACCTACGTGTTGCATGCATTCTATGTGACTTATACAGGTACGACTCAAACAGGGACATGTAAGTCATCAAATCTCCCCAGCAGCATTTTTCGGGATAGCACGGGATGGGCCAACACACAGGCACACCCAGGGCTTACGTGACAAGCCCAAAGTCCCCACGGAGCGCAGGTATGATCTCTGCCTTATGGCTGGCGAACCCTTCACGCGAGTTCAATGGACCATAAACGACCCGAACGGAAGTCTACCAGGTCTTAACGGGCTTGGTAGCTACTCTGACTTTCGCCCTGTCCAAGCCTCAGTCAGAGTGGGGGCTCTGTAGACACCTGCATTTTGACTGCCAGGTGTCTATGGCAGTTTCCAAAAAACACCCGATGATGATCGGACGCTAACGTGTCTCTACGCGCTCGGATACGGGCTCAAATCCATTAATCGCCGGCTAACACACTTACAGAGTACAAATCTCACAAAATTATCCTCAAACCCAGGCCCAGTGGATCATTCCGAGTCAAACAAGACTAATTTGGGCCAAAACCGACACCGGATTTAAAACCGACTTTTCACGATTGGGTCAACCCCGGTCAAAGTCGATTCCGAGACACACAAAAATAGCCATACAACCATCAAAAGTCCAAGTCAAACACAAAACCCATCAAACACCCAAAGTCAAGGTCCAAAACGAAGGACCCGTGCAACCCAGCTGGGCCACTCGATCGATCTCGAGTGACCCACCCACTCGATCGAGTGGGCCTATTTCGAGCCCGACGGCTGGCATAACGGGCCACTCGACCGAGTTGGCCTCCTACTCGGTCGAGTAACCCTAAACCGGGTGCCCTAGCTTTTCCTATATAAGCAACCCCCATGCACCCATCTTCTACACTTTTTACACATCTTTTTACAACCCTAGCAAACCCTAAAGCAATCATATACATACTACGCCCTTACAAACCCTAGTCAAGACCTAGTAATCCTACACTAGCAAAAACCCTAAACCTAGTTTTAGGAAATCAATCCCGAGCCACCATAACTTAATCTACATAAAACCTCGAAGACTCTTGTGTTGAAGCCACGGTTACGAGTCCGCACCGAGACAAGAACATGTAGGTTGAGGGTGTCAAAACCCTTTCTCTCCTTCCTCCCTTTCCCACGTCATCTCCATCTTCCTTTTCGTTTTTTTTCGTTTTTGTTATTTTATTTATTGCACCGTAATATCGATAATACTACTAATGTTAAAATACTAAAATATTTATCGATTTGTGTCGAATAAGAAGGATACCGGGATAAGGAAAACCGCATATACAAGTGTACTGCACACGCGTCGTCGGTCGCTTATCCCGGTACCCTGATTATTTGATTATTGAGATAAATCAACTTAAACAACAATTCGTTATTATTTCTCGTCATCATCATAATTTTGCATCCATCAATTTTCAAATCAATTTTAATAAGGATCGAAACCCGTTGACACGGATCCGGCATCACAATCCCTAGGGATTTATTTCGATGTCGGAAAAGTCGAGGGAATCAAGTCTTTTTTTAATTTATTCAAGTAAAGCGTCGATCTTAGATTCGATACCAATTCCATAATTGGATATCGAATCTAACGATCAAGTCTCATAAATTAATTAACGTGATTCGTTCATGTCACGATAATTAATTTAAAAACGACTAAAATCAATTTATCTTTTTTATATTTCACTCTAATATCCCATATCGATTCAATAATCGAATATGGGATACAATGAGTATTCAAATCTAGAATAGGGTATAAATTCAACAATATTTATATTCGGTTCAACAAAATTCGCGATTTATAAAAAACCAAGTCGAGCATAAATTATGCAATATTCATGTCCAACGTTGAATCATCAAAAATCAAAAGCAATTTCAAAATCAACAATTAAATTGCAAACGAACCAAGTTCGTACAGGTGCCACTCGACCGAGTGCCTTAGTCACTCGATCGAGTGACACCCCAAAATCAAGTCAGAATGCTAATTATGACCACCACTCGAACGAGTCTCACAGTGACTCGGTCGAGTGGCCATGTACTCGACCGAGTTGGTCAATAACTCGGCCGAGTACGGTCATAAACGCAAAACAGAAATGTTTTTTGAAGGTCTACTCGATCGAGTCTATTGACCACTCGATCGAGTGACCTCATAACGACTAAAACGCGAGTCGTATATTCTTCTATTTATCAAACTCGATAGTATTTACGATTTAGGTCAACACGTGCGTAATTAATCACGTGTATACTATCTTTTCAAAAACATACATCTCATATTTGCATCTTTTCATCTTATTCAATATTCGCACAAACCGTTATTATTCGTTATATCATTGCATCGTTACTAACGCGTTTGTTATTTATTTTGTCAATTTAATTATTGTTCGTTTATTATACTAAATGAACCCACATGCTAAAATTCCACTTTGACGTAGAATTAATTGCATTAAATAGACATAGAAACCCGTTTCAATTCCATTCACATGTTTAGGGAAAATAAATCTTTGCATATCATTTTTCCCGTTTTACTAACGCGCGTATTGTAAGTCATTCGAATTCTTAGTAGAGGCCGCTAATGTGCGGGCGGGGTTGGGTGTCCTTTGTGGGCTTCCCAACAGGTACCCTCACCCCTTACTCAGAACCTCGGTTTCCGGATGCCCGAAACCGTTGGCGCACGAGAGTCATTCAATACACGATATCCGATAATGTCGGTATCGGTATCAAATGCAAAGGGACGAGCCCAATAAACTCTGACATCGGAAATGGGCCGTATTTTGTATACAGACCACTACGACATAGAGTGGGCTCGAACGGTTCCGAATAACCATAAAATTCGGTGGCGACTCCACATAGACCTAAATTTCAATTCGATCCTTCTCATATGGAGATTCATTCGCCTACCCAAACCCGCGCGTGGCCGTGTCGGGGTGGACATATGTCATGTCCACAATTTGGTTTGTGTATATTACCAAAATCTTATGTCGCGTTGGTGCAATATTGATAATTGCATTGTATTGGATATTTATAAAGATGTTGGATCACAAGGTGAGATGCACAACGAGTAAGCTTTCATCTTTATAATAATTTTATTATAAGTCTATTTAGAAGACTATTTTTATTTATTGTGTATGCATATTATTTTGCTCTCTTTACCTTAACAGGTAAGATGCGTGGTGATTGGGAGCTTTATATTCATTGCATAATTTTGGGGGCATCAATTGTTATGCAATATTTGATGCTAATTTCAACTTCCTATTGCTAAAAATGATGTGTAGTGAATTAAAAACACACATATATTATGTAGATTTGAAAGAGTTGAAATTATCAAACATGATTTTGTGTATTTGAAAGGTTGAGCATATAGCTCTTAATGGTCTTATAGCCCAAATTTGGGCGGTCCATGTGAGACGGACTTGATGAGATCACCATAATGATGAAGGTTGAGACATTTTTCTTAATGAATTTATATCCCTATGTTTGAGTGTTCCTATAGTGAAGGACTTGATGAATTCACCGCTGTATTGAGAGATTGAGCTTTAGAGCTCTTAATGATTCTATAGCTCATAAGTGAGTGGGTTATGTGGAGATAACCTTGATAAAATTACCTATGTCAGTGTGAAGGGTTGGGCTCCTTCTATGAGAGACTATGATATTTCTCTAGAGCGCTCATGAGAATCCTATGGTTCACTTGGCCATATGTTAAATCATTTCGCGGAACTCATTTGGAACTTAAGGTAGGATATGTGTTGTGAGAATAATCCAACCGAAGTTCAAGAAGGAATTCAAATTGAAAGATATTTTCTTATTGTAAGTAAGTTATTGCCTCATTTCACTAATACGTTAATTCAAATCGAAAGATATTAACATCTATTTGTCAACCTTCCCATATGCTCAGGATTTTTGTTTTCGGTTTGTCATTTGCATTAGTGGGGGATTGTTAGAAATACTGCAAAGTGGAATTATTCACCATTGTTGCATAGTAAGAGCATCTCCCATGCATTAGTAGCATATTAAACCCAATTTATTAGCATGGTTATGAATGTCATTATCTTTAGAATAATGATCATTCATTTTCCATCATAAAATAACTTTAGATGCCTTTTGAGGTTAGTCTTATATGACCCTTATATAAAGTAAGAGTTATGAGAATGATAAGACATGTGAGATTATACATCAAATACTTCATCATCCAAATCTCTTTGATAAATTCTGAGTATACCCTCGAGGTTCAACTCCTAATAATGGTTGAGTACACAACCTTTTAGGAGTGTTATGTGACCTTGGGGAACGACGTCTGTTCCGATTTGTACCATAGTCTGGGCGATTTCGTTTCTCATTCAGTGGCCTTCATACCACTACACAACAACGTATATTCTCTAATTATATATCGCCCCTATAGTGACCCTACATTTCCAACAATGTCTACATGTATTTCTCTTCCCCCAGATATGATATTTCCAACAATGATCTTGAGTCTGGAGTATCTCCCGCTGAGTCTCCATATCCGCACATTATCAACTGGTATGGGAATACCAGTCCAATTCTGCAGGATAGTAATTATTCTCCTGCCGTACTGGCATCTGAAGAAAAAATGGTGAAGGGATTCATCCTCCTGGTCATAGATACATCATTTGCCATCAGGAGTGATGCCTAGTCTGCACATCTTCTCTTTGGTATTGAAGGCCCAATGTTGATAGAGCCAGGGAATGAATCCATGTTTGGGTAAGGTCCATTTTGTCCATACCAGGCGGTGCGAGTCCACCTCAGGGAGGTCAGTCTGGAGCCAGTTGTATCCCTTTTGATTGTATATTCTTTACCTGGAATTGTACTCCATTCATTTTGATCATAAGCAGGCTGTAGTTCCTTCCTCAACTTACATAATTTTTTCCTCCTAGGATGTCCCTTTCAGATATATGTTATGCAGCTATTGAACCCAAAGTTTGGATGGATTAGAGGACCCCGACCAAACAAGCTTCCAATGGCTGCTTTGTTCCATATACTGTCATTTCTTAAGAAAGACCTCATTCCTTCTTCCCAGTACAAATTTCAGCCCAAGTCATAGTTGGATTCCTTGTGTACTCAGTCCCACCATCCCATGGAAAGTTCCTACAGGTGGTTTCAAATTTGTTTATCATAGCCTTAGTGAGGATAAAGATGGAATAAAGCCTAATATGAGTGAAGCGTTTTATACACATGTTTGATTAGTATCAATCTCCCTGCATAAGACAAATTCTTGGTCCTTAACACCCTGATACATTCAAGGACCTTGTCAATTAGGGGCTGATACTCCTTCACAGATAGCTTAGATGACTTGATAGGCACTCCAAGGTATTTAAAAGGTAATTATCCCTCAATTCACCCTGGCCTGAAACCTGCACAATGTCTTTCCCGATCTCTGCAGTCACTCCATTAAAATATACATTGGACTTGACCTTACTCATCTTAACTCCTAAGGCCGTGAGAAGGTAGAAAAGGTTCTAAGCAGGATCATAATAGAAGTTACATTATCTCCTTTGCAGAAAAAGAGGAGATCATCTGCAAACATCAAACTACTCAGTTTCATAGATTTGCATAAAGGATGAAACTTAAAACCCATGGTTGTAGTAGTGTAGGCCAATAGTCTAGTGAGGTATTCCATGCATGAAAATGGTAAAAAGGAGAGGGGATAGGGATCTCCCTGCCTTAGTCCTCTCTGCCCTTTAAACTATCCAAAGCTATCTCCATTGAGATTAAAAGTGTGTAAGAAGTTATAATGACACATTCCCTAATGAGCTTGATAAAGTGACTAAGCTAGGGAAGCTCAGTTCCTGAGGCATTTGGAAAAGAAAGGCTCATTCCACAGAATCATAACCTTTTTGTAGATCAATTTTGAAGAGGCATCTAGGAGAGACAACAACCTTCCTCTCATACAATTTGACCAAATCTTGGAAAATGAGGATGTTGTCTATTATACTTCTGCCATGAATGAAGCCTCCTTGAGTGAGGGAAATTAAATGAGGAAGAACCTGAGCCAATCTTGAGCATAAGATTTTTGAAATGCATTTTTACACATTACAGCATGCAATAGGACTGAACTGCATGACTGTAATGAGATGATTCACCTTGGGGATAAGAGTAATATTAGTGGCATTTAGTTGTTTCGGTAGTTGACCACTACTAAAAATTCTTGGATAGCCTTGCAGGTGTCATTGCCTACTATGTCTCAACTATCCTTACAAAATTTGTTTGAGTAGCCATCAGTGCTTGGGGCTTTATCATTAGGGATGTTGAACAAGGTGTTTTTAATCTCATCTTCAGTGAGAGGGGACACAAGATCTGGATGTGCTGAGCCTCACATTTATTCCCTTAATTACTGCATCACTCTTTTGTTCACAGGGCTAGTAGTATTATTCAAACCAAGCACCTGTGTGTAAAGTTGTATGAAGCTTTCCTGTATCCCTTGCTTGTTAGTATGTTGAATATCATTTTGTTCCTCAACTTGAAGGATTTGGTTATGCTTCCCCTTAGATTTTAGCATACGATGAAAGAAAGAAGTGTTGGCATCACCGTCTGCCAGCCATTTCATTTTAGCTTTCTGCTGCAAGAACTCTTGATGAGCTGCAGCCAGTTGCATATATCAGGCCCTAACCTCACACTCCTTTTGGTTGAGGGCGGCATCATGAGGGGTTACTCCCAAAGATTGTTGAATTTTAGTTAGTTTGGTCGGGGCAATATCTGCATTCTTCTCAATATCTGAGAACTGAGCTCTATTCAACTGTTTCAAGCATGGTTTCAAGGTCTTCATTTTTTTAACAAGTTCAAACATCTTAGTACCATGTTGCTGACACATCCATCCCTTCTGCAACACCTCTATATAATTAGTAGATTGAGTCCACGTGTTAAAATAATTGAAGGGTTTGTTCCTTCTGTCATCCTGAGAGGAGCTTTAAACCAAACAAGGAGTATGGTCAAAGGATCCTTCAAGAAGGAAATGAGCAAGCAAATCTAGATAGGAAGTAATCCATTCTGACTAACCAGAAATCTGTCTAGTTTGCTATACACCCTATCTTCTGGACATTGTCTGTTATTCCAAGTGTAGAGAACACCCATTCCAGGACTGTCAATCATCTCATATTGTTGATGAAATGTTTGAAAGGATCAGCTTCAGCCCTGGAAAAAGTGCCTCCCATTCTCTCTGTCTCCTCCAAAATACAATTGAAATCACCTCCAATTGCTCAATCAAAGGCCCTGAATGTTAGAGGTTATTCTAATCAGATTAGCCCACAAGGCCTCCCTTTTTTTTAATATCATTAAAAGCATACACCATTGTAGCAAAGAACATGCTCACGGTGTTCTTATTCGTGATATGCATATGTACATATTGTGGATCATATTCAAGAAACTGGATATCACAGATTACATGATGCCAAAGAATCTAAATCCTTCCCCTAAGATGGGTGGCAGAATTGGTAGAAATGTTCCAGTTATTGAACAGAAGCATAGCTTTATTCATGTTCAAAGGCTTGATCTTAGTCTCAAGCAAACAAAAAACTACTACATTATTATCTAACATGAATCTATTAATAATCTATTGTTATTCCTCATATTCATACCTCTAACATTCCAAAATCTAAGCTTCATCATTGCTCAATATTTAGAATGGGGTGACTCGTTCACCCTACTACCCTTCCAGCAGAACCTGTCAGAATGAGAGCATAGGAGTTGCTTTCTTTGCTAGCTGACTGTTGATTGTCCTGAATAAATTCATTAACAGGTATCAGGGATTATTCTAGGGGGTTAGTCTAGGGGTGATCATTGAATTATCGGAGATGACTGACAGTTCTTTCTTAACCCTTCTCCACATTGGTTGGGCTACTTTCACTAGTCACACACTTGAAGTTGTACAGTCACACTCTTTTTGTGCGTAATGTTCTTGCAGAATTGCAAGGTCACACACTTTCAGTTATATAGTCACACTCATTATGTTGTAAAATCATGCAGCTGTACACTTATTGTAGTCACATGTTCAGTTGTATATTCACACTCATTATGCTGTATAGTCACACTCATTATGTTGTAGAATCACGCAGCTGTAGAATACCTTGGGATTAGGGTATCATGTGTTTAATCATCTTCATCTTCATGCTTGTTTTATTTTTCATACCTTCTTTTTTGTATTTATAAAATTATTCGTCTTCATTGTCCACAAAAAAAAAATGAAGGTTGAATATGGATGAATGGACGACTGTGACTTTCCTCAGTAACAAAATTCTAAAAAAATGAAAGTATTTAAATATTCATTAAATATTCAACCTCCATTCATCCATATTCATCCTTCATTTTTTTTGTGGATAATGAAGATGAATAATTTTATAATTAAGGAAAACATACATTTAACTAAAGTATCATACATTAAGGAAAACATTATAATAACAAAAGTATATAAACATACATTTAAACATTCATTTGAAAAATGTATCATACAAACATTATACAAACAATATGATACCTAGAAAATATGTCTGAACATTTTTACACGCATATATAATCTTGTGTAGGTATTCTTCAGGTCTTCGTACACAGTATCGGATAGGTCCGCCGACATCACACTTCTATTCTAACCTTTCGTTCATTTAAATTGTTATCATCCGACATCTGCACTCGTACACAAATTTGTCAGACAATTAGTTTATGAAATAAAGTAGTAACGACATTCGTAAATGAGGAAAGTCACAGTCGTTACTGAGGAAAGTCACATTCGTTATGGAGGAAAGTCACACTCATTTATCCTCACGTCTGTGACTTTCCTCAGTAACGACATTCTAAAAAAACGAAAGTATTAATCACATACAAAAGTATTTAAACATTCAATAAATATTCAACCTCCATTCATCCATATTCAACCTTCATTTTTTTGTGGACAATGAAGATGAATAATTTTATAAATACCAAAAAAGGTATGAAAACTAAAACAAGCATGACGATGAAGATCATTAATTACTTTGAAGATGCTCTAAAAAGATATAACCAAATACCTGAAAATCGTCGAGGTTCAGAAGTAGGGGCTTGACGAATGTAGAATCTTGAACGTAGATAAAAACAAATACTTGAAAATAGTCATACTCTTTAAGTTGTATAGTCACACACTTGAAGTTGTATAGTCACACTCATTTTGTGCGTAATGTTCTTGCAGAATTGCAAGGTCACACACTTTTAGTTGTATAGTCATACTCATTATGCTGTATAGTCACAGTCATTATGTTGTAGAATCACGCAGCTGTACACTCATTGTAGTCACATGTTCAGTTGTATAGTCACACTCATTATGTTGTAGAATCACGCAGCGGTAGAATACCTTGGGATTAGGGTATCATTCATTTAATCATCTTCATTAATTAATCACTCTTTTTTTGTGGATAATGAAGATGAATAATTTTATAAATACAAAAAAAAGAAGGTATGAAAAATAAAACGAGCATGAAGATGAAGATGATTAATTATTTTAAAGATGCTATAAAAAGATAAAAACAAATACCTGAAAATCGTTGAGGTTCGGAAGTAGGGGCTTGACGAACGTAGAATCTTGAAGGCAGAATTGCATATTTTTATTTACCTTGATGTTGATTTTTAGGGAGAGTTGAGAGGGAGAAGAGCTTGGTTGAGAGGAAATGAAATTGAATTCAAAATGAGGAAGAAGAAATGAGGGAAGGCGTGAGATTTTGGGTAATATGGAGGATGTGAGTGGATGTGATGGATGTTGTTGTCTGTCATCTTACTTTCCTCCTTTTTTTATTATTACTTTTCTTGTCACGCGCGATGCGCGCCTATGGTTAGGTACGATTTGTGTATGTATTTTGATGGCGCATATTGTTGTCGTTGATTGTCGAATTGTTGGCATAATTCGAGGTACTGTTTGAGATTGCGCGATGCGCGCGGAGTGTTAAGCAGAAATCGTGTATGTATTTTGTTGAAGCATAATGTTGTCCTTGGTTGTTCACTCGTTCGCCTAAATCGAACCATTGTTCGTGTTTCCTTTTCTTTTCATAATACGTTTACATTTCAAAGCAGAAACTATTTTGTACACGCCTTTTAACTGTAAGTTTGGTTTGTAAGCATTGGATATGTTTATGACTAACAATCCATATTTCATGTCATACGTTGTAAATGGGTAGTGTAATATAAAAATATATTTTGATTATTATTTCGGCTATATCGAAGAAATTGTAGACACCCAGATTTTGACATGGTAAGTGTAGGGGTGCCCGAAAAACACCCGATGACGATCGGACTGCAACGCGACGCGAGATTACGATGTTTTAGATAGTTTTTCAATAGAATGGATCAAATAATTACTTGGAAAAATTAATTCAGCATCAAAACGGTCTTAGTCGTGTCATTACGATCGCGTCGACACTAATTAGAGTCCATTCCGAAACCGGGGCCTCGAATCGGTCCCGAAATATGCAAAGTGAAACCCGAGTCAACCCGTCGGGCCGAGCGACAATCGAGACATGTGCCCGAGGCCCACCCGATGCTCGACGCGCTAGGGTTAAGGGGAATTCTTAATCCCCGAGCTACTTAAATATACGCATCTTCTCCGTTTTGAAAAGTTTCAAAATCGGATCTTCAAAATTCCAGGCGCCTCACACCAGGCGATTCAATCCTCAGGCGCATGGCACCAGGCGAATCAGTTCTGGTGCGCAAGAGGTCAAGCATCAGAAAGGTCGATTTGAACTGCGCGAACAACTATAAATACCCCCCTCATTTCGCTCATTCAACACACCAACTCAAATTCGTGAACTCTTCTCTCACAATTCGCTCTCCCTCTCTTTCTCTTTAACTTAGGTCGCACTCCGACTCTAAGTACGATCCACTCGATCTTTGTCCCGATACGCGAATTGACGCTACTCCTCGCCGTTCCTTGAGCACCTCACTCGATTTGAACAAAGAGGGGCACCTGTGTTCGACTAGCCATCCTTAAGTACCATAGTGAAGCTCTGTCGTATTCACCGCAGGACAAACGAGGAGGATCCACCTTTAAGACGTAGAGTCACTAGGTGGTGTAGACACCTAGATTTGGACCTGGTGGCTGCAGAAGTGCCCAACAAACACCCGATGACGATAGGACTGCAACGCGACGCGGGTTCGCGGTGTTTTAGATAGTTTTTCTATAGAACGGATCAAATAAATTATTCGGGCAAAATAAACTAACATGATGGCAGCCTTAGTCGCGTCGTTACGATCGCATATACACTAATTAGAGTCAATTCCGACACCGGGACCCCGAGTCGGTCCCGAAACTCGAACCGAGTCAACAGCGCGCTAAGCGAACCTCGGGATAAACACCCGAGGCCTATTAAACCCACGGCGTAGGGTAAACACCGGAAGACTTAGGCGGTGACTGCGCGGTACCGACCCGGTTTTCAACGTGTGGCTGCGGCCACCCACGCGGCCCCCTCCCTGCCGGGGGCCGGTCCGATCTCGCATACGGGGCGAAGTGTCGAATCTCGATTTGGATGACGATCAGGACTTGTACTAGACGGGTGTGGGGCGCCCGTGTTTCCGTTTGGGAATCGATCGATTCGTGGTTGTAAATGTTTAAATGTCGTTTTGTTTGGGAAGGCGACCTTTTTAGTGATCTGAATTTGTCGTTGATTTGTGGAGTCACCACCGAGTCAAATTATGGGGACTCGGAAACCGTTCATGTCAACTTTGATCCCTTGTCGGCTCAAAGCTGAGTGGCACGGGACCTAAAGATAAAGACTTGTACCCTTAAGCACTCCATGCCTGGAATGACTCTCGTCGCCAATGGTTTCGAAAATCCGAATACCTTTGATTCTGAGTAAGGGGTGAGGGTACGTATTGGGAAGCCAACATCCGATAGATGTCAACACCCAATCCCGCCCGCACTATAGCGGCCTCTACTAATCAATCGGTGGGCTGATATCCTAGTTCTTTTGCTGTGGTGGAAATACTGTAACATCCATTATTTTAACCCTATACCTTTTGCTATGTCGGTTGTTTAAGGACAAGTAAGCTTTGTCGTCAAAGTAAATGTGTTTACATTCTTTGCATGCGATTTCCCGTGACAGGCAGACCATGAAAAGATGCACATAGGAGAGTAGAGAGTACTAGTATTATACGTATTAGCAAACCAGTTTTAACGCGATAATACGGATATTAGTCATTCTCGTGGTATACCTTACCTGGTATTCTGCTTAAGATGCGTGGGTTCGGTATTAATAGAGATGCGTCGAACGAAATGAGGTGAGCACCGGGACTAATACGGAACCCGACCATCGCTTTGTTCATTTTTAGTTGCTTTATATTTTGAATTCCGTGTTAGGTGATCTAGCATGCGATTATATGGTCATAAAAGCAATAAATCATACGAAAAAATGTAAATGCGAATGTAAGTAAATCACATTGTGAGGAGTTGCACCCTCGGAGTATACACTAAACGGGACTCGATGCATGGATAGTTTTGAGAACGGATCTCGGAATTACTCAAGTCTATTTAGTGTGTTTTAGTGTTTGATTGAAGTTGGGACGTTACGTATTTTACTGGATGTTTGTGGGCCTAGTGCCCACATCTACTGTTATCGTACTGCATAATAATAGAAAGTGCGATTATGGAAAGTTTTGTTTAGATGGCAACCTAGTGACGACTTGATGAACAGGCGGATCCTCCTAGCTTGACCAGTGACTCCGGCAGAGTTCCGTTACCGTTTGACCTTCCCGCGGCTACTCCGGCAGAGCTTCGTTGCTAAGGACTAGTTCTGTGGCTAATCCGGCAGAACCTGGGTACTAGTTTTGGAGCTAGTCGATCACAGGCACCTCGGTATCGAGTGGAGTGCTCGAAGGTGAGGAGTAGCGTCGATTTTGCTTTTATTATCATCGGAACTACGATCGAGTGGATCGTTTGCCTCGGGTGTCGGAGTGCGAGCCCTTAGCGAGAGTTTAGAGGGGGAAGAACGAAAGAGTTGAATTGTGTGAAAATGAGGGCGTGAAGGGGGTTTTTTTATAGGTGTTTTCGGCCCTCGTCCCCCATATAGGTGCGTGAGCTGGGGCGCACCAGGACTCAGGCGCCTGGGCTCAGGCGTGGGGAGTCTTAGGCGTGTGAGGCGGGGCGGTTGGAGTTTTGAAGATACAATTTTGATACTTTCCAAAACCGAGAGACTGGTGTATGATACATAGCTTAGGGCTTAAGGATTCCCGCGACTTGACCTAGTGCCGTGGGTTTAGTGGGCCTCGGGTGTTCATCCCGAGGTTCGCTTAGGGCGGTGTTGACTCGGTTCGAGTTTTGGGACCGACTCGGGGTCCCGGTGTCGGAATTGACTCTAATTAGTGTCTATGTGACCGTAACGACGCGACTAAGGCTGCCATCATGTTAGTTTAATTTGCCCGAATAATTTATTTGATCCGTTCTATAGAAAAACTATCCAGAACACCGCGGATCCGCGTCGTGTTGCAATCCTATCGTCATCGGGTGTTTGTTGGGCACTTCTGCAGCCACCAGGTCCAGATCCGGGTGTCTACAATTAGTAGTCACGTTCCGTGCATTATGTGAAAGGAAACCATTGTTTTTAAACGTAAATGACTACAGTTTTCGAAATCACATGTGTTAGTATGCTTTGTTACTGTTCTATACTCTTATGACTAATGATGTGATTGAAATGCTTGATAATGGGAAGTGATGTTTTGTTATATGTCTTGCCTAAATATTGTTTGTGATTGATATTATGTTTCATATGATTTGTGTTATGTATGTCTTACTCTATTTTCACATGACACTTCTATGAATCCATGATCCATGCTTTACTATATTCTATTCACATGATACTCATATGATGTATGTATTACTTTATTCTATATAACCTACATGTCTTACATATTTAAATTGATTCGCATGTTAACTGAAATCACTTCATGTGTATCTCACATTGTACACGTGTCGATTTGTAATGTGACATGCCTGCTTATCTGTTAATTAGATAACCTAAACGTTATACTACATTGATTATTCGGGGCCGTGTTTGAAGGACGGTTAGGTTACTCCCACTAAGTGGGACATGTATATTTAAATATGCGTTCAGGTTGATGAACCCTCAAGACAGGACATGGGGGCATGCATGAGTGCAAGAGATACAGCTTAGCAGATGAGAGTGTCAAACTATAAATCTTGTGACACAAATTTTGTCATACTATTGTATTTAGAAATTTGTAATTCGGTTTTCAGTTGTTGTATTTTAATAAACGGTTCATTTATCGGTAAAAGACTCACATGAGTCGACGGTTTTTAATTTTTACCCCTTTTTACGACTTAATTATTTTTCCGCCTTGTTAATTAATGTCATTGGAAGAACCGGGTTGTTACAAATGGACTTACTGTTGTTTACCAAAGTCGGAAGGAGGCTTCGATATCATAGAAATTCTATATTGGAATAACTGCCTCTTAATGAAGTGGATTTGGAAATTGCAAAACTGTAAAGCATCTGTTTGGGGTGTGTGGATTGGAAAATACGTTCTCAAAGGTGTCTCCATTTGGGATATTCAGGAGCAGCGAGGGGATACCCTCAACTGGAAGAATATACTCAGAACCCGAGACGCTTTTGTTACTGCTACAGGTAGTAAACAAACCGCTAATGCATTGTTAAACACCAATACGAGGGGAGGGAAGCTTCATCTACTGGCACTTTATACTTCATTTGATTTTACTCCGAATACGTTGGAGGCCACATGAGGGGAAGGTTAAATGGGTCCGTCTTGTATGGGATCACATTAATGCTCCCAAACATTCTTTTGTCGCAGCTTTATTTGGCGGTTGAGGATGCACTTGCTACGGTGGAAAAATTGCAACACAGAGGTATAATTTGTGCTAATTAATCGATGTACTCTATGTGAAATGGCCGCTAAAAATCAGATTCATTTGTTCTTCGAATGCTCCTTTGCCCACCTTATTCGGAGTAAAATCAAATGTTGGCTTCACATGAACGCCCCCGATGCCCTTCTTGCACTACTGAGATGGTATACCCATTGCAATCAATGTAAAAGTATGATTAAAAGGCAGAGAAGGTGCGCACTCATAGCTCGTTATTTGTATCTATGAAATATGGAGGGAAAGGAATTCGTGGATTTTCTAAAACATACGAAAAAATTATGAAGCTATAATACGGGTCATCCAATGCAATTATGTATTCAGTCATTTCATGTTACTAATAGAGCCGAGATCCAACAAATTCTAAGCTTAGCTTAATCAACACTATAGCTGTTGTATATGTACTTTTAGAATTTTATTGAATGAGAATCAATGACTATTCCAAAAAAAAGATGATAAAGTTGTATGAAAAAATTATCCATAAATGAAAATGGGAAGAAGATCAAACTCGGTCAAAAAAGAAATAGGGAAGAATATAGGAACTCGGAGGGGGTAATAAGTTGACGAAATTTTATTATATAATTATTAAGTGTAATCATTCGTCTTTAGATATGAACCTTAAATCTTTTGAGTTCTAAAAGAGTTTTTAAGACTATAAAGTTAAATAGATCTATTCTACATAGAAAAAATTGTGACGAGGGAACGAAAATTTATATCACAAATAAGAGAAATAATATTTATATCTACGTAATCTTTGTATATGCGAGGTACTTTAATTAGTCTTTCTAACTACAATGCATCATAATGTCTATAATTTGATTTGAGGTTCACCGCATATATACCTCACTAGAAACACATTCACTTACTATTAGACATATATTCTTACCTTCGACTTACTTTCTACTGTTGTGTAGTCCCACCAATGAATGAAGTTGTTAGAAATACAGTCAAACATTAAATGAATGAAGTCACTCAAATCGTGCTTACAGTCACACATTTTGTACATCAAAGTCACAATTTTTTAGAAATTCAGTCACACACTTAAATAAATGTTAGGAATATTTTCCCTATATTTTTTTAGAAATACAGTCTCGAATATTTTTTGCAAGTCATGAAGTTAATGTATACATACAGTCACACCCTTAAACAATGATATCATGAAGTCAATGTATACATGAAGTCATTGTATACATAGTACGATGTTTCGATAACCAATGAACACGCGAAAATAACGCAAATGTTATAAAGTCACTCAAATTGCGACTATAGTCACTCAATTTGAACATCAAAGTCACAAATTGTTATAAATATAATCACACTCTTAAATGAATGTAGTCACTCAAATCGTGCTTACAGTCACCTATTTTGTACATCAAAGTCACTAATTTTTCGAAATACAGTCACATGCACCACTAAATCAATGTTTAGAATATTTTCCCTTCTCTGAGGTCCTTCCTTATCTTGGGTTCAACCCCTTCCTTTTCTTGATATCCTTCATTCTCTTGAGATCCTTCCTTCTCCTGAGGGACCGACACCTTCACCATCTCACATACCACAGATTTCTTCTTAACCGAACCATCGTCAGATCACATCTCTTTGTAGTATACCTTTCCACATCAAATCTGCAAGAAAGATCATACAACTTATAAAACTCCAATGCTCTATTTACATTCATGAACGTCTGCCCTATGTGCGGCTTACCATCGCATTCAGCTTCCACGTAATGGACAAGTTCACCATTAACTAGTTTAACGTCTGTCACATAACAATAATACAAGAACAAGTTAAGATCAGTTACTATCAACATGTGATTTCAACATGAAAATATGTGATTTTAATCATTTACGACTATGATTATGGCAACCAGATATATAAAAATCAATCCTAAGAAACATATGAATTCATCGGAAAGAAAAAAAGAAAACAATGGAGAAAACAGAAATAGTTAAGGAAGAACGTGCACACTGTTAAACCTTATCATCTAAAAAAACAAAATAATTTTAAACCCTAGACTAAGATGATGATGAATAAATAAAATATTATCACTAGAATAATTTTAAAACAAGGGGACGTGTGATTTCAACAGGGAAATATGTGATTTCAATTATTTACGGTTGTGATTATAGCAACGGATATAAAGAACTCAATCCTCTGTAACATGTGATTTCTGTTGGAAATATTGGGTTACTATAGGGGCGATATATAACAAGAGAATATACGTTGTTGTGTCGTGGTATGAAGTCCACTGAATGAGAAATGAAATCGCCCCGACTACGATACTAATCGGAATGGGCGTCGTCCTCCAAGGTCACACAACACTCCTAAAAGGTTGTGTACTCAACCATTAGGAGTTGGAACTCGATGGTATACTCAGAATTTATCAAAGAGATTTGGATGATGACATTTGATGTATGTTCCATATGTCTTATCATTCTCATACTTATATAATAAGTGTCATATGAGACTAACCTCAAAAGGTATCCAAAGTCACTTTATGATGGAAAATGAATTGTCATTATTCTAAATATAATGACATTCATAACCATACTAATAAATTAGGTTTAATATGCTACTAATGGGAGATGCTCTTACGATGAAAGAATGGTCAATAATTCCACTTTGCATTATTTCTAACAATCCCCCACTAATGCAAATGGCAAACCGAAAACAAAAATCCTGAGCATATGAAAAGGTTGACACTTAGACGTTAATATCTTTTGATTTGAATTAACGTATAAGTGAAATGAGTCAACAACTTACTTACAATAAGAGAATATCTTTCGATTTGAATTCCTTTATTGAACTTCGGTTGAATTACCCTCACAACACATATCATACCTTAAGTTCCACACGAGTTCCGCATTACAATTCAACAAATTTATGGCCAAATGAACCTTGGGATTTTGGTGAGTGCTATAGAAAGATAACTCAATCTCTCACAGAAGGAGGCCATCCCTTCACACTCACTTAGGTGATTTTATCAAGGATATCTCCACACAACCCACTCACTTATGAGCTATAGAATCATTAAGAGCTCTAAAGCTTAACCTCTCAACACTACGGTGAATCCATCAAGTCCTTCACACCAGGACCGCCCAAACATAGGGATATAGAATCATTAAGAGAAATATCTCAACCTCTATCGTTACGGTGATCTCATCAAGTCCGTCTCACAAGGACTACCCAAAATTGGGCTATAAGATCATTAAGAGCTACATGCTCAACATTTCAAATACACCAAATAATATTTGATGATTTCAACTCTCTCAAATCTGCATAATCCATGTGTAATTCACTACACATCATTTTTAGCAATATGAAGCTGAAATTAGCATCCAACATTCCATAGCAATTGATGCCCCCACAATTATGCAATAAATATTAAGCTCCCAATCACCATGCATTACCCCGGTAAGGTTAAAAGAGCAAAATAATACGCATACATAATACATTAAATTATAACAGTCTTCTCAATAGACTTATAATAAAATTATTATAAATTAAAGATGAAAGCTTACTCATGATCATTGTGCATCTCACCTTGTGATCCAACATCTTTATAAATATCCAACATGTTGCAATTCTCATTATTGCACCATATATACATCATCATTCTTATATTAGAGAACAACGATCTCGATGATTGTTTCACTTATATTTTCTTTTTGCAAATCCACAAATTAAAATATATAACCTTTACTCACATAAAATCAATCATCATAATATCATATATTGTGGTGTAAGCCAGATGTACAACATAAATAAATGAACCTTACGCAACCATTATTTATTGACTTAGTCAACAAATTAAAACTCTTATATTTGGTTCATTTATTCATGTATAAAACATGCTATTGATCATCACTTTCCCCCCACAATTAGAGATATACATACTCTTCACAAATTATAAGATATCAACTCTAAAATTGATGCATGAATAATTTTATCAAATAAGTTGAACGACTTCCCCCACATGTTGTCATACCACAAAATAGTGACAAACATAATCATTCAAAAAAAATATACAAATTATTCATTCATTAATCATCCCAACTTTTATATATCAAATAATTATGTCTAACAATTTATCTATTTCATAATCTATTCTTAGAGTAATTTATCAAATAATTCATCCAATTATTTAATACATACTTGATCAAGATTATGCGTGTCATTAAAAATAAAATATTTAACCCCCACATATAGTTTATTTTACTCGAGTGAGCATTGATGCGTCTCTAGTGTGAAGTTAAATTCTTCTTCCAAATGTATCCAAAATAGTTTACAAGACAAGTAAACACGTGCCTTTTCAAAACATTAATAAGGATACGAAAAATCACACTAATATATAATCCCAACATATATTATACATATTCAATTTTCTCAAGCAAAACATACATAATGTTCTTAAATTGATTAATGAATAATATTCAATATTATATATATATATATATATATATATATTAAGTGCATAGAATAAATTTATAACGGCTATATAATAAAGTTATAACGGCTATATAATAAATCCAAATATTGCTCTCATTACTCATAAGAGCATTTAATCTCCACATGGTCATCTTCCAACCATCATAATTTGCACAATAATCCTTTATAATTAATCATTATTATATTACACCACTAATAATCGCATTAGTTATTTTATTTGACTATACACATACCATTTTCCATAAACGTGAGTCTAAATCTTCTTTCCAAGATGTAATATCAAGACTCGATAAAAGTTTAGGAAAATGTTCACCTTTTTAGTCATATAAAAAATATATGTGCAAATTTGTAATCCCCTAGAAATTCTAATGCGATACAGTGGCAGAAACACTGTAGAGTCGGGATTAAAACACACTGTAACTATGTCTTAGTAAATTAAATTGGTAAAGTCAAAAAATGCCATACGTTTTGATTAAGAAACTCGACAATATTTTGTTTTAAGACAAAAACAAAATTATTTTTGAGAAAGCAAATTTTGTAGTTAGTAAAATTAAATCAGTCGTTAGACGTTTTTCAATGACAGGTTCAGAAGTCCACCAACAACAAAACGAAAACTGATTTCAAAATGTTAAAATTTTGAAAATGTTATCAAAGTAAGTATGAAAGTTTTCAAATATGTTATCAAACCTGAACATAATTTCGTCAATGTTAAAACGTTTTGCATACTAATCCTATAGTAATTTAAGTATTTGAAAACTTGAAAGTCTTCATAAAACTCCGATCGCTTGAAAATAAAAATTGAAACAATTTTGAAATAATTTTAAATAAATTATTAAGGCATTTTGAAATAGAAGTAAATATAAATATCAACCAAAGATAAAATAAAAGTGAAGTATAATTTTTTTTAAAAAAAATTATAATTCAAAAATGTTAAATTTCACGATATCCGAAAAGTTTAATTAGTCAACTTTATACAAAACGGGTAATTTCATAATTAGGAACTATAATTCAAAATGTTAAAATTTTTCGATAATCCATAAAAAAAAATTAAAACTGGTCAATTTTTTTTTTTATAAAATAGGGAGTTCAAAATATATTCCTTCAATTAGTATGAAAAAGAATCCACAAATGATTTAGACTAATCCATTAATTAATATTCCAACGGTCATCAAAACATACCCAAGCTCGTAATCACTAAGGCTCATAAATTCAAAGCTCATAAGGTCTGAACTCGAGGTATACTTCAAATTTCTCGATTAAGGAACACTAAATAAAAATCCATCAATTAACAATGTTCGGACACGAAAACCTCAAAAGTGATCATCAACACATTCTTAACATCATCAATAGACAAAGGTTAGGAAAGTACGCCAAACCCTAAACACACTCAGCCTGCCATGTAACGCTAGATACTCACATTTTCAAATACGTCATTCAGCTAAGATTTCTGAAAATTCCATCAAATTTCATATCGTAACAGTGAAACCACTAAAATATTTATTAACTCAACGAAGCCACAATCTCGGTGGTCTAAGGGTTCTGAACTATAAATTCATCAAGATGATTGATATTAAGTATTCCTCAACACAACGCGATAAAGCCAACCTTTAATTGAGCAATATGTTTTCTTCTTCAAGGCTAATAACGATCTGCCCAAACTTAGGTCATTCAACTCTAAGGTTTGTAGGTTACAACCTTACATCAACGCTCTGCGATCTAATCCATAAGAAACAAGGTTTAATCTATGTCAACCAAAATTTACTAAACATTAATAAGGACCTGAAATGGCACCAAAACACTTAGGCTAACATCTTAATCAATGATTTATGATCCCAAAATTCCACGATTAGTCCATTAAGTCAACATTAGGTAGGAAACCCAAGTAATATTGTTATTTACACTTAACTAGGTTCTATGTTGGGTATTAGGTATCCATCAGACAGAATAAACTTTATTCTTACTACTCCAAAATATATTCAACTCTAAGTACTCCAAAATAATCAAAGTAATCTATAACCCAAGGTTTAGTGTCTAAAGTAACAACCTAATTCCATTAATCAACTAATACCATCCAACTCAATCCTCAAAAATTTCTTACTTGCTTAGAAGATAGGGTAGACTCACAATCCTCAAATCAAGTAACAAGCTAAGGGTTTACTAAATCTCAAACATCTATACTTCCAAAAGATTCACAATACAGAATTTGGTCTAACCAAGGAATCTCAAGAGGGAGATGGTAAAGTAGGAGAATAGAACAAGGATTCACCAAGCGAATAATGATGAGAATATATAAGAGAAGAATTGGAAAAGGCAGAAGCAGGAAGAAAAGAATCAATGATTCAAGATGATGAAGACCTATAACGAGAAGGGAAAGTTCGGACCTCTAAGGTTCACGAGGGAACAAAAAGGATTACTTCATCTTCTTGCAAAGGAACGAGCACGCAAGTCTTGGGTCGCTCGATCTGGATCGACTGCAACATCGTGGAACATGAATCTATTCTTGATCATCTAACCTGTAGCTTGAGCAATCTAAATCGGAGCTGAGAAGTCACCTTCGACATTTTTCTTGGAGCACCAAATTGTCCACTCGAGTCAGCAGGCGTTGAGAGTTCTAAGCAGGTCTTATCCCGATCTGGAGCAGCATCATGACAGCATCTTGTTCATTCGTCTTCCTCCAGACAAAAGCAGCAAATATTCAATGCTAATCATTGAGTTACAAGAACATATAAACCTAACAGTTAAGTCCTTATTTTGTTTCTACCCATCTCTAATAATATTTTATTTACTGTTTAAATAATTTACTGGTATTTTCCCTAATTTCAGGTATAAGCGTTGGGAGCAGTGATGCTCCGATACCAACTGTAATCCCCTAGAAATTCTAACGCGATACAGTGGCGGAAACACTGTAGAGTCGGGATTAAAACACACTGTAACTACGTCCTAGTAAATTAAATTGGTAAAGTCAAACGTATGCCATACATAAAAATGGCTAAAATTTAAAACAATCCATAAAAAGGTTAAACAATCCGTAAGACATAATTATAAAAAAGATCAAGCAGGATCCAAGACTGCTCGTTTGCCCACACCCACCGGAAACAAACACGTATATCTGTCATGTTAAAACATAACAGCCACAATCAGTGGGGAGCAACGTCAACGTTCTCCCAGCCGAATAACATGATTTTAAGACTGTACTTACTACTATAGAAAAATAATAAAAATGTAAAACAGTAAAACATCATATTAAAATAAGTTTTCGGCACAAAACCAAAATATTAAAATGGGTTACCGAAGAAACATAAAAATATTTGCCAACCTGCAAACCAATTTATATCGATAATAAATAAAATAATCAAAAGGGCGTTATGGATAGGATTAATGTAGAATCTAGACTTTCACTAGGACAATACTAAAATCTAGTTTCGAGAACTTAGTCAAAACAAATCAGACTTTGGTCTATAACTAGGCAACTCAACTATAACAGGACTGCGTGCAGCGAGGTCCTGGCTTAAGTAGTGCACACCCCTCCTGGATACAAACCATATCCAGTTCAACCCGACGCGACTTACACGATGCGATATCTAAGTTTAAGGTAAACATACACCCTCCTGAACACAAACCATGCTCAGTTCAACGACCAATGTGTCTCAACATAGACACACCATCTTTAGAGTTGATGACAAGACGTACAGCCCAGACTATATTACTCTAAACCCACACTTTTCGTTATTCCATAACTCCAAAACAAGCCATTATCGATAATTAAAAGATGTATTCAATAATATAAACCATAAGAGAACAAAAGGAAAAAGAACCACTTTCCAAAAGAGGAAACTTTCTATTTTAGGAAAATTCTATTTTTAGAAACTTACTAAAAATAGCATCATATGAAAATAGCAAAATATTAGTAAACGATATAGATTTATAAAACTAGTACTTTCGGCCTTAACGATATTAATTCTTTAAACGAGAACTTTTGCGTTAGTGAAATTATTGAAACGTCATACAAGTGTTTATAAAATGATTTAGAAATGTCTTAAACATTTTAAATACTACTAATTAGGGTGTTTCCAAAATCTACAAAACTAATATTCCCTAATTATTATTAGTTTCGACAATACGATTATAAATAGGATTTTACGGCAAATGTCAAATAAAATCTTTTAACGTCTTTTATTTAATTAAACCATTGAATATATTTAGAATATGTTAAGGGATGATTTAACTCTTAAAGTTCAGATTTAAATACTTTCAAAATTGCTGGAATAATAATCTTTTAGGTAAGACGAAGAATTTTAACGATAAAGCATAATTTGTCCGAAAATCAATAATTATTAATTAAAGACTTTAATAAATAGTACAAAAATTACGTAAAATAGTTAAAACATAATTATGGACATTATGTCCAAAAATGAAATTTTCAAGAATCCTAAACCTTTGTTTTTAAAGCGTTTTCTCGTTAATCGTCTAATCTCGACAATAACGATTAATAAAAATAGTAATTACCAAACGATTTAAATATTAATATCCAAAAATTATTATTAAACTTAGAAATCATTATTTTCCAGAATATAAATTTTTCAGATTTTTCCAAAATTCCAGATTCAACAAATTCCAACAAAACCGTCATTTAAACCCGTTTTCACAATTAACGATTTCATTAATAAACTTATCGTTCCTAACATTTTATTAAGGCACTAAAAATCGTAAAAATATATGAAATCATCAGAATCACAAATTTTTCCAGATTTAAACCAAAGACCAGAACTCGAGAATTTAAACAAAAAATACGGTTTTAACGATAAACGATGATTTAAAGTGATTAATTATTTCATCCACTTAACAATTCCTAAAAATTATGAAAAAATTCGGAAAATTTTATTCCATCAAAAAGTTTCACCACGTCAAAAATCAGATTAAAATAAAATGTTTAGGTACTATAACTAAAAATCGGCTTTTAATCGTTTTTGTCCGTAAACGGTAATAATTCAATAATCGATATTTAAAATATCATAAAAATCTTAAATTATTATAAATCATCAAAAATATCAATTTTACAGAATATAAACATATATTACATGTTTAGGCCGAATATTATGATTTTACAAATTAATATAACAATTTAATCGTTAATCTCGAAAAAGCGATAAAAATACCGAAACATGCATCAACTTTTAAAAATTTTCCATATTTGGTGACATACATATATTGTAAAAATAAAACATAAATATGCAAATACACAATTAAAATCATGAAATACTGAGTAACATCGACGTTACCTCTACTCCAAGTCTGAATCGATTATATACTCGTCGGCCTCCGGATCGTCCACAAATCCTTCCAAACACGAAAATCATGGCAGAAAAATACCATGAGAAAACAAAAAAAAAATCAAGGTAAATAATTATCGAAAACGACGTCGATTATTACCTTAACGAAGGAATCAGAAAGAGGATTAATATGACGATAAAAACGATTCAATTGAGACTCCAAATGGAGCAAAAATCAGGCTGGAATAGGGGAGGGAGTACTCGGCCAAGAAGGAAAAAAGGATGATGAATATGTTGTAGTAATTTTTTTGTTAATGCACAAAATGAATGTAGAGTAGATTAAAGGAGAAGGAGGTTACTACACTTAAAGAGCATAAATGATAGTAAAATAGTTGAAGAATCCTAATTGCATCTAGACAAATATGGCTAGCCAAAGGGATAAGAAGAGGACTAGGAAGAGCTTGAGTAGTAAAGCCTCAATTCAATGAAAAGAAAAGAATCCTATGTTAACGGTTTAATGTGATAAAATGAAACTTATTAATAAAACATAGTTAAATTGTGACAAGAAGCTTTGTCGGTCCAAAATATAAGGAAAATGTCTCGAGTGATTTAAAAGTTGATAAAAAAGTATAATCGTAAAATAGTTAAAGGCATTTCAAGGTAATTCGAGTAAACCTCGCGTAAGAAAATAATTTTTCGCGAAGCTTCGTAATAAAATTATTAACGACTAAATACTTGTAAATAAAAATATTTACTAGTTGAAAATTTTATGTAAACGTATTCAAATATTTTTTTAGGAAAATGAATAACTTAAATCCGAGTTTAAAAACGTCAATTCGAATAGAAATAGAATTCCTCGCGGAAAATTAATTAGTTTACGATGAAAATTGAATAAATAGGTTTAAAAGAATTAAAATCCTTTAAAATAAAAATAAATATCATTGGACTCGAAAATAAAAATAAAGCTTGGAAAAATAATGAAACATAAGGCCGAAATAAAGTTATGACGAAGTCATAGCGGAAAGGATAAAAGCGCTAGGAAAATAGCGGGTGTTACAATCCTCCCCATTAAAAGAAAGTTTCGTCCTCGAAACTGAGAATAAGCAAAAAGGAATCTAGATTACCTCAGTCGAAAAGATGAGTATACTTATTTTGCATTAAAAAAAATTGGTTTAAAAGAAAATTTTACAACTTTCAAAGTGATACAAAATCGATGGCAAATATTTATTCCAAGAGGAATTGAGCTAAGCTACCCGAAGTTTAAAACCTTCTAAATTAATGAAACTGTAAAGTAAAGTTATTTGATAAAATAACATTGTTGAATAACATTTGTAAACGAGCTCGGAGGAGAATACCGAAAACACATTCAAAACAAAACGTTTTGATTAAGAAACTCGACAATATTTTGTTTTAAGACAAAACAAAAATTATTTTTGAGAAAGCAAATTTTGTAGTTAGTAAAATTAAATCAGTCGTTAGACGTTTTTCAATGACAGGTTCAGAAGTCTACCAACAACAAAACGAAAACTGATTTCAAAATGTTAAAATTTTGAAAATGTTATCAAAGTAAGTATGAAAGTTTTCAAATATGTTATCAAACCTGAACATAATTTCGACACTGTTAAAACGTTTTGCATACTAATCCTATAGTAATTTAAGTATTTGAAAACTTGAAAGTCTTCATAAAACTCCGATCGCTTAAAAATTGAAACAATTTTGAAATAATTTTAAATAAATTATTAAGGCATTATGAAATAGAAGTAAATATAAATATCAACCAAAGATAAAATAAAAATGAAGTATAATTTTTTTTTTAAAATTATAATTCAAAAATGTTAAATTTCACGATATCCGAAAAGTTTAATTAGTCAACTTTATACAAAACGGGTAATTTCATAATTAGGAACTATAATTCAAAATGTTAAAATTTTACGATAATCCATAAAAAAAAAAAATTAAACTGGTCAATTTTTTTTTTATAAAATAGGGAGTTCACTATAATGATTAACGGGTAAATAGAACAAGGATAAATAAATTAAAAATAAGAGTTTTCAAAATCGACAAAGGTTGAAGGGATTAGCAGCAGATGAGGGTAACAGAATTCAAGAGAAGCAGAAAGGAAGGCGGAGTTCAGAGTAAAAAAAGAGCTCGCAAGGATTATAGAAGCAATTAACCATCTCGAGATTCCTAGCACGACTCTCACAAACATGGGTTCCTAATTGGCCCATCAACTAACGCTAAGACCAATATCGGTACAGGGTGGTCCTACTTAATCTACAACCTCCAAATTTATCGACTGCCATAGCCTCCAAAATTAAGTCTTACATACTTATATATTCCTTCAATTATTATGAAAAAGAATCCACAAATGATTTAGACTAATCCATTAATTAATATTCCAACGGTCATCAAAACATACCCAAGCTCGTAATCACTAAGGCTCATAAATTCAAAGCTCATAAGGTCTGAACTCGAGGTATACTTCAAATTTCTCGATTAAGGAACACTAAATAAAAATCCATCAATTAACAATGTTCGGACACGAAAACCTCAAAAGTGATCATCAACACATTCTTAACATCATCAATAGACAAAGGTTAGGAAGTACGCCAAACCCTAAACACACTCAGCCTGACATGTAACGCTAGATACTCACATTTTCAAATACGTCATTCAGCTAAGGTTTCTGAAAATTCCATCAAATTTCATATCGTAACAGTGAAACCACTAAAATATTTATTAACTCAACGAAGCCACAATCTCGGTGGTCTAAGGGTTCTGAACTATAAATTCATCAAGATGATTGATATTAAGTATTCCTCAAAACAACGCGATAAAGCCAACCTTTAATTGAGCAATATGTTTTCTTCTTCAAGGCTAATAATGATCTGCCCAAACTTAGGTCATTCAACTCTAAGGTTTGTAGGTTACAACCTTACATCAACGCTCTGCGATCTAATCCATAAGAAATAAGGTTTAATCTATGTCAACCAAAATTTACTAAACATTAATGAGGACCTGAAATGGCACCAAAACACTTAGGCTAACATCTTAATCAATGATTTATGATCCCAAAATTCCACGATTAGTCCATTAAGTCAACATTAGGTAGGAAACCCAAGTAATATTGTTATTTACACTTAACTAGGTTCTATGTTGGGTATTAGGTATCCATCAGACAGAATAAACTTTATTCTTACTACTCCAAAATATATTCAACTCTAAGTACTCCAAAATAATCAAAGTAATCTATAACCCAAGGTTTAGTGTCTAAAGTAACAACCTAATTCCATTAATCAACTAATACCATCCAACTCAATCCTCAAAAATTTCTTACTTGCTTAGAAGATAGGGTAGACTCACAATCCTCAAATCAAGTAACAAGCTAAGGGTTTACTAAATCTCAAACATCTATACTTCCAAAAGATTCACAATACAGAATTTGGTCTAACCAAGGAATCTCAAGAGGGAGATGGTAAAGTAGGAGAATAGAACAAGGATTCACCAAGCGAATAATGATGAGAATATATAAGAGAAGAATTGGAAAAGGCAGAAGCAGGAAGAAAAGAATCAATGATTCAAGATGATGAAGACCTATAACGAGAAGAGAAAGTTCGGACCTCTAAGGTTCACGAGGGAACAAAAAGGATTACTTCATCTTCTTGCAAAGGAACGAGCACGCAAGTCTTGGGTCGCTCGATCTGGATCGACTGCAACATCGTGGAACATGAATCTATTCTTGATCATCTAACCTGTAGCTTGAGCAAACTAAATCGGAGCTGAGAAGTCACCTTCGACATTTTTCTTGGAGCACCAAATTGTCCACTCGAGTCAGCAGGCGTTGAGAGTTCTAAGCAGGTCTTGTCCCGATCTGGAGCAGCATCATGACAGCATCTTGTTCATTCGTCTTCCTCCAGACAAAAGCAGCAAATATTCAATGCTAATCATTGAGTTACAAGAACATATAAACCTAACAGTTAAGTCCTTATTTTGTTTTTACCCATCTCTAATAATATTTTATTTACTGTTTAAATAATTTACTGGTATTTTCCCTAATTTCAGGTGTAAGCGTTGGGAGCAGTGATGCTCCGATACCAACTGTAATCCCCTAGAAATTCTAACGCGATACAGTGGCGGAAACACTGTAGAGTCGGGATTAAAACACACTGTAACTATGTCTTAGTAAATTAAATTGATAAAGTCAAACGTATGCCATACATAAAAATGGCTAAAATTTAAAACAATCCATAAAAACGTTAAAAAATCCGTAAGACATAATTATAAAAAAGATCAAGCAGGATCCAAGACTACTCGTTTGCCCACACCCACCGGAAACAAACACGTATACCTGCCATGTTAAAACATAACAGCCACAATTAGTGGGGAGCAACGTCAACGTTCTCCCAGCCGAATAACATGATTTTAAGACTGTACTTACTACTATAGAAAAATAATAAAAATGTAAAACAGTAAAACATCAAATTAAAATAAGTTTTTGGCACAAAACCAAAATATTAAAATGGGTTACCGAAGAAACATAAAAATATTTGCCAACCTGCAAACAAATTTATATCGATAATAAATAAAATAATCAAAATGGCGTTATGGATAGGATTAATGTAGAATCTAGACTTTCACTAGGACAATACTAAAATCTAGTTTCGAGAACTTAGTCAAAACAAATCAGACTTTGGTCTCTAACTAGGCAACTCAACTATAACAGGACTGCGTGCAGCGAGGTCCTGGCTTAAGTAGTGCACACCCCTCCTGGATACAAACCATATCCAGTTCAACCCGACGCGACTTACACGATGCGATATCTAAGTTTACGGTAAACATACACCCTCCTGAACACAAACCATGCTCAGTTCAACGACCAATGTGTCTCAACATAGACACACCATCTTTATAGTTGATGACAAGACGTACAGCCCAGACTATATTACTCTAAACCCACACTTTTCCTTATTCCATAACTCCAAAACAAGCCATTATCGATAATTAAAAGATGTATTCAATAATATAAACCATAAGAGAACAAAAGGAAAAAGAACTACTTTCAATAAGAGGAAACTTTCTATTTTAGGAAACGTCTATTTTAGAAACTTACTAAAAATAGCATCATATGAAAATAGCAAAATATTAGTAAACGATATAGATTTATAAAACTAGTACTTTCGGCCTTAACGATATTAATTCTTAAAACGAGAACTTTTGCGTTAGTGAAATTATTGAAACGTCATACAAGTGTTTATAAAATGATTTAGAAATGTCTTAAACATTTTAAATACTACTAATTAGGGTGTTTCCAAAATCTACAAAACTAATATTCCCTAATTATTATTAGTTTCGACAATACGGTTACAAATAGGATTTTACGGCAAATGTCAAATAAAATCTTTTAACGTCTTTTATTTAATCAAACCATTGAATATATTTAGAATATGTTAAGGGATGATTTAACTCTTTAAGTTCAGATTTAAATACTTTCAAAATTGCTGGAAAAATAATCTTTTAGGTAAGACGAAGAATTTTAACAGTAAAGCACAATTTGTCCGAAAATCAATAATTATTAATTAAAGACTTTAATAAATAGCACAAAAATTACGTAAAATAGTTAAAACATAATTATGGACATTATGTCCAAAAATGAAATTTTCCAGAATCCTAAAACTTGGTTTTTAAAGCGTTTTCTCGTTAATCGTCTAATCTCGACAATAACGATTAATAAAAATAGTAATTACCAAACGATTTAAATATTAATATCCAAAAATTATTATTAAACTTTAAAATCATGATTTTCCAGAATATAAATTTTTCAGATTTTTCCAAAATTCCAGATTCAACAAATTCCAACAAAACCGTCATTTAAACCCGTTTTCACAATTAACGATTTCATTAATAAACTTATCGTTCCTAAAATTTTATTAAGGCACTAAAAATCGTAACAATATATGAAATCATCAGAATCACAAATTTTTCCAGATTTAAACCAAAGACAAAATTCGAGAATTTAAACAAAAAATACGGTTTTAACGATAAACGATGATTTAAAGTGATTAATTATTTCATCCACTTAAAAATTCCGAAAAATTATGAAAAAATTCAGAAACTTTTATTTCAACAAAAAGTTTCACCACGTCAAAAATCAGATTAAAATAAAATGTTTAGATACTAGAACTAAAAATCGGCTTTTAATCATTTTTGTCCGTAAACGGTAATAATTCAATAATCGATATTTAAAATATCAGAAAAATCTTAAATTATTATAAATCATCAAAAATATCAATTTTACAGAATATAAACATGTACTACATGTTTAGGCCGAATATTATGATTTTACAAATTAATATAACAATTTACTCGAAAAAGCGATAAAAATACCGAAACATGCATCAACTTTTAAAAATTTTCCATATTTGGTGACATACATATATTGTAAAAATAAAACATAAATATGCAAATACACAATTAAAATCATGAAATATCGAGTAACATCGACGTTACCTCCACTCCAAGTCTGAATCGATTATATACTCGTCGGCCTCCGGATCGTCCACAAATCCTTCCAAACACGAAAATCATGGCAGAAAAATACCATGAGAAAACTAAAAAAAATCAAGGTAAATAATGATCGAAAACGACGTCGATTATTACCTTAACGAAGGAATCAGAAAGAGGATTAATATGACGATAAAAACGATTCGATTGAGACTCGAAATGGAGCAAAAATCAGGCTGGAATAGGGGAGGGAGTACTCGGCCAAGAAGGAAAAAAGGATGATGAATATGTTGTAGTAATTTTTTTGTTAATGCACAAAATGAATGTAGAGTAGATTAAAGGAGAAGGAGGTTACTACACTTAAAGAGCATAAATGATAGTAAAATAGTTGAAGAATTCTAAGTGCATCTAGACAAATATGGCTAGCCAAAGGGATAAGAAGAGGACTAGGAAGAGCTTGAGTAGTAAAGCCTCAATTCAATGAAAAGAAAAGAATCCTATGTTAACGATTTAATGTGATAAAATGAAACGTATTAATAAAACATAGTTAAATTATGACAAAAAGCTTTGTCGGTCCAAAATATAAGGAAAATGTCTCGAATGATTTATAAGTTGATAAAAAGTATAATCGTAAAATAGTTAAAGGCATTTCAAGGTAATTCGAGTAAACCTCGCGTAAGAAAATAATTATTCGCGAAGCTTCGTAATAAAATTATTAACGACTAAATACTTGTAAATAAAAATATTTACTATTTGAAAATTTTATATAAACGTATTCAAATATTTTTTTTAGGAAAAGGAATAACTTAAATCCGAGTTTAAAAACGTCAATTCGAATAGAAATAGAATTCCTCGCGGAAAATTAATTAGTTTACGATGAAAATTGAATAAATAGGTTTAAAAGAATTAAAATCCTTTAAAATAAAAATAAATATCATTGGACTCGAAAATAAAAATAAAGCTTGGAAAAATAATGAAACATAAGGCCGAAATAAAGTTATGACGAAGTCATAGCGGAAAGGATAAAAGCGCTAGGAAAAATAGCGGGTGTTACAATCCTCCCAATTAAAAGAAAGTTTCGTCCTCGAAACTGAGAATAAGCAGAAAGGAATCTAGATTACCTCAGTCGAAAAGATGAGAATACTTATTTTGCATTAAAAAAAATTGGTTTAAAAGAAAATTTTACAACTTTCAAAGTGATACAAAATCAATGGCAAATATTTATTCCAAGAGGAATTGAGCTAAGCTACCCGAAGTTTAAAACCTTCTAAATTATTGAAACCGTAAAGTAAAGTTATTTGATAAAATAACATTGTTGAATAACATTTGTAAACGAACTCGGAGGAGAATACCGAAAACACATTCAAAACAAAACGTTTTGATTAAGAAACTCGACAATATTTTGTTTTAAGACAAAACAAAAATTATTTTTGAGAAAGCAAATTTTGTAGTTAGTAAAATTAAATCAGTCGTTAGACGTTTTTCAATGACAGGTTCAGAAGTCCACCAACAACAAAACGAAAACTGATTTCAAAATGTTAAAATTTTGAAAATGTTATCAAAGTAAGTATGAAAGTTTTCAAATATGTTATCAAACCTGAACATAATTTCGACACTGTTAAAACGTTTTGCATACTAATCCTATAGTAATTTAAGTATTTGAAAACTTGAAAGTCTTCATAAAACTCCGATCGCTTAAAAATTGAAACAATTTTGAAATAATTTTAAATAAATTATTAAGGCATTATGAAATAGAAGTAAATATAAATATCAACCAAAGATAAAATAAAAGTGAAGTATAATTTTTTTTAAAAAAATTATAATTCAAAAATGTTAAATTTCACGATATCCGAAAAGTTTAATTAGTCAACTTTATACAAAACGGGTAATTTCATAATTAGGAACTATAATTCAAAATGTTAAAATTTTTCGATAATCCATAAAAAAAAAAAAATAAACTGGTCAATTTTTTTTTTATAAAATAGGGAGTTCAAAATAATGATTAACGGGTAAATAGAACAAGGATAAATAAATTAAAAATAAGAGCTTTCAAAATCGACAAAGGTTGAAGGGATTAGCAGCAGATGGGGGTAACAGAATTCAAGAGAAGCAGAAAGGAAGGCGGAGTTCAGAGTAAAAAAAGAGCTCGCAAGGATTATAGAAGCAATTAACCATCTCGAGATTCCTAACACGACTCTCACAAACATGGGTTCCTAATTGGCCCATCAACTAACGCTAAGATCAATATCGGTACAGGGTGGTCCTACTTAATCTACAACCTCCAAATTATCGACTGCCATAGCCTCCAAAATTAAGTCTTACATACTTATATATTCCTTCAATTAGTATGAAAAAGAATCCACAAAATGATTTAGACTAATCCATTAATTAATATTCCAACGGTCATCAAAACATACCCAAGCTCGTAATCACTAAGGCTCATTAATTCAAAGCTCATAAGGTCTGAACTCGAGGTATACTTCAAATTTCTCGATTAAGGAACACTAAATAAAAATCCATCAATTAACAATGTTCGGACACGAAAACCTCAAAAGTGATCATCAACACAGTCTTAACATCATCAATAGACAAAGGTTAGGAAAGTACGCCAAACCCTAAACACACTCAGCCTGCCATGTAACGCTAGATACTCACATTTTCAAATACGTCATTCAGCTAAGGTTTCTGAAAATTCCATCAATTTTCATATCGTAACAGTGAAACCACTAAAATATTTATTAACTCAACGAAGCCACAATCTCGGTGGTCTAAGGGTTCTGAACTATAAATTCATCAAGATGATTGATATTAAGTATTCCTCAAAACAACGCGATAAAGCCAACCTTTAATTGAGCAATATGTTTTCTTCTTCAAGGCTAATAATGATCTGCCCAAACTTAGGTCATTCAACTCTAAGGTTTGTAGGTTACAACCTTACATCAACGCTCTGCGATCTAATCCATAAGAAACAAGGTTTAATCTATGTCAACCAAAATTTACTAAACATTAATGAGGACCTGAAATGGCACCAAAACACTTAGGCTAACATCTTAATCAATGATTTATGATCCCAAAATTCCACGATTAGTCCATTAAGTCAACATTAGGTAGGAAACCCAAGTAATATTGTTATTTACACTTAACTAGGTTCTATGTTGGGTATTAGGTATCCATCAGACAGAATAAACTTTATTCTTACTACTCCAAAATATATTCAACTTTAAGTACTCCAAAATAATCAAAGTAATCTATAACCCAAGGTTTAGTGTCTAAAGTAACAACCGAATTCCATTAATCAACTAATACCATCCAACTCAATCCTCAAAAATTTCTTACTTGCTTAGAAGATAGGGTAGACTCACAATCCTCAAATCAAGTAACAAGCTAAGGGTTTACTAAATCTCAAACATCTATACTTCCAAAAGATTCACAAGACAGAATTTGGTCTAACTAAGGAATCTCAAGAGGGGGATGGTAAAGTAGGAGAATAGAACAAGGATTCACCAAGCGAATAATGATGAGAATATATAAGAGAAGAATTGGAAAAGGCAGAAGCAGGAAGAAAAGAATCAATGATTCAAGATGATGAAGACCTATAACGAGAAGGGAAAGTTCGGACCTCTAAGGTTCACGAGGGAACAAAAAGGATTACTTCATCTTCTTGCAAAGGAACGAGCACGCAAGTCTTGGGTCGCTCGATCTGGATCGACTGCAACATCGTGGAACATGAATCTATTCTTGATCATCTAACCTGTAGCTTGAGCAAACTAAATCGGAGCTGAGAAGTCACCTTCGACATTTTTCTTGGAGCACCAAATTGTCCACTCGAGTCAGCAGGCGTTGAGAGTTCTAAGCAGGTCTTGTCCCGATCTGGAGCAGCATCACGACAGCATCTTGTTCATTCGTCTTCCTCCAGACAAAAGCAGCAAATATTCAATGATAATCATTGAGTTACAAGAACATATAAACCTAACAGTGAAGTCCTTATTTTGTTTCTACCCATCTCTAATAATATTTTATTTACTGTTTAAATAATTTACTGGTATTTTCCCTAATTTCAAGTGTAAGCGTTGGGAGCAGTGATGCTCCGATACTAACTGTAATCCCCTAGAAATTCTAACGCGATACAGTGGCGGAAACACTGTAGAGTCGGGATTAAAACACACTATAACTATGTCTTAGTAAATTAAATTGGTAAAGTCAAACGTATGCCATACATAAAAATGGCTAAAATTTAAAACAATCCATAAAAAGGTTAAACAATCCGTAAGACATAATCATAAAAAAGATCAAGCAGGATCCAAGACTGCTCGTTTGCCCACACCCACCGGAAACAAACACGTATACCTACCATGTTAAAACATAACAGGCACAATCAGTGGGGAGCAACGTCAACGTTCTCCCAGCCGAATAACATGATTTTAAGACTGTACTTACTACTATAGAGAAATAATAAAAATGTAAAACAGTAAAACATCATATTAAAATAAGTTTTCGGCACAAAACCAAAATATTAAAATGGGTTACCGAAGAAACATAAAAATATTTGCCAACTTGCAAACCAATTTATATCGATAATAAATAAAATAATCAAAATGGCATTATGGATAGGATTAATGTAGAATCTAGACTTTCACTAGGACAATACTAAAATCTAGTTTCGAGAACTTAGTCAAAACAAATCAGACTTTGGTCTCTAACTAGACAACTCAACTATAACAGGACTGCGTGCAGCGAGGTCCTGGCTTAAGTAGTGCACACTCCTCCTGGATACAAACCATATCCAGTTCAACCCGACGCGACTTACACGATGCGATATCTAAGTTTAAGGTAAACATACACCCTCCTGAACACAAACCATGCTCAGTTCAACGACCAATGTGTCTCAACATAGACACACCAGCTTTATAGTTGATGGCAAGACGTACAGCCCAGACTATATTACTCTAAACCCACACTTTTCCTTATTTCATAACTCCAAAACAAGCCATTATCGATAATTAAAAGATGTATTCAATAATATAAACCATAAGAGAACAAAAGGAAAAAGAACCACTTTCCAAAGGAGGAAACTTTCTATTTTAGGATACTTCTATTTTTAGAAACTTACTAAAAATAACATCATATGAAAATAGCAAAATATTAGTAAACGATATAGATTTATAAAACTAGTACTTTCGGCCTTAACGATATTAATTCTTAAAACGAGAACTTTTACGTTAGTGAAATTATTGAAACGTCATACAAGTGTTTATAAAATGATTTAGAAATGTCTTAAACATTTTAAATACTACTAATTAGGGTGTTTCCAAAATCTACAAAACTAAAATTCCCTAATTATTATTAGTTTCGACAATACGGTTACAAATAGGATTTTACGGCAAATGTCAAATAAAATCTTTTAACGTCTTTTATTTAATCAAACCATTGAATATATTTAGAATATGTTAAGGGATGATTTAACTCTTTAAGTTCAGATTTAAATACTTTCAAAATTGCTGGAAAAATAATCTTTTAGGTAAGACGAAGAATTTTAACAGTAAAGCACAATTTGTCCGAAAATCAATAATTATTAATTAAAGACTTTAATAAATAGTACAAAAATTACGTAAAATAGTTAAAACATAATTATGGACATTCTGTCCAAAAATGAAATTTTCCAGAATAGCTAAAACTCTGAATCGATTATATACTCGTCGGCCTCGGGATCGTCCACAAATCCTTCCAAACACGAAAATCATGGCAGAAAAATACCATGAGAAAACTAACAAAAATCAAGGTAAATAATGATCGAAAACGACGTCGATTATTACCTTAACGAAGGAATCAGAAAGAGGATTAATATGACGATAAAAACGATTCGATTGAGACTCAAAATGGAGCAAAAATCAGGCTGGAATAGGGGAGGGAGTACTCGGCCAAGAAGGAAAAAAGGATGATGAATATGTTGTAGTAATTTTTTTTGTTAATGCACAAAATGAATGTAGAGTAGATTAAAGGAGAAGGAGGTTACTACACTTAAAGAGCATAAATGATAGTAAAATAGTTGAAGAATTCTAAGTGCATCTAGACAAATATGGCTAGCCAAAGGGATAAGAAGAGGACTAGGAAGAGCTTGAGTAGTAAAGCCTCAATTCAATGAAAAGAAAAGAATCCTATGTTAACGGTTTAATGTGATAAAATGAAACGTATTAATAAAACATAGTTAAATTGTGACAAGAAGCTTTGTCGGTCCAAAATATAAGGAAAATGTCTCGAATGATTTATAAGTTGATAAAAAGTATAATCGTAAAATAGTTAAAGGCATTTCAAGGTAATTCGAGTAAACCTCGCGTAAGAAAATAATTATTCGCGAAGCTTCGTAATAAAATTATTAACGACTAAATACTTGTAAATAAAAATATTTACTATTTGAAAATTTTATATAAACGTATTCAAATATTTTTTTTAGGAAAAGGAATAACTTAAATCCGAGTTTAAAAACGTCAATTCGAATAGAAATAGAATTCCTCGCGGAAAATTAATTAGTTTACGATGAAAATTGAATAAATAGGTTTAAAAGAATTAAAATCCTTTAAAATAAAAATAAATATCATTGGACTCAAAAATAAAAATAGAGCTTGGAAAAAATAATGAAACATAAGGCCGAAATAGAGTTATGACGAAGTCATAGCGGAAAGGATAAAAGCGCTAGAAAAAATAGCGGGTGTTACAATCCTCCCCATTAAAGAAAGTTTCGTCCTCGAAACTGAGAATAAGCAGAAAGGAATCTAGATTACCTCAGTCGAAAAGATGAGAATACTTATTTTGCATTAAAAAAAATTGGTTTAAAAGAAAATTTTACAACTTTCAAAGTGATACAAAATCGATGGCAAATATTTATTCCAAGAGGAATTGAGCTAAGCTACCCGAAGTTTAAAACCTTCTAAATTAATGAAACTGTAAAGTAAAGTTATTTGATAAAATAACATTGTTGAATAACATTTGTAAACGAACTCGGAGGAGAATACCGAAAACACATTCAAAACAAAACGTTTTGATTAAGAAACTCGACAATATTTTGTATTAAGACAAAACAAAAATTATTTTTGAGAAAGCAAATTTTGTAGTTAGTAAAATTAAATCAGTCGTTAGACGTTTTTCAATGACAGGTTCAGAAGTCCACCAACAACAAAACGAAAACTGATTTCAAAATGTTAAAATTTTGAAAATGTTATCAAAGTAAGTATGAAAGTTTTCAAATATGTTATCAAACCTGAACATAATTTCGACACTGTTAAAACGTTTTGCATACTAATCCTATAGTAATTTAAGTATTTGAAAACTTGAAAGTCTTCATAAAACTCCGATCGCTTGAAAATAAAAACTGAAACAATTTTGAAATAATTTTAAATAAATTATTAAGGCATTATGAAATAGAAGTAAATATAAATATCAACCAAAGATAAAATAAAAGTGAAGTATAATTTTTTTTAAAAAAATTATAATTCAAAAATGTTAAATTTCACGATATCCGAAAAGTTTAATTAGTCAACTTTATACAAAACGGGTAATTTCATAATTAGGAACTATAATTCAAAATGTTAAAAATTTTCGATAATCCATAAAAAAAAAAAATTAAACTCGTCAATTTTTTTTTTATAAAATAGGGAGTTCAAAATAATGATTAACGGGTAAATAGAACAAGGATAAATAAATTAAAAATAAGAGCTTTCAAAATCGACAAAGGTTGAAGGGATTAGCAGCAGATGGGGGTAACAGAATTCAAGAGAAGCAGAAAGGAAGGCGGAGTTCAGAGTAAAAAAAGAGCTCGCAAGGATTATAGAAGCAATTAACCATCTCGAGATTCCTAACACGACTCTCACAAACATGGGTTCCTAATTGGCCCATCAACTAACGCTAAGATCAATATCGGTACAGGGTGGTCCTACTTAATCTACAACCTCCAAATTATCGACTGCCATAGCCTCCAAAATTAAGTCTTACATACTTATATATTCCTTCAATTAGTATGAAAAAGAATCCACAAAATGATTTAGACTAATCCATTAATTAATATTCCAACGGTCATCAAAACATACCCAAGCTCGTAATCACTAAGGCTCATAAATTCAAAGCTCATAAGGTCTGAACTCGAGGTATACTTCAAATTTCTCGATTAAGGAACACTAAATAAAAATCCATCAATTAACAATGTTCGGACACGAAAACCTCAAAAGTGATCATCAACACAGTCTTAACATCATCAATAGACAAAGGTTAAGAAAGTACGCCAAACCCTAAACACACTCAGCCTGCCATGTAACGCTAGATACTCACATTTTCAAATACGTCATTCAGCTAAGGTTTCTGAAAATTCCATCAAATTTCATATCGTAACAGTGAAACCACTAAAATATTTATTAACTCAACGAAGCCACAATCTCGGTGGTCTAAGGGTTCTGAACTATAAATTCATCAAGATGATTGATATTAAGTATTCCTCAAAACAACGCGATAAAGCCAACCTTTAATTGAGCAATATGTTTTCTTCTTCAAGGCTAATAATGATCTGCCCAAACTTAGGTCATTCAACTCTAAGGTTTGTAGGTTACAACCTTACATCAACGCTCTGCGATCTAATCCATAAGAAACAAGGTTTAATCTATGTCAACCAAAATTTACTAAACATTAATGAGGACCTGAAATGGCACCAAAACACTTAGGCTAACATCTTAATCAATGATTTATGATCCCAAAATTCCACGATTAGTCCATTAAGTCAACATTAGGTAGGAAACCCAAGTAATATTGTTATTTACACTTAACTAGGTTCTATGTTGGGTATTAGGTATCCATCAGACAGAATAAACTTTATTCTTACTACTCCAAAATATATTCAACTCTAAGTACTCCAAAATAATCAAAGTAATCTATAACCCAAGGTTTAGTGTCTAAAGTAACAACCGAATTCCATTAATCAACTAATACCATCCAACTCAATCCTCAAAAATTTCTTACTTGCTTAGAAGATAGGGTAGACTCACAATCCTCAAATCAAGTAACAAGCTAAGGGTTTACTAAATCTCAAATATCTATACTTCCAAAAGATTCACAAGACAGAATTTGGTCTAACCAAGGAATCTCAAGAGGGGGATGGTAAAGTAGGAGAATAGAACAAGGATTCACCAAGCGAATAATGATGAGAATATATAAGAGAAGAATTGGAAAAGGCAGAAGCAGGAAGAAAAGAATCAATGATTCAAGATGATGAAGACCTATAACGAGAAGGGAAAGTTCGGACCTCTAAGGTTCACGAGGGAACAAAAAGGATTACTTCATCTTCTTGCAAAGGAACGAGCACGCAAGTCTTGGGTCGCTCGATCTGGATCGACTGCAACATCGTGGAACATGAATCTATTCTTGATCATCTAACCTGTAGCTTGAGCAAACTAAATCGGAGCTGAGAAGTCACCTTCGACATTTTTCTTGGAGCACCAAATTGTCCACTCGAGTCAGCAGGCGTTGAGAGTTCTAAGCAGGTCTTGTCCCGATCTGGAGCAGCTTCACGACAGCATCTTGTTCATTCGTCTTCCTCCAGACAAAAGCAGCAAATATTCAATGATAATCATTGAGTTACAAGAACATATAAACCTAACAGTTAAGTCCTTATTTTGTTTCTACCCATCTCTAATAATATTTTATTTACTGTTTAAATAATTTACTGGTATTTTCCCTAATTTCAGGTGTAAGCGTTGGGAGCAGTGATGCTCCGATACTAACTGTAATCCCCTAGAAATTCTAACGCGATACAGTGGCGGAAACACTGTAGAGTCGGGATTAAAACACACTATAACTATGTCTTAGTAAATTAAATTGGTAAAGTCAAACGTATGCCATACATAAAAATGGCTAAAATTTAAAACAATCCATAAAAAGGTTAAACAATCCGTAAGACATAATCATAAAAAAGATCAAGCAGGATCCAAGACTGCTCGTTTGCCCACACCCACCGGAAACAAACACGTATACCTACCATGTTAAAACATAACAGCCACAATCAGTGGGGAGCAACGTCAACGTTCTCCCAGCCGAATAACATGATTTTAAGACTGTACTTACTACTATAGAGAAATAATAAAAATGTAAAACAGTAAAACATCATATTAAAATAAGTTTTCGGCACAAAACCAAAATATTAAAATGGGTTACCGAAGAAACATAAAAATATTTGCCAACTTGCAAACCAATTTATATCGATAATAAATAAAATAATCAAAATGGCATTATGGATAGGATTAATGTAGAATCTAGACTTTCACTAGGACAATACTAAAATCTAGTTTCGAGAACTTAGTCAAAACAAATCAGACTTTGGTCTCTAACTAGACAACTCAACTATAACAGGACTGCGTGCAGCGAGGTCCTGGCTTAAGTAGTGCACACTCCTCCTGGATACAAACCATATCCAGTTCAACCCGACGCGACTTACACGATGCGATATCTAAGTTTAAGGTAAACATACACCCTCCTGAACACAAACCATGCTCAGTTCAACGACCAATGTGTCTCAACATAGACACACCAGCTTTATAGTTGATGGCAAGACGTACAGCCCAGACTATATTACTCTAAACCCACACTTTTCCTTATTTCATAACTCCAAAACAAGCCATTATCGATAATTAAAAGATGTATTCAATAATATAAACCATAAGAGAACAAAAGGAAAAAGAACCACTTTCCAAAGGAGGAAACTTTCTATTTTAGGATACTTCTATTTTTAGAAACTTACTAAAAATAACATCATATGAAAATAGCAAAATATTAGTAAACGATATAGATTTATAAAACTAGTACTTTCGGCCTTAACGATATTAATTCTTAAAACGAGAACTTTTACGTTAGTGAAATTATTGAAACGTCATACAAGTGTTTATAAAATGATTTAGAAATGTCTTAAACATTTTAAATACTACTAATTAGGGTGTTTCCAAAATCTACAAAACTAAAATTCCCTAATTATTATTAGTTTCGACAATACGGTTACAAATAGGATTTTACGGCAAATGTCAAATAAAATCTTTTAACGTCTTTTATTTAATCAAACCATTGAATATATTTAGAATATGTTAAGGGATGATTTAACTCTTTAAGTTCAGATTTAAATACTTTCAAAATTGCTGGAAAAATAATCTTTTAGGTAAGACGAAGAATTTTAACAGTAAAGCACAATTTGTCCGAAAATCAATAATTATTAATTAAAGACTTTAATAAATAGTACAAAAATTACGTAAAATAGTTAAAACATAATTATGGACATTCTGTCCAAAAATGAAATTTTCCAGAATAGCTAAAACTCTGAATCGATTATATACTCGTCGGCCTCGGGATCGTCCACAAATCCTTCCAAACACGAAAATCATGGCAGAAAAATACCATGAGAAAACTAACAAAAATCAAGGTAAATAATGATCGAAAACGACGTCGATTATTACCTTAACGAAGGAATCAGAAAGAGGATTAATATGACGATAAAAACGATTCGATTGAGACTCAAAATGGAGCAAAAATCAGGCTGGAATAGGGGAGGGAGTACTCGGCCAAGAAGGAAAAAAGGATGATGAATATGTTGTAGTAATTTTTTTGTTAATGCACAAAATGAATGTAGAGTAGATAAAAGGAGAAGGAGGTTACTACACTTAAAGAGCATAAATGATAGTAAAATAGTTGAAGAATCCTAAGTGCATCTAGACAAATATGGCTAGCTAAAGGGATAAGAAGAGGACTAGGAAGAGCTTGAGTAGTAAAGCCTCAATTCAATGAAAAGAAAAGAATCCTATGTTAACGGTTTAATGTGATAAAATGAAACGTATTAATAAAACATAGTTAAATTGTGACAAGAAGCTTTGTCGGTCCAAAATATAAGGAAAATGTCTCGAATGATTTATAAGTTGATAAAAAAGTATAATCGTAAAATAGTTAAAGGCATTTCAAGGTAATTCGAGTAAACCTCGCGTAAGAAAATAATTATTCGCGAAGCTTCGTAATAAAATTATTAACGACTAAATACTTGTAAATAAAAATATTTACTAGTTGAAAATTTTATATAAACGTATTCAAATATTTTTTTAGGAAAATGAATAACTTAAATCCGAGTTTAAAAACGTCAATTCGAATAGAAATAGAATTCCTCGCGGAAAATTAATTAGTTTACGATGAAAATTGAATAAATAGGTTTAAAAGAATTAAAATCCTTTAAAATAAAAATAAATATCATTGGACTCGAAAATAAAAATAAAGCTTGGAAAAATAATGAAACATAAGGCCGAAATAGAGTTATGACGAAGTCATAGCGGAAAGGATAAAAGCGCTAGGAAAAATAGCGGGTGTTACAAATTCATCATTCATCATGAAATATTGAGACTAGCACATTCAACATATGTTCAGAAACAACATAACATCCTACTCTTATCAGATAATAATTTATCTTCCAATCAATGACGATAAATGATACTCATCTACCAAATGTAATTACTTTATCATCATGAATCACAAGAAGACAAGAACTAAACTGATAGATACAATACTTTATTCTCAAGGATGAATATTGATAATAAAATAAGATAATACCATTCACTCATAAATCTTCAAAAACTTTCAGCATACTACCACGACATTGTGTCCCGTTTTCCGAAGAGTAAATGGCAGAATCAGCTCACGACTTCAACTAAAGAGTTGTAGCCCTTCTTCTTAGCTTTCGAACGCCATATTACATGTTCTAATCGGAGGTCTAGAGATCGAGTTATTGTCATAATACCGAACTGCTGTCTCACCCTCGCTCAACGGGCTAAATCTTACACGCAAAAACACAACAACAATAATAGTGACAAATTTCGTTTCTCAATTGTTGGAAATATTGGGTCACTATAGGGGCGATATATAACAAGAGAATATACGTTGTTGTGTCGTGGTATGAAGGCCAATGAATGAGAAATGAAATCGCCCCGACTACGATACAAATCGGAATGGGTGTCGTCCCCCAAGGTCACACAACACTCCTGAAAGGTTGTGTACTCAACCATTAGGAGTTAGAACTCGATGGTATACTCAGAATTTATCAAAGAGATTTGGATGATGACATTTGATGTATGTCCCATATGTCTTATCATTCTCATACTTATATAATAAGTGTCATATGAGACTAACCTCAAAAGGTATCCAAAGTCACTTTATGATGGAAAATGAATTGTCATTATTCTAAATATAATGACATTCATAACCATACTAATAAATTAGGTTTAATATGCTACTAATGGGAGATGCTCTTACGATGCAAGAATGGTCAACAATTCCACTTTGCATTATTTCTAACAATTTCAACAGAAAAATACGTGATTTTAATGGTTTAAGAATGTGATTAAAGCAGGCGGACATATAAAATTCAATCTTAAGAAACAAACTAGTTCATTGTAAAGAAACAAAAGAAATCATAGAAAAAACATGAATAATTAAAGAAGATGTATATTGTTAAACCCTAATATAAAAAAGAGTAAATTAGAAATTACTCCCTTCAAAGATGCGTTTATTAAAATTTACTCCCTTATAAATTTTTTTAAATATTTTACACCCGAAAAGATGCAAAATTTCAAAATTTACTTGCAAATCACTACTCCGACGAGTTAATCCGGTGAGTTTGAATTATTTTGCTTGTTTCCTATTTTTTATACCGAAAGTGCCCCTTTCTTCTTCCTACCCTTCTTTCCCCCTTTCCTTATGCTCTCATTTAGTCTACAGACTTGTAAAAAAAAAAAAAAAAAACGTCCCCACAATTGATTGATGAAGGGATGCTCGAGTTTTGGGTTTGGTGATTTTCGATTTAGGAATTTAGGGTTCTCGTGGAATTGGGATTGAAAGAGTTGGGAAAGTCAAAATGAGGATGAAGTGGGGGTGGGGAAGGGGCGTACTATTAATGAAGGACATTTCGGTAAGTAAAATCATAAACTCATTGGAATAGTGATTTGCAAGTAAAATTTGAAGTTTTGCATCTTTTTGGGTGTAAAATATTAAAAACAATTCATAAGAGAGTAAATTTTAATAAACACATTTTTGAAGTAGTAAACTTTCTAATTTACTCTATAAAAAACCAAAATACATGCAATACTCAAGTAGCAACATAATAACAAAAACCGATCATCTTACCTCCAACGTATTCGACAACATTCAAGATGAAGAAGCTTTTCTTTATTTTGTTGGATGAATGAATCTTGAAGATGGAGATTTTTTTTGTTGGATGAATGAAACTTGAAGATGGAGATGTATTATTCGTCTTTTTTGTCGGATGAATAAATCTTGAAGATGAAGATGCTCTTTTTTTTGTTGGATGAATGAAACTTGAAGAGGGCGACTCCTGTGATTTTAAAGGTATAATATGTGGCTGTAACAACCAAATTGTGTGACTCTAACATTCAAATTGTATGACTTCATATATTAATTTAGAATGTTTTTACATCCTAAGTCATCAAGTTTGAGGATGGAGATTTTTTTTGTTGGATGAATGAATCTTGAAGATGAAGAGCTTGTCTTTGTTTTTGTTGAATAAATGATCTGAAGATGGAGATTTTTTTGGGATGAATGATGTTTGTTGAATGAAGAAATTGTTGAATAAAGAAATGTCTCAAATCAAATGAGGAAGATGAGAGAGGGAGATGGAAAGTCGGGGAGTTGGAGAGTTGTGGAGAGAGAGGGAATGACTAATTTGAGAGATAGAGTAATTGAGTGAGGTGTGTCTGTGTCATGTGTTGACGGGCGAAATTGTCGCTAGTCCTACCACCAAGTATAACCAACAAACCTAAACATGTAGCCTAGGGTAAGTCGGGTCGATCCCCTGGGACGATAATCTAGACTAGAGAATGCTAACGGAAGATTATGTTCAAGCAACAACAAGTAATGATTGGTTTAGAATGGATGAAAGCTAAAGACTAGGATTAAACTAAGACAATTCAACTATGATTAAACCAAGACCACAAACAATTGCAGAAAGACAATGGCAAAACGACGGATAATCAATAAGGAAATAACTAGGATTAGGTCGGGTTCAAGGGTGCCTAGACGATCAAGGGGAAGCGAGAATTATGGTTTAGTTAAGTTATCTAGGCTAAGTCCGGGCTCTCGCTACGTAACCGGCCTAGAGATCTCGCGCTCTCGCGAAAGGACCCAACCTAACAATATGCAAAACCACATAAAGGAAGGCAAGAGGACAACTTTTGCAACTACAAGTCTAACAAGCACTTCATCAAACATGGCACATGCACAAAACCAAGAAGCAACATAGACAACCACCAACACCCTCTACAAACCCCTAATCATCCATGATGACACCCAATACCCCTACTAATCCTAGCAAGTAAACTACTCACACGTGGCTAATGAAGAACAAACAACAATCAAAAGAAACCTCAACATGATATAAGCATTCATGATGAAATCTAAACAAGGATTAACAATAAGCATAAAAAAGATTGAAACTTTAGGTAAAGAAGAAGAGAAATATACCAACTTAACAAGGGAGAATAAAAAGATGCCAACTTGAATATAATCAACCCAAAAGAATCCCTCAATGTTGTCAATAATGAGAAACCCTCTACAAGTCTTCAAATATCCAAGATGATTAAAAATATTGAAGCTTGATTAAGACTAAGCAAGGACTAATAAGAGAGTGATTAAGGAAAACTTAAGCTCTATCTCAAAGAGGCTACAATTACTCTAGGGTTTCATAAGAATTCAAAACGATTACGAGAGGGCTATTTATAGGGTGTCATAAGTGGGAAGACGGAGCGATTAAGGCAAAAGCCCAACAGGGGCCTCACGGCCGTGTCACAGGCGACACGACCGTGTCGAGTAACAGTGACGCGGTCGTGAATCTGGGCAACATGGCCATGTCATTCGTCAATAGGCCTCTTATTCTATGTCTCTTCGACACGGTTGGCAACATAGAGGGTCGCTCTTCCTTGGCTCTTGTGAGATGCAAAGGCCCGGGAACGGTTAATACGACGACGAAATAGACTACGAAAGTCGGAATTTCATGCCATAAGAACCTACAAGCACAATCAACACTAGAGGAGGCATTAGTAGCAAAAAAGCGGTTAAATCAAAGGAATATAAGGACAAAGACGAGAAAAAGACGCTAAAAGTTAAGCACATCAAATCCCCCACACTTAACCCTTACTCGTCCCCGAGTAAGCACGAACTAACTAACTAACTAAAATAAACTATACTACTGCCGAATGGGTATTAGCGCACCCTACGCCCTTTCAACTCACGCGAGAACACTTAGAGGCGAAGTGCTCTCTTCAAGGCAAGTGAGATCTTGCGACAAAACCGCGGAAAAAACTGAACATGGAAGCACATAAACAATCAATCAGTTGCACCAAAGAAGAAAAACACCACCTCCCTCAACAAGGCCGACGGTGGGAGAAACTCCGGTTATGGACTCGAGGCAAGTAAAAACATTCCAACGCTAATAACTCAAAACGATATGGACAAAACTCTAATAGGATGACAACAAAGCAATAAAAACGTTGATAACTTACCTAGGTTCTCCTAATCTTCTAAGAATCTACAACGGGATGTTAAGCGTGATAGAATATGAATGAATCACGGAGTTAGTTGACACTGTAGGTAAGTGAAACCCCGCCCCCTTTTAGCGCTAATCCAAGAGGGTCCTCCCATACTCAAAAATAGCCAAAATAGTCCAAATAAAAAGGTGGATAATGTTTCAAAATGAAGGAAACCCGACTATTAACGCTATCATCCTTCCTCGGGACTCGGTCCTTTGGTAGGCTTTTCACGGCAATAGGTAAGTAAAAGGCTTATTTTTAAACTTTTAGGTGAATTAATATTCAGAAAAAGAAGGGGCAATGATCAATAGGTGGTCCGAGAGGATGATCAGCCACACTGGGACTGAGACACGGCCCAAACTCCTACGGGAGGCAGCAGTGGGGAATTTTCCAATTTTATGGAAAAAAAATAAGGATGTGGAAAACAAAACAAGGATTCCAATTTCTTGATCCGTTCTTAAATTTTTGGAAACTCTATTTTTATCCTTTAATTCTTCGAGACTCTACTTTTCATTTTTTGGTTCGGGTGTTTCAACTAACTAATTGGAGAATTCTTAATTGGCTAGTTGTAAATAGCCCCAGGACTATGGAACAAAAGTTGGACCTAAAGGGAGTAGCAATTTTTTGTGATTTGAATTCTCTTGGCCTTTTCTTCTTTTTTATTTGGTTTTTTTTCATTTGTTGTACCTTTTATTTTTCTTTCTTTGTGCTTTGGTTTACTCCTTTTTTGGCTTAATGACAAAACTTGGGACCTACAATCATCACGACCCCCGGTTTGAGCGGCGCAGGGCACAACCTCCTCTTGGAGTATGCCTAGTACGTAACTAGAGTTCCAAAGTCATGTGATCATCATAATCAATTCAAACAACCAAGTAAGTGTAAAAACCTCAATAATATGCAACTTATTTGTGGAAATGTCTAGAAGGTAGAAATAATAGGTAAGTCAGGCGCGCGCTTCCCTTCAAACTCACAAAAAGATGGAAACTTGGACTAAATATGGCAATTTCCAGTATGGTCACCTAAGAGAACGGGACTCGGCAACTAATAAGGCCTTTTCACTCCGTGGGTGGTCAAGGTGGTCAATAGGTAAATCTTGAAGTAAATTCCCAGTATAATAGGTGGACTCAAGGTAAAATATCAACGCAATTATTGATTTAAAGTCATTCTACTAGACTAAAGTCCAAAAATCGGTTTGGGTCACTAGTAAATGAATGTAAGCACTCGCACACTAGCCTCATAACCGGGTTTTCGAAAACCTTACTACACTAGACTCACAAACTATACAAAACAAAACAAACACACAAAACAAAAACTAACACACAGAAGCAACAAACACCACCCCAAACTTTCCAAACAAGCAACCGAGCCAACCAGAAATTCCAAAAAAACTCCACCCCGAGCATCCACCATCACAAAAAATAACCATCCTCCAAACTCCGCTAGGGACAAAGAGGGAAAGGGATAGAATGATGTTACCAAAACGCCTTGAGAGTCCTCCAAAATTTGCGGCGGTCGAGCAACCTATAAGGAAAAAGGGGGAACAACACACAAAACAAACTACAAGGAAACAAGATAAAGACACAAAAGCAAAAAAAACCAAAGAAGTAAAATAACTCTAAAATATCTCTCCCCCATACTTGAACCGAGCAATGTCCTCAATGCTCGATCGATAGTGTGTGGAAGACAATCTAAAGAAAAGAAAATAAAGAAAATAAAGAAAATAAAGAAAATAAAAATAAAAATGAAGAAAAGGAGAAAAAAGGATTGAGGCTAGGTGTAATCAAGTCACCTAGACCCGAGTCAAGAAGGGATATGGAAAGGAGGAAAAGAAAAAGAAATAAAAAGAGATAATAAAATGGAAACGGGAATGGAGGGCCAGGTGTAATCACATCACCTAGCCCTGACTCCGCACGATTCCGAATAAATTCGACTAGAGAAAGAAAAATGGAAAAAAGTTGTCATTTTGGATTTTCAAAGTGGTTTTCGATGTAATCACATGACCGGGAACCGGGAGCATTATCAAATATGTGTAACACCCACTAATTTTCTATGCGCTATTATCTATTCCGTTATGACTCCGTCATAACTCTGTTATTTTTCTGCCTTCAGTTTCCTTCATTTTCAAGTTTCATAATATTTTCGAGTCTAATATTATTTATTTTCATTAAAAGATTTTAAATGTTTTATTTTTCTATGATAAATCTATTTATTAAATTTTCGTCGCAAACTATTTGTTTATTTTGCGAAGAATCCCATTTTTGTACGAACTATCATTTTAAGCTTGGATTTGGGTTATTTATTTTTCTAAAAGGGTCCAAACACGTTTATATGATATTTCCAACTAAGAAATATTTTATTTACGAAAAATTTAACCGTTAATGATTTTATTACGAAGTTTCGTAAATAATTATTTTGCAATGCGAGGTTTACTCGAATTGCTTTGAAATACCTTTAACTATTTTACAATCCTTCTTTTTATCAACTTACAAATTATTTGAGACCTTTTCCCCATGATTTGGACCGACCCATCTCTTTGTCACACTCTTGCTACGTTTTTCTTTATATGTTCCATTTTATTATGTTAAAACTTAAATAGATAATTCTTTTTCTTTCCCATTTATTTGATGCTTTATGAACAAACTTTTCATTCTCCCCTCGCTCTCCTTTGGCTGGTTTCATGTAGATGTTGTAGCATTGTTTTCATCAAAAAAAAATCTTAAAATTCATGCATTAGAAAAACCATTCATTTCCTATTCATTCATTTTGCAAAAATAAACAACAAAAATCTCTTCCTTCTTCTTTTTTGACCATGTTTTCCAGCAGCCACCAACCATATTTTATGCTCTAAAATCGAGTCTTGATCGTCTCGTTTTCATCATCTAATTAATCGTTATTCCGATCTCTTCGTTAAGGTAATAATCAATGTTATTTTCGATCGTTATTTACCTTGATTCTTTTAGTTTTTCTTATGGTATTTTTGTACCATAATTTTCGTGTGATGTAGGATTTTTGGTCGATCCCGAAGCCGATGAATTTATTATCGACTCGGATATGGAATAGAGGTAACGTCGATGTTACTCGGTATTGCATGATTTTATTTGTGTAATTGTATGTATATTATTATAATTTCATTTTTGACGATATATGTATGTCAAGTAATCTAGACAATTTTTAAAAGTTGAAAATTTGCATGTTTCGGTATTTTTATCGCTTTTACGAGATTAACGATTAAATCGTCATATTAATTTGTAAAATCCTAATATTCGGCCTAAACATATAATATATGAATATATTCTGTAAAAATGATGTTTTTGATGATTTTTGATAATTTGGTATTTTCTGATATTTTAGATATCGATTTTTGAATTATTACCGTTTACCGACAAAAATGATTAAAAGCCAATTTTTAGTTCTAGTACTTAAATATTTTATTTTAATCTGAAATTTCACGTGGATAAATTTTCTGATGAAAAAACAATTTTATGAGTTTTTTTTATAAGTTTTATTAATTGAATCGTTAATTGTGGAAACGAGTTTTAAAAGACGGTTTTAACGGAATTTGCTAAATCTGGAATTTTGGAAATCTGGAAAAATTAGTAGCTTCAGGAAAATCATGATTTTGAAGTTTAATAATAATTTTTGGATATTAATACTTAAATCGGTTTGTAATTACTATTTTTATTAATCGTTATTGTCGAGATTAAACGATTAACGAGAAAACCCTTTAAAAACCGAGTTTAAGGATTCTGGAAAATTTCCTTTTATGGACAGAATGTCCATAAATGTGTTTTAACTATTTTACGTGATTTTTTACTATTTATCAAAGCCTTTAATTAATAGTAATGATTTTTGGACAAAATTACGATTTATCGTTAAAATGCTCCGTTTCACCTAAATGGATTGTTTTTCCAGCAATTTTGAAAATTTTTTAAATCTGAAACTTTAAGAGTTAAATCACCCCTTATCATATTTTAAATTTTTTTAATGGTTTAATAAATAAAAGACGTTAAATGATTTATTTTGACATTTACCGTAAAATCCTATTTATGTTCGTGTTGTCGAAACTATTAATAATTAGAGAATTTTAATTTTATAAATTTTGAAAACACCCTGATTAGTAGTATTCAAATGTTTAGAACATTTTAATTATTTTATAAACACTCGTATGATATTTCAATAATTTCATAAACCTAAATGTTCTCACTTTATCAATTAATATCGTTAAGGCCGAAATTATTAGTTTTATAAATCTATATCGTTTACTAAAAATGTTGTATTAGTATGAACTAATATTTTCGCTATTTTGATACAATGCCATTTTTAGTAAAGTTTCTAAAAATAGAAGTTTCCTAAAATAGAAAGTTTCCTCTTTTGGAAATGGTTCTTTTTCCTTTTGTTCTCTTATTGTTTATAATGATTATATCTTTTGAATATCGATAATGCTTTGTTTTGGAGTTTGGAATAAGGACAATTGTGAGGTTAGAGTAATATTCTAGGGTCTACGTTTTTGCCATCAACTATAAGGCTAGTTTATCAGGAATCAGTACATTGTTGTTGAACCGGGTGACAGGTATCCCGGGAGCTGTGTACATTTTGACCTTAAACTTAGGCCTCGCAGTAAGTTGCCGTCATAAGTTGAACTGGATGACATGTAATCCCAGGAGGGATGTGCATTATCTTAAACTAGGGTCACGCATTTATAAGTCGCCACCTTATTATGGTTGAGTAGCCTAGTTAGAGACTGAGGTTTGATTTGTTTGAACTAAGTTCTCGAAGCAAGTTTTAGTATTCTCCTAGTGAAAGCCTAGCCGTCTACACTAATCCTATCCATAACGCCATTTTGACTATTTTTATTATTATCGATATAATTTGGTTTGCAGGTTGGCAAATGTTTTATGTTTTCTCCGGAAAACTCATTTTATTTTACGTGAAGTTTTTCGCCGAAAGTTTATTTCTAATATAATGTTTTATTGTTTTTCGTTTTTACTATTTTTTTTAAATAGTAATTACAGTTTAAAAACCCTGTTATACGGCTGGGAGAACGTTGACGTTGCTCCACACTGATTGTGGCTGTTATGATTTTAACATGGCAGATATATGTGTTTCCCTTCGGGTGGGCTAGCGAGCAGTTATGGATCCTCCTTGTTTTAATAAGATCATTGTATTATGGATTGTTAAAACCCTCTTTATGGATTTTATTTTATTTATTTTATTTTGTAGCCATTTTTATTTTATGGCTTATGTATTGACTTACCATTTTTATTTAATCAAGACATAGATACAGTGTGTTATAATCCCACTTCTACAGTGTTTCCGCCGCTGTATTGCATTAGAATTTCTGGGGATTACATAGGCCCCGAGGGAATTTCTGGGGACTTACATAGGCCCCGAGGGAATTTCTGGGGACTTACCAATTTCATTTTCCCCACTATTACGTTCATCCCCTTTTGCATGTTTGTCCACCGCTTCACTTTTCCCCATCAGTCATCCCACTTATTTTATTAATGTTCTTTCCCCTTTGGCTTTCCTTTTTTTTTTTCACCGCTTGAACCTTGCTCCTAATTCAGCGCACCTCTTCCCTCTCCTTTTGCCCTCTTTGTTCCCCGCTCCTCCTTATTTTAATCAGCCATCTTCATCTGCACCTGCTGCTTTTCTTCTTCTTTTTCGAATCTTGTCGGTGCTCCTTTTCCTCTGTTTTCTAGTCGTTATGCGCATGATCAATGCTGATGCTGTACGCCGCTATTGCTGCTGATGCTGGGTTTTGTTGCATTTTCTTCTCCTCGGTTCGCTCTCTGCGTCGCTGCTGTCGTCTTTTTTTCAGGTAATCTCCTCCTTCTCCTCCTTCTTCTTCGCCTGATTTACTTCTGCTGCTGCGTTTTTGTCCTGTTGCAGCGTTTGGTTAATGCTACTGCGTGTATCTCGTCATCTGTTCTTCTTCCTCTTCATTCTCGTTCTTTTCCTCTTCTTCATCTTCTGTTGTGCTTCTTTTTCGTCCTTGTGCATTTGTTGTTCTGCGCTAGTGATGGTGTCGTTTTACGTTGTTGTTTATGCTCACTGTTGTCACGTTTGTTGTGGCTGTTATTGTTCCTGATGATGTTGTTTGTCTTCTTCTTCTTCTTCTTCCTCTTCTTCTTCTTCTACTTCTTCTTCTTCTTCTTCTTCTTCTTCTTTTTTGTTCTCCCTTTCTTCTTCATCTATTTGTGTGCTTGCTGCTGCAAGTTTTACGGTTTGGTGTTGATGCTTCTGGTGTCGTGTTCTTTTGTTTTGCTGATTGTCTTCTTCTTTTCTTCTTTGTTCGGTCTGTTGTTTGTCGTAATGCTATTACTGTCTGTGTGTGTTGTTCCTGCTGCGTTTCGTTGTTCTGTTTTGGTCTTGTGAGCTTCTGTCATCTACGTTGTTTGGCTATTCCTGCTAAGACTATTGTCGATAACCCTGATGTGAATGCCTTGTTCGTAGCCATCACTTTTCGGTTTCATGACTCGGTTCGTTGTTCTTGTCGGCTATAGGATGTACGTTATTACTACTATAGCGTCCTTTATTCGGGACATCTATTTCCGACCGGTTTATGTCAACTCGTTACCATGTTTAGGGGCTTTCGGTCTTCGTGTCTATGTTTGACACATCAATTCCCTTTCCGTCTTGTGTTGAATACCCTTGTCTCATTCTTTTGTTTTGTCTTCTCGATTGTCGTGGTGAATCATGCTACTAAAGACTAGCAGTTCTACAACTTGGAGCTTAAACACGACATTTCTTCTGAAGCCTGGGGCGATCAAGAAGGACGAGTACGAGTTCGTTTCGGATGTCGACTCAAGGTAACTTTAGGACGTTACTCGATTTTATATCGTATGTTTGAATAGTAGTATGTAGTAAATATTTTAACTTCGGTTTCCTAATTTTAGCTATTTTTATTTGCTAATAAAAATATTCTTTTAAATCGTGTGCTTTATAAATATTTTACAAGTATTCGATGTCATTTTATAAATCGTTAGTAATTTTATTATTTATGATTGTTATCATATTTTGTTGGTTATCGTGACACTAGTAGCTAAATAATATCGATTTCATATTTTCTTCATATTTCGTTAAATTATAATTTTAACTCAAAATCTTATTTTTTTTATTATAACCGAGATTTGTATACTTGTTCAATAAATTAATTTCGTTTTACGACTTATACTAATAAATGAGAAAATAGTCGATTTTGTTTTAAATATATTTTTAGTCGAGATTATTTTCCCTAATAGTTTTTCATTTGTCAACTACTGATTATTTTTAGTAAAATCAGTATTATTTATTGATAAAATGTATGTTCTAAAACTAATTTGAAAGCTTTATAAAATCTCGTTTAATTTATAAAATTCGTCGACTCAATTAATTTTGATATCGTTTTTCTTGAGACACCTCTCTTCTAAAATTTATAATTTTAACTCGATTTCCTAATTATTTATTAAATACTATATATTGACTTTTTATATTTTATTTATATTTTGAGTAACGAATTTACAAAAAATATATTAAAGTAACGACGATAATAACAAAATGTTAATTTCGTTAGAAATGCTATTCTATACATTTCACTTTTTTAATAACTTACGTATTTTCTGTAACAAAATTTCTATTTTAAGTAAGTTTCGAAAATTAGTAAGTTTCTATTTATTAGAAAGTTTCCCTTTTGAATATAAAATGTTTATTCCTTTTATCCTCATGATGATTATATCTTTTGAATATTGATAATGGCTTGTTTTTTGGTTATGGAATAAAGACAAGTGCGGGGTTAGAGAAATATAGTCTGGGATGTACGTTCTTGCCATCAACTATAATGCCGATGTGCCTATTTAGGGCACATTTGGTCGTTGAACTGGGCGTAGTTTCGCCCAGGAGAGTGTGCATTGTGCCCTTAAACTAGATATAGCATCGTGTTAGTCGCCGTTAATTGAACTGGATACATTTGGTATCCTGGAGGGGTGTATACTACTTAAACCAGGACCTCGCTGCATGCAGTCCTGTTATAGTTGAGTTGCCTAGTTAGAGACTGGATTATGTTATGAGTTAAGTCTACAGTTCTCGAAGCTAGTTTCCAGTATTATCCTAGTGAAAGTCTAGCTTTGTGCACACTGATTGAATTTCCATAACGCCGTTTTTTAATATTATTATTATTATCGATTGATTTTGACTTGCAGGTTGGCAAGTGTTTTAAGTTTCGCTGAAAACTTATTTTTATTATATCACTTTATTGTTTTCTCTTTTTAAATATTTTGATATAATAATACCATTTTTTTTCCATATGATATAATATGGCTGGGAGAACATCCGAGTTACTCTCCACTGATGTGACTGTCATGTTTATAACATGACATGTATTTGCTGCTGGGTTTTGGGTGTGAGCTAGCGAGTAGCGTGGATCCTACTATTTCGTTATTATTGTAATTTATGGATTTGTATAACCCGTTTCGAGAATTTCCATTTTAGCTCTCTTTTAAAAAGAGGTCTTTGTATTGACTTACCATTTCTTTTAATAAGATATAGTTTGTCAGTGTGTTTAAATCCCAACTCTACAGTATTTCCGCCACTGTAATGAGCTAGCCCGGTTCTATGGTGTACGCCATACTTCAATAACAGAGCATCAAAGCGCTTTTCATGAAAATGCGTCCCTCCATTGCTTATGAAGGCACGGGGGACGCCAAACCGGGGGAATATCACCCGCTTTAGAAGGTTCATCACCACTATAACATCGTTCGTAGGGGAGGAAACGACATCAACCCATTTTGAAACATAGTCCACGACCACTAGAAGGTAGCGATCACTCACCGGATATTTGCTAAGCTGGCCAATAGAAACCCGATTGAAGGATCTTTGCTACGGTTTTTGAACCACTGTGATGTCCCCCATAGGGGGATGAATGACATGCTTGAAGAATAGCTTTTTGTTCCCAATGAGGAACACGTCTTCTATATAACCCATCGGCACACTCCTTGAATAGTAACGGATCATACCAAAAGTACGTACCTCTTGACATCAAATAAGAACCTCGTCTTTTGTTGATGGCTCAAATCCGGAGGAAGAACTCCTCCAACAATATAGTTTGCATAGTCAGCGAACCAAGGAGGTTGGTCCAACGAGGTAGTGCAAACGGCCATGATCATATCATCCGAGAATGAATCATGAATACGAATGTTCTCAAGGTCTTCAACCCGGATACGGGATAGATGATCTGCCACCACATTTTCGGCCCCTTTCTTATCGCGAATCTCACGATCGAACTCTTGTAGAAGAAGAATCTAACGAAGTAGTCGCGACTTTGTCTCCTTTTTGGCCAATAAATACTTCAAGGCTGTAACACTCCCATTTACCCAGGAGCCTTATCAAGACATTCCCGAGTAAATAAAAGTGTTACCATCTTGGTTTCCTGAGGTAGTAGCTCATTACAATACAACATGGAATGCCAAACCGTCCATCTAATTTAAACATTACAACTCATTATCTGTTGCAATTGTGATTATACAGCGGAAGCTATATAATCTATAAAAACGGGAATGCCTATGCATTCAGCCGTGCTACGTTTGGACTCATAAGTTGCGCTCACCCCAATCCCGTACATGTATCCCAGCATCCAAACACATCACGATATATGAAACCTGCATAATGAACTGCTCCCCAATTGATCGGAAATAACAATTGGATCATCACATACACGTCGAACAAACACACCAAATCAGTTTACGATGACATTAAATAACATTTGTATAACCAACATCACAAATATCAGTATCATCATCATCATCATCATTCCTATATCTATCGCGACCGCAGTAACGCCCCGTCAGTCCGAGTGTGCACACCCCTCCTAGGCTCTCCTAAGAGGAAACATCAGGGAAGGCCCCGAGATCAACCGGGCCTAGCTAGTCCTAGCTAGCTTCTCTCAATAGGCACACAACATCAATCTCAATAGACACACAGCCGCAATCTCAATAGGCACACAGCCATTACATATCATACAACATGCATACATACAACGTAAACTGAGTAAGGATAACCTTACCTACTTAGTAGGTCACCACCGCACCAGTAGTACAATTCACCACGGAGATTCTACGATGTCCGGTCCTAATAAAATATTATACTTAAATTAATAACGATCCTAACGTATTTAATTATAAACTAACACCAGACTGCTCTAACTAAATTAGAAAATGGAATCGACACCGACTCATCTAAATTATTTAATGAGAATGACCCCACCTGACTAAATTATTAACTTAGACCGATCTGACCTAATTAGATTATAAACTCAGACCGCCCTGACCTAATAATGACCGTGAGTCGTGGCGGCCCAATGCCAAGGACTAACCGTTCACGTGTCATTCTCGACTTCTTGCTCTCGACCCCTAAACACCACGACAACAACAGTCACTCCATGAGAGTAGCGTAACAACGATGCGACAACAACCGCACCACAATAGCAATAACCCAGACAATAGCAACACAGACGACTACGCCACTAGACCGACAACCCGACACTACACCTCACGATAATGAAACCACACGAGGACAGAACAACACGACACGGTAAGAGTACGATAACGAAAACCATACAACGACGGCAGCAACACCATACCCCGACATACAATTCTCGACCGACATTAATCCGATATTAAAATTCGATAACAACGCTAACATAGAAAAAGGACGATGTAGGAAAACCTAGGGCTGACGTGGCCGGGAGCAGGGGACGCCGGGTATGTCGTAGAAAGCACGACAATGAAATAGGGCAAGGATGACTCCGACAATTGACGACGACAAACACATGCTGGTGGCGGCATACACCAGTGGTAGGAGTGATACAATGGCTCGGTAATATTAATAGTGGGTTTGGGTTACATATGAACCGAATGAAGAGGATGAAGAGGGGTACGGTTGATGGAGGCGACAACCAAAGGATGAAGGTGCAGTTATTATGACGTTAACTTAACCTAATCATGCTCTTTAGTCTTTTTTTTTTATTAATATTATTATTATTATTATTATTATTATTATTATCAAAGAACTACGCCACTTGCATAGTTATTACGACTATTATATTGTTATTATATTGTGGTTCATGATCGAACTCGTAAGAGTTGGGTTCTGGAACGGGTTTGGTTTGACAATTACATTAACAAAACATCGGTTTGAATTGTCTTGACTCGGGTTTGACTTCTATATAAATTACGGGTATTACAATCTATCCTCCTTATAAGGAACTTCGTCCCCGAAGTTCACCTTGTGCTACGAAATGAATAACTATATCAACCTGACCGACCATTTGATCTCTAACTGACCGATCACCCCATTATCAAACTAACATAAGTAATGCAACCTGGATAAGCAGAACGGAGTATTACAAAGGCGGAGTGGTCGGTGAAGACTATCACCGGAGAACCGAGGAGATATGATCAAAACTTGGTGAGTGTATAGACAATAGCAAGGAGTTCTTTCTCGGTTATAGGACACCGAGCTTCGGTGTTATAGAGGATCTTGCTAGCATGGTAAATGGCATGGAGAGCTCTTCCTTCATGTTGACCTAGCACGCCTCCCACTACATAATCAATAGCGTCACACATCACCTCGAATGGTAATGACCAATATGGAGATCGCATGATAGGAGCGGTAACCAAGGCTTCTTTCAAACTAACAAAAGCTTCGTCACACGCATTAGTCCATATAAATGAGGCATTCTTCAAGAGGAGTTGAGTGAGTGGTTTGACCAATTTTAAAAAGTCTTTTATAAACCGGCGGTAAAAATTCGCATGGCCTAAAAAATTCCCTACTCCCTTGATGTTAGTAGGTGGTGGCAATTGTTCAATTACTTGAACCTTTGCCCCATCCACTTGGATACCCCAATCCTTAATCAGATGACCTAGCACGATACCCTCATTCACCATGAAATGACACTTCTCTCAATTCAATACCAAGTTAACCTCTTTACATTTAGCAATGACCTTAGATAAATTTAAAAAGCATGAATCAAAGTCCTTTCCATACACACTAAAATCATCCATGAAGACCTCTACAATAGACTCAATGAAATCGGAAAAAATCCCCATCATTCGCCTTTGAAAGGTTCTTGGGGCATTGCACAAACCTAAGGGCATTCGTCTATAAGCAAAGGTTTCATAAGGGCAAGTAAAGGTAGTCTTGTGTTGGTCTTCTGGGTGTATCTGGATTTGGAAAAATCCCAAAAACCCATCTAGGAAGCAAAAACGAGAATGTGAGGCTAACATCTCTAGCATTTGGTCTATAAAGGGTATGGGGAAGTGGTCTTTCTTGGTGGCATTTTTTAGCTTCCTATAGTCTATACACATCATAAACCCGGTCACACACCTAGTGGGTATTAGCTCATATTTCTCAGTTTTAATGACCGTGATCCCCCCTTTCTTAGGGACCACTTGAATCGAGCTAACCCAATGAGAACTAGAAATGGGATATATGATCCCAACATCAAGTAACTTCATTATTTCTTTTTTTCACAACTTCTTGCATATTACTCCCTCCGCCCGAGTGAATTCTTTACGTTTGCTTTTTGGCACTATTCATGAGGTGGAATGATCTCGAATATAATTTCTAATATATAACTTAAAAAATAGTCATGTGAGATTTTTTTTTCGAATGGTCTTAATAAGTACATTAAGATTATCAAATTTTTAGAATTTTTAATAACACGTAAATAAAGATATGAACGAAATGAAATGTGCCTCGACAAGTGTGAAAAAGCAAACGTAAAGAATTCATTGAGATGGAGGGAGTAGGATTTAAGCTTCTTTGACCTTTGACACTTGGTTTAAAGTCATCCTCTAAGTGTATCCTATGCATGCAAAAATCGAGACTAATCCCTTGTAGATCCTCAAGACTATAATTAATGGCACTCTTGTGTTTCCTCAAAACCTCAAGCAAAGAGTCCAATTGACCACTTTCAAGCTTAGCATTAACAATTACCGGGCAAGACTTAGCATCATCAAGAAAAGCATAAGCTAAATTAGGAGGGAGGGGTTTAAGGTCTAGTTGTTTTACCTCAACCGAGCATGTGTCGATAAGAGTAGCTCGCTCCTTGACCCCTCTCTTAGGAGTGACTTCTTCTCCATCTAAAGCTTCGTTGAGTGCAATTAAATCTTCATCCTACAAGCCTTCTCTAGCTCCATAATCAATAGAGCTTCTAGGGGATCCTTTACAAGCAAGATCTCGGTAGCTTCCTCCACGACTCCATCTAGTATGTCGATGACGCAACATGAGTCGTTCACATTTGGTGTCTTCATTGTGCTATGTAGGTCAAAAGAGACCTTCTCATCCCCGATTTCAAGAGTTAGCTTCTCGTTCTTCACATCAATAAGGGCACCCGCCAAGTGAAGGAACAGTCTTCCTAGAAAGATAGGGATGTTTGCATCTTCGTCCATATCAAGCACAATAGTGTCCACCGGGATGAAGAACTTACCAATCCAGACTAGGACATCTTCAAGTATGCCTAAGGGACGCTTTATGGAGCGATCCGCCATTTGAAGAGTGATGGCGGTGCATTTTAGCTCGTTCACCCCCAACTTTTCACTAATGTAATAAGGGATGACACTCACACTTGCTCCCAAGTCACATAACGCCCTCTCAATATGCACATTCCCGATCTTACACGGTATGGAGAAGCTACCCGGGTCTTTAATTTGAGCTTTGGTGTGGAAAGGCGTAGGAATATTTCACTACACTCTCCCATGAAAGCAATGGTTTCGGGCACCTCCAATGATCTCTTCCTAGACAAGATTTCTTTCATGAACCGAGCATAGGTTAGAACTTGAGTGATCAACTCGGTAAAGGGAATGCTAACTTCCAAGTTCTTCACAAGCTCAAGGAACTTTTCATATTGCTTGTCCGCCTTAGACTTGGATTGCCTAGACGGAAAAGGTAGTTTTACCTTAGTGGATTCTTCAATTTCATTGGACTTCGATTTTTCACCTTGAACTTCTTTATGCTTGGAGAAAGTTCCTTTAGGTTTGGGCTTCTCATATGGGGTGAAAGTGGCTGAAGTCTTTTGCGATGAAAGAACATTGACACGCTCATCCATATCTTCAAGAACTACCTCTTCACCTAAGTCCGGGTTAGGAGGGACTTCTTCATCACAAGAGTCATCAAGAGGTTCCCAACCACTTCAAGTATAGGTTCTTCTCTTGGTTCTCCCACAAATTCAACTTCAATGGGCATCATAGGTCCCTCATTACTAGAACCACTCCTCAAGGTGATGTCATTAGCGGTCGCTTGATTCAGTGTTGTACCTTGAGGAGGCAATTGCCCCTTTTGCCTTAAAGAGCTTCCCGGGGCCACTTGAGACAATTGTGTCTCTAGCATTTTTACATGAGTGTCCCTAGCCTTGTTGTCTTTTTGCACTTGGGCATAGAACTCTTGTTGATTTCTTTGCATTTCAATTTGATTGCGTTGCATTTCTTGGTTAATCCTTTGCATCTCCAACAATGTCTTTTGTATATCAAAGTCCGGAGTTAGAGATTGTTGGGTGTGTGGAGTATTGGTAATGGCTAAAGGGAAGCTATAATCAAAAGTGGTAGACCGACTTCTTAACCTATTGTCTTGTTGATTACCTTGGAACTCTTGTTGATTTTGAAAATTACCTTGACCTTGGAAGTTCCCTTGATTTTGAAAGCCTTGATTTTGGTTTTGGAACCCTTGAGAATATAGGTTACCTTGAAAACCTTGTTGGTTTTGATTGTGGAACCCTTGATTTGGGAAAACTGGATTGTGAAAGGCATTTTGTTGTTGATAATTGTTGAATGGCCTTTGGTTGCCTTGATTCCCTTGGTTTCCCCTAAAGGGTGGGGCAACATAGGGTTTTCGGTTTTGTTGGATTGTGAAGGGTTGGTTTTGTTGTGTGGCTTGGAATACTTGGCGATTTTGGACATTTTGTGTTTTGTAGGAGAGGTATGGATGCTTGTGAGTATTCCCATTATAGTAGTTGGAGAATGTTGTGCCTTGTTTGTATGATTGAAAGGAATTGACTTGCTCCACATTGCTTTGACACTCATAAGCCTCATGACCAAAAATGCCACAATTCTCACACATGCCATGATTTGATGGATGAGATGCCATATCCATGGCATTTACTTGTTGCATTGATTGTTGATGTGAAGAACTTGTGCCTTGGTTTTGGTTCATATGGCTTTGAAGCTTCTTGTCAATTGTTTCCATGTGAGTTTTCAATTGAGCACCAAGATCGGCACTAAGTTGAGTAATGGCATCAATCTCATTCCTTCCTCCTAATGCCTTACGAGGTCGACTATATTGCGAATTATGGATCGCCATATCTTCAATTCTTGCCCATGTCTCATTATCCTCGACTTCGGTAAACCTCCTGTTAGACCCCATATTCAATATAGCTCTTGAGTCTTCATAGAGTCCATTCCAATATTGTTGAACAAGGAACCCCTCGAATAACCCATGATGTGGAAAACAGCGAACTAAGGCCTTAAACCTTTCCCAAGATTCATAGAGACTTTCCTCATCGCGTTGTTGAAAGCCTGTGATGGAAGCTCTCAACATATTCGTCTTCTTGGGGGGGATAGAATTTTTGATAAAAGGCTAAAGCAAGCTTTTTCCAAGTGTCAATACCCAAGGTTGCCTTGTTAAGGCCTTTGAACCATTGTTTCGCTTTACCGATTAGAGAAAAGGGAAAAAGAACCCACCAAATTTGGTCTTGAGTAATTCCCGTTTGCGATATAGCGTCACAATAATCCGAAAAGGTCTCCATGTGTTGGTGCGGATCCTCGGTGGGCAATCCACTAAATTGGTTCCTCTCAACGAGTTGTATGAATTGCATCTTTGCCACAAAATTGTCGCCATAAGCGGCTGGTAGAGTCGTAGGACCGGGCAAAACGTCTTCGGTAAAGGTGGAGTGTGATGAAAACTTAGACATAATTGGATGTATGGGAGATGATGGTGTTGAACTTGTAAGTGATGTGGTTGGAGATTTAGGAGGTGATTAAAGTGGAGAGTAGGAAGGTGATGTAGTATAAGATGTAGTTGATATGGGGGTGCCGAAGGGATTTAGAAAATTCCCTTCGGTGGCTTCTATAGGTGGGGAGTTTAAATCGATCTCCAAGTTTTTCTCGAAATCGTGGCTTGAACCCGGATGGAAACTTCTCAATCAAGCAAACGTCCTTTGACGAAGGTTTCGAAAAAACCTTTCCGGATCTGAGTTGTAAAGAAGAGGATGGTCTCCATCTCTAGGCATAAACTGTGGACTAAGAGCGAGAAGCCTAGTGCTTTTTGGGCACTACACAAGAGGGAAATAAGCTTAACACACACAAGAAACAAAAGCAAACAAAGAAGAACACACGACGCGACGATCGGACTGCAACGCGACGCGAGATTACGATGTTTTAGCTGATTTTTCTATAGAACAGATCAAATAATTACTCCGAAAAATTAATTCAACATCAAAACGGTCTTAGCTAGTCGTGTCATTAAGGCCGCGTTAACACTAATTAGAGTCAATTCTGGCACCGGGTTCCCGAATCGGTCCCGAAATATGCAAAGTCGAACCCGAGTCAATGCATCGGGACGAGCAAACCTCGAGACACGTGTCTGAGGCCCACCCGACGCTCGACGCGCTAGGGTTAACGGGAATTATTAATCTCCAAGATAACCTAATATACGCATCTTCTCCGTTTTAGAAAGTTTCGAAATCGGATCTACGAAATTTCAGGCGCCTCACACCAGGCGTCCCAATATTGATGCGCATGACACCAGGCGATTCAGTTCTGGTGCGCAAGAGGTCAAGCGTCCGAATGGTTGATTTGAACTGCGCGAACAACTATAAATACCCACCCCCCTAATTTCGCTCATTCGACACACCAACACGAATTCGTGAATTCTTTCTCTCACAATTCGCTCTCCCTCTCTTTCTCTTTAACTTAGGTCACACTCCAACACTAAGTACGATCCACTCCATCGTTGTCCCAATACGCAAATCGATGCTACTCCTCGTTGTTCCTCGAGCACCCCACTCGAACAGAACATAGAGGGGCACTGTTCGACTAGCCGTCTGCCAATACAGTAGCGAAGCTCTGCCTGATTGACGGCAGGACAAGCTAGGAGGATCCGCCTTGAAGACGTATCGTCACTAGGTTGTCGTCTAAACAAAACTTTACATTTCTTCCTTTTATTATGCACTTCGATAATGTCAAGTCCGACTAGTAAGGACATTAGGTCCATGGCACGTTATAAACATACGTAACGTCCTCAACTTCAACCATAAGCACTAAATCACCCTAACTAAGCCCGAGTAGTTCCGAGATCCGTTCTCGACCATCTACGAATCGTGTCTCATTTATTGTACACTCCGAGGATGCAACTCCTCACTACGTGATTTACTTACATTTCGCATTTACCGCTTTCGTATGATTTACCGCTTTTATGCCTTATTACAATCACATTCTAAATCACCTAACACGGAATTCAAAACGTAAACAAGCTAAAACAGAACAAAGCGATGGTCGGGTTCCATATTAATCCCAGTGCTCACCATACGTGGTTCTATGCATCTTTATTAATATCGAACCGACGCATCTTAAGCAGAATACCAGGTAAGGTATACCACGAGAATGACTAATATCCGTAGTATCACGTTAAAACTGATTTGCTAATACGTATAATACTTAATACTAATTACTCTCCTACGTGCATCTTTCCGTGGCCTGCTTGTCACGTGAAAGCGCATGCAAATAATGTAAACACAACTGCTTGGACGATAATAAGCATACTTGTCCTCAAACAACCGACGTGGCAAAGGCATAGGGTTAAAACAACGGATGTTATCGCACTTCTGCCACAATTAAGGAACAAAGTTATCAGCCCATCGATTGATTAGTAGAGGCCGCTATGTGCGGGCGGGATTGGGTGTTGATGTCTATCGGACATTGGCTTCCCAATACGTACCCTCACCCCGTACTCAGGATTGACGGTTTACGAATGTCCGAAACCATTTACAATGAGAGTCATTCTAGGTTTTGGCCCTAAAAAGCCCACTCTAACCAATATTAGGACCAATCGACCTCTTCGCGGTAATATCCTTTCGGACACGCGGAGAGACTCTCGATTGACGTTTCGGTCGTCTAAGGTAGCCACGGATTCCGTGGATGTACCAAACGAGTGGTGTTAAGCAAACGACATGACACTCACCTTCCCAGGTGACCTGTCGTCACCTAAGCAAGGACTACTCGTGGACGGTAGCCTACCCTAACCTACCCGTGTCTGCATCCTGCATGAGTGTACGCGTTCCTAGTTATGTGTAGCGTGTTTGACAACCCGAATAAAACATTAAAATCCGGATTCAACCACGACAACATATTCAACCGCACCCAACTCCGTTTTCGAAAAAATACATCTTCTTTTCAAAACCACCTTTTAAGCACCGATGCTCTGGCCAAAATTATTTTCAAAAGCACTTTAGCGCCGTCACCACGGCCAATTTTTCACTCAAAAGACACTTTTAAGCATAGTTTCTTTGGCCAGAATGAAACTCGTCATTTTCAAACAGTAACGACATATCGTTATTATTACCAAAATCCCAAATAATGGGATCGAGTTTCCATATACGGTTATATTTTGCTTTCAAAACATTCAAACACATAAACACACCATTACTACCGCCAAATTCCCGACCAATGGGATCAACACAAATAAAACGGTTACATTTCTCGAAACACTTTTTTGCACATACCGTTAACATACCGAAACTTCAATTAATGAAGTCAAGGAACCCAAACGGTTACAAAGCATCCACGCGTACCGTCACCACCATCGAAAATCCAATCAATGGAGTCAACGAGTGCGGTTACACGTTTTAGTTACTAGGGATTAACTATCTGTGTTAGTTACTAGGGTCACCTCCGCCGGAGGTCTTACATTTTGGGTCGTCTCGTCCTGAGAAGTCCTCTTCTTTAAATCTCACTCTCGAGATTTATGTCAAATCGTCTCGTTCTAGAGATAAGGCGTTTCGCCGAATACACCAAGAATCTAAAGCACCCGAGTCCCAAATTTAATGACAGCAAACACGCGCAAATCAAGGGTCTCGTTTCTGTGTTGCTCGCCTGTAAGCATCCCTCTAGTCTCTTATGTCGTCCAGTGGATCCCTTCTGATCTTTCGATCCTTTCCCACAGAACCACTCCCTAACATGTCCGCAAATTCAAACGCCATCGAAAGCATTCGCAACGATGTCAATATCCTAATCGAATTGGTTCGCAATGTCGATGCTTCGTTAACCCGTTTTACTTCCTCCGTCCGCCACATCGATAGCCGCCTCAATTTCGTTGAGAGTAGGGACAATGAAAGCGAAACAAATGCCAATCCGGGCAATTACCACGCCCAAGAATTTACCCAGGGTAGATCATCCAAATATTCCGCCCAATCGAAACTTCCTAAAGTCGACACGGAAAAAAACCTCAAGACCTTATAAAACCATATCCAAAAAACTTGAGACATCACCATGGGAGTTCACCCCAGTTGACTTACCTTACACCAAGGCTCTCAAATATTTATTCGATTACTCTCACCCATGGGTCCAACTCTGGACCCACCGGTAGACAAACGATCCAAAAAAAGGAGTCCTAATGCCTATTGCCTATATCACCAAGGCAACGGACACGATACTGAAATGTGTCTTACATTGAAACACGCGATCCAAAACATAATCAAGGAAGAACATTCCCTCCCTCAAAACAACAAAAAGCGGATTTCAACTTTAGGAACACCGAGGGAGAGATAGTCACATCCGTGGTTGTCACGATATATTTCAAACCCATCGACAATCCATCAACGAAAATAAGTCCAAAACACCCATCAAGGGTCGCATCCCCAGAAGACTTCATAAGGATCTAAGCCTAAAAAGAAGGCCCCAAGCCTAGGTCAAAGTCATAGTAAAGTCAAGTCATAGTATTGTTATTTCCCTTCTAGAGTCATTTCTATGTCAAGTCTTATGTGCGGGGACATGTCCCGACCTCCCTAGTCCCGTCTAAACATCACTCCTTTCAGAGTCTATCAATAAAAGCAATTCTTTCTTCTCTATTACGAGCCTCGACAATGCTTGATTTAAACAATAATGCAAATACTTTCGCTTGTGACTCTTCACGTTTAAACAGCATGCCATGCAATTATCGACTCCTCAAAACAATAAGGAAATGAAAAAACCGAGATCACGTGTTCTCTTTTACCTATTCCATGTCTGGCATAGAAAGCCACAAACTATCCCTTAGAACGAGCATTCATGAATCTTATGACGAATCTAGATAGTCACGTAGCTTGTGATCGAAGACGGAAGGCAAACCCATTTCCCACAATAAACAACCCTCCAACAATGACCGACCAATCCACCATAGGTGCTAGTTAAACCAAAAGTCTGAAATGGCCAAAAGGGGCCAAAGAAAAAAATGAAACCAAGGCCAAACTAAACCGGCCCATTTCAATGATCAAGACAAAACTCATTGGTCAAAATCAAATCCCGATCATCCAATTCAAATATAAGTCCGAACAAAGATTGAAAATGAACAGGCCGGTCATCTAGCAACAAATATTAGCCTCCCTACATTACAACCCTTAAGACCTTCCGGAGGCACTTGTTAAGGGACAGTTCGGAATTGTGAGGATTCAAGCTCAATAGGATAATCCCAACCATTACGGCCAGACATGGAAATCAGATCCCACGTAATTTATCCCGCCCGATTGAAGTCTGAGTCATTTTTACTCAGCCTCCTCTTTCCTACCACATTACGAAACCGTAACCTCATACCCTTAACTCCACAAAAATCATCTCCAGATTTCGATTCATCAAAACCACTTACTACCTAGCTCCACATTCCAAAACCATCCAAGCTAGTCGCCCCGACCTAAACGCGGTATCTCGTAATTGTCACTTCCAAGGGGTCACATCCAATCACTCCACCTTAGTTCTTTAACTAGGGGAAAACCCATGCAATACACTCTAAACATCTCACATCGATAATTGGCATAACGAGTTTAAAGCAAAATCAATCACGTCTATTATGAACTACGAACATGGTTTAATTCTGTCTAAACACGGATACGTAGGCAACCTTCCCAAGCAAATATAACCAAATCGATTACTCGATTCACATGCAAATCGGAACCACCCCAATGTTTTGATTAACGAGTGATTTCAATGATGAAGCACAAACGACCAGCCGAGGACGGGGTGAAAACCCGAAAGGGCGTCTCTGGTAAAACGAAGAAACGAGTTGCGAGCCGTCATAAAAATTTTAACAAAAAATGACGAGCTGAGGACGGGGTGAAAACCCGAAAGGGCGCCCCGAGCAAAATGAAGAATCGAGTTGCGAGCCGTAAAAAAAAGAGCAAAAAAACGCTAAAAAAAACCAAAAAAAAGAGAGCAAAAGAAAAAGAGCAAAAAAGGTGAGCCGATGACAGAGTGAAAACCCAAAAGGGTGCTCCGAGCAAAATAAAAAATCGAGTTGCAAGCCACCACAAAAAAAATAAAGAAATAAAGAAATAAAAAAATGTGCTTCTCATTAATGCAAAATCAATTAAATCAAGCCTTTGTCGAGACCCTTTACATAGATCAACCGAAAATCCGGCTATTTCGAAAAATGACAACGCATCAAGTAAAACCCTACAAAAAACTAGTACTAATACGCCACATAATCACTACAACAAATTGTCACTTGCGCCACGAATTATGCCACGGTAATTTGTTATTCGTGGCTAATTTTTACCTAGCCACGGGAAAATTTTGATTCACTACCTGAGAAAAAAAATATGCCACGGGATAATTTTTTCCGTGGCTAAAGTTCACTTGCGCCATGAATTTTATTAAAGTCGTGGCCAATAATCACTCTTGCCACGAAAGTTGCCACACCCGTGGCAAAAATTTTTTTAGCCACAAATTTGTTCTGTGGCAAATATTTTTTAGCCACGATGTAATTAATTTCCATGGCGAAATTAATTTTTAGCCACTAATGTAATAAACGCATGTGGCTAATGTGGTTCTTCAAACTTTAATAAATTGCTTTCAAGTTAAGCCAAATGTCAAATTTTGGTCTTACAAAATTTCTTAAAATTTAAAGTTATAGATAATATGAAATTAAATAAAAAATTGAAAATTGAAAATATTTTATTACTAAAAAAAAAAAATTATTCTTGTATTAACTATTAAAAAAAAAATTGTAAAACATACAAGTACAGAAAACTTTGGATGTCTTATTTGTTGATTTTCAACTAATCATAATTTTTGAAGTCATTGATTTCTCTTAATTTGACAATATGTTTAACTAAAATTATATAATATAAAGTATGACTTTTGAAAGACTGGATGACATTTAAATAGTGTAATATATATGCTAGCTAATATGCGGCATACATAGCATATCAAGTAAAAAGAAGTATGTGATTTATCATCCATCGTTGACATGTCTAATATTATTTGAGATCTTTCAGTTTTACCGCTTAATTAATTAATTAATATATTTTTCACATGTATTCAACCTCTTTTGAAAACAAAAAAAAAATTAAAAGAAAGGGACCGAGCATGACTCATAACCGCAACTTTCGAGCGTTGTATAATTTTTTTTTCAAATTATTGATTTCTTTTCTTACAATATTTTCAGTGTGAAAAAAACTATTTTTTAACTCGTATTTAAGAATTCTAATCGATCAATATTTTTTGTAAATCGATTTATTGATTAGTTTTGTAAATTAATTGTTTTCAAGTTATTTGGTTTGGAAGAAAGATTAATGTTTTGAAAAGTCGTACCTAAGTTTAATAATCAATTAAAAAAAATTTCAAAAAAAGAGAGGTATAATTGAGAAAAACATATAACTTACAAATACATGTAAGAAAATTTAATAATTAAAGACCACTGGTGAGAAAATAAAAAATTAATTTATCGTCAACTATCTAAATCAATAATTATTCTATAATATTATTTGGAAGATATTTTAAAAAATTAATATAAAACAAAATTAATTTAATGAAAAATAAACTTCTGATAAAACTTAGAGTAGACAAGAGGAAACTCGATGAGGATAAAAACTAATGAAATAAAATAACGACCGATAGTTCATAACAAATAAAATATCTAATTAAACCAACAACAAAAAGAAAAAACATATCGAAAGAACTAGCAATAAAAGAACGTGAAAAATAGAATTTAAAATACAAATATCGATAAATTAATGAAATCATGAGTCCGAGAGTCAATTTCGAAACTTGATTTTTTTTACGGGAACAATTTTTTTAATCATAAATAGTAAATCATTGGGGGAAAACCAATTAATTACTCAAAAGTAAACGTAGTTTGTGGAAAAAAACATTTTAAAGGAATTCAAACAATGATTATGTCAACAAAGTTCAAATTCATTTCTGGTAGCTAGGTTATAAGAACTCCACAGTTAAGCGTGCTTGAGTGAGAGTAGTGTTAAGATGGGTGACCTCCTGGGAAGGCTCTTTGATGCGTGAGGTAGTAACCGTTTCAGATGTAACTACTCTAGAGGTAGAGAATTTTTACAGTTATTAATTTATTTATTTATTATATATTTTCACCGAAATAAATGTTTTGTCACAAGCGTAATTAGCCACGGGATAACCCGTGGCAAAAAGTTAATTGTAGCCACGGGAGACTCTGTGGCAATAAAATCATTACTTACCACGGGTTTTTTTTTCCGTGGCTATTTGTTTGCCACGGCCACTTGCGCCACGTATGATTTTCCCGTGGCAAAGTACTTTAGCCACGAAAATTTAGCACTTTTGCCACGAATTAAGCCGTGGCCCAAGTGCTCATTTGTAGTAGTGAATATCAATTAATACAACATAGTACTTAACGATTGGGCTCTACCGGTCCAACTTCTTTTCCCCTCGCCATTCGGAAGTGCCTCTCCGGGTCATTCACCATAGACCCTCATATCTTAGCCAAATGCGAGTCCAGCCAATCCTACTTCTCCTTCTCACTCACATTTTTAATATGGGTCTTGTCAATCTTGGCCCGTTTGGAAGAACTGACGGCACTAGGATCGGTAACACTGTCTCTGGTCGAGCGCTTAGTGACGTTAACTCGAGTCGCCTCCTTATCCTTTAGCATCGCGGTCTTCCTAACATTCGACTTGCCTTGCCCTGGCGGATATCCGTAAGCTCCCCGCCAGTAACGAGTAGGGTTTGTCGGTCGAGCACTTTCTATAATAACGGGACGTGAAAACCTATGTCTCCAAGACATCCCAAACTCCCTGAGAGAACTTTCCGTCCACGGATAAGACTTAGGGGCATCAGCAGTAACCTCCAATAAAGCTCGCCTCACACCCATTTGGCACGTTAACTCGCCCGGGTAAATATAAACCTAATCCCTTAAGGACAGTATCTGCATAGTTTGGCCGGTGATGAGAACGGAAACCCAACCTTTCCATTGATATGCCACCACGAGATTATCCACCAAATATCAACCCGCCCATTGGCCTACAAGTAGGCGAAGGAACGCCATCCTTCTTCAGTATAACCGTCGTTCCATGATTGCACCATCTTACGACCCGTGAAACCTTTGTAGCTATAGCCCTTGACGGACCGAGGGGGCTCGATCAAACCAAGCCTCTCTTGTAGCCAAACCTGCGCGAACCACAAAACAACGTCAAACTTTCGAACTAAGGCAATTTTCGAAAAGGAAAGTAGTACCCTGACATACCTGCAAAATGATCCTAGAACCCCGAAAGGGAGCACGATGTATCCGCGCACGAGCGTCGAGACACATGATATGCTCACCTAGAATAAGCAAAGAGGGCGATCGCCCGTGTTCATCCCCATTACAACATCCAAAACCCAAGGACTACCCCAACCTTCATGCAGTGACGCGTCCTCAAAAAGGTAGTAGCATGCCACCGCGATATTAAGAGCCCGTTTACAAGCCAAAGGCAAAATATCACGAGAGTCTTTCTGTGAGAATGTCCTAAAAAGCAACTTTAGGTCAACACCACTTTCCCCAAAGAAAACCATAGCATCCTCCATCAAGCGAATGTCCAAAAAATGACGAAATCGTTCCACAAGAGTATTATCTCCTAGGGGTAACAAGTTCAAACCGAACACCACCCACCTATAGCATCTAACTCCTCGGGAAGGGGACAAACATTACCTCCCAAGAAAGCAAAAACATGGTTCTTATTATCCCAAAAGGTAGGACATGCCAACAAGAAGTCATCTTGCACTTTAACCTGCCTTAGTAAGGTAACCATTGACAAATCATCACCTAGACAAACCTCAGGGTCACATTTCCTGAGACGACCCATCCACTTGGTTAAGAGACTCCCAAAACTCGACATGACTCAAAATAATACAATGAAGATATAAAGACACTATGGGTGATTTAATATGTCTAAAAGAAATACCCATGACCCGCATATATTGCCTTAATCCCACAACAATTAGGAAATTACGGAAAATTTCCGTAACCAAGAATCGGGCCGCCTGAACCCAGGCGCCTCAAGGTCGGGCCGCCCGAACCCAAGCAACCCAGAATTGAGCCGCCCAGGCCCAGGCGTCGAAACCTTGGGTCATCAGCCTCCTGACATCCGAATCCCATACTGTCAGCCAAGCTTTACCCCATCAGTTATCACCTGACAACCCCAGACGTCAGGAACGACCTCCTGAAGTCGCTAAACCCCTTTCCAAAAGCCAAAATGCCCGCACAAGAATGGCAGGTCCACACGGAAGACACATTTTCGTCCATCGGATCCACCAGACTTGGATGTTTTTTATTTTCTTTTTAGGGGGATAAGCTACCCCACCTAGGCGTGTTGTAGCCTCGAGTGGCATAGTCAATTCGGGTCTGAAGCCCAGTACGACATTATCATTAAGGTATAAAAAGTGGTTAACTTTTTTCAAAAGTGGTCGAACCTTTTTTCTTTTTTGGCTCATTTTAAACATGAATGTCGAGACAATTACACTTGCCTCTCGGCACCGAACACGTACCCGGTCAAAATATTTTAACTACGAAACATTTCTTACATTTTTGCACGTCTCGAGTCAAACATTTTAATCGACGTACTACTTGATCCAACTCCCGGCTCAAACTAACACATTTCAAAAATTCCGAAAAACATTTTCGTACTCTCATGCAATCTTAACGCATCTAAGATATCCTAAACTACGACGAAACCGCAAACGAACCAAACTTGAAGTGATTACTTGTCATCTAAGTCAACATTTCAAAAGAAAAACAAAACGCAAGACTAACAAATCTATTGAAATACTAAAAGTCTAAAATATAAAAACTACAAAGAATCGAAACACAAATCGAGTTTACAAACTAGGAAGACCCCTAGAGGCTGCGCCTACGACCAACACATACTCACTGATATCATCATCTAGATCTAGATAATCCAGATCAAGAATAGGGGACTCGGTAACATCCATGCCCGATAGCATATCTAGGGTAGCAGTCTCGGGAATTCTCCAACATCCTCGGTAGCGCCCGTAGCATAACCCTCAACCTCTCTCTCCACCTTAGCCCCGAACCTAGCCTCACCCTGCGCCGAGGTCTCACCCTGAGTCCGAGCCAACTGCTCCATAAGCTTGGCAATCTCATTATCCCTAGAGTGCATGATTTACAGCAGTTTGGCCTATTTTGTCTCGAGTTCGGTCACCAGAGTCGCCGGCTGCCTCACCATATCCAGAACATCCTGCAAATACACCTATACTTTAGGAAAAGACACAACTAGCCTAGAAAACCAATCCTAGGAAACACATACTTACCGATCGAGGTCCCGAAGTATCATGGGAAGAGGCAGCAGCCGCCCTCGACGCATAGGCCTAGAAGCAGTTGGCAGCCTGCCACAACCGCTGATGAGAAGCCGACGAAACCTGAAAGGCAAAACCAAACAAATTAGTCAAGCAAAACCTAACCCTTAAAGTGGAGTTCCAGGCAAATCCCGAAACTTACCCGGTACACCCGGTCACGCCACTCCATCTCCTCAGCGGAACACGAGGGAAGAGGCTTTGTAAAGGCTACCCCAGTCGCATCGACCCAGAGCAGTGTTAAGAGGAAGTCTGGGGGCTGAACAGCATCAGCCGGATCGGACAGCTGAAAGAAAAGCAAACCGTTCAAAGTGCAAGCGAACACTAAACCATAGAACCAAACAAACAATAAAACAAGGAATTAAGTACTCACCACGAGACGGTGGCAAACTAGCCGCTGGCAGACGTGAGACAGATAGGAGGCACCAGGCACCAGTAATGCATCGCCTCCCTCTCCCTCCCAACCCTCACGGACCTCTGCGGTGGTCAGTGGTATAAACGTAGTCCGGGGAGAATAAACCGGCACCCTGAACTCGTTATATAAGCACTGACGCACCAACCTCTCTCCCAGATACCACACCGGGCGAAACAACGCAGGAAGGAGCATCCTCCTGTAGCTCCTAGGCCTCAACTCTGCCCCCACATACCCGGGCTGACCCTCATAGTCGGTCCAAGGACGTGCCACGAACTGCATAAACAAACCGACATTTCAATAATCCTAATCTTGGGGGCTACTAAGTAAAACAAACCGTAAGAAGGAAATTTACATCCTCAAGGCGCAGCTGGTTCACAAGCACATTCTCTGACGAGTAATGACTTGTCGTGCTCTTAGCCAGAGCCAACCTCCACTCAATTCCTGCCGGAAAGCTAACTAGACGAGCAGACACCGTCTTGGGTGCCAATCGAGAGAAATAGTAATATATCCAAGCCGGGAAAACCCAAAAACATCGTCAGCAAAACCTAACCGAACTAAGTAAAACTCGAAAACCAAGGACAAGAAACAATAACTGACCTCCAGTACGACACCTGGACCCACGATGGGTAAAGCCGAGCCAGACTCTACCCTCTACGGCCTAACTATGACCTGTAGGCAATGGGTCATCTCCGCGAAAACTGTGGTCACCTAATTGAAACGTCCCTAATCTAAATCAACCAGGAAAGGCAAAATCCTAGTACTAAACCTCTCGCCCTTATCCGAGAAGTGGGTCGACCCTAAGAAGTACCACAACCACAGACGCGCATCCTGCTCCGGCATGTTGGCTACTCGACCCTCTAGCACCGCTACCCTCTCAAAGTGGTCGTGTAACACCCCCGTTTATCCAAGAGTCTTATCTAGACCTTCCGGATAAATGAGAGTGTTACCATCTTGGGTTAACCGAGGCAGTAATCTCATCACAACACAATACTGGAACAAAACCGAGTTTAATAGATTATTCAAAAGATGCAAACCCAGTTCGAGAATAAGTATGGTCCCAAAACCCAACAATTACATAAATAAAGTCTATTAAGTTCTAACGACGGAACATGCTAAAAGTGTAATAACGATGGCCACACACTCCCTCCCCGAACAGCAATTCCCTTCAGTTAAGCACACATCAATGGTCCGTATCTGCATCAATACTCTGCTCCCCAAAAGACCGTAATGTCAATTGGATCGTCGCAGGCCCCCAATAAAATAGGGTGACAATTTAGACAATGAAAACACGATTAGAACATGCTAACAATAATATACAAGTACGGAATATGAAACAACAGTTCTCAACCATCTTAGTACCGATATCTGTGTCAATTAACAATAACATCTCCACATCCTCAGTACCATCACGGTACCAATCAATATTCTCATCTCAATATTCTCATCTCAACTCTTCTGGCAGGCCCTTTCATACCGAGTGTGCACACCCCCCGCAGGTTCAACAACCCACGAGGAGAAATCAGCGAGGGGACCGTGATCAAAGGTCCCGGCTAGGTCTAAAGCTAGCCTCACCAACTCCAATATATCAATATTCAACATTCATTCTTTCATCATTATTCAACATTAATCTCATTATCACAATATCACATCGTACTCATAATTCATACATGCATAATAATATTAACATATTTTAAGTAAGGAGAACCTTACCTAATTAGCAGATCACCACAGTGTCGGCAGTATATATCACCACGGAAATTCTACGAAGTCCGACCCTAGTAAAATATTATATACGTAAATTAATATCGGTCCTAACGTATTCGGTATATAAAACGTAAGCGACATTGTCCTAATGAAATACCACTATAACAACCTATCATTCTATGTACTATGCTACAGACACGCTTAACCCAACGTAGCAGCTAGGACTAATACACTATGCACAATATATTAATATTATTATTATTATTATTATTATATCAAACATGCTACAGAAACATAAGAACACCATCTATATAATAATATTAAAAGTCAAGATGAGCATCTTTTGAATGCCACATGGCACAATGAAACAATTCCACAATCACTATTTTCTTCTCTTATAAGCTAGGAAATGAATTCATGCATTTTTAATGTTACTCCAATCAATGCACTTCTATATATCTATATAATCTATCTATCTATCTATATAATAATATTAAAAGTCAAGATGAGCATCTTTTGAGCGCCACATGACACAAGCTTCCCATAATTTACCCTGTTAAAATTTAGTCACAATTATTTTTCATCTTCCCCTCATAAATTCGTGTGGGTATGAGCTTTATAGGACTCACAACAACTCGGATATTTATATGTCTCTATTTTTTCTATTTTAATTTCTTTGGTGGCTGCTTTATTCAAGACAAATTTGACGGTTACAAAAAATAATTCATGTTAGCCGACCACAAATCATTTTGTGACTACATTTGGATTGAGTATTAAAAAAAATTCATTTTGTTTTGTGTTGGAAGATGATTTGCTATTGATCTGTAATGAAAATGATAAGTACTAAGCAAGTCAAGTTTTATAAGGTAGGAATAATAATATGTATAATCATTAATCTTCGTATGCTTTGAACTTTAAGGTGATTTATTATTAAAAAAAAAATTAAAAAAAACTTCGTATGGATTGAGTATTAAAAAAAATTCATTTTGTTTTGTGTTGGAAGATGATTTGCTATTGATCTGTAATGAAAATGATAAGTACTAAGCAAGTCAAGTTTTATAAGGTAGGAATAATAATATGTATAATCATTAATCTTCGTATGCTTTGAACTTTAAGGTGATTTATTTGAAAATACGTAATTTATGTAAATTACACTTCCAAAATAGAAGTACACTTCCAAAATAGAAGTAAACAACTATATTTATACAATTTGTGAGTATTAGACAGCTCACATAGTAATAACTATGATGATCAATATTCATTTGCATGAAGGTGTACCGTGTACACAACTTTTAAAAGACTAAATAAAATGTTGGCTTCGATGTCTTTTTTAGACAATTTCTTTTAGGTTGCGTTTGGATACTCGGAATTGATTTGAATATCAAGAATTCAATTCATGTATTTGAATTTCTAGAATTCAAATTCAAATCCAAATCCAAAATGGTGTTTGGGTATCCTTGGATTTGGATTTGGATTTCGGGCGGGTAAAGTCGGGCCAAGGTTACCAATTATTTTTTTTAAAAAAAATTCATTAGAAAAATATAAATGTTCAAATACGAGAAAAAAATAAAGAAAAACAAATACTACGACAAGATTATGCGAAAAAACAAGCAAATGAAAAGTGACGGATTTGAAATGACTACCATATACTAGGTATTTGAGAAAACCAAATTTGAACTAAATTGGATTTGATCAAATTTCAAATCCAAATCCCAAGGTTTCCAAACGAACGAAATATTTCATATCCGGAATTCAAATCCAAATCCAAGTTCCCAAACATGCCATATGAAATTTGTGTTTTTTTATCATGGTCTTTATTTATTTTTGCCAAAAAAAAAATTAAATGTTCTTTCTATTAGTTATCTCTAACGAGCTACTCTAGATGATCACCTCAGTAATTTCATATTATATTAAAAAAAACTCTCGATAACCGTACCAATACTCCATGTACAAGTCATCCACCCTACACAAGTCATATTCGACTATTATTATTATTATTATTATTATTATTATTATATACCTTAATTAATTACTGCGTTTAATTTATTTATTTAACTTTTATGTTTGATTATAGTTTTAATGAGTGATAATGAAATGACTTTTTTGTTATAGAGAAAAAAACAACATAATATTTAAACAATTTCGCGAATATCGCGGGCAACAAAACTAGTTAGTATTGTACAAAAGCAAGCTACAACACTTCCATGAACCAAAATTATTACGAAGTATTAGATTACCACAATTACTATACATCACATAAATCATTAGCAACCACAACAATGCCCTCCGCAATTACGACCTTACACCGCAACCCGAACCCGTATAACTACTGCGACCACCGCGCTTGATCATCAACAACCAAGCTACATCGAAAACAACTATCTCACGCATGACATGGTATACATCCACCAAAATTATAACGTGGATAACATTAAGACCACCCTATGCAACAACTCCCAATCCCACGAGAACAGTAACGACATCCGGTCCGAGCAACACCCCGACGACCCACAACCGCAATAACAGTACGACGATAGAAACCGACAACGACAACAAGACCAACATACAGCAACAGGTACCCTCGTTTAACATAACTAAAAAGACACGAGAAAAGTAGAACAACCCGACACATCAACCACCACGACCACAACCCTCTTCAAAACAATACTCAACCGCTACTACTTTGACGTTAACATAGAACTAACAATTGTTAGAACGGAGAGGACTATATACACATACCTATCGATGGAGCGACTCAACTTATCTTTCCTTCCTCTTGCTCGGATTAACGAATATGGGGATGCTAGCTAATGTGCGCGGCGATTATTGTATTGGTAGTATACGTGAGTAGGTTTAGGTTAATATAAATTTTATATATATATATATATATATATATATATATATATATATATAAAAGGTGTGTAAGGTTAGTTTAATAAGGAATATAAAATTGTTAGTGGGTATTAAAGGTGTTTAAGGTGTGCGAGGCCCACTCCGCGACCAGGTTGGTTTAATAGCTCGAGACTGAACGGGTTAAGGCTGCTTATTTGTTCGGTTTGACTCCTGTTTGACCTCTATAAAATACGGGTATTACAATCTACCCCCCTTATAAGGAACTTCGTCCCCGAAGTTCGCTCCCCGACACAAAATTTACAAAACTTCAAAAGAACTCTAAGGGACTACCTTCCTTACGACGCAAATAAAACGAGGAAAATAAAACGAGGACGATAACGACAGCTTAAGTATATACCATGAGTCGGGCTGTTACAGGTCGGTAATGTACGATCTCACCAGAGCATGAGGCACACCGTAAGCCTCAAGTTCTAAACAATCCTCGATCCAACCCCTGACCTCATCACTATCTAACCTAGGGCCCTCAGGAGCCCACCTAATCATCTCAGGACCCCAGGGCAAACCCGTAATAACCCCAAAGTCCTCCAAAGTCATCCCGACCTCCCCGAAGGATATATGGAATGTCGAGGTCGTATAAAAGCGATCTACCATCGCTCTAATTACCATAAGGTTGCACTTAGCCTTGCAACCTACTAATCAGACCCAATGCCCGACCACAGAACCTAAGGTCGTCCCCGCGATAATATCCTTTGCCGCGGGGATGAGATTCTGAGAATGAATCTCCAAACACGTGGTGAAACCCGAGAAGGTCCTCATCGGGCCGGGCGACTGCAAACCGAGATAATATAAGCATAAACAAACTAAACCAATTCAAACCAAAGTTAAAGCCTAGACCAATAAGCACGAGTCGAGGTACTCACCAGGCCGTTCACAACACGGCTAGAGACGTGCAAATCGGGACGAAATAATAACTGGTGACCGTCCCAATCCCGAGCCCAAGGGGGATCATCGTAAACAATCTCCTCACCCTCGTTGAAAGGACCCGGGACATGGGTCTTCCTGTCAACCGTCACAGGATGTCTGTGCCTCGTGACCCTATCAAAATCAGCCTCATTCACAGCTCCCGGTTCACGACACTACGAAGGAACGCTTCGTCGCCGGTTACGAACCCCTCGGGGAGTCAGCAAGCTCGACCCGACGACCTCTCCACTAGTACCAACCGGAGGAACTCCCACTTGACACTTGATGTCATCTCTAGCTGCAAAACCAAAAAAAAAAAAAAAAAAAGAAAAAAAAAGAAAAAAACAACAAAAACGCCTCAGGTCAGGTCAAAGCAGCCCAAATAGGTCAAAATAAGCTCAAAATTTCGGACAAATATATCAAAATTCCGAAAGACCCATTAGCACCCATTTTCGACCCCTGTCATAGTAAAAGTGGTTTCGGAAAAATCTGGCATCGTTACGGTATCATTTGGTCCATCGTAAGCCACAGAAACCCTCAAGGAATGACCTAGAGTACATTCTGACTCACAAAAGTCAACGTGGAGGTCACCCATAACGTCATAAACGCTAGTCGAACAAAATTACGAAGGTCAAGGGAATAACCGGGAAATCGATCCCTAAACCCTAGCATTTCGAGTTCCACCCATAGGAAGCCATTGAAGCACCTTAAAGCTTCTTCATATCAAGCTAATAAATACCCTATCAAGCTCCATTCTACCCTAAGTTAACAATGGGACAAGAGCAAACATTCAAACATAGCAAAAACGAAATGTCCAAATCGATTTTACTACCCCCAACCGATAAAACAAGGCCCAAAATCTCCTCTAATCGAAATCAACCCCCAGCAAAAAAAATGAACATGAAAATCTCTAGCTAACGAGACCACTCAGACCAAAGCACATGACAATCCAAGCATGATATCTGAACAAAACAAACTCGATTGAATCCTGAAGCATTCGAAAAAAATAACAAATTTTAAACCCGTGAGCCTAAGGAATCCCAAAGCATGCTGAAGGTAAATTTTAAACCCGTGAGCCTAACGAATCCCGAAGCATTCTGAAGGTAAATTTTAAACCCGTGAGTCTAACGAATCCCAAAGCATTCTGATGGCAATTCAATTCAAGTTCAACTTGATTCAATTCAATTCAATTCAACTCAATGCAATTCATGTCAATTCAATTCGATTTGATTCAATTCAACTCAATTCAATTCAATTCAACTTGATTCAAGTCAATTCGATTCAATTCAATTCAAGTCAATTCAATTCAATTCAACTTAATTCAATTCAAGTCAATTCAAGTCAATTTCAAGTCAATTCAATTCAAGTTCAATTCAATTCAACTCAATCACAATTCAATTAAATTCAATTCGACAAAATTTCAATTCAATTCAACTAAACTCAATTCAATTCAATTTTAAATAAGTCCTAAAACACTCAGAGCAATCAAATCAACCCGAAATGAGTCCCTAAGCACTTAATTCACGCCCCCCCAAAAGAATACCTAAAGTGAAAAGCAAAACCGAAATCAACACAACCATCCGCCAAGGATATTAAAACCTGAACTAAGACACCAATAAAAGACTTAAGCAAAAGGCCCGCGTCAAAAACTGAAGCTACTAAAACAACAAACCCAAGACAAGATAGCAAACCCGGACCCGAGCTCCGACAAGCAACCGTAGGCGAGGATATCAGGTATGATTTCTAAGCCTTGGCTAACGAGCCTCAAATACATAGTCTAACGGACTTAAAATGACCCGAACGGAAAGACACCACGTCGTAATCCTTGATTGACCTGGGCGGCTATACTTTGCATTTCACCTTGTCCAAGCCTCAGTCAAAGTGGGGGCTTCTGTAGACACCCAGATTTTGACCTGGTGGCTGCAGGGGTACCCGAAAAACACCCAATGACGATTGGACTACAACGCGACGCGAGATTACGATGTCTTAGGTGGTTTTTCTATAGAACGGATCAAATAATTACTCGGAAAAATTAATTGAACATCAAAATGGTCTTAGTCGTGTAATTACGTTCGCGTTGACACTAATTAGAGTCAATTCCGACCCCAGGGCCCCGAATCGGTCTCGAAATATGCAATGTCGAACCCGAGTCAACGCTTCAGGCCAAGCAAACCTCGAGACACGCGCTCGAGGCTCACCCGGCGCTCGACGCGCTAGGATTAACAGGAATTTTTAATCCCCAAGATAACCTAATATACGCATCTTCTCCGTTTTAGAAAGTTTCGAAATCGGATCTTCGAAATTCCAGGCGGCTCACACCATGCATTCCAATATTGATGTGCATGACACCAGGCGACTCACTTCTGGTGCGCAAGAGGTCAAGCGTTCGAATGGTCGATTTGAACTGTGCGAACAACTATAATACCCTCCTCGTTTCGCTCATTCGACACACAAACTCGAATTCGTGAACTCTTTCTCTCACAATTCGCTCTCCCTCTCTTTCTCTTTAACTTAGGTCGCACTCCAACACTAAGTACGATCCACTCGATCGTTGTCCCGATATACGAATCGACGCTACTTCTCGTCGTTCCTCGAGCACCCCACTCGATCAGAACATAGAGGGGCACATGTGTTCGACTAGCCGCCTCCCAATACAGTAGCAAAGCTCTGCCGGATTCACCGCATGACAAGCTAGGAGGATCCGCCTTGAAGACGTACAGTCACTATGTTGTCGTCTAATCAAAACTTTACATTTCGTCCTTCTATTATGCACTTCGATAATGTCAAGTCTGACTAGTATGGACACTAGGTCCATGGCACGTTATAAACATACATAACGTCCTCAACATCAACCATAAGCACTAAAACACCCTAACTAAACCCGAGTAGTTCCGAGATCCGTTTTCGACCATCTACGCATCGTGTCTCGTTTAGTGTACACTCCGAGGGTGCAACTCCTCACTACGTGATTTACTTGCATTTCGCATTTACCACTTTCGTATGATTTACCGCTTTTATGACCTTATAATCACATGCTAAATCACCTAACACGGAATTGAGAATGTAAACAAGCTGAAACTGAACAAAGCGATGGTCGGGTTCCATATTAATCCTGGTGCTCACCATACATGGTTCGATGCATCTCTATTAATATCGAACCGACGCATCTTAAGCAGAATACCAGGTAAGGTATACCACGAGAATGACTAATATCCATACTATCGCGTAAAACTGATTTGCTAATACGTATAATACTTAGTACTCTCTACTCTCCTACGTGTATCTTTTCATGGCCTGCTTGTCACGTAAAATCGCATGCAAAGAATGTAAACACAACTAATTCGACGACAATAAGCTTACTTGTCCTTAAAGAACCGACGTAGCAAAGGCATAGGGTTAAAACAACGGATGTTATCGCACTTCCGCCACAATTAAGGAACAAAGTTATCAGCCCGCCGATTGATTAGTAGAGGCCGCTATATATGTGCGGGCGGGATTGGGTGTCGATGTCTATCGGACATTGGCTTCCGAATACGTACCCTCGCCCCTTACTCAGAATCGACGGTTTCCGGATGTCCGTAACCATTGGCAATGAGAGTCATTCCAGCCATGGAGTGCTTAAGGGTACAAGTCTTTATCTTTAGGTCTCGTGCCACTCAACTTTGAGTCGGCTAAGGATGAAAGTTTACTTGAACGGTTTCCGAGTCCCCATAATTGACTCGGTGGCGACTCCACAAATTGGCAACGAATTCGGTTCACTAAAAAGGTCGTCTTACCAAACATATCGGCCTTTCAACATTTACAACCACGTCTTGATCGATTCTAACGGAAACACGGGTGCCCGCATCCGTCTAGTACTATCCGAATCGTCAACCAAATCGAGGTCCGACACATTGGCCCGTAAGCGAGATCGAACCGGCCCCCGACGGGAGGGGGCTGCGTTGGTGGCCGCCGCGACAAAAAAAAGGTCCCGCGCGGGCGTCGGGCGGTGTGGACGGGCGTCCACACAAAGTCTAGTATAAGCAAACAATGTCTAAAACACATCGTTCCCGGCAACGGCGCCAAATTGATGGGCGGAATTGTCGCTAGTCCTACCACCAAGTATAACCAACAAACCTAAACACGTAGCCTAGGGTAAGTTGGGTCGATCCATGGGGACGATAATATAGACTAGATAATGCTAACGGAAGACTAAGTTCAAGCAACAACAAGTAATGATTGGTTTAGAATGGATGAAAGCTAATGACTAGGATTAAACTAAGACAATTCAAATATGATTAAACTAAGACCACAAAGAAGAAAAACAACGGCAAAAACGACGGATAATCAATAAGGAAAGAACTAGGATTAGGTCGGGTTCAAGGGTGCCTAGACGATCAAGGGGAAGCAAAAATGATGGTGTAGTCAAGTTATCTAGGCTAAGTCTGAGCTCTCGCTACGTAACCGGCCTAGAGGTCTCGCGAAAGGACCCAACCTAGCAATATGTAAACCACACAAAGGAAGGCAAGAGGACATCATTTGCAACTAAAAGTCTAACAAGCACTTCATCAAACATGGCACATGCACAAAACCAAGAAGCCACATAGACAACCACCAACACCCTCTACAAACCCCTAATCATCTATGATGACACCCAATTCACCTAATAATCCTAGCAAGGAAACAACTCACACATGGCTAATGAATAACAAACAATAATCAAAAGAAACCTCAACATGATAGAAGCATTCATGATGAAATCTAAACAAAGATTAACAACAAGCATAAACAAAGTGTGGACATGACGTAGGTCCACCCCGACGCGAATGAATCTCGTGGTAAAATTGTTCTCGGGTTCGAAATTTAAGTCAAAGATGGAGTCGCCACTGAATTTTGTGGTTATTCGGAACCATTCGAGCCCACTCTATGTCGTCATGGATCGTACGCAAAGTACGGCCCATTCTGATTTCAGAGTTTATGGGGCTCGTCCCTTTGCATTGCAATACCGATACCATCTGCACCGGTAATCGTGTATAGAATGACTCTCGTGCGCCAACGGTTTCGGGCATCCGGAAACCGAGGTTCTGAGTAAGGGGTGAGGGTACGTGTTGGGAAGCCCACTAAGGACACCCAACCCCGCCCGCACATGGCGGCCTCTACTAAGGCATCGTTCGTGTTCGTGTACGCGCGCTAATAAAACGACTAAATGATATGCAAACAGCGTTTTCGGGCTAAGCATGTGAATTATATGTGAACTACGTCATTTAATGCATCTAACTATGGTCGAAGTTGTTTAGCATGCGAGGTTCATTTATAAAGCGATAAACATCCAAAATAAACAAAACTCGAAAATAAATTTGTACAAAATACACGGGCGGAAATACAACCCGGGATTCACAATACAACAAACAATAAAAAAAAGAATAAATAGAATAAGAAGAGCGATAAATAAAATAAATGACTCGAAACGGACCCGTATATAATAAATACAAACTAGACCGTAAGTTGTGCGATTGGACTAACTTCGACGAGATATACATTATATTGTGTACTAATCAAAGGACGGAGATTTGGGACCTAGGCGTGATGCTAGCCCGATCCCGAATCTCGATGCCTTGTCCCGGCTTATCACCTCGAGAAATGGAGTCTAAATTAATCATGTGTCGGATACGACTAAAGAGTCGTCGACACAAGATTAATAGTGCGAGACCGTCGATCAAAATCGTTTTAGTGTAGTGACATGCATGAGTTTTAAAAATGGAATCACGTGATTGACTTTAGACGCGACGACTAAGTCGTTTTAAAAAAGACGAGGCTCGATCGAGTCGTGGTCTGACTCGGTTTTCTGGGTTAAAGGACTCACTCGATCGAGTCGTGGTCTGACTCGGTCGAGTGTGTCCTCGAGGAGGCTACTGCCCAGGATTTGGGGTGCTACTCGATCGAGTAGCCTATGGTACTCGGTCGAGTGGCACCTGTACGAGGCCTAACTCGTATTGTTTTTATGTTTGAAAATCGATGGTTGGCCGAGTTAAATAAAAATATCGCACGATTTAAATTTAACTCGGCTTCCGGTACCATAATCGTGTATGTATACGATTATAATACCGTTATCGGAATTTTATGAAAATGTTATCATTAGATTCAAAATTTTGACTAGTGACAAAATTGGGTCCCTCTACGTCACGACATCGATACTAATCCTTTCGGATTATGTGATGTCGGTTTTCGTGTCAACGGGTTCCGTGCTAGTCTTAGAAATGAATCCATACGCGTTCAACTACGAATGACCATGATCGCGTTACGCCCTTGAGTACATTGGGGCGACGCTCCTCGAAAGGGTGCCACATCCGTTGTTGCTCGTAAAGGGATTAAACGGACCTTAAAATGGTTATCGTAGTCAAACGAGTTTAGATCCGAGTTTTAATACTATTATACATATGCACGGTATACAATGTTAGTAGTAAAAAGAAATTGAAAACGCAAAAAGAACAAAACGTTAGTGTTAGTATACTAATGCGATTACAATATAAAAAGCGAAGATGTAAATAAAATGAGACGAGATAGTAAAGATTGAGACGGGGTCTACGACACCCTCAACCTCAACATACATGCTTAGTAAAGGCCTCGGAAATGGACTCGTAATAGCGGCACGGACGCGGGAGTATCGAGGATGTACGTGAGTTATGGTGTATGTGTGTGTGGATGACTCGTCGGTTTTTCGAGGGATGAATGGCTCGGTTTTTTATTGGTATTGCTTAGGGTTGTAGTTTAAGTGTAGGTGTAGTGTAGGTAGAAATGTAGGGTTTTTGCAAAAGCTTCAAAACTGAAAAATGAGAAGGGTTTGAGGGGTATTTATAGAGTTTACCCCTCGACCTAGGGTCACTCGATCGAGTGGCCGTAGTGCACTCGATCGAGTGCCTTTGAAAACGGGTCTGGTCCGGTTTTTGAGGCTCCACTCGACCGAGTGGGTCAACCCACTCGATCGAGTGGATAAGGTTGACGAGCCTAAATAGGGAAGGAGTTGACTTTTGAATTATTTAGAATTTTGTATTGGGCGCCAGTTTCTTGAAGCTCCTCTAGGCTGATTTATGTGACGGATTCGTCTTTGACCGGGTTTTGACCCGGTCGCCAAAAGACGGTTTATATTTCCGATGTCGGTTTTGGCCCAAATTAGTCTTATTTTACTCGGAACGACCCAGTAGGCCTGAATTTGAGGTTGGTTTTGAGAGATTTGTACTCCGCTAAATGTCCATGTCGGATATTATTGATTCCGAGCCCATATTCGAGTATACTAAGTCACGTTTGCGTCCGATCATCATCGGTTGTTTTTTTGGGAACTGCTATAGACACTAGCAGGCAAAATGCGGGTGTCTACAGAGCCCCCACTCTGACTGAGGCTTGGACATGGCGAAAGTCAGAGTAGCTACCAGGCCAATCGCAGATTACGACCTAGCAGCCTTCCGGTCGGGTCGTTTATAGTCCAGTAGACTTGCGTGAAGGGCTCGCCAGCCATAAGTAGAGGGTCATACCTGTCCTGATGATGGTAGCTCCGTGGGGAGTCAAACTTGCCTTTGGGGGTGTAGGTGTACCCGTATGCCGACACATCACATCTTGGATGTAGCATTCCGGGGGAAACATTGACTTATGCTGGGGAATGAAATAGCTGCGCGGAGACTTGCTTCTGAAGTCTGGGGGTGTACCTGTATGCTGACACATAACAAATTGCATGTAACACATAGGCAAAACACCGACTCATGCTGGGGAAAAAAATGATTTTTGAAAGTAGAAAAAATTTGAAAGATTTTTTTTTCACAATTTTTTTAGAAATTTTTAGGAAAGCTCAGGACGACTTGATTCCTGTTCTAGGTTCTGAACTGCAATCAGGCCTGTGCGCGCGTAGGGCCTAAGTTTGCTGAGGAGGCATGGTAGTTAGGGTTACAGTTAGGGTTTCCTATTATAAATATAGGTCTCCCTACTTCAACCTTTGCATCCCAAATCAAATTCTCCTTCTCCTCCTCAAAAATCTCTCAGACTTTCAAGAAAATTCGAAATTTATGTCATGGGAATCGATCATTTGAAAGCAATGTTTTTTGCCTGGTCCCAATACTTTCGGGACGAGGAAAAGGTACAGTTGACTCAGATGGGAATTGTCAGTCTGTTCCCATTTCAACGTCTGATAATCGACTCACACTTTTTGGACGTCTGCTTGACGTTTTGGGATACTACCCATCACGTCTTCGCGTTCCCGCGAGGAGAAATATGTCCCCTCCCTAAGGAGATCGCGGCTATAGGTAGTTGGAGCCCTATTGCTCGTCCTGCTATCCCTCCGTTCTACCCGGATCCAAGAAGGAGGTTGAGGGATTTCTTGGGTCTGTCTCATGCCGAGACAGATCGAATGGTGCGGGGAAATACTGTTTCCCTTTTCGACCTGGCTGACAAGTTTATGAACCTCCAAGACGTGAGGATCACTGCTGCTCATAGGCGTAGGGCCTTCGCCTTTTGCATGCTGCACCGCTATGTCTTCGAGGGGATGATGGATGTTGACTCGTGCTTAGGTCAAATCAGGTTGATTGGTGTGGTTGACCAGATGGAGACTGGTCATAACCCTGCTTGGCTAGCCACCGGGGAGATCATCATGGGTCTGGATGCTAGGCGTCTTGACCCGGACCGACAGCTGACGGGGAGTACCCGTATTCTGCAGGTATACATTCCACGATTTTTTTTTTCGCGATTTTCCTGATGTACGTAGGACACTCGATCGAGTGGACCTGTCACTCGATCGAGTAACACTCTTAGCGAGCTACTGCATGTTTTTGGAGGGCTTACTCGATCGAGTCAGCTGTTGTGCTCGATCGAGTGGGCTTTAGCGGACCACTTACTTACGGATTTCGTGCATATTTTCAGATTTGGTTGTCGGAACGTCTCTCGATCATAGAGTCCCCTCCAAGTATTCCCAATTACCGTAGCAGCCAAATCAGCTCGAGGAGGCGACGTATAAGCTCGAGTCATCATATAAACCGAGCTTATTGGGATGAGGAGCTGGTGTTCCATGGTGGTCCTTTGATTAGATGGACCGTCGCTTGGTGGTTCCTTTCGAAGTTGACTGGATTGCCCAAGAGAGACCAAGCCCGCTACCTGGTGATTCTGTCTCTCGACTGAACAGTTCACATTTAACCCGGACCGCCTTCTGAGGCAGTTCGGTTCGTCTCAGCGCATTCCTAAGACTGAAGCCATCATTAGCGTCTCGCTCCAATTGACGGACGCTATGTGCGACACATGGTTGCAGAGGTGGTTTACCCGTCCCACGTGGACCATACCCAGCCCTTGCCAATCCGCTTGGGTTTCACGAGCTTACCAGAAGTGGACTTCCGAGGAGTTCGAGGAGGCTCGCAAAGCTTTGAAGGTTGATGAGGCCTTCGAATTGGTTCGCCGGGAGACGGCGAAGGACAACAGGGGTTTCTTCGACGAGGGAGACACTCCTGCTACTTTAGTCCGATTAGAATCGAGTCTTAAGTCACAAACTAAGACTCGATCTAAGGAGGTTGGTGCTAGCAGCACGCGGGGGCAGCCAAGCCCCCAGACTGATTTGGAGAGACGACTTGGGCCAATGCTGGCGGCCCGGGACCGACTAGGCCCGCGTGACCGGCTTCCTGAGCCCGTGAGGGCCCGGCTTGGGCCCATTGAGGTGATAGAGGACTCGAGCTCAAATAAACGAGCCCGAGCTAAAGAGGTTCCTGTGGTGATTCGGGAACGCTCCCCTCCGCGTCGTCGTCAGTGGACGACCAAGGAGGCTAAAGACAAGGGGAAGGGCAAGATGCCCTGAATACCGAGTCCTTAGTTTTTATTATTATTTAAATAGTATTTTTTGTTGTGTGCTTTTTTTGTATTTTTTGAATTCCTGCATTTTGTAATTTCCCGAGTTTATCGGGATTTTTTTTTAAGAATTAATAAAAGAAGTTTATTATTAAACCGTTCCTGTCTTTTCTCGATTGCACTGGTTGTACCCTTTTGAGAGGTTGCCTACGTATCCACAAATAGTGGAATCAAACCAAACGTAGTTCAAGCTCAGTATATTTGCAATCTCGAATTACACCAAGACTATTAGTTCAAGATGCTTGCGACAGTAGAATAAATAATTCTAGCTCATTGACTTGTTTTTTGAAAAAATGATTTTGTTAAAAATTTGCTAATGACATTGAGAAAGGGCTAAGGGTAGTAACGCTTCAGCTGGTCCAGGTTGGTCGGGTTGACGAACTCATTCCCGTCCAGGTCCGTCAGCATCACTGGTCCTCCCGATAGGATCTTCTTTACCAAGTATGGCCCAGCCCAGTTAGGTTTGAATTTTCCCCTTGGGTCAACTGTTAGCAAAGCTCGAACTGACTTAAGGACTAGATCCCCTTCCATAATGTTCCTGGGCCTTACTCTTTTGTTGAAGGCCCGTTGGATCCTCTTCTGGTAGATTTGAATGTTGTTGAGGGCACGAGATCGTCGTTCGTCTAGTAGAACCAACGAGTCATACCGTGCTCGAACCCAGTCAGCTTCGGGTACTTGACTTTCTAATAGAATTCTGAGGGACGGTACCTCCAGTTCAACTAGTTGGACAGCCTCCATCCCATAAGTTAGGTAATACGGTGTCGCCCCGGTTGCGGTGCGAATTGACGTCCGGTATCTCCATAGGGCAAAAGGTATTTTGTCGGGCCAGTCCCGATAATTATCAGCCATCTTTTTGAGTATGGTGACAATTGTTTTATTGGCCGCCTCTACTGCTCCGTTCGTTTGGGGACGGTAAGGCGAGGACGTATGCCTTTGAATTTTATACTTGGTCAACAGGGCCGTAGTCTCGGCTTGAAAATGAGTCCCGTGATCACTGATAAATTCATGCGCTATGTCATACCGACATATTATCTGGTTCTGGACAAACTTGGCGACATGTTTAGCATTGAGAATGCGATATGATTCAGCTTCGACCCATTTGGTGAAGTAGTCGATAGCTACCAAAATGAAACAGTGTCCACCAGTACCAGAGGGATTTATTTTCCCAATTATGTCGATACCCCATGTCGAGAAGGGCCAAGGCGACGTCATGGTATAAAGCAATGATGACGGCAGGTGTTGCATATTGGCGAAGATCTGGCAGTTATGACAATGTTTGACATATAACTGACAGTCGGCTTCCATAGTATTCCAGTAATACCCGAGTTTCATGATTTTCCGGACCAGTGTATGAGCATTCATATGTGGGCCGTTTTCACCATCGTGTATTTCGGCCATAACTTTTTCGGCCTTATATTTATCAACACAAAGGAGGAGAGCCCTCTATGCTGTCTTTTTGTACAGTTGTCCGTCATCGGTACGGACGAATTGGGTAGCTAGCCTCCGTAAGGCTTTCTTGGCTCGATCTTCTGTCCCGGGAGGATATTCTTCGTTTGTCAGGTACGTTAATACGGCCTAATACCATGGTTCGGGATCAGTTATCTCAATATCTTCAATGTCATGAATGTATGCCGGCTCGGACCGTCTTTCGACGCAAATTGGCATACTGGTCACGTGATCGGGAATGTTCAGTAAAGATGCCAATTTTGAGAGTGCATCTGCAAACTGATTTTCTTCTCGGGGCAGGTATATGTATTCTACCCTTTGGAATTGTTTCTCGAGATCCCTTACTCGTGCCTGGTAGGCCACGAGATTAGCATTCCGAGTCTTCCATTTTTGAAGTGCTTGGTTAATGACCAAGGATGAGTCACCATGTACCCGGAGATTTGTGATCCCCAGATTGGCGGCGGCTTGTAGCCCGTAAATGCATGCCTCGTACTCGACTGCATTATTGGTAACGTCAAAGACCAGTTTGATGGACACGGGAGTATGCTCTCCTTTTGGCGAGATTAGGAGGATCCCGACTCCGAACCCTCGAAAATTGGATGCTCCATCGAAGTATAAATCTCATGTTTCGGTGTCGGTATGGAAGATATCTTCATCTGGGAAGGACCAGGTGTCGGTGTGTCCTTCTTCAGTTATCGGGTTGTCGGCGAGAAATTCAGCTACTACTCGACCTTTAATAGCCTTTAACGGCACAAATTTTAGGTCGAACTCTGCTAGCATTAGAGTCCATCTAGAAATCCGGCCATTGAGAATGGGCTTTTCGAAGAGGTATTTGATTGGGTCCATCTTGGATAGTACATGGACCTCGTAGCTGAGCATATAGTGCCGGAGTTTCTTAGTGGCCCTAAACCAGAGCCAAGCACGTCTTTTCGAGCATGGTATATTTGCATTCATACTCTAAAAACTTTTTGCTGATATAATAGATGGCTCGTTCTTCGGAGTCAACTGTCTGAGCCAGCATAGCCCCCATAGCTGTCTCGGTCGTTGTTAAGTATAACGATAGAGGCAAACCGGGTTGAGGTGGCATTAGGACTGGTGGAGCAGACAGGATTTCCTTGATCTTGTTGAAAGCAGCTTGGCACTTGTCATCCCATAATACCCGTTCCCCTACTTTCAGTTTCTTGAAAATTGGTTCACACACCATGGTTAGTTTGGAGATGAACCGGCTGATGTACTGGACTTTCCCGAGAAATCCCCTTATTTCTTTTTCGGCTTTAGGAGGTTGCATCTTGGTAATGGCTTTGATTTTAGCTGGGTCGACCTCGATACCTCGTTGGCTAACGATATGACCCAGTAATTTGCCTGATGTTACCCCGAAACTGCACTTTTGAGGGTTTAGCCTCATGTTGTACTTGCGCAATCGGGTGAAAAATTTTCTTAGGGCGGTGATGTGACCGTCCCGTTCTTTAGACTTGACGATCATGTCGTCTACATAAACCTCTACTTCTTTATGCATCATGTCGTGCAATAAGGTCATAGCAGTCCGTTGGTATGTGGCCCCGGCATTAATGAGACCGAATGGCATGACGGTATAGCAGTAAGTACCCCAAGGTGTAGTGAAGGTAGTCTTACTCATATCTTCTTCCGCCATCTTTATTTGATTATACCCGGCATACCCATCCATAAATGATAGAAGGGCATGATCGGTCGTGTTATCCACCAATATGTCGATGTGTGGTAACGGAAAATCAACTTTCGGGCGTGCTTTGTTAAGATCCCGAAAATCCACGCATACCCTCACCTTACCGTCCTTTTTAGGAACCCGCACGATGTTTGCAACCCAGTCCGGATACTCGGACACTTGTATGAAGCCGGCTTTGAACTGTTTACGACTTCTTCTTTTACCTTGAGAGACCACTCGGGCCTCATTCGGCGGAGCTTTTGCTTAACCGGTTTGCACCCGTCTTTAATCGGTATGCGGTGCTCGGCTATTTCTCTGTCTATCCCCGGCATGTCCTTGTAGGACCATGCGAAGACATCTTTGAACTCTTGGAGGAGGTTTGTGAATTGCCGTTTCTCCTCGGGATCTAAAGATAACCCTACCTTAAGTATCGGGGGCTCGAAAGGTTTGTTCCCACATTAATGGACTCGGTCTCTTCGATCACCGAATTCCGAGATTCCCTTTGCTCTAGTTGCTCGATCAGATGCGGAGGTAAGGGTACCTGTTCGTCGGGTTTCTCAATGTCATTGCATAAAGCATTTATGAAAGCAGAATTTAAAAGAGACAAGTCGTAAGCAGAACGGTTGTTATTATTGATTGAGAATTTTGAAAACAACTCAAAAAGAGCAGCCATCTGATCATTGGTCCGAGGCGGAATTGGTAAGGCACTCGGGACAGACCCCGAAGTGCCAGCAGCATGAATGACAAAAGGGAGAGGGGTTACAGGAGCGACTCTAGCACCGACTTCCCTAGACTCGACCTCATACTCTGACTCAGACTCCGACTCAGACTCCGACTCAGACTCAGGCATGTATCCCTCTCCGGTGACCAGCTTGTAGATCTTTCCTTGACTATCACTCCATTTGATAGTCTTCCTCCAGGCCTTGTTTTCCATCTCGCAGCTAACATCCGAAATCAGCTTGGTCGGGTCAAACCTGTTGCTGCGGAGAATCAGGTTGACCAGGTCTTCCTTTGGAGTCGGGGCTATGGTGTCTTCCCCGAAGAGTAGCCCCAGCGCGGGCTCAGCATTTTAAGCTCCATCGGACTGGATGAGGGCGAACACATCATCCGGGATGTAGTTGCAGTTCCGGGCGAATTGGGTCTCGAGGTGCATAGCATTGGGTTGGTATAGACCAACCTGAATAGCCCCAAACACCGGTGTGACAAAGTAGTCAGCCAACCGTGGGCTGTAAGGGCTCAAGTGGATACCCTTAATGATGTTGCAGGCCTTTTCAGTTCCTGCTCGGACAACGTTGCCCGGAGTGGTGGCATAACCAAGGCCGAAGTGAGAGTCTTCGTCCTTGAGGACCTCGATAATATTCCCTGCTGGAAGATCGGGTCGAGACGTAGCCCCCGGAAAGTACCCTAGGTTTTGGAGCATCATGTTGATACTCGTAGTGAAGTAGGGCCTAAAAAGGTACTCTTCCTCGATCATCCCCACAAAATCGAACCCCCAGAGGTCCGTGCGGCCCGTGGCGTTACAGCTAGCCACGGTCATTGGGGTTGCCTCCAAAGTAATGACATTATCGAGCAAAGGCAGCTTGATCTTTCGATGGAGGGTGGAGGACACCGCCTCGACCGCGTGGATCCATGGCCTCCCTAGGAGCAAGTTGAATGACGAGGTGACATCGATCACTTGGAATTCAAGCTCCTTTTCTATTGGGCCAGTTATAATGGTCAGCTTTATGGCCCCAGCTACCGACTTTGGACTCCCATCAAAAGCTTGGATGGTCTGAGCAGTCGGAATATAATCGGCCTCGGTAATGCCGAGGGCTTTGGCGGTCCTTAAAGGAAGGACATTCACAGCAGACCCATCATCAACTAGGGTCATTGGGAGGTATTTTCCTCGGCAGATCACCGTAATATAGAGGGCCAGATTATGGGAGGCCCCGAACGGCGGTAGGTCGGCTTCCGAGAAAGTGATCATTGGGCCTCCTTCCTTAGCTTTGCCCTTTAGATGGGGCAGGACTGTGGCTACCATTTCAGCAGGGGTAACCAAAGAGTCGATCTTGATTTGATCGAGAGCCTTTGTGCGTGCTTCTCGATGCTCTTGTGAGCTAACTAGGAGTTGCCATATAGTGAGGTCAACTCGGGTCTTCTTTAGTTATTTCACGAGGGCCGTTTCAGCAGTCGGCTCCTCATGGGCGACCTCCGTCCTGAGGGGTTCAGTGACGGTTGTCGGGATAGGGGTGTCCCTAGAGCTAGTGGCTTGATAGGAACGACCAAGGTGGTTATTGGCTAAGACTCGGGATTTGGTCTTACGAATCTCCTTGGAGGTGATGGGGATAGTTTCCTCTTTAGCGAGGTAGACATCGTCCTTGTCGTCGAACCAGATCTCGTTTGCTTGCGAGATAAATGGAGAGATAAGGTGAGAGCAATCAATCACCTGCCCGGCAAAGATGGGATGGGAGCTGAAAGGATTCTCCTTGTTACTTGGCTTATCTCCGGGTAGCGGGATTTTACCGCTCTCAATCAAGTCCTGGATCAAGTGCTTCAGCTTCCAGCACTTTTCGGTATCATGCCCATTGCCTCGGTGGTATTGGCAATAAGCTTGGGCATTGTAGTTCTTGGAGCGTCGCTCGACCGGAACTTCAGGAGTTGGGCCTATCGGTTGGATTTGGCCTTTTGAGGATAGCCTTTGTAAGGCATAGGTATAGGTGGTACCTATATCAGTAAAAACCCGAGGTGGGGTGTTCTTCTTAGACGGGGCATCCAGTAGATTAACCGCGTCAAAAATGATGCGGGTTGCAGCCTAGGGCTTAGTGGTGGAAGAGGAAGCCCCTTGGTATCCCTTGCTAGAGGCCTTAGTGAGGCCCTCTAGTCTCAGGTCGTCTTCGATTCTCATACCCATTTCAGTAAGGGTGGTGAAATTAGGTATGACAGCGTACCGGAGGTGAACCCGGTAGGAGGGGAGGAGGTTCTTGACAAAAGCCTCCACCAAAGTCTTCTCACTGGGCTTATCGACCAGTTTCACGCTCTCGGCCCTCCAGCGTTGAAGGTACTTAGTAAAACCTTCCTTTGGCTCTTGGGCCATAACCTCCAGAGATCTCATTGTGGTTTGGATCTCGGTGTTGTCAGCATAGTTCTGAGCAAACTCGGTTGCCACATCATCCCAAGTAGGGTATTTTTTCGGGTCTAGCCTGTAGTACCAGGCCCGTGGGTGCTTCTCAAGGGATGCAGCAAAGAGATTCTTGAACATTGTAGAATCTACTCCCTTGATGGCCATGAATTCTTTGAAGGCCCGTACATGTAGTAACGGGTCTTCGGTTCCTTCCAACATCGGTAAACCCGTGAGGTTCAGGTTCGGGGGTAGCTTGTCGTTCACCGGGGCATACTCACGGCAATTCTCCCGATGAATGTTGTTACTCCCAGCTAGGTGAACTTGTTCCTCTAGTCGGTGAACCGCACTTAGTAGCTCAGTTAGAGACCCATTAGTCTCGGTACTAGGAGTCCTTTGCTCCACTGCAGTCATGCGAATAACGATAGCCACTTGACCAGCCCTCATTTCAGTCAGTTGGGCTTCAATGTCGGTCTGTTTGACGACCATGGCGTCCACGGAGGTCTTCAGACTGTTCAAAGCTGCTTCCATCTTGCGAGTGTGTCTGGTTGACGGCGGCCTGTCTGTAAGAACACCGTGTAATCAGAAACCGAACCCAGATCTTGGAATCATAAAAAGTACATCCCGAGCGACAAAAGGAAAGACTAAGTGAAAAGACTCGAGGAGGACACCTAGACGGATGACTCGTGGGTGGTATAACTTCCTTAGGACTCGGCTTTGTGGGCCTAGTCTCGTTCGAAGGAAGGTCCACGTGAGACTTTTCCCAGACTTTTTGACTCGAGTGTATAGACGGAGTTTCCTTTGTAGGGGTATGCCCTACGCGGGTTGGTCGTGCCTTGACAAATAAGGCGGACTCGGGAAAGGGGGGAAACTCGTGCTGTGAGATCGACGGAGTTTCGAAACCTTCGACATACTATGCAAAGACCCGACACACGGATAGACGGTAGGTCCTATAATAAGGAAGATTTTTAGGAAAGTTGGATATTTGATATTTGAAATTTGAAAGCAAGGATGAGTGAATTTCCGAAAGTTTGAAAACCGAAAACGAAATTTCGAAAACCGAGATTAGAATTTTGAAAATTCAGAAAATCAAGGTGGTGGGGGGCGGAAATTCGAAAGTCAAAACGGGCAGCATGCCGACTAAAGAAAAGGATATTTTGAGTCAAATCGTTGATCCTAAATGTCGGCGGCATTCCGAATTTTGAAAATTGGATATTTGGAAAAAGACGAGTCCCGAAACGGACAGCATTTCGGGTCTTTCAAAATTTTGGTTTTTTGGAAAAGATGGTTCCCGAAACGGACAGTATTTAGGTTTTTTCGAAATGTGATTTTTTTTTTTGGAAAGATGCAATTTTGAAATGACGGTTTTTGAAAAAATGACACGGAAACCAAGTAGCACGTAGTCAAACAAGCATTATAACGACGCTTATGTATGCATTACGCTAAGTCTCGGTCGGTCAAATAGGGTCTATACCAACAACGATGGCTTTCTCGTAAATCAGGAAGGACTCCCAAAGCCGGGTTGGTCTTAGGACATTGCCGCGAAACCCATACGAGTTCGGCCATAGAAGTCTTTAGCGCACCCATTTTGGAATGCACCGCGGTATAGTGGGACGTCGTTCACAAGTAACCGGCCCGGGCAAAAATGGGTTATGCATGAATCATTAAACTAATGCGCGCACATTAATATACGAACGATTTCTTTTCGAGTCTCGCCCTAGGAACCCCGACATGTGGTACATTAGGTATCCCCAGCGGAGTCGCCAAATTGTGGACATGACGTAGGTCCACCCCGACGCGGCCACGCGCAGGTTTGGGTAGGCGAATGAATCTCGTGGTAAGATTGTTCTCGGGTTCGAAATTTAAGTCAAAGATGGAGTCGTCACCGAATTTTGTGGTTATTCGGAACCATTCGAGCCCACTCTATGTCGTCATGGATCGTACACAAAGTACGGCCCATTCCGATTTCAGAGTTTATGGGGCTCGTCCCTTTGCATTGCAATACCGATACCATCTGCACCGGTAATCGTGTATAGAATGACTCTCGTGCGCCACCGGTTTCGGGCATCCGGAAACCGAGGTTCTGAGTAAGGGGTGAGGGTACGTGATGGGAAGCTCCCTAAATATATATATATATATATATATATATATATATATATATATATATATATATATATATATATATATAGAGAGAGAGAGAGAGAGAGAGAGAGAGAGAGAGAGAGAGGTGGGTTCAGATGAGTCCTCAATATAGTTTGAGTCCGTAAGTCCTAATCTAAGCCATTAAAACTTAATAGATAGATGGTTGAGATTGAAATGATAAAAGATTCATCCATTACGTATTTAAGGCAATAATTAAGTATTTAAGGCAATAACATCCAATAAAATAGGAAACACAATCAGTATTCAATATTCATGTGAAATAGTGAAAGGCGTATCTATTAAAGTAACATGTTTCTAACATTGGAGTAACACAAAGAATCTATTAGAGTAACATGTTTGTAGCGTTGGAGTAACAAAAAATATCTATTACAGTAAACGTTTGTAACGTTGGAGTAACACAAAGTATCTATTAGAATAACACGTTTGTAACGTTAGAGTAACAAAAATATTTATTAGAGTAATTGAGTAAACGTTTGTAACGTTGGAGTAACACAAAGTATCTATTAGAGTAACACGTTTGTAACGTTGGAGTAACATTATTATATGTTGAGTTATAATAATTCTGTTATATGCTAGGAGCATATAACTCTGAAATCAATGTAAGCATATTTGCATGATGTTCGTTACAGTAACACCAAACTTTATCTAGAGTAATAGTTCTATATAATAAGAATAACACAAAATAAATTAAGGAGAGAAGAAGAGATGCGATAATTTTTATTTTTTAGTTTTATATAATAACGATTCAAAAAAATTTAAATGAAAATCATAATACGTGTCTGTGAAAAGAGAGAAGTAATTTATTAATTATTTTTTATAGGGGAAGATTAAATGATGAGTAAATTAAGAAGAGAGAGAGGAGGTGAATGAAATATTTACCAAATATAGTCACTTGCTTTAATTATGCAAACAAATCATAACCATTCATCTATTCTAATCTAAGGGTGGAGGTGAGGACTCACGGACTCAATTATGAGAAGTGGACTCACTTGATCCTTGTTCTATATATATATATATATATATATTTAGGTTCATGTCAGAACCACTCCTTCAATGAGAACCATGAGAACTATAATATGAGCCATTAGATCATAGTGTTCAATCTCATTCGTTGGATCCTTAAAAATTCTTCAATCCCATCAATCACAATTGCTTGAGCCTTCAACCCGTAAGGTCGTAACTCCTTCTCCTTCTACAAAATTCTTCGACCCGTAATCCTTTAATCCATAATTCTTCAATCGACCATTGAATCCGATTTTCAATCCATCAACTTTTCAATCGACTTTTTTCAATCCATCAATTTATCACAATTGGGTATTGAACCTCATTAACCTAAGTAACTCTTAATTTTCTTTTTAAATTAATTATTTTATGAGTTAACTTATT